>CM039311.1:31729488-32329488 GCA_022316695.1 Camellia oleifera
CCCTGCTTATAAAGACTGCGACGGCCGAATAATTAAGAGCAATTCTGATGTCCGAAAGAACGACGTCGTCGGTTGAAGCTAGGACTTTTTTCAACTCGTTCCCTGCATAAGATAAGCCGTGAGGTTCAAGAAAATAGGGTATGGCAGATACAAATGTTCAATATCAGCAAAAGGACATTCGGCGACCTGGTTCGCCCCTACGTCTAGGAATAGGATCGACGCGATCCTCCCCCGCGCCGAATTCCCAGTTGCCACGGACAACGACCATAACGTCATCGACTCGTTTTCCAGAGCTGGAAAGCATAGTGATCAACTGATGATCTGTGTCCTTAGCCCTGAGGAAGTAACGTCCGTGCCGACCAGAGGATCTGGCCAGAGCGTAACAGTGCCGAATGGCAAGGACGCCAAGATTTATACCAAGGCGACGGTTCAGCGCAACTACCCCCATTATAATTCTAAAGAAATTTACATTGGGCTGGGAAGGAATCAAATCCCAATGGCAAAGAACAGCCCTCAGTAGCAGGTGAAGGGAAAAGCGAACTCCCCCCTCTGCGATCGACAGAAGGGGAAAGACAATCGAGTTTTCTTCCTCACTCTCCATGTCGAGAGCGCGGTCAGCCACTAACGATAGGTGGACATCGTCAGGAATGGAGAAATGACGTCTAAAATCAACAACTCGACCCGGGGAAAGAAGGTCTCTTAAATATTTTGCCATAATCTATTGATTGTAAGAATACGCGACGGAGTAAACAAATTAGGAAAAACTTACAGAAGTGAAGAGTATCGCAGATGGAGGGGGTGCAAGAATAGTTAGCAGAGCAGTCTGGCGGCCAGCGTCATAAATCATGAATTCGAAAGGACACCAGGCTCAAAGTCATAATGAATAGGCGTGCACGAAGGGACGGGAGTCTGAGGCGACGATTCAAGGGGGAGTAATTAAACAACCGCGTAATAAGTCGAAGCCCCAAGAACTTCAGTATGTAGAATTTGAAAATCAGAGCCAAGCACCTCGTTCAACTGCCGTTAACAAGATGCTTGGGGGGCAATTGTGGGGGCCGAGTAACTAAGGGGCCGAAGCCTGATGCGCACAGGGAGCCGGGTGTTGAACGGCTCCCTTCTGTTCTGCCAAGATGCCGAGTAGGATATTTGGGCCGAATATACTGGAAGAAGCGTGTTAGGATAAATGGAAGAATACACAGACAGAAGGAAAAGTAGACCCGGGTCCCGAGGCTGAAAAATGACTATAAATATAAGAGCTTCAGACTAATAAAGGTATGTAAGAAACACTTCTATAAACTTAGTGAACAAGCTTTCTGGAGGGGAACTGACTTGTCCGTCGGAGTGCTAATTCCGGCACCCCTGACCGGAGTTTGTATTTTTGCAGGTGACTAGCAGAGGATCATTGGCGTCTTCCAGGATTTGAAGAGTATTTCCAAACCACATTCACCACAACATTGTATATGTATCATTGTTTTGGAAGAGATAGGGAATGTACTCCATTGTCTGGGAGGAGAAAAGGAATGGACTCCATTGAAAATTAAGTTGGTTGGAGTGTTCAGGGTGAAAGTCCCAAAATCTTATATATAAATGTGGGTGCCGATTCCCTCAGATGTGAACTCCGTAAAATGGCAAGAAGTTTGAAGTGTTTGAATAGTGGTTGTTATTAAATTGTGAACCAATGAGTTGTAGTCTCTTTTGGGGTTGTTTAGATAACAAGGAACTATACTTATGGCACCAACACAAGAAAAAATACAGTTCTATTACAAACACAGGCTGGTTTCTCTCTTTCTCTCTCTCTAAAACCTCCGCCCCAGGCCTCTTTTTTGGGCCAGCCAGCCGCCGCCTTTGGCTATGGTGGTCGGCTAGCCTAGCTTGTTCTTTTTTCGGCGTTTGCTTGTTAGTTTTTTTTTTTTTTTTTCTTCAATAAACTTGATTCTCCCATTTTTCCCACCTAGGTGTGTTTGTGTTGCTGCGGGAGGCTTTGTTTTTGGTGTTTTGGGGCCTGGTTTTGCTGTTTTATCAGGGGACGTCCATGACCTTCATTCGTGCGCTCTTTTGCGAGTAATAAGAGCTTGAGGGATGAACTCTGGTTCAGATTTGGTGGAGAAGTAGCAATGCTTTGTTTGGGCGGAAACATCGGTGTCGTAGTCGATCCAGATTTGTCTGGTTTTCATTCGAGCGCTCCTCTTCGAGTGAGAGTTTGAGGGGTGAACTTTTTCCGGTATTGGCTATGGAGTCTGCTCGCCCGGTTTGAGTAAGAAGAAGAGGTGTAAGTAAGAAGAAGACCTGGTGGGAGTTGATCTGTGGGTGAGTTATGGAGTTGCAGCAACATCGAGTTTTTCTCCAGTGTTGGCTATGGAGTCTTCTCGGCCGGTTTAACAGCATAGGTGTGGTTGGTGTGGTGTTGCAGCAGCTTTGGCGGTGTGGGCTTTGGGAGTTGGGAGTTGCAGCAGCTTAGGGGTTGCGTGGGCAGCAGCGTAGGCGTGGGTGGTGAGGGCTTTGGGAGTTGTAGCTGCAGAGGTGTGGGTCTTGGCGGAGTGGGTTGGTGATTAGACTTTAGTTTGGGTGGTTCAGGCAGCTTGGGTGTTGGTTTAGTTAATTTAGTTTGTTTTGGGTGTGGTGGTGGGCTGATTATGTGGGGTTTCTTGTATTTTATTTTCTAGTTAAGTCCTTCTTAACTTCTTCTTTTCTTTCTTTTTTCTCTCTTTTTTTTTTTTTTTTTTTTTGTTAAAAAAAATCGAGAGGCTAAGGGGTGGGTTGTATGGATGGGAGTAGCAGTAGTAGGGGTATTTTTATACTTTTCGAATCTCTCTCGATGCATGTCATCTTCCTGTACCTTTAATTTCATGCTATTAAATAAAAATTTTCTTTGCTGATAAAAAAAAAAGAAAAAGGAACGATACTTATGAATTAATTTGAAATGAAAGAATGGGAATAAATTAAGATGTGGACAACAATATTGAATAGAAATTGGAAGAATGTAAGTTGGCCATGGGCACTGAACATTTATCTGACTCATATAACTTAGTTAAATTTCATATATTGTGTTACTATATTTCTATTGGGTTTTGACTCACTCTACTTGGTAAACCATTTTCAGGTACAAGTGACATGTCTCCTCTAAGAGCGTTACACAAACTCTTCTCAATCGCCCTTAGCAAAGATTTTATTTTCTCTCTATATTTTCTTCTCCTTCTTCAAACAATTAAGATAATTGTTTGAAGAAAAATATGTAGAAAAATATAAAGTATAAGGAAAAATATATAAAGTATTTTCCATTCAAGTATCTCTAATAATATTAAAGAAAAATATGTAGTCAAAGCGAAATTTTAATAATATTAGTGTATCAAAATATTAAATTTTAGTAATGTTACTTCATTAGTACACATGCTCTTTTTCTTCCAAAAAAAAAATTAAATCAAAATATCATTTGCCAAACTTAAATTTGGCATTTTCCTAAAAAACACACCTATTTTGAACGCTCAAAAAATAAAAAATAAAAATAAAAAACTATCACAGTAGAACATAAGAAAAACGGAAAAAGAAAAGAAAAAACAAGAAAATAACCCACGTAAAAGCGATGACTGAGACTTCTTTTAGACAAGTCAAAGAAGACTTCAAAAGACCCAACCTTATCACCATAAGTATGTTTCGTGAAAGACTTGAGAAGACCCAACCTTATCACCAGAATATGTGTTTCGTTGAAGACTTGAGGAGACCCAACCTTATCACCAAAAGCATGTGTTTCGTGGAAGCACACTTCCTGCTCAAGTTGTACAAAAATTATTAAATGCCTACACATCAATAATTAATGGAGATTTTATTACATTTTTTTTTATAAGTATTTATATCACAATTGGTAGTTAATAGATGTGTTAAAGAATCAATTTGAGTTTATGCCTGGTAAGTCAATAATGAAAACGATCTATCTTTTGAGGAGAGTAATAGAAAAGTATAAAGAAAATAAAAGAGACCTTCATATGGTGTTTATCGACCTTGAGAAAGCATATGACAGAGTGCCCCGAAATGTAATATAGTGGGTGTTAGAGAAGAAAGGGGTGACAAAAGGCTACATTGACGTGATTAGGGACATGTATAAAGGGGGTGGTAACCATTATTAGATCGCCAGTTGGAGAGATAAATGAATTTTCTATCACTGTAGGGTTACACCAAGGATCTACCTTAAGTCTTTATCTTTTTACTTTAGTTATGGACGAGTTGACGATAAATATTCAGGATGATATGCCATGGTGTATGCTTTTTGCAGACGATATTGTATTAGTGGATGAGACTAGAGAAGGAGTTAACACAAAGTTGGAGATTTGGAGAAAAACTCTTGAATCTAAAGGATTCTATATAAGCAGAATTAAGACAAAGTACATGGAGTGTAATTTTAGTAACAGTAACAATGAAAGCAGAGGAGAAGTGAAGATTGAGAACCAAGAACTGCCTAAGAGTGAACATTTTCGTTATTTAGGGTCGATTATCACAACAGCAGGAGAGATTGAGGCAGATGTGGCCCATAAGATTAAGGCGGGATGGTGTAAGTGGAGAAGTGCGTCTGGGGTATTGTGCGATAAATGAATATCCACTAGACTAAAAGGTAAGTTTTATAGAACGGCTATTAGACTAGCTATGTTGTATGGGATAGAGTGTTGGGCAACCAAGAAACAACATGTAGATAAGATGAATGTGGCTGAGATGAGGATGCTAAGGTAGATGTGTGGTAAGACTAGACAAGACAGGATTAGGAATGAGTGTATTCGGGGGGTAGGAGTAGCACCGATAGAAGATAAGTTGAGAGAAAATCGTTTGAGATGGTTTGGTCATATTCAACGGAGACCAACAGAGGCAGTAGTGAAGAAATGCGATGCTGTAACGGTAGATGGAAGTGTTAGGGGACGGAGTAGGCCTAGATTAATGTTGACTAGCGTTATAAATAGAGATATGAATCTACTTAATTTGTCTAATGAAATGGCCTTTAATAGGGCCGCATGGAAAAGAAGGATTCATATAACCGACCCCATTTGATGGAACTTAAGGCTTGGTTTAGTTTGGTAGTTAATATTTTAATAAGTCTTATTATTTAAATATTTGATTTACTAAATTCTAATTTTCATACTTAAGATATATTATACACAATTTTATCCTTGAAAATATTTTTTAAATGCTTAGTAACTTGATGATATAAACATTCATATTCGGCAGTGTGAATTGATAGTACGAACATTCACATTAACAGTGTAAATATTCACATTACGGAGCATTAATAATATTCACATTGACAATAAAATATAATTAGGTGAATGAGGATTTATGAATAAATATCTCATTATTAATTATCATATTTATCTTTTATATTATCTTTTTAAATATAATTTTTTTTTTTTTGAAATTAGTAGTATTTTCACAAAATATTTATAAATTTATGAAAAGTTTTATAATTTTAAATATGAAAAGTGTTATCTTTTTAAATATGAAAAAATTGCAAATATGTAGTATTTTCACAAAATATTTATAAATTTATGAAAAGTTTTATAATTTTAATAAAAAAAAATACAAAAAAAGGAAAAAGAAAAGAAGACTTGAGAAGACCCAACCTTATCACCAGTAGCATGTGTTTGGTTGATGCACTCTTCCTGCTCAAGTTGTACAAAAATTATTAAAGGCATACATCAATTATTAATAGGGAATTTATTAAAATTTTTTTTTTTAAGTCCATGTATCTCAATTAGTTAATATGCTAATAAATCTTATTATTCAAACATTTAATTCACTAAATTTTAATTTTCATATTTAAGATATTTTATAGATAATTTTATCCTTATAAATATTTTTTAAACGCTTGGTAACTTAATGATATAAACATTCATATTCGACAGTGTGAATATTTACATTGACGTGTGAATGTTTATATTAAAAGTACGAACATTCATATTGACAGTGTGGATATTCACATCACGGAACATTAATAATATTCACATTGACGGTGAAACCAGTGAAAAGGAATTTATGAATAAATGTTCCATTATTAATTATCATATTTATCTTTTTAAATATAAAAAAATTGTAAATTAGTAATATTTTCACAAAATATTTATAAATTTATGAAAAGTTTTAGAATTTTAATAAAAAAAAATGAAACAAAACATACAAAAAAGGGAAAAAGAAAGGAAAGAAAAGTCAAAGAAAATAACCAATGTAAATGCAATGATTGAAACTGTTGGAAAATTTATAAAGAGGTAGTTGTGAATTGAAATAGACTCTATTTTGAATGAAAGAATGTAACCTTTTATGGTGTCTTTTTGTTTTAAAGGTAGGGTCAAACCTCCATTTGAATGAAAGGGTGCAAACCTTTCATGGTGTCTCTTTATTTCAAATGAAGGGTTATGTCCCTTCTTCATGCTTTTTCAATTCAAATTGAATAGGTGCCAACAAAGCCTATATAAAGGCAGACTCATTCCAATTTTTTTTTCTCGAAAATTCATTTTCCTTGCCATCATTTTGCTCTCTTGCATCCTTTATTCTTCATATTATTTTAGGAAAAATTTCAGAGAGTTATAGAACACAAGGTTTGGTTCGCCGTACAAATTTGTTTGGTGTGCTACAACAAGTTTGTGAAGATCATTGTATCTTGGGAGATAGACGCCACTCAACCGTAAGCACCGTAGCGAGACGAATCTATCTTAAGGACAGAATGTCACACACTCGACTTGGTCTTGTAATTTTTATTTGGTTCGACAAAATAAATCCGGTTTGTTATTTACTTATTTTGTTTGAATTATTTTTAGTTTATTTTATTTACACAGAAGATTGTTCCAACAATCTTAAGACAGATTCGAATTATTCTGTTTACAGAATTTTTCGTTTATTTCCTTTTCTAAGAAAATTATTTTTTGTGGATTTACAAAATAATATTCTAGTTAGAAAAACAAATAGTGATTATATGCTATTTGACAGATAGTAGTAATATGCTGTCTATTTTCTTTGACAATTAGTAGTACGATACTGGTGTCATTAACAATTCAGAATATATTTTTGTGGAATTTTGTCAGAAAATTAATTTTGGTTTTGAAATTATTTTCTGTGTTTTCATTAATTAAAATTTTGTTTCAATATTTTAATTATTGGAGTGTTACAAGAGATTTAAATTTCTGTGTGAAATTAATTTGGTTAAATAAAATTTTATTTTATTTCCAAATTAATTGAAAAAATAAAAGTTATATTCACAGAAATTAATTTTCTGTGTGGAATTAATTTGGTTGAATAAAATTTTATTTTATTCCCAAATTAATAGAAAAAAAAATAAAAGTTATATTCTTATTTCTTTTATTTTACAGAATTTAATTTCTTGTGTGGAATTAATTTGGTTGAATAAAATTTTATTTTATTTCCAAATTAATTGAAAAATAAAAGTTATATTCCTATTTCTTTTATTTTATAGAATTTAATTTCCTGTGTGGAATTAATTTGTTTAAATAAAATTTTATTTTATTTTCAAATTAATTGGAAATAAAAGTCACATTCTTGTTTCTTTTATTTTTATAGAATTTAATTCTGTGAATTTGGATTAGTTTTCTGTGTGGAATTAATTTGGTTAAATAAAATTTTATTTTATTTTATTTCAAATTAATTGAAAAATAAAAGTTACATTTTATTTTGTTTCTTTTATTTTAACAGATTTTATATCTGTAGTTTTGGTTTAATTTGTTTAAATAAAATTTTTCAGACGGCCTGAGATGCTGGGAGTTGTGATTCTCCGCTCGAGCGGGGGAGTTTACGCTCGAGCGGACGACTTTGTTGGTCTGCGCGCTCGAGCGCAAGGTTGGGCGCTCGAGCGGGGCACCTGGTTAAGTTTGATTCTGAAGCATGTGGACTTATTTTTGATGTTCTTCTTAGTATATTTGAAATGTTCTTACCTTATTTTGGGATATTGATTGAGATGATAAGACGATGGTAAAGTAAGATTGGACCAAAAACTTTAGTTTGAATAATTCGTTTACGACCAACCGTCACTCGTTTGCCCTTTTCTTTTTCCACACTTTGAATTTGAATGTGAGGTTAGAACCATTGGAAAGTTTATTTTTGGGGCTTCAATTTGAGCACAAGAATGACCTAAAACGGAGTCCGAATGAGAGAGTTATACCTGTTCAAAGTTTCGGGATCTGTGCTGAAAACAGGTCCGCTCGAGCGGGAATTTCTCCGCTCGAGCGGAGATTACGGGACAACAGCTTTTAAACCAGATTTTTGGATCATTTTTCACATATTCTTTTCCCCTCTTCTCTCATTTCCCCCTAGGACCGAAAACCCTAGGGTTTTGATCCCAAATCCTCACCATTTCTCTTTGTTTTGATCAAGATCTTCCACCAAGAAGTGAAGAAGACAAGAAGATGAACATTTCCAACCGATTTGATTTTGGAATTTCAAAGTGATACTCTTGACCTAGCTTCCTTGCTTTCAATCTTGAGGTAGGAGATCTTATTTGTATTGATTGATGGATTTATGGTATTTTGGGTGTAGATTTATGGTATGTTGTGTATATAACTACAAATCTATAGTTTTGTATATATTATGTCCAATTTGTGATTTGGGGGTTTTGGGTTTATTATGTTAGAGATGCAATTGCTAGATTAAGGTGATGGATTATGAACTTTAGATGGAGAAAATTGGAAGAAGAAGTAATGGTTTGAGGAGTTTGGATTTTTGTCTTGAAACCCTAAGTTGATTAATGGTGATAACTAATGAATTGGCCCAAATTGAAGGTAGAATAAGGAAATTGAGATGTTGAATTGTATATGTATAAATTTAATTGGATTTCTGAGATATTTCGAAATTATGTAAAAATATTAGCGAATGAACTTTGTTATAAACATTAGAATTTATGCTATAATGGAAGGGAAAAATTAAGGAAATAATGTATTAAGACTATGGATGACATGAACTTGGGTGTGGAATGTTGAAATGAGATTCAAAGATTTAATTTGATTCATGTTGAATTGCCAAATGATGTGTAAATGGGATAAAGAGAAATAAACTAGTTAAAAACGGAATAATGATATGTGACTCGATTTTTATGTGTATTATGAATTGTGTAGGGTCAATTACAGAGGCAAAATCAAGCGTCTAATCACTGTGAGTAATAGTACGCTACATGTACATTTTATTTTCTGATAATGATTATGGTATTAACGCTCTGTTCTGTGTAAGTGATTTCATTAACATTAAGTTAATCAGAAATCAGTATGAATGTTGAGGAAGCTACATACAACGGTATGTTTATGGAACTATTCTGTTCTATTTATATGGTATATTAATCCTCTGGCATCTGTAAGCACTTGGTATCATCTTTGTTAATTATGAGACAACTATTTCGATAGATAAAATGCACATTCTGTTGTCCGCGATAAACAAGTGAAATGTGAGTACTACTACGTCGGATGTATGTTTAATTGCTGCTAATGTTTGTCGTTACTATTAATGTCTGTTTATAACGTTCAGCTTTCTGTCAGTAATGATGTTGTATATGTATCAATTGGGATTGTTCTGCTCTGTTTATTATTCTGTTTATGGTCTGGCGATATTCAGATGACTTTGGGATGGTTCTGCTCTGTTTATTTATTCTGGTTATACATATTGTCTATTGATCCGTTCCGTTTAAGATTTAGCATGATATGTCTGTTGGTTTCAAAACTTATTATCTTCTACTAGTTCTGTACCCTCACACTTTATGCGTTCTGTTACGCTTTATGCGTTCTGTCACGCTTTATGCGTTCTGTTACGCTTTATGCGTTCTGTTATCTCTGGGCTGATAAGCCGTTCTGTTATGACTGGGCCGAAAGGCTATTCTGTAACTGTTGGGACTGATGGCTATTCTGTTATTTGAAAATATGAACATTTTGAATCCTCTGTACATACTAAACTGCGTTGTTAAGGAAACTGGATATTTACAGAGTGTAAATAAACATATACTTCTGCAATTATATACTTTATTGTTTGAGTGGAACATTACATGATTTACGTACTATTATTCACTGAGCTTGACTCACTTTATTTTATGTCTGTTTCTGTAGGCACTCAACCTGGAGGTCAATCTTAACCTGTGGTTTCCGATACCAGTTGCCAAGCCTTGAGTGACTAAGCTATTAGGTGTTAACCGTTCAAGTTTTGGAGTTTTGTTAAGTTTTAAAGTTGTATTTAGTCTGTACCCAAATGTCTATGAGGAAGATGTATATGTACATAACTATCTTCAGATACACATCACTGTATAATTATCTGCATTATGTTCTGTCTACGGTCCTGGCATAGTAGTGATAGCTCAATGGATGTTATTTTACGCTATTATATATTATTGAATGCTTCCGTTCAGGCCCCATATGATATGTATAACAGGTTTTGTGTCTGTTTGCGAATGGGTCATGCCCAAACTTTTAGGGGCGGGCTTGGGGCGTGACAAGTGGTATCAGAGCACGAGTTGCTATCTCACACACGGATCCATTGAGCTGTAGGATGTCTAGAAAAGATTTAGGCTTCATGCATGACATCCTTATTGCATGTAAAGAGACTGATAGCAACGGTAAAAAGTAATATGTTTACGTTAACGATTATGAATCATGTCTATTGTGCATTCCTTGTGTATATACTGTGATTGATTGTTGTGTGGAGTATGGCGGAAATAAGGATAGAGGATTGTCTCGGATTGGTTAGACAAATGAAAAAGGGGCATGAGTGGTAAGTTCTGAATCCTTATGCTTTGCCAAGGATGACTCAGGTTTATTGTGAAGTAAGTTATTCCGTGCCTATTAGTAATATTTTGATATACGTGAGATGATTATGGCCATTTGAAAGGACTCATGAAATGACTTATGTATCCTGTTGTATAGTGTTATTTATATGAATTTGGTACTATTCTGTTCTGATTCTGTTTATGTAATATGTTCTGTAAGTAGTTCTGTTTACGACATGACATGTTATAGTATGCAATGTTGATGTATAATTTATTGATTTCTGGTATGGAACAAAGTGCTACACTTCGGTGGGAGCCACCTCTTGAATCCATACATTATGTAACATTCTGTTTGGCAACATTCTGTCTGGGCCGGGGGCCATTACGTAACATTCTGTTTGGCAACATTCTGTCTGGGCCGGGGGCCATTATGTAACATTCTGTCTGGCCACATTCTGTGTAACATTCTGGGCCGAGGGCCATTCTGTGTAACATTCTGGGCCGAGGGCCACATTCTGTGTAACATTCTGGGCCGAGGGCCATTCTGTGTAACATTCTGGGCCGAGGGCCATTCTGTGTAACATTCTGGGCCGAGGGCCATTCTGAGTAACATTCTGGGCCGAGGGCCATTCTGTGTAACATTCTGGGCCGAGGGCCATTCTGAGTAACATTTTGGGTCGAAAGACCATTCTGATAATTCTGACTGGAAATTAATGAAAGATAATTCTGGGTCGAAAGACCATTCTGATAATTCTGACTGGAAATTAATGAAAGATAATTCTGGATCGAAAGACCATTATGATAATTCTGACTGGAAGTTAATGAAAGATAATTCTGGGTCGAAGGACCATTCTGATAATTCTGAGCCATAAGGCTATTCTGGGTCAAAAGACCATTCTGATAATTCTGAGCCCTGAGGCTATTCTGTTATGATAATTCTGGGCCATCAGGCCATTCTGTAAAATTTGTAAAACGAGGCCAAAGGCCATTCTAAAAGTAAATTAATTCTAAATCAATGTTGAATTTCGTTTGGTGAATGTACTGCTATTATATATTCTGTTTAACATGATATATTTTGTCTTCCTTGTCATGGTACTGTTTAGACCAATGATTTGAAATGTTATTGTGATACGTACTTTGATAAGTTGTGTTTGTACGGTAATGACATGATATTCAAAGAATATGATAGGTCATGAATCAAGGAATGATGTTCCATATATGGAAAAGTAACCATGACATCTGTAGTACAAGGCCCTTACCCGGGGGTAATAATACCGTGGTTTAAATATGTTATAAGATATGTTTTGCCACCGACGGTCTTGTACGGGTGGGTTATGATCGAGCATAAACTCTGCTTTCTGTTTCTGATTCAAGTATAACTAAGAGTATGTATGAATATGTTTCTAATTATTCATTCTGTTATGCTATGTTATAACATGATGAAAATTGATAATATCAAATGAGTGTAGTTCATGTGTAATCGGGATTTGTCTATAGACTTTGTGAACTATGATACACGAGATTTGTACAAAAAAAAGAGAGGCAGCTATTGACTACTTGGAAGTGTAAGTAGAGAATCTACCGCAAGAATTAAAATCCTGTCTTCGTATATTTGGAAACATTCCTATGAAATGTTTATGTGTAACTATGTCAATGTTAGATTTAAAAAAAAAAAAATTTCTTCTATCACCTATATGGAAGTTGTGATGTGGACTATTCTGTTTGATATTGAGAATTTCGATGAAAACAAATGGACTTGAGAATATTCCCTTTTACTTATTACAAATTAATTGACTACCACATTGAATTATCCTACTACGAATTTCGTTTTATTAAGGATTATGAATTTTGATGTTATGAAATCAAATTATTCCTTTGTTATACTATTGCATATGTTTTTGACACTATAGAATCTGGAAGGATGTGATTCTTATGATTACTGATTTATGATTCTATGAACGAACCTAGTAGAATTTACGAATGAGGAATAACTGGAAACTCTATTTATATTAACTGATTGAGCCAGATGGCTGGTCTTTAAATTCTGTATGACCGTTTGCTGACCCTCGATAATTACAAGTTGTGAATACGAAACTCTGTGATTGATCTCGTGTTTTCCGGTAAGAAAAAGGAAGAATCGTCTGAATAGTAGAAAACAAAAAGAGGCCAAATTGATTTGTACTATGAGTAATTACTTAAGTAAGATTTTGAATGCAATTTCTGACCTTGTTTGATAGCTATAATTATTGTTCAGATTTGAATTTTTAACGGCATGATCAGGTATCTACAATGGGGATTCTTCTTCCCACTGTTCAAATTTTGTTAAAAAGTAGAGAAGGTGGGTTAAATCTACATAATGATGTGATTTTGATATGTTTTCGTAAATGGAAGATGTGGTAACTCTCAAGCAGGCAGAACCTTATTTGATAGGTTTAATTATGAATCTGAGACCAGTATAACTTTTATGTAATCTTACGTATGTTTACGAGATTTGAATTTCGGAATGAGTAAACGATTGGATTTTGTCCTATATGTTTAGATGTATGACTATTTATATATACGTTTAAGTCTTCTTACGTATGGAAAGAAAAGGATTGAACAAAAGAGCATAGATCTTCAAGGAAGTAAAGGAGGAAGTGAAGGGTGGTAGAGCTTTTAAACCTTAAGGTATGTTTGATCGTTTGATTGACTTCTCTTGAAGTTGAGTAGGAACTTCTCTATGTGAGTGTCTTTAAGAAATACTTGTATGAAGGGCTCCACTATTCTATATCTATATATATATTTTGTTTTTGTTCTCAATGTCAAAGAAATAAAGAGTTGGTAATGCCGTTAATTAAAGTGCAAGTGAAAATTTTTGGTGTTGGATCATACAATGTGTATTGTCTTTGGAATTGAGTTTTGAGCATGCACTAGGTTTGGTGCGCTTAGTTGATAACTGAGAAGTTGTTATGAGTTTTGGGATTATAAATGGATGGTGTTGCTCCTTGCCCGTTGAAATTTTGATGCGTGTATATCAATCGGAAATATTTGTGACCCTTTCCTATTCCAAGTATGGATCTAGTTTGGACATTACAAGGTATGTTTCTGTTTATGTATGACCTACTTTCTATTTAGTTTTCTCAAATTTCGAGGACGAAATTTTTGTAAGGAGGGAAGGATGTAACGACCCAGAAATTCTTTCCTCCGCTCGAGCGGAGGAGTGGCCGCTCGAGCGGACTTTTGGGATTTCCAGCAATTTTTCAGACGGCCTGAGATGCTGGGAGTTGTGATTCTCCGCTCGAGCGGGGGAGTTTACTGCTCGAGCGGACGACTTTGTTGGTCTGCGCGCTCGAGCGCAAGGTTGGGCGCTCGAGCGGGGCACCTGGTTAAGTTTGATTCTGAAGCATGTGGACTTATTTTTGATGTTCTTCTTAGTATATTTGAAATGTTCTTACCTTATTTTGGGATATTGATTGAGATGATAAGACGATGGTAAAGTAAGATTGGACCAAAAACTTTAGTTTGAATAATTCGTTTACGACCAACCGTCACTCGTTTGCCCTTTTCTTTTTCCACACTTTGAATTTGAATGTGAGGTTAGAACCATTGGAAAGTTTATTTTTGGGGCTTCAATTTGAGCACAAGAATGACCTAAAACGGAGTCCGAATGAGAGAGTTATACCTGTTCAAAGTTTCGGGATCTGTGCTGAAAACAGGTCCGCTCGAGCGGGAATTTCTCCGCTCGAGCGGAGATTACGGGACAGCAGCTTTTAAACCAGATTTTTGGATCATTTTTCACATATTCTTTTCCCCTCTTCTCTCCTTTCCCCCTAGGACCGAAAACCCTAGGGTTTTGATCCCAAATCCTCACCATTTCTCTTTGTTTTGATCAAGATCTTCCACCAAGAAGTGAAGAAGACAAGAAGATGAACATTTCCAACCGATTTGATTTTGGAATTTCAAAGTGATACTCTTGACCTAGCTTCCTTGCTTTCAATCTTGAGGTAGGAGATCTTATTTGTATTGATTGATGGATTTATGGTATTTTGGGTGTAGATTTATGGTATGTTGTGTATATAACTACAAATCTATAGTTTTGTATATATTATGTCCAATTTGTGATTTGGGGGTTTTGGGTTTATTATGTTAGAGATGCAATTGCTAGATTAAGGTGATGGATTATGAACTTTAGATGGAGAAAATTGGAAGAAGAAGTAATGGTTTGAGGAGTTTGGATTTTTGTCTTGAAACCCTAAGTTGATTAATGGTGATAACTAATGAATTGGCCCAAATTGAAGGTAGAATAAGGAAATTGAGATGTTGAATTGTATATGTATAAATTTAATTGGATTTCTGAGATATTTCGAAATTATGTAAAAATATTAGCGAATGAACTTTGTTATAAACATTAGAATTTATGCTATAATGGAAGGGAAAAATTAAGGAAATAATGTATTAAGACTATGGATGACATGAACTTGGGTGTGGAATGTTGAAATGAGATTCAAAGATTTAATTTGATTCATGTTGAATTGCCAAATGATGTGTAAATGGGATAAAGAGAAATAAACTAGTTAAAAACGGAATAATGATATGTGACCCGATTTTTATGTGTATTATGAATTGTGTAGGGTCAATTACAGAGGCGGAATCAAGCGTCTAATCACTGTGAGTAATAGTACGCTACATGTACATTTTATTTTCTGATAATGATTATGGTATTAACGCTCTGTTCTGTGTAAGTGATTTCATTAACATTAAGTTAATCAGAAATCAGTATGAATGTTGAGGAAGCTACATACAACGGTATGTTTATGGAACTATTCTGTTCTATTTATATGGTATATTAATCCTCTGGCATCTGTAAGCAATTGGTATCATCTTTGTTAATTATGAGACAACTATTTCGATAGATAAAATGCACATTCTGTTGTCCGCGATAAACAAGTGAAATGTGAGTACTACTACGTCGGATGTATGTTTAATTGCTGCTAATGTTTGTCGTTACTATTAATGTCTGTTTATAACGTTCAGCTTTCTGTCAGTAATGATGTTGTATGTGTATCAATTGGGATTGTTCTGCTCTGTTTATTATTCTGTTTATGGTCTGGCGATATTCAGATGACTTTGGGATGGTTCTGCTCTGTTTATTTATTCTGGTTATACATATTGTCTATTGATCCGTTCCGTTTAAGATTTAGCATGATATGTCTGTTGGTTTCAAAACTTATTATCTTCTACTAGTTCTGTACCCTCACACTTTATGCGTTCTGTTACGCTTTATGCGTTCTGTCACGCTTTATGCGTTCTGTTATCTCTGGGCTGATAAGCCGTTCTGTTATGACTGGGCCGAAAGGCTATTCTGTAACTGTTGGGACTGATGGCTATTCTGTTATTTGAAAATATGAACATTTTGAATCCTCTGTACATACTAAACTGCGTTGTTAAGGAAACTGGACTCATGATATTTACAGAGTGTAAATAAACATATACTTCTGCAATTATATACTTTATTGTTTGAGTGGAACATTACATGATTTACGTACTATTATTCACTGAGCTTGACTCACTTTATTTTATGTCTGTTTCTGTAGGCACTCAACCTGGAGGTCAATCTTAACCTGTGGCTTCCGATACCAGTTGCCAAGCCTTGAGTGTCTAAGCTGTTAGGTGTTAACCGTTCAAGTTTTGGAGTTTTGTTAAGTTTTAAAGTTGTATTTAGTTTGTACCCAAATGTCTATGAGGAAGATGTATATGTACATAACTATCTTCAGATACACATCACTGTATAATTATCTGCATTATGTTCTGTCTACGGTCCTGGCATAGTAGTGATAGCTCAATGGATGTTATTTTACGCTATTATATATTATTGAATGCTTCCGTTCAGGCCCCATATGATATGTATAACAGGTTTTGTGTCTGTTTGCGAATGGGTCATGCCCAAACTTTTAGGGGCGGGCTTGGGGCGTGACAGTGAAGTTGAATCCATCTTGCAAAATTACACTTGGGAATTGGTGGATTTGCCACTAGGTTGTAAACCTCTTGGGTACAAGTGGATTTTCAAAAGAAAATAGAAAGCGGATGGATCAATAGACAAATACAAGGCAAGACTTGTAGTCAAAGGTTTTAGACAAAAAGAAGGTTTAGATTATTTTGACACATACTCATCGGTTACTAGAATAATATCCATTAGAATGCTAATTGTCATTGCATCTCTATACAATCTAGAAATTCATCAAATGGATGTTAAAACCGCTTTCTTAAATGGTGAGTTAAATAAAGAAATTTATATGGAACAACCAGAAGGATTTTCTGTTCCAGGGAAAGAAAAGAAAGTGTGTAAATTGGTTAAATCATTATATAGTTTAAAACAAGCGCCAAAGCAATGGCATGAGAAATTTGACAAGGCAATGATGTCAAATGGATTTAAAATTAATGAGTGTGACAAATATGTTTATATTAAAAACAGAGACAAAGGTTATGTCATTGTATGTCTTTATGTAGATGATATGCTCATCATTGGATGTAATAATGATATAATTAAAACTATCAAGAAAATGTTGAATAAACATTTTGACATGAAGGACACGGGCATTGCTGATGTAATACTTGGTATGAAAATTACCAAAACATCAGAAGGATATGCTTTGTCACAATCTCATTACATTGAGAAAATACTTGACAAATTCAGCAAAGATGATGATCATCTTGCTAGAACTCCTATAGATGTTAATTTGTATCTTTCTAAGAATGTACATGAAAGTATTTCTCAATTAGAGTATACCTAAATTATTGAAAGCTTAATGTACTTGATGAACTACACTCGCCCAGATATAGTTTATGCAGTAAGTAAATTAAGTAGATATACGAGTAATCCGGGAGTAAAACACTAGAAAGCAATTATTAGGGTTCTAAGATATCTTCGATTTACTCGTAACATTGGGCTGAATTTTACTAGATATCCAACAGTACTTGAAGGATATTGTGATGCAAATTGGATATCAGATACTAGAGACTCAAAGTCCACCAGTAGGTATGTCTTTACTCTTGGTGGGACGGCTGTATCATGGAAATCTTCCAAATAGACTTGCATTGCTAAGTCTACTATAGAATCAGAATTCATAGCTTTAGACAAAGCAGGGGAAGAGGCAAAATGGCTTCGCCACTTCCTTGAAGATATTCCAATATGGCCAAAGCCGGTGCCTGCTATATGTATACATTGTGATAGTCAATCAGCAATTGATAGAGCACAGAGTCATATGTATAACGGTAAGTCTCAACACATTCGTCGTCGGCATAATACCGTAAGACAACTACTCTCTAATGGAATTATTTCCATAGAATATGTTAAGTCTAAAAACAACATAGCGGATCCACTAATCAAAGGGTTAGCAAGAGAGTTAGTTGAGAATTCATCGAGGGGAATAGGACTAAAGCCTATTAAATAAGAGTTACCACAACAGCAACCCAATCTAGTTGACTGGAGATCCCAAGATCTAGGTTCAAAGGGACAACCGAGTTGTGAATAACTCAGAAGGATCACTAGGGAGTCTAACTCCTACCCATTTCTATAATGAAATAGTGATGTCTGCAGCGTTTTAGGTTAAGTAAAACTTTTAATGATTCTTATATTTAGGTTAACCTAGTGGAGTACAGCAGGATACTCTTCATAAGAATCACCTATGTGAGTGTGAACTGGGCTGGTTCTGTGAGATTTGTGAAGGGCTACAATTCTCTAGAGCACTCATGAAAGACCAGGTTGTTTAGGGCCAAAATGAACACAATAGTGAGAACTAAACTGTGTCTGGAAATATACTGTGTGAGTTCTATTGTCTTGGTTTACACAAACGGCTGAATAATTCAAGACATCATGTTCACTAGTTAGCTAGTAAATCCGATAGTGTCTCATAAGGGAAGGTTCAAAACCAAAAGCTACCTATCCTTTGCAGAAAATTTTCAATTTCTGTACTCTCTGTATTTACATCATGTTGTTGCATTTTCTCTCTGTCAATTTCATTCATGTGGGGGATTGTTGGAAAATTTATAAAGAGGTAGTTGTGAATTGAAATAGACTCCATTTTGAATGAAAGGGTGTAACCTTTCATGGTGTCTTTTTGTTTTAAAGGTAGGGTCAAACCTCCATTTGAATGAAATGGTGCAAACCTTTCATGGTGTCTCTTTATTTTAAATGAAGGGTTATGTCCCTTCTTCATGTTTTTTCTATTCAAATTGAATAGGTGCCAGCAAAGCCTATATAAAGATAGCCGCATTCCAATTTTTTTTTTTTCCGAAAATTCATTTTCCTTGCCATCATTTTGCTCTCTTGCATCCTTTATTCTTCATATTATTTTAGGAAAAATTTCAGAGAGTTATAGAACACAAGGTTTGGTTTGCCGTACCAATTTGTTTGGTGTGCTACAACAAGTTTGTGAAGATCATTATATCCTGGGAGATAGACGCCACTCAACCGTAAGCACCGTAGCGGGGCGAATCTGTCTTAAGGACAGAGTGTCACACACTCGACTTGGTCTTGTAATTTTTATTTGGTTCGACAAAATAAATCCGGTATGTTATTTACTTATTTTGTTTGAATTATTTTCAATTTATTTTATTTACACAAAAGATTGTTCCAACAGAAACTCCTTTTAGACAAGTCAAAGAAGATTTGAGAAGATGCAGGAAGCTTATATTTTCATACACTATTTCTTTTCTGTGCATATATTTAATGAATTTTTTTTCTATTATAACTTTTTTCTAAAATAAAATTACCAAAATACCCTTGTTTTCTCTTCCAAAATCCTAATCCCTTAACCTTTGGTCATTGTTGTCACTGCCATTGCCAGCCTTCTTCCATGAGCACCCCAACTATTCTTCCACACTCGCCTTCTGGCATCATCCCCTTCTACATCTTCACCAACCGCTGCAGTCCCTCCCTCGTCTACAACAATCCCAATCTCTTCTTTACCATGTTTGCTAGTGACAGAAACGATTAAAGATATAGAGATGAGGGAACCATATCAAGAGGGAGAGGAATTGATGGGGGGTTTCAAGAAGGGTTTGCGATGGAAGGTGGTTCGTAAATGAGAGGTTTGTGATGATAGTTTGTAATAGAAGTTGGTTTGTAGATAAGGGGTTCTTGACAATAGCGGTTTTGAGAGGATACAGTGGAGGGGATTTTGTAGTAGAGGTGGTTCACAAAGGTGGAAGATTCACAAAGGGGGGGATCGCGGTGGCAACGGGGGTTTACGGTGGTTTGTAGTGGCGACAATGGTCAGGGTAGAGGCATGTGGTGGTTAAGGTTAGGGTTATGATAAAGGTTTGTGAAAAATCTAGAAATTCCCTAGATGTTGATTTGTGATTATGTATCAATTTTAAGCAGTATATAACAATCCCAATCAAACAATCATGACAAATCGATATAACAATTTTACGTGGAAAAACCATAATTGGACACCTCCAATTGTGATAAAAAACCACGGGCAAAAGCCATAAAACAATCCACTAAAAGACAAAAAGGAATTACACAGGTATACTCTCAATTACCTAGCGAATCCACGCCCGAATTGAACCAACCCCTATGTGCCTCTTCCAACCCCGTCTTCACCTCAAAATTGTCTTGACGATGAGTCACTCCAGAATCTACCAAAGCTTCAGGCTCGAATTCTTCAGAATCCACCAAAGAATAACTCTCTCTTTTGTGTTAAACAAATAAATAATCTTTTGATGTATACTCTTTAAACCATGAATTGAATACTCAATCAAACATAAAAAAAAAACTAGCAAAATAGCCCCAGATATAAACCCTAGAACCCAAGAAGAAGATCTGGAGGCGTAATCCTAGATTTGGACTGAAACACGTATTTATAGAAAACTGTCCCGCGATCTCTGCTCGAGCGTCAGATTGGCCGCTCGAGCGGATCTATGCTCGAGCGCAGAAAGTTCCGCTCGAGCAGGAAAAAACAACATCCAGTATTTTTGCAGGCGAAAAAACTTGTGAAACCCAGCATTCTCCGCTCGAGCGGGGGAATGTCCGCTCGAGCGGATAGGCAACTTTGAATGCATTTTTGCAATTTGCTTCGGGGGCGCTACCCCTCGACCCCGCTGTGGCGCTGCCTCGGACCCACCAAAGAGCGCTGCCCCCTGAACCCCTACGAGCTGACCGGGCAGCTTGATCCCCGTCCTAATCAGCGAAGTGGCAATCTTGAAAGAATTAACATCACAAACTTCTCTGCAAGGCACAACTCGGGTTGAATTCGCATCTAAAAACTCATAGCCTCACTGAAATAAAAAGTGCAAAAACAAGTACAACTGAAAGAGTTTTGTCAAACGGGATTGCCAAGAATAAAAACCTATCAGTTTGAAAGATAAAGAAGATTAGGGTATTTTTGGTATGATAGGTTGTGTACTAAATAAAATAGAATATTTCAAATTCATTAACTGTGTGGCTTGGAAAAAGATATTCACAAAGAAGAATTGGTATATGAAAATAGAATTTTCCAAAGACCTAACCTTATGACCAACAACATGTGTTTTGTGGATGCACACTTCCTGCTCAAGTTGTACAAAAATTATTAAATGCCTATAAATCAATTATCAATGAGGAATTTATTAATTTTTTTTTTTTTTTGTAAGTACTTGTATCCCAATTAGTTAATATTCTAATAAGTCTTATTATTTAAACATATGATTCACTAAATCCTAATTCTCATATTTAACATACTTAATAGACAAATTTATTCTTATAATTATTTTTTGAACGCTTAGCAACTTGGTGATGTGAACATTTATATTCGACAGTGTGAATATTTACATTGACAGTACGAACATTCACATTGATAGTGTGGATATTCACATCACGGAACATTTATACAATGAAAGTGAAACATAAGTAGGTGAAGAGGGATTAATGAATAATAAATGCCCTATTATCAATTATCATATTTATCTTTTATATTATCTTTTTAAATATTGAAGAATTACAAATTAGTAGTATTTTCACAAAATATTTATAAATTTTTGAATTTTTTTAATAATTTTAATTATTAAAATTAATAAAATTTACTATTAATTTAATTTTTTAAAATATAAACTAAATTATAATTCTTACTCAAAATTGATAAGCTACACTATATAAATTAATACATCAATAAGAGGTGGTTGAGGCTTGCTTTTTTGTTTTTCCCATTTTGGCCTTTTTTTTTGCTCTCTCTCTCTCTCTCTCTCTCTCTCTCTCTCTCTCTCTCTCTCTCTCTCTCTCTCTCTCTCTCTCTCATTTTTTTTCAAGAGAGTTATTTTGAAAAAATCAACTTTTATAGAGGTATCATTTTTAAATAATTCTATTTGTATATTGTACAAACTTGGTATTCATATATAAAATTTTGAACAAAAGTCAAATGATCTGATAAAAGTTTATGAAGGTAAAACTTTGACAGTGCCGAAAAACAAGATCCCCTCTGATTAAAATGAAAGTTTTGACGAGCTCTACCTTTTTCTATAAGGAGTTACGGTAGAGAAACCAATGGGTGAGGGTGTATTTGAGGTTTTAAAGCAAGAACTAGAAAGAGAAAGTGAAGAAATTAGGATTAGGGGTGTTTTAGAGTGAGAGGGAGAGGAATGAAAAAATGATTTAAAAACCCCTTTTCCTCGAACTAATATACGCACAGACCATTCGAGTGACCAAACTACCATTCGAGTATCAGACACAATAAGTGAGACCACTCGAGCAACCAAAACACCACTCGAGCATATAATGGCCCCCTCCCAGTAGTTTTGTAGACTGTACAGACCGTTTGAGCGAAGATACCTTATACCTAAAAGTTTTGCAGACCTGCAAAAATACTAGGAGATGTCCAAAACTGCTTGAGTTATCAAAACACCACTCGAGCGAGCAAGAAGAAAATTGGATAGCAACTCTTTTGAAAAACTAACTCCCAACTTGTTTCAATCACAACCAACAACTCAACTCAACTACCAACAAGATGATAAAGGGCATGAACAACAATTAAAACATAGAATCCCGAATCTAAGAGTATCAAATGGGTTGGGTCTAAACCGAAACCGTTGTAGATAATATCAAATTTAATCAAAATGGTGAGATTAGTGGGAGTGATAAATCATGAAATGTGATTATTAAATAAGTTTGGGTATAAGTATCTTCACCCATAACTATGAAGGAAATTGTCGTTCCTATAGTTGTTAAACAACTTATGTTTTGGAATATCAAATGAATAATCAATTACTCATTGCTCCATAATGAAATTATCACCAATGTAAAAAGTTGTAGAAGAACCAGAAGAAGTAGCATTAAGAATATCTCATAAGGAAATGAGATTTGTCAGCTCGGATCATATTGTATACCTAAAACAATTTTATTATGATATTGGGATAAGTAAGAACTCGATTTTGTTGTCACAAGCCATAGAAAATGTTGATTCTACTAAATGAATTAATGTCATGAATGATGAGTTAAAATCAATAGACCAGAATGAAATTTAGGATCCCATTGAATTGTCTAACGATACAAAAATATCCGTTGTTTTAAAGACAATATAAAATGATATAATGCTTGACATATAGCCAAAGATTTTATTGATAAGGTAAACATTGATTACAAAGAGATATTTTTTACTTATCTCTTAAAGGGTTGTTTTGAAATCATTATAGCATTAGTAGCTCATTATAATATTAAAAGTTGCATTAAATGCATGTAAAAATTAATTTTCTGAAAGAGAGTTTAGATAAAGAATTTTATGTAAATCAACTCAAAGGTTTCTCTATTGCGGAAAATAAAAACGTGACTTGCAAACTTAATAAATCAATTTATGGACTTAAAAAAGCCTTTTAAGAATTGTATCTTAAGTTTTATGATTCTAGTTTTTTCTCTTTAGATTTAAACAAAACATTCTAGATTAATGTACATATCTAAAGGTCAGTGGGAGCAAGTTAATATTTATGATTTTGTATGTTGATGATATTTTGCTTGTCAATAATGTACGTGATTTATTGCACGAATTAAGAAATTTCTTTTTAAGAACTTTGGAAGGAAATATATAAGTGCTACAATCTATGTAATAGAAATTGAAATTTTTCAGAATAGATCACATGACTTGTTGTGATTGTCTCGGAAAGCATATATTAAAAGTTCTATAGAGATTTAGTATAAAAGAATATTACATAAAGTTATTCTTATTCAGAAAGGAAACAAATCAAGCCTTATGCAAATTTTTATAAAATGAATTGGAATATAAATAATTCTTTATAGATTTATTATAAGTTTAATACTCAGATAAGGAAGCGATAAGGTAATCATAAGGAATAAAAGATTACTTACTCACATTTATGAGATCTGATAATATTTAATTGATTGGTTAGATTTAGACTTTAGAAGATGTGTTGATAGTAGATTTGTTTCTATTATGTGGGAGAGCAATACCAAGAAAAATGTAAAACGAACTATCATAAGTATCTTTTATGAAAGTTGAATATGTGGTATGTTTTGAGACCATAATTCATGAATTATCATAGGAAATTTTATCTTAGGACTTGGGGTTGTCAGCGTTGTTGTCAAGTCGATGAGAATTTATTGTGATAATTTTACAATTATTTTATTTTCTTAGAATGACAAGTATTCTAATGATACAAAATACATAGAATTTAAATACTTTGTGGTTAAAAAAGAATTTCAGAAATAGAAAGTGTTAATAAAACATATGAGTACAAAACTTTTAATTGCAGATCTATTGATGAAAAGATTATTGTTTAAGGCAATTAAGAAACTTGCCAATTGAATATGTCTTGAACGTAATCCATAACAATTGTTTATGTTTTTAAGATTGTTTTATGATTTATTGTATTATTTGACATATTGAGATCTCATTAACTGTGTTTTTGACATATTTCCTATTACGAAATGAGTATGTGCATGTATGAGAATGAATGAATGATAACATGAATAGTCTTTAATAAAAAGACATTATCGTTGGACCTCTTTTACATACACTCTTCACTTAAAGGACTACGTTAAATTAGTTGCTAGTGTTGTGGTACATAAAAGAGACTATGTTGCACTATTGGTGTAGAACCGCCATGACTTGCATTAGTGAACTATTTATTAATTATAGTATTAGAATAATATAAGGGAT
Source organism: Camellia oleifera (assembly GCA_022316695.1). Lineage (NCBI taxonomy): Eukaryota > Viridiplantae > Streptophyta > Magnoliopsida > Ericales > Theaceae > Camellia > Camellia oleifera. Next base: position 31,754,335 of record CM039311.1, read on the forward strand.
CATGAAAAAAAATATTATAAAATGTTTTATGAAGATTTTTTATCATTTGATTAGTGTGTGATATTTTATTGCATGTGTAATCTAAGGATGGAGAATCTTTCATGATCATCTTCATAATATTTTTTTCATGATCCATAACATTACTCATAGTATTATGATAATGACCAAATTAAATGTAAGATTAGATATGATTTAATGTGCGCCTAATATTAACCTTATTAAATCTTGAAGTAAGTTATCATATGGGCTAAGTAGGACAATGTAAGACTAAATTAATTATTTAGTCATTATGATAATCCACATGATATGGTAATATAAATTAGAGGTTTTACAAGGTTATGGTTCCATATCTTTTGCTCTAAGGTTTTATCTAATTGGTCAATAAAAAGAGTAGTATCCAAGTATCCTACTTTGATGGGTAAGTAGAATTATAGTTGAATAAGGAAATCGGTCACCCATCAAATTATTCTGAATAACGTATTCTAAAGAGGGTCAAGAGAGAGAAATTTTTTCCCATTAATATTAATATTAAGTTTTATGTTTAATCAATTTTAGATCACTTGAATGTCTTGCATAACAGATACGTGCATGTTTTTTTATTTTCCACATTATATTATTGTTTGTGAAAATCATGATAATTTACAATCTTAAATTATGAAAATTGTTACATACATAACACCATAAATTTATTTACATACACTCTAGTCCTTAAGTTGTGACCACTAAATCAACCTATAAATGTTAATAAGTAATTATTACATATTGCTTAAATGATAATTAAAAATTATAAACAATCATACCCACATATGTGGTAACAGAACTTCGAATTAGCAATACTTAGACCCACCCAAATACTTGGCTAAGCCACTGAGCGTTCGACACAATTTGATTGTGGTCTCCACAACAATCAATGAATCCATCAAAGTAGTTGCCTGACTTGTCAAACACAAGATGCATTAATATGTAATCCAAGTCAATTATACACATTTATACGAGGGGAGCAATGATAGAGACGTTTAATATTTGATTTTTAAACAGAGCTTTATAAATGTGGTGAGAGAAAAAAATAAAATTAAAAATAAACAAACAAACACACAAATATACACATCATATCATAGATGGACCCTATCTATTTAGAACTCTTTCTAAAACTCCATTTTTAGAATTCTCAATCTTTATTTTATATGAGGGGTTATAAGTCTACCTCTCAAGTCAAGTCTTTGATTGTGGTCTCCACTCAACCACCAATGAATTCATCAGAGTAGTTGCCTGACTTGTCAGACATGAGACGCATTAATATGGAGTCTTTTGAAAGTCTTTGATTGTGGTCTCCATTCAACCACCAATGAATTCATCAGAGTAGTTGCCTGACTTGTCAGACTTGAGACGCATTAATATGGAGTCTTTTGAAAAGTTGTAAAAAGTCAGTTTTCAGTTTTTTATTCATTTTGAGTCACATTATCTCTCACATAACTTACCCATAAAAGATAAAATAAACTAAAAAAGTCCAAAAATTAGTTTTTTGCCAATTTCTCGAAACACCCCTATGTAATCCAAGTCAAGTATGCACATTTATCAATAATGGTTGAGAATTCTTTTTTTAGAGATCTTTACAATCTCTTTTGATCTCAACCATTGATAAAGTGGGCTCCACACATATATAGGTAGATTCGATACATATATCAATAGTTGAGATTTAATAGAGGTCGGGTCTACCTTAGGAAAAAAAATTGCAGAAGCTAAACTTAGAGTATCTCCGGTGGATTTGCCCTAACCCACTGATTAGTGTTATACAATAACTGATAATGTTAATTAAAGAAATTTTTTTAGTAAAATGGGTCTTCAATGGATTAGTTAAGCCTTAATTGACTGACATGTCAGTCAACTTTTAGCTTGAATTGTTGCTAACTGGTGAGAGCCATTTTAGTAAACTGGAAAGAGAGAGAAAGACACAGGAAAGAGAGAGAGAGAAAGAGACTTCTCTCCAACCGCTACAGTAAGGATAGAGAGAGAGGTGAAAAAAAAGTGAGTCCCACATAAATTTTTTATTTATTTTTATTTAAACGTACACTGTAACACACATTTAAATTATGAAAAATATTTGGAACTTTTTTTTGGAGATGATCACACATTTTTAAGGTTTCGTTTATTTTCAGAGATAAAATAGAGGAAATTGACAGTGAGATAATTAATAGTGAGAGAATTATTAGTGAGAGGATTGATAGTGAGAAATTGTTAAATTATTTTTACATAAAATAATAAAACAAATAAAAAAATATAAAAATTAAACATTAATATTTTAAAAAAATTTCCAATATATAAAAAATAAAAAAATTTCTAATCCCCTCACTATTTTTCTAATACCATCTCTACCTCCTCACTATGAATCTCCCTTCCAAGGGTATTAGTAATACCAATGTATTATAGTTCCAATCCCCTTCCTATAACCCCAAACAAACGGGGACTAAAGTGATTCTAATCTTTATGTATGTGTAGGGTTCATTTATATATGTGTGTACTTTACATAATGAGTGATTCAAATTTGTGAGGGTCTTGTGAGAGTAAGGGTCTCAATTATTATTTTTAAACTATATTATTAGAGTACACACTCAGGGTTGTTTTGAGAAGTTGGTAAAAAACTGACTTTTGGCTTTTTACCAAGTTTTTTAGCTTTTTTGAAAGTGATTTGGAAAGTTGGTAAAAAGTTAGCTTTTTGCTTTTTAGTTTAATATTTATTTATGGTGTCAAATCAAATTAAAATGACCAAAATACCCTTACCCAACATAAGAGATTTATTTTTTTATTTTTTTTTCATAGGCCCTAATTTGTAATTTTACGGCTGCGTTTTTGGCACTTGCCAAATGGCTTTTCTGGCTTTTTTGGCAGCTACGTTTTTGGACATTTTATCCAAAAACGTGACTTTTTACCATGTTTCCAAAATGGCACTCACTCTCTAAACTAACCAACACTTAGGCCTCGTTTGGGAACAGGCTAATTTAGTAACTTTTTGGCTATTTGGCTAAAAAGGTAGGTAAAAAAAACTTGTATGTTTGACACTTTTTGGCTAATTACGAAAAGATGTGCAAAAAGTAGAGAGAAAAGAGAATCTTTGACTTTTTGGTATGAGTTGTTGGCTTTTTGGCTAATTTAGTAACTTTTTGGCTAATTGGCTAAAAAAGTAAGTCCCCAAACGGGGCCTTAGTACACATATATGGATTTCACTTTTCACATTTTTTATCATATAATACGCTTTAACAAACAATTTTAATAATATCATTGGAGATGTTCTTAGGTTTACTTCGAAAAAAGAAACAAGAAAAAAAATTACAAAAAAATCTTAAAATTTGACACTTGCAACAAATTAAAAAAAATTACATTAAACTCTAATACTTTGATTGGTTTTTAAATTAAACTATCTGTCTATTTTTATTAAGTAAAACTAATAAAAAAATTATATTTTAATCATTAAACTCAATGAAAATAAATATTTTAGATATTTCATGTAAACTTACATTAAATTTAATGATTAAAATACTATTTTTTCGTCATTTTTACTTACGAAAATAGGTGAATAATTTAAATTGAAAACAAATAAAATGTTTAGAGTTTAAATTGACAAAATTTAAAACTCATGATTTATTTTGTTACAAGGTTAAACTTTGAAATTTTATTTGTAATTTTCTAAAAAAAAAATTGCACGAGAGAACTCGTTGGTTGAAAAAAAAAAAATTACATTAATATTTTTTTTAAAACAAATTGAAAAAAAAATACAATGAGTTTTATAAGTTTGATATAATTACATTGAGTTTCTTTAAAATTTTAATTCATAAAACACTTAATCTATTTTCATAATAAATTCATAAGTTATATTAATAAAAAAAAATTATGTTATAATTTTTTTATACTAAAATGTCTGAGTATATTTTATAATATTTATCTTCGTATTTTCACTGAATTTACATTAATGTTCGTCCCTTATCCTAAGTGAAAGGTATGTCTGTGTAATTATACTCAATTCACATTAGCCCTTTGTTTCAGTGAACATTTTTATAATTGTTTTTTAAAAAAATTGTACACTTTTAGGGCCTATTTAATTAGAAGAATTAATGGTGATGGAATTAACAATTCATGAGATTAGTATAAATTTCTTTTCTGTCTTCACTGATATTTTTTTTAATATTTTAATTTTTTAGGGAAATTGCATGTCAAATGTTTTTTCAAAACTTAATTATAAAATTATAAAAAAAAAAGTGTATGATTTTTCTTTTTAGTATTTGTAGAGTTTATTACTAAATTGAAAATATTTTTGTATAATACCCACTGAAATAAATTACTCATTTTTTCACTCTCTAAATCATTTTACACTAGACGGGCCTAAAAAGAAATTGAAAAAAAAAAAAATTAAGATTAGAATCCATGACTTTTGATGTAAGAGGCACAGACCCTAGAAACAATTATTGAATAGATAAAGGCACAATAAATTTATAGAAATGTTATGATTCATTAAAAAAAAAAAAAATTGAATTTTTACAAGAGAGGTGTATGATGTGTATTTAAAAGGAGTGAAATGTGGCTTTCACTTGAAATAATTACAATTGAAAGATGTATTTTTCTAAATAGTTTTCTAAGTATATAGTATTGTAAATAATTTTTTATTATTATTATTATTATTATTATTATTATTATTATAACTTATTTTATTATTTTATTTTAATTACTATGTGATGTATCACCACAATATTAATAAAAATCATAAATGGTGAGACCTATTTGGGCATCTCCAATGCTAATAGTAAAATGGATAGTAAAAATTAAAATTTGATTTTATTATAATAGAAAAATGTTAAATTTTAATAAAGTTACTTTATTGGTGTACTAGGTACTTCTTTTATTTTTTTGAAAAAAAAAATTTAAAACAAAAAAATTAAAATGCCATTTTTAAGTTCCATTGTGAATGAGAAAAATATGTCAAAATTTGGCATATGGATAGAACACCACCTTATGACCAAAGAAAATACGGAAAAAAAAAAAAAAAAAAACAAAACAAAACAAAAGAAAATGAAGAAAGAAAAGTCAATAAAATGCAATAATTATTATTTTTATCAGCATAAAATGTAATAATTATTAATATTTAATTTTTTTTTTAATATTTCTTTTATGATAACATTACTCAGGTGTGAAATCAATCAATTGATTCGAAGTCTATTTTATTCAAGTTATGTGAACAAGTGCCAAACATTGGGAATTATCAGGGAAAGAGCTGGGAACATGAACAGAGAGAAGTGAGGACTACTTAAATGAGGAATCTGATTGTATTTTGTCCTTTTTTTTTTTTTTTTTTTTTTTTTGAGCTTAAAAAAAGGATGCTTGAAGGTGTTATCACGACATCTGTGGGCCCAGGCCCCGGGGTCTACCAGTTGCCAGCCTGATTTAACCCAACTCATAGGAAGTGACCTACCACCGAGGCATCAGTGCAACTCATCAATTGCCCCAGCCAAGGTCAAGTTTCAATCGGAGTATAGCGCGAGATTTCTAAAAAGAGCCACTGAAAAATTCAGTATTTTTCGCGCCTTGCAAGAGTCGAACTTGACTCATGACTGTGAAAAGGCAATACCTTCACCATTAAACACCACCCTTGATGGTGATTGTATTTTGTCCTTTGTTCCCCCACATTGAAACCCCTTTTAGACAAGTCAAAGAAGATTTGAAAAGACCAAACCTTATCACCTCTTCCGTGGATGCACACCTCCTTCTCAAGTTGCACAAAAATTGTTAAATTCTTTGACATCAATTATTAATGGGCTAGGCGCGCCTAAAATCTATGATTCCCCGTTTTAGCATAAATTTTTTGATTTTTGATAGTTACAATAGTTCCATCTTCTTTCAATTCTCATCCCATACTATTGTGGGTATTTTTTCTTTTAAACTCTAACTTTTGGCAGTGACCGGAGTATATTAGTAGTAGTAGCAGCAGCAGTAGCAGCAGTAACAATAGCAGCAGCGGAGTTGGGTAGCGGCGATAGAGACAATGTCAGAGATGGATGCGGATTTGATGCAGATCTGTGAGAAAATTAATGATTTTTCTTAGATCATAACTATTTTTTTGTCGGTTTTATTTTTTGTTATTTGTAGTTTGGTAGGTTTTTTATTTTAATATAGTTACTTTATAATTTTTATAAAAAAATTAATTACAAAACATCGTAATGGAAAATATGTACACCTAAAATGAGATTATGGATAATAAAATTTCTAATTATATCAAGACCAACCCAAATATTGTTTCAAGTGGTGGCTATGCGATTGAATGTTGGACGCGGTTTGATTGGTGGTTAATGACAAGTCTACACACTTACATGACGAGTTTGAAGTCAAGTCTACTATAAAAAAAACAATGCAGAATCTCACTTATAGTCAGTCTACTTTAGAAAAGAAAGAAAAAAAAGAAAAACAAATTGCACAAGGGAATTCGTTGTACTTTAGTTTTAAAAATATATATATTGAATTTTTTAAATTTAAAATAATATATAATAAGTTTTATAAGTTTACCGTAATTGAATTTTTTTAAGATTTTAATTCATATGAAAATGAATACAAATGAGTATAAACGTGAATAGATGAATAGGCAAACGATATCTGATTAACTTGATTTTTTGATGACAAGTTCTACTCGATGTATTTTAAAATATGAACGGTCTAGATTATCAAAATAGGCCCCGAAATAGGCCTAACTTACAAAAAATAAGTTAATCGGATAATATTGGTCCCTTTACCCTTAGTAAAAGCGATGTCAGTGTAACATGCTCAATTTGCCTTACCCTTTTTTGTAGTATTTTTTTTTTTTAATTTATAAATGTTTTAAAAAGTTTTAAACTTTAAAGTTCTACTTGACTAAAGAGGTTTTTTTTTAATAGAAAGTTTAAAAAAAAATCTAACTCTCTCTATATATATATATATTTTTCCTTTGTCTTTAGTGATTTTTTTGAATTTTTTTTACTCTTTTAAGTCTTTTTACGCAAGATGGGCCTACAAAATTGACACAAGTTTTAAAAAAAAATAAAAAAGCCTAAAAACAAAACAAATTTAAAAAAATAAAAAATAAAAAAAATTGGAACCCATAACTTTTGATGTAAGAGGTAGGAAAGGTGGCGTGTGTGCATCCAATTTCACTACAAGGGGTGTTGGCTTGAACCTGCGGAAGGGTAATGAGAATTTTTTTATAACAAAAAAAAAAATTCACTGCAACAAATAAGACTTTTAGGCATCAAATTATTGTCTTTAAAAATGAAATTTTTATTACAAAAAATATTTGCTCACCAATACCGGTAGTTTTAAGTATAGTCGTTAAAAGGTTATTCTAAAAAGTCCAAAAAAAAAAAAAAAAACTTTTAGCAATAATTTCAAAATGTCGGTAATTAGTTTATTTTTAAGGACAAAATAATTTGGTCATTGAAAGGTTTGTTTTTTAGACAAAAAATTTGATTACAAAATGATAGTAATTTTTTGTTGAATGTCCAATTTTTTCCTAAAAATAGAATATTGACACTTTTGACAATAAAAATATTTGGTCTCCAAAGAGTGATTTTGTCCTTAAATTTTTTTCTCTAAAACCTTAATTTCTTATCATTTCTCTTTCCTTTTCTTTTTTCTTTTTTTTTTTCTTTGAATATGATTTTTTTAGATATTTTTTTTGAATAATTTATCCATAAATCTCATATAGGGAATGTTAATCCATTTAATCCTAAGAGTTTTCTTATAAACCAATTAGTCCTTTTCGTTTTGAAAAGTTATATTTATTTAGTTTTGTGCCATTTAAATTTAAGTGAACACCCTTTTGTGATTTATTTTTTTTTTTATTTTCTGATTCGTTTTTTAGATGTGAATGAAAAGGTGAGGTATGAAATATTATTTTGGAGGGAGGAGGATTGATAGCTAAAGTGTTGGTTATCGAATGTGAGAATTTACATTTTTGTTAGTGTGATTTTCTAGTATTACATTAGAGTGTTACATTTAAAAAAAGTATATTAAGGAATTTTTGTGTTATATTGATTGGAGTTTTACGTTAGGGAAAAATACATGAAGGAATTTGTTTAGAATGTTATGTTGTTATATTTGAAAAAAGTACATTAAGAAATTTTTTAGTATGTTACGTTGGAACATTAAAGTATACTAAAGAGTTTTTGTATGTTACATTGATTGAAATATTATGTTTGAAAAAATTACATTAAGGAATTTTTTAGAATGTTACTTTGTTACATTTGAGAAAAGTACACTAATGAATTTTTTAATATGTTACATTAGAGTTTTACGTTTAGGAAAAACAAACTAAAGAGTTTGTGTGTTATATTAATTGGAGTATTACTTTTAGGAAAGGTATACTAAGGGATTTTTTTAGAATGTTATGTTGTTAAGTTTGAGAAAAGTACTAAGAAATTTTTTAATGTGTTAAAATAGAGTGTTACACTTTTGGAGTGTTACATTGGAATATTACGTTTGAAAAAAGTTTACTAAGGAATTTTCTTAAAGTGTTAAGTTTAGTAATTTCAACATTATAAGAAAACTCACATTTGTCCCTTAACACATAATACACACCAAGGTTCTAAATATCGGCCGGTACGATTCGTACCGGAAAATGGTAAGGCCGAGTCGGACACTCACCGGTATACCGGCGAGACTGAATTTCACGTCCGTAACGGCCGATTCCCGATACGTATCGGACTGAATCCGATACGTAAGCGATTTGTTGTCCGATACATGCCGATACGGCTGAAAAACGAGCAAAGCTCTGAAGAAAAACTCAGACTCACGGACTCACGGAATACATACACAGACTCACGGATAATAATACATACACAGACTCACGGACGGACACCATAAATTTGTTACAAACATCTGAAGAAAAACTCAATCGGACCAAACCCAACTCCTCAATCAAACCCAAATTCATCTCCCAGGAGCATGATCTTGTAAAGTGTTGCAGCCTGCAGGGAGAAGCATCGAATTGAACCCAAATCCATCACCGATTTCAAGCTTCTTCGTTGAAGGTTTGTTCTCTCACTCATGCTCTGTTTGTTCTCTCAACATAATATGATGCTCTGTTTTTTTCGTTTTGGGTCAAGAAGTCATAGTTTTGCTTTTTGATTTATGTGGGGTTGTAGGGACTGCCACATAATAGTTTATAATTTGTATAATAGTTCATAATTTGTATGTAGATAGGATTATTATTTGATTTATGTGGGGTTGTAGGGACTGCCACATAATAGTTTTTAATTTGTATAATAGTTTATAATTTGTATGTAGGTAGGATTATTATTGTGTTGAATATTTTTTTTTATTTGATGGGATCTTTAATTTTTTTTAATAACTAAATTATATATAATAAAATATTAATAATACAAATAAATTTTTTTTAAGAGCTTTTGTTTTTTTGATGGGGATGAGACTAGAATCACCCTAATTATTGATTGAAAGTGCTTTAAAATAGATAAAATAAATAAATAAATTAATTAATTAATATAGAAGATCTCAAGCTCAATTTGATATTATTTCAGTCTCTCGTGCTTCATTTGAGTCATAAAGAATTAGTGATCCATGAAAAACTTAGAAGCCATAACAATGAGTTGATTAGGATAATTATTTCCTTGATGTGAGATATGGAGATTCTTCTGTACCACCATGTAATTCTTTTTATTACTAAGTTTTGGAGTTGTAGATTTGTAGTAGATTGTTTGTATGTGATTATGACTGAAGTGAATGATTTATTTTCATATTCTTTTTTCTCTTATTAATTTGTTATGCATGTGAAAGTATTTCATTGTTGAAAATAAGTAAAAAAATATTTTAACATCAATTTTATATTAAAGTTTAACATATATGCCAAATAAAAGTTTGAAACTAAAATAAATACATATTATTTAGTTGAAAATGAGTCAAAAGTGCCTTTACATATCAAAATTTTGATTAAAATGTGATGAATTAAGGCTAAAAGAGTCAAAAAATACATAAAATTGAGTTTTAAAGGGATTGCTAATGATTTTTGAAATTTCACAGCCGCGACGCCCGATACCCGATACGTATCGGTCGATACTCCCGATACCGATACTCCGCGATCGATACCGTTACGTTACCCGATACTGCGATTTAGAACTATGATACACACACGTTTGTACTTTATACTAGAATGAAACCTTTAATTTTATGACAGTTGATAAGATGATTATTTGGGATATTAGTACTTCTCCATAATTTTTCTACATATGTAATATTACTAATAAATTAATGAATTTTTTTTTTGCCCTTCCGTACAAAATTTTTCTTTTTAACCCAACTCCATCGCCATTAGCAAATTCTTCCACGACAAACAACACATATACTTGGCAGAGTAGTTAGCATTTTGTTTCAGACGGTTGCATAGCCATTAATTAATGAAGATGGCCATTTTCCAAGGAATTGTGTTGCTCATAGTCATATTACTAAGACCAATGGCTGCAGCAGCTACAGTTGGAGGAACAGAAGGAGAACATGATGAGTGCATCATGCCAACAAGTTGCCGTAAACATCACGGCCCTGAAATCCGATTCCCTTTCCGGCTTATAGGGAAACAGCCCGTGCACTGTGGGTATCCTGGCTTTGATCTTTCTTGCGCTCCTCACAGCAAATACCCTATGCTCCAGCTCCCAAATTCTGTGAATGTGTCTGTGAAGAAAATCGACTACAAATCTCAGACCATATATATATCAGACCCCCATGGATGCTTCCCACGACAGCTTCAAAACCTCAACTTATCTGCCTCTCCCTTCCAATTCCTACACTATTTCTCCTATTACTACGACCAGCAAGTTAGCTTCATCAATTGTTCCGAGACACTGGATCAAAAATATTTTTTTTCTGGGTCTCGGATTGCTTGCCTTAGTGACCGGAGTCACCATGTTTATGCTGCTTTTGATGGGTCGATGGCGGAATTATCTTGCACAAAAATGTATAACATGTCACTTCCAGTTGAAATTTTTGATTACCCTGTTCTTCGATTGAATTGGAGTAAACCCGTATGTGGGAGCTGTGAAGCACAAGGTAAGTATTGTAGATTCAAGAATAACAACAGCAGCAGCAGCAGTACTAGCAGCAGTAGCCAATTATTATTAAATGAATCAACTGAATGCTTTGACAAGCCCAAACAACCATCTATGGGTACACTTCTACTCTATCTAGTTTCTACCTTCTTTCTTCAAGTTAGGACTATTATATTTTGTTAACCATCTAGTCTCATGTGTAATTATTGCTTTAACCTTTACACTGATATTGGCTTCCACCACAATTTTGAATTGAAATTCAGGCAGAGCTTCTTTCCAATTCGGGCAATGGAATTGGACATCCAATCTGAGTTTTGGATGTACGCAGCGTCAATATTTTTGCAATTTATAATGGTCTAGATTTTGTTTACCTATTTACAACTGGAGTATATCCACATAAAAAATTCAATCCAACGCCCTTTGGCTACAAGATCATTTTAGCTTCAATGCCCTAGTTTTATTTTGTTTTGATCTATTGGATTACTTAGCTTTGTTGATTGTGTGAGGATGATAAAGTATTGCCCTATAGATTAGGTTGTGCGCTTTTTTGTTAGAAGTCGTGCACCTAATGGAGCATGTGTTGAGGTCCAAACTTGATTAGGCATATGTTAATTGCCAATATAGTTAGACTTGTATATGACAAGGTTTAACCTTATTTGGATATCTGATTATATCATGTCAATTTCTTTTCCTTAGTTATTATGAATCTAAGGTAAATTTTTTAATTATGTATATATGTATATATATTTTAAGAAATCTTTTAACTTTTACAGGTGCATTGACGAAACTAAAGATTGCAGGTGAAGTGGTTCATCCTCTCTTAATTTCAATTGTCAATTGGGAGGTAGAATTACTAACATGGTCTATTATAATTGCAGGGGCAGTCGTAGGTCTAACTCTTCTTGTTGTAGTTGTCATTGCAATATATCATGTCTACAGATCAAACAAAATGAAGAAAGAGGATCAAGTAAAGATTGACAAATTTTTAGAGGATTACAAAGCTCTCAAGCCTGCAAGATACTTTTATGCTGATATCAAGAAAATAACAAATCAATTTCAAGACAAAGTAGGCCAAGGAGGTTATGGAATAGTATATAAGGGAAAGCTTTCCAATGATATTCACGTCGCAGTCAAGATCCTCAACAATGTGAAAGGAAATGGGGATGAGTTCATCAATGAAGTGCAAACAATGGGTAGAATCCACCATGTCAATGTGGTTCGCTTGGTGGGATACTGTGCTGATGGATTCAGAAGAGCTCTCCTTTATGAGTTCTTACCAAACAATTCGCTTGAAAAGTTTACATCCTCTGATAAAGAGAAACGTTCACTTGGTTGGAAGAAGCTACAAGATATAGCTCTTGGCATAGCTAAAGGAATTGAATATCTTCACCTTGGGTGTGATCAACGAATCCTGCACTTTGATATTAAGCCTCACAACGTCTTGTTGGACAACAAGTTTAATCCAAAGATCTCTGATTTTGGTTTAGCAAAATTGTGTTCAAAGGAACAAAGTGCTGTTTCCATGACTACTGCTAGGGGGACTGTGGGCTACATTGCACCCGAAGTGTTCTCCAGGAACTTTGGGAATGTGTCATACAAATCAGATGTTTATAGTTTTGGGATGTTGTTGCTAGATATGGTTGGAGGAAGGCAAAATACATTAACCCAGAACACGAGTGAGTGTTACTTTCCAGAATGGATATACAAACATTTGGATCAAGAAGAAGATCTGGGAATTCAAATTGAGGAAGATGGGGATGCAAAAATTATAAAAAAACTAACAATTGTGGGACTTTGGTGCATACAATGGTATCTAGTGGACCGCCCATCAATGAAAGTTGCGGTGCAAATGTTAGAAGGAGATGGAGACACTCTAACAATTCCTTCCTGTCCATTTGCCTCCACAAAACCAATGCCAGTGAGGGAAACAATGGGTGGGAGAGCTTTCAATAGCGAGTTAGAAATAATTTCTGAATCTGAATGAGAGAATGAATTAGTGATATTTTTCAAGAATCTTGACTATATAATAGGAATTAATCTCATTGTTTTCACCATCGAGTGTAGAATTAATTGTTTATCAATATATTACTATATCCTTTCAATACTACATCTTATGCATGACCTTTGTATTAATAGTCCTCTTGTGATGGTGTGCTCTATATCATAAAGATAAAGATATATGTTTTCCTATTAAATTATTTTTTCACTCAGAATTTTGACAAACCAAGGTCTCATTGTCTTAGTAATGGTAGTTTGAATAACATCGATGGCCTAAATCTTTGTTTTAGGTGTTTCCTTATTTGATTTGGATTGAATTGCAAAATAATCATTTATTTTTATTTTTATTTTTATTTTTATTTTTATTTTTTGGGGATTAGCTTTAAAGGACTCTTTGGCTAAAAAAAATTGTGGAGACTTGTCTCCTTTGATTGAACTTTTTAGTTCTTTTTTGAGAGAGGTCATTGGCTTCTTCAAAAGTTTTGCTGCAAGTTTCTCCGTACTTGATGATCTTTCATACATCTTTAATTCTTAATCTTGGAAGATCATTATTCATTGGTTTGGAAATCTTCGCTTAGTAGTCTACTACAAATCTTAGTGAAATTTTGACATCCTTGCCAATCTCTTGTAGGTCTTGCTTTGGTGGTCTTCCATAAATCCTTGGTAGCTTTTTAGAGGTCTTTAGTAGGAGTTATCTCTTGTTCTTAATTAATTAAAGAATTTAGGTTTTGTTCTTACTTCTTCTTTTTTGTTTGAGAGTTTTAGGCTCCGTTTGGTAAGCCTCTCAAATTATAGTTCCACCTACTGATTTGAGTGTGTTGTTTGGTCAGAGCTTTCAAATCATAATTCTACACCCATTTCTCAAAACTCGATTTAAAACATAATCATTACTTTTCAAAACTTCTAACCAAACACATAATTCAAAACTCTTTTCAAAATTCAATTCAAATCAATATTTTAATTTTTTAAATATTTAAAAATATTTTAATTTTGTTAAGATTTTAAATATTTTAATATTTAAATATGTTATGATTTTTTTAAATTTTTTAATTTTTTGAATATTTTTAAATATTTTAATTTCAAAATATTACGATTTTAATTTTTTAGATATTTTATAAAAATAAATTCAAACTCTATTTTATAAAAATATTTTTAAATATTTTAATTTTTTTGTTATGTATTTGGTTACGATTTGAGTGTAAAGTTGTGAAAGTAGTATGGAGTTTCGAGTTATGTGTTTGGTTATGAGTTTTAAAAATAATTTCTTAATTAAGTTTTGTTTTATGTGTTTGGTTACGATTTGAGTGTAGAGTTGTTTTTAAATTTAAAATATTAACATTTTAAATTATTTAAATTTTTTGAATATTTAAATTATTTAAATTTTTTGAATATTTATTTTAATTTTTTACTTATTAAATTTTTTAGATTATTTAAATTATTTAAATATTTATGATTCAAATTTTTTGAATATTTATTTTGAAAAAAAATTATTTTCTTTGTAGTATTTTCAATTAAAAAATTGATTAATGTTATTTTTTGTTAATAATAATTTTTTTTAATTGAATTTTAAAAAGAGTTTGGTTATGAGTGTTAATCAGAATTTTCAATGGTGTGAAAGTTGTGTGTTTTGTTATGAGTTATAACAATTTGAATTAAGTTTTGAAAACTCTTTCTAAAACTCGTAACCAAACAAATTTTCTTATTTTACATGTCAAATCAAACTTTCAAAACTCAATTCTACACTCAATTCAAAACTCAATTCAACACTCTATTCAAAAACTATAACCAAACAAATTTTCTACACTCAAATCATAATTTAACAACTCACAAACTTAAAATATAAGTCATATTCTCAAATCATATTTACAAAACTCTACCAAATGTAACTTTAATTTTTGCGTATTTGGTCCTTTGGTATGTCCTTTCAAGACTCATTATTTGGTGCCTCATAATGAGAGTTGCTTGCCTGGATTAGAGCAGCTAGAGTCAAATCCTGGAAATATAAGTCAGACAATTAGAAAATGTCATATTGTAAATAAGGGGGACAGTTAAAAAATAATTTCACTACAAATAATAATATTTTTGGTACAATTTTGACACATAAGAAAGACTTGTATCAAGCGTAGGAATGAACATGCACCTTTCACGTAGGTGACTTGCATCACCATAAAAATGTAATTATTTCTTGATTGATTCATTTAAATGCAATTTTCCCATTAAAAAGCATAAATTATAATTCATTGTGTAGGCTCAATAACATTACCAAAATATAAAAAGGTGTGACTCATCCTGTGAGGGGGTATAACTCAAACACTTTAAAAGTTCAACTTTGAGTTACACCTATCCGTGTTAATTTTTTTTTTTTTTTGGGTTCCACTTTTCCATTATTTCGCATTAGAAAAGTGGGAAATGCTATGGTGTGTACCCTTTTAGAGGTGCATACTATATGTAACCTACCACAAAAACGTTTAAAGTTTATCACAAAATTTCGTAACATCAACCAAAAAATACGTCAACTCGCCACAAATTGACATAACAAAAAAAATGTCATAACCTAGACACAAATTTTTCTAACATCAACTACAAAATTTTAGATATTTTTGTTATACCAATTTGTGCGCAATGTCATATTTTTACAGATCAATGGTTTAGATTTTCTTTACCTATTTACAACTCAATAGTACATCCAAATAAAAAAAATTTAATCCAACACCCCCGACCTACAAGATCATTTTTAGCTTCAATGCCTTTGTTTTATTTTGTTTTGATCTATTGAATTACTTAGCCTTGCTGATTTTGCGAGGATGATAAAGTCTTGCTATATAGATTAGGTTGTCTGGTTCTTTGTTAGAAGTTGTGCACCTAATGGAGCATGTGTTGAGGTCCAAACTTGATTAAGCCTATGTTAATTGCTGATATAGTTGGACTAGTATATGAGATGGTTTAACCCTATTGGGATATCTGATTGTATCATGTCAATTTTTTATACTTAATTTATTATGAATCTATGATAATTTTTTTTAATTATATATATATATATATTAAGAAATCTTCAAACTTTTACAAGTGCATTGACGAAACTAAAGATTGCAGGAGTAGAAATTTACTAACATGGTCTATTATGATTGCAGGGCAGTCTTAGGTCTGACTCTTCTTGTTGTAGTGGTCATTGCAATATATCATGTCTACAGATCAAACAAAATGAAGAAAGTGGATCCAATAAAGATTGACAATTTTTTGGAGCATTACAAAGCCCTCAAGCTTGCAAGATACTCTTATGAAAATATCAAGAAAATAACAAATCAAATTGAGGACAAAGTAGGCCAAGGAGGTTACGGAATATTGTAGAAGAGAAAGCTTTCCAATGATGTTTATGCCACGGTCAAGATCCTCAACAATGTGAAAGGAAATGGGGATGAACTCATCAATCAAGTGCAAACAATGGGTAGAATCCACTATGTCAATGCGGTTCACTTGGTGAGATATTGTGCTAACAGATTTAGAAGAGCTTTGCTTTATGAGTTCTTGCCAAACAATTCACTAGAAAATTTCATATCCACTAATCAAGAGAAGCATTCACTTGGTTAGGAGAAGTTGCATGACATTGCTCTTGGCATAACTAAAGGAATTGAATATCTTCACCTCAAGTGTAAGCCACGAATCCTGAACTTTGATATTAAGCCTCACAACTTTTTGTTGGACAACAAGTTTAACCCAAAGATCTCTAATTTTGGTCTAGCAAAATTGTGTTCAAAGGAACAAAGTGATGTATCCATGTCTGCTGCTAGAGGGACTATGGGCTACATTGCACTTGAAGTGTTCTCCAGGAACTTTGGGAACGTGTCATACAAATTAAATGTTTATAGTTTTAGGATGTTGCTAGATATGGTTGGAGGGAGGCAAAATGCGGTAACAAAAAACACGAGTGAGTGTTATTTCCCGGAATGAATATACAAACTTTTGGATCAAGGTGAAGATCTAGGAATACAAATTGAGGAAGATGGGGATGCAAAAATTATAAGGAAACTAACAATTGTGGGACTTTGTTGCATAAAATGATACCGAGTGGACCGACCATCGATGAAAGTTGTGTTACAAATGTTGGAAGGAGATGGAGACACACTAACAATCCCTCACAGTTGTAACAACTCCGACCCACGATTAACGTTAATCCATGTTTAATTATGCTTAATAAATAATTAAAATGAAATGTTGCATCATATGTTGCCTTATTTGTGTTTATATCTGTTTAACGTAGAAAGATCTATTCAGGTTTCCGTTTCGGTTTGCGAATTGAAGGCCTTATCGGCATCCGATTCAGAAATTGACTTGATTTATGTGTTAACTGGAATTTTTAGAATTTTATGGTAGATTTAATTAAAATTCGATTCGGAACGATTAAATTAGATTAATTTAATGGCTCATTTGATTAGTCTTAATTAACTATCATTAGGCAAGCCTATATAAGGCTTCTTAAGTGCTCCCACTCATTCTTTTCTTCCACTCCAACACATCTTGAGCTCACACACACACACACACACACACACACACAAACATGTAAGGAAAGAGAGAGAATAGAGAGAAGTCTTCAATCAAGGAATTTGTAGAGAATTAAGGAGAAATGAAGAATTGAGCAAGAAGTCACTAGGATTCAGGGAGTTAAGAACCTAAGGTATGAAATCAAGCCTTTAGTTGTGTAATTAGGGTGCCTAAATCATGCATTCTAAAAGAATTAAGTGAGTTAAGACAAGAATTTAGCTTAATGAAGTAGAAGAGAAGAGTATATACACATGCATGTGTATTACATTGCATTTAGAGCATGTTGTCTAAGAATTTGCCCCATGCATATTCATATTTTGGTTGTAGTCTAAGAATTCACCATGTTTTTGGGTAGAATATCTCATTTGATCATGTTTTGGACGTTACGAACTCAAATAAACACATGCATGACATGTTCACATCATGTTCTTATATTTCAAGTTGTCTAATTGACATGCTTTTGGGCCTTGATTTCATGAAATGAACTTCAATTCTTTGTGTTTTCCAAGGTTGGACATGTTTTCTCAAGTTTTGGGGCCCAAAGGTTGAGTCTAATGGCTTTGAATTTGAGTTTTGAGCTTGGGAGCAAATCTGAAAATTCTAGAATTTGGGTTCTATGCTCGAGCGACCACTCTGAGTGCATGCACTTCCGCTCGAGCGACCAGAAGTCCGCTCGAGCGTGAAATGCAAGCTCCCAAAAGTTCTTATGTTTTACAGTCCGCTCGAGCGACAAAAGCGAGGTCATGTCTCTCACGCTCGAGCGAGCGTCGGGTGGAAAAAATAAAGCCACCAGCACTTCTGCAAAAGTTTGTAGACCGCTTGAGCGACAGATCTTGCGCTCGAGCGACCACTCACATTTTGCATGTCCGCTCGAGCGTAGAAAGTTATGCTCGAGAGAGGACCCTGTTTTCAGCAATTTTTGTTAAGTGTTTTCAAATGCATTTTTGCATCCTCATTGCATCCTAAGCATTCCTAGGCTAAGATTAAGACATCATAGTGAGGATAGAGAAGTAAAAACACACCGAAACAAGAAAGAATCAAGTTAATGATTCCGAGTATGTAATTCAGTATATATTCGTTTTCTACTTGTGTAGGTCACGTGCCGCAAGAAATCTAAATGACCTACTCTATCCGTTTACTTGGAGCTATCTGTTATCTGTGAGTAATAACTTAGTAAAGCTATGTTCAACTTCACTTATTTTCTGTATAAGGAATAAGATCTGTTCTATGAAATGCTATATTCGTACTATGAATGATTGTCTAACTTTGACAAATATTTGTGGCATTAATACTGTGATTCAAGTATGCTATCTATACCCGGACTGGAGGCTCCTTGTGGAACTGACAAGTTATCTGCACCCGGCTAGAGGTTCCTTTATGGAACTGACAAGTTATTCGTTCCTAGTCCAGAGGTTCTTTTATGGAATTGTCAAGTTATCCGTATCCGGCCAGAGGTTCCTCTATGGAACTGACAAGTATGATATGTGATACTCTGTATGTGACCTGTTAGTGCTAACGGATGAACTATGTACGATCAAGCATGAATTATAATTTATGTATATGAATTGAATAAGAATACGAGCATGAATATATTCTATGTACAAGCTTAGTCATGGGACATCATTCATTTAACCCTTTACTCTGTTATTATTCACTGGGCTCCCGCTCACTATTTATATTATGTATGTAGGTGATCAGGCATGTGACCAGGCTCAGAGTTGAGGACCTGGCGTCTTAATTTTTGTCAGCTAACCTTTGTGCCTCCCAAGGAGGTTCTGGATTAGGTCAAGTTTAGTGGCTGTGTTATTATGAATGTATAAGACTTTGTTCCTTTTGCTCCACAAACAAGTTTTTCTGTTTTTATGTACATGAAGTGACGTGTAAATACTGTATCTTTTGACGTCACTTATCTGTCCCATATATATCTTCACAGCTCGATAGACTATGTATATTTTATGTATTTGCTTCTGCAGCCCCTAACTATACATTATTATGTTAAGAGGCCTTTGGTAATCCAAGGATTACTGGCTAGTTACGACGCTAAACCTATAAGGACGGGTTTGGGTCGTGACAACAGTCCATTTGCCTCCACAAATCTAATGCCAACGAGGGGAACAATGGGTGGGAGAACTTTTAATAGTGAGTTAGAAGTAATTTCTGAATCTGAATGAGAGAATGAATTAGTAATATTTTTCTAAGAAGTTGTTGACTATATAATAGGAATCAATCTTATTGTTCTTACCAACGAGTGTATAATTTATTGTTTATCAATGTATTACTATGGCCCTTCAATATTACATCTGGTGCATGACCTTCGTATTAATAGTCATCTTACAATGGTGCACTTTATCAGAAATATTTATGTTTTTATATCAAAGTAGTATCAAAATGCATATCACTAATGGCCAATCTACAATAACTCTAGAGAATGATTCAATCGCGGGTAGTGTTTGGGTGTGTAATGCACCTTAATTCGAAACCTTTGGATTACTTAAATTTGATCTCAACCATTGAATTATTTAATGGCGGAAAATAGGCAACCGGGGTAACTGGTTAATCATCCACCTTTAGCTTTCCTTAGCCTCTCATTCTTTTGTGTCCCTCTCCGTTGCTGCTCTCACTCCAATGTTGGAAGAGCTGCTTAGTGACCACCGCAACCATTAATAGTAGGGTTGAAGCTTTCAGTTTCAAGAACAAGTGTGTTGATGAAAGGGGTGGTGTAAACAGAGGATGAAGGAAAGCTTCAGAAAGGGATTGCTGAGTCCTTAGCGTTGTGGAAGAACATTCAAGGGGAACATTCGGGGGGAACACATGCACCACAGCTTCTATGACCCCAACGCCACTGCCTCCTTTGTTGAGATCCACACCATGTGAGAGGTGATCCCTTTCACATGTGAAAACCAACACAGCAAGTCAAGGAGGACGACTGCTAACAAACAAGCCATTTAGATGGATGACCACCAAAAGTGAAGGAATAATTGACCATGTGCAAGGCTAGCCAAGCTCTCTACCATTCTCTATCATTGTGTACAAATATAGAGAGTTGCGAGCAGAGTTTGTAGAGTGTGAAGCATAGAGAGAGTTGTGAGAAGTGTATGCGAGTTGTGAGTTGAGTTGAGAGAGTGAGAAACTTTTCCTCCTCTGTTTTGTTCATAGTGAAGCTTTCTCTCTTCCTCTCTGGTGAATGTAAGCATTGGGTCGAACTACGTAAATATTTGTGTCTCTTGTGTGTGGGAAAATTGTGTGTTGATTGATTTCTGGGTGTGC
The DNA here is from genome assembly GCA_022316695.1 of Camellia oleifera. Classification (NCBI taxonomy): domain Eukaryota; kingdom Viridiplantae; phylum Streptophyta; class Magnoliopsida; order Ericales; family Theaceae; genus Camellia; species Camellia oleifera. The sequence continues at coordinate 31,775,205 of CM039311.1, forward strand.
ATAATCCCGACATGTGGTATCAGAGCCAAGGTGAGCGAGTTTCAAAACGAAACTAAAATTTTCGAGTTGCTCAAAATCACATGTTCAGCACATCAGGAGGACTTTCTCGACGAGAGGTGTGACAACCCCAACCTGCCCCTAGAGGTTAGAGTGGTGACTGACCAGTAATTATAGATTACCTACAGTCTCAAAGACAATTTCAAAATATTTAAATAATATCAGGATCTGAAGCGGAAGCAAAACAAAAATAATATTGTTTATTGAGCTGTGCATACATGATAAATTGAAATACTTAAAACATTTCATAACACACTTTTAATAAATACACAAATGCATATCTTCTAGATCATACATATAAGACTTGACAAAATATAAAACTTAACAAGCGTGACAAAAACACAAACTAAAGCCTCAACATGGAGGCACATCTTCGGATGGCTTAACAAAATGGCGAACTCCAAAGAAAACTATATTACCGATCATCTTAATGCTCATCTACATATATATAAAGGAGAGGGGTGAGCTAAAACCCAGTGAGTAATACCAAAATAAAAAGATTAATAAATAAAGTCCAATATCTCATAAAACATAACTTTCAATTTCCAAAACATTTCAAATAGTCAATCATATCACCAAAACATTTCATATAACCAATCATATCAATCATTTGTGTTAACAATAACCATTCAAATCATTATACGTGGTAACATCCGATAAAGTAACAATATATCAATATGTCAAAGCCAATAGAACCACAAACGGGTCAATCAATAAAATCACAATGGATAATTCAATGTGGATCACTAGGGTCTAACATTAGAGATCTCTGTGTTTCAATTAATCCATAGGCCATGATATTACGTCCCCCATGCAAGGACCTCACTAAAGGATGCCATGAATATATTTTCAAAAAAGACGTTCATTCATAGATACAAAATAAGATTTCATAAACTTCACAATTGAACAAATTCAAAATAGATTTAGAACATATCTTTATAGAGATATTACTCACAGTGGGCTTATGTGAATGCTAGTCCTTGACGGTCCAACCCACACATTTCACAATCAGACATACATAATAGATTACAATCAATAGAACATATTCTATCCTTTTTAACCATTACTTCGTTTTTCCTAACCAATTAACTTTCGTTGATTTTTATCATAATTAACTTAATAATTTAATTATTGTTTTTCTTTCTAAACCAATTGACTTATGTTGATTTTTAATGTAATAATCCTTAATGAGACTTAGTTTATGCATAAAGATGATTGGAAAATGAAAACAAAAGAAAATATGAATAAAAAGATACATTTAAATATATTCTCAAACAAGCACTACAAGAAATAATACTTTTAGTGACCAACATTTTGGTCGCAGAAAGATCATATCTAGTCACTGATGGTTTTAGCAACCGTAAAAAGTTTGTCGCAATTTAATTGCTTAAAGTCTGTCACAAAAGGTTTTTAGCGACTAAAACTGAATTTGGTCACAAAATGTAAGCATTTGCAACCATATACTTTGGTTGCAGAAATGATTTCAATTTCTCAAAAGTTGTTCATTTTGTGACCAAAAATCTAGTCGCTGAAAGGTAACAATTGTGACCACCGATTTTAGTCGTTGAAAAGTGATTTTTGGTAACCAAACTTGGCTTAGTTGCGGAAAGTTGTCATTTAGCGACGACATATTTTGGTCACGAAAAGTCGATCACAATGACTATTCCTGCAAGCTTCTCATAGACGTATTGCGACTAAAATTTTATTGGTCGCAAAAAAACTTTCAATTTTAAACTTCATTTTTTTCAATGTAATGCTAATTTTTTTTGTAATACCTGGAATACATTTGCAATTAATGCATAATTCATATCTATCCAATGAATTTCAACATACCAATCTATCAACAATCCAAGCTACAAACAAAAAACCATCGAGAGGAGTCAAAATAGTAATTAATCAAGGTAATTAATCTATCTAATTACTTCCACCTGTCAACATGAATACATTAATATTTGACAAAATAACCATTCATTCATCCATTTAGTTTACAATGAATTTACCACATCAAAAACATATTTAACAAAACCATCAGAGATTTCAAAAACCATTCATATCCAAGTGCGTGTCATATTTGTCTGATGCGAAATATATCAAAAACTCCACGTACAAACACAACTTAGAATTAATGCACCGGCAAACTCATGTCCATAAACACGCATGACTATGCCTCTAGCTACTTGCAATAAAAAAAAAAAAAAAAAAAATGAAGAAAGCGTGACTTTCCTGCAATAATTTAAAAGATGATATTCAAAAAAAAAAAAAAAAAAAATTAAATAGAGAAAGTACTCAATTAATAAACAATTATTCTGTTATTTGGATAAATTATAACTGAAGTACATAATTAATATTCCACAAACATTCTTGACCAAGAGCTTGAAAAACTGTTAAAGTGAGCCACTGTCAATGACTCAAATCCATAAATACAGGATTTTGAAAAAGACATTTCTTTTAATTGATCCATCAGTGGAGAGAGGGTAGACAATAACCAGATTCGAAACTGCAGATTAATACTTGAAGAATATTTGGCTTATCATTCAAACCTCTCTTTATTTCACATCGACCCCAGTTTTGTAAAAGCAATAACTTAAATCCAGAAGAACTTGATACAAAATGCCCATGATCAAAATTAAATTTCATTCAAAAAAAAATGCTGGTTTATTTGAAAACCAGATTGTGACAAATTTTGTCACATGGGTACAGACAGTCGAGGGCCTTGATGCCTGCTCGATCAAAATACCAATCTCCAACAGCTAGTGCAAACCCCTGCCGCCATACAAAAATCTCATCTTCGATAGTTCACAACTCTTTCTTCTATATGAGAAAACAAATGAAAAACAATAAATATTTGGTCATTTATAGCACATGTTATATAAAATTTAAGAGATTATCAGCATAGCATTGATTTCTTCAACGTTGTGCCAAATTGTCGCTTTCCAAGCTACTGAGATTTATTATGAAAGTAGGATTGTATCTTCTCCGCATTAAGGATTTCTAAAATCATGTTATCTTACCTACAGTTGTGTTCTTGAATTACTTTAAGTCAATTGAGGTAATAAGGCATTAAATCTTTAATTTTGGCAACTTGAATTCTATTCAATGTCTTAATATCAAAATATTAAGGAGAAAAGAATCACACACTGTCAATGACTGAATGCCGAGTTACGCTAATGAGGTATAAACCTCAAAAATCAATATTTGTTAAGTTAATTTGAATAGCTATATATACATGATGGGCTGCAAATTCACAACGATATTCAATAGAACTATATTATAGTCACCATGTACCCAAAAAAACCAAAAACAATATTATAATCACCAAATCATAAGAGTACCTTATTGCTGATGAGAGGAGAATTATCAGCAAACCATGTATCCTGCCTCTCTGTCTGGCAGTGAGCAAAATAAAGATGACGCTACAAGCAACCCACCTGCAACATGGAATGCCTGACTCAACAACAACTTCAGGTGATAAAAGAGTAGTCTTCTCGCCCGAGAGTCGAGGAGAAGCTGGAAATTGGAGGGGAAAAAAACCTAGACTTGGGTTACAAAATGCAAAGGTAATAATGTCCTACAAAATTCACATTGATGGAAGCCGTATTCTACAAAAACAAGGATGGAATGGAATGGTGAAGTTGACAAACAATCATACATCAAACAACCTTGTCAACTGATGTGAGAATAGTAAATTATAAGAGTGACAATAATTTCCATCACAAGAAAATGCAAATTTATACAAAATTATCAACCATCTCAAGACAAAAGTAGGAACCCAGAATGTCATAAGCCTACTAGGCAACCCCATATTTTGGTTACCTTTTCACAATCATTAATTTTTATCAAGCTCATGCAATGTAATAGGCCCCCCAAATGTTTTCCATTGCTTCAGTATGGTTGCAGACACAACAAAGAGAAGACACTATTTGGGAAATGAAAGCAAATGCAATTCATGTGTCAACAGTCTTACACGCAAAAAAAATAAAAATAAATAAATAAATAAAGAAAGAAACTTCTATTGATTACAGAATGGGTAGAAAAAAGTTTTGATACCAAATAAACATGTGAGCTCAAAATGATCATAATATGAAGAAAAGGAGGTCGAAAATATAAGCAAAAGGTGTTTGGAAGGCTTCAAAACTCTTGAAAACAAAAGAAAAGGGGCTTCTGCAGTGGATTATTCCAGACAACTAACAAAAACCACCCAGGCGGCCACACGTTCTTCTAACAAAATCCAACCCAGTTGTCAAGCCCATTTCAAAACTTGAATCCCATTTAGGCTATCGAAACTCATATAAAAAAAGACAACTGAGTTTCTGGATTCACATCCATAAGCATGGTGTCTATTAGATTTTTTTTTAATTATTTTTTTTTAATATGAAAAAAAGGCGAAACAAGGGGGAAAAGCTCACTACCTAAGAATTTTATATTAAAAAAAATAAATTCAAAACCCCAAACTAGAAATCGTTGAATCAAATGCCCTAATTCAAAACCTCCAACCAGAAATCGTTGAATTGAAATCCAAATAGTTTAATCAAATGCCCTAATTTAAGAAGGGAAGGGTTTGAGAAAAGGAAAGAAACAAACTCTAGGTTTAGAACCTTTACCAAAATTGCAGATCTTTCCCAAGCGAATGAGTTTCGAAGGGTTGTAAGGGAAATGAATAGCACCGTCTATAGCGAAGAGGGTAGGTCTCTATTGGGGAAGAGCTCCAGCCGGAGGGAGAGGTGAGACGGCTCCGTTTACTTCGTTCGCGGGTCTTCGTCGACCGGAGGGAGAAGCGAAGATGAACGGGGCTGCGAAGGAGGTAACTCCGAAGGACTGCTCGAGCGACGCAATGGCCGTTACGAGCGAAGCAATGGCTGTTGCTTCGAAGGACTACTCTTCCCTCGGTCTCTCTTCATGGTCTCTTCTTCGTCTTCTCTCTCTGTCTCTTGAACACATCTCCCTCCAGCTAGTTTTTCTGTATTTTTCCCTGTAGAAATTTAGGCAAAATTTTAGAACTTTAATGTAAGCAAAATTTTGAAGGGCTTGTTTTAAATATTGACAAGAAATTTGAATTTGGGACAAGTTTATACTAAAAATTAGTTTTAATTTATGCTTTTTCTAAGTTTTATTATTTATGTTCGTAATTTTACTTTTATTAAAGTTTAATTAATATTTTGAATGAAAAAATAAATTTAAGAAATTTTATGATTTTAATTAATAAATAATAATTTTATTAAAAAATAATAATTATTATCTTCTTAATAATTTATTATTTAATTATTAATATTTTTTTAACTGATTATTAATAATTATTTCAAATAGTAACAAAATTAATTAATATTAGGAAACATTCAAAACTATATACTCCCTCCGTCCCATAATATTAGTCCCTTATTCTATTTTTTATTGTCCCAAAATATTAATCCCTATTCAAAAATCAAGTACAAAAATAATATAAATTTTCTATTTTGCCATTCTTTTAAATTCATAAATAATATAAAAAGTACAATTATGACATTGATATTCCAAAAAAAAATGTACTATCAAACAGTAATTTTGAAAAATTAACTTTTTTAAAGTACAATAATTGTACTACCAAAAAAAGTTATATTCCCCAAAAGGGACCATTATTTTGGGACGGAAGGAGTAGCTTTAATACAAAATATGGCATTTTCCTTTCTGTGACCACAATTTATTGGTCACCGTTTTGAGATCCTTTTTTTAATTTTTTTTCCCCTCTCCCGCCATTACTTTTTGCGACCATATATTTTTTTTTTTGGTTGCAAAAAATTAAATATTAGCTACCAAAATGTCGTTGGTCGCAAAGACACAACTCATCAGTGACCAAAAAAATGTTAGTCACAGAAAGTCAACTATCTGCAACCAACTCAAAAAAGGTAGTCGCCAAAAGTATTTTTTCTTGTAGTGAGGGTGTCCGCTCGAGTGATACTTTCATCACTTGAGAGGTGAATGGTGAATGCAAATTCACAAAATTCTAGGTCTGCAAAACAAAATGCTGGTTGCTTTGAATCTTCACTCAAGCGGTAACAAGAACACTTGAGCAGTCTGCAAAAATCTTGGTTCCAAAAATCAACAAGAATGGTTTCCAAACATAAGGACCTTGCTACATCCCCCTAAAAACACCCCCCTTAATCCCCCTAATTTCCATATTAAGTAAAAAAAAAAAAAAAACAAGGAAACAGTTACCCAGAATGGAAATTAGGGGGATTAGGGGGGCACTTTTTAGGGCTCCAAATCATTTCCCCAAACATAATTTCAAAACTTGAGTTCATGTATGTCTTTATCAAAAACATGTAATCTTGTTAGGATTCAAGAAGACATGATCAATTACATTAAAACTCCTTTAATATACCAAAATTTAGAATCAAACTCCATGAATATAATGGTTTCAAAACTTTTCTTCATTTTTCTTACAAAACATAAAATTAAAGTGATAAGTTCTTAGAAAAATATTTGCATGTATGAAATTCAAATCAAAATCAAACCAATTCTTGATTGTCGAACTCAAATCATAATTTATTTTTTAATTTGTCCAAATTTTATATTCAATTAATTTTCTTCCTATTAAACCCAATTTCAAACCGTTTGCATTAAAACTCTTTTAATTTAAAGATTAAGCTCATTTGTTTATAAACTCATAATGTAACTCCCTTGAAATAATTACAATAATCCAACTCCAAGCATCAGTGCAAAGGGATATAAATACAATAAACAGCTTCCATTAATTAGAGTTAATATATAAAATGTGACACATGCGATATATAGTCATAAATCGTTCATCCTGAATCTATAGCATGTGTTATGAATAGTGAAAAGTGATGAAAGCTAAACAAATATTCATCTGCCCTAAAGACTTACATCTTTCCAAGACCGTGCTTGGTTACCATAAAATGACTCATAAGCTCAATACAAATAAAGTCCTCGGCTTGTGAAAAGTAAATACAAAATAAGCAAAAGTAAGCCTTCAGCCCTACAATCCTCCCAAGCTAAGTCTTTGGCAGAGGTACATCACCAACACCTGAAAATGGTTTTTCCGAAATAGGGTGAGCCAAAGCCCAGTAGAAACAATTTAACACAATCTATAAATCTTAACAAAGATATAAGTAAAATGTATATATACAATGCTTGCGATAAAATCATTCATTTACGGAAATTTTGTCCACGGGATCAGCACACATGTATATAAGCGATTTTTAGGACTTTAACTCTAGACACACGGGCCAACTTAATTCACTGAAGTCCTTCCCCTTTCTCATCCCCAAACATGGAGTACATCTCTTTCTCCTCCCAAACATCGTACATATGCAATGTATTAAAACACAGTCATGTTCAATGACAACCAATAAGAGATTAGTTTCAATTCACCTAATTCTTATGCAATTTCTACAACAATCAAAGCTATCCTCCACCGATAGTCCCAAACAGATATTTCTAAGCATATATACAATTTCCACAACAGATAAATTATCTAAATTTCCACAGGTGAGAGATAATACACATCTAACTCCACCATTGATATAAACATTCATCGAATTTCAAATTTTCAATACTAATTTCAATATTTATAAAAAATAATTATTTTAAACATTTTAGGGAAAAACTCCATTCTCTCCCAAATTCAATCCACGTGTCAAAATCAACAAATTCATCACAATACATCCTCATATCTATACCCATAACCATTTTCAATACCATCATTTGAAAACCCCTCTTTTGATTTTAAACTAAAACCCTAGGTTTGTCTAAAATCCTCTAAGTCCCAACATTTTTACACAACAACAAATAACTAAGTTAAAAATCATAGGAGAGTGTAGAAAGTCTCTATCTCAAGCTTAGACGAGCAAGGAAGAAGTGGAGGAACTTCAAAGATGCCGAAATCAAGATCTATTTGGATCAAAATAAAGCTCTTGAAATGCTCTACCTTTTTCCCCAAGACACTAGGGGAGGGAAACCAATGGATCTAGGTGAAAATGTAGAGAGATAGTGAGTTTTAGAGAGAAAGGGTTTCGATATAGGGTTTAGAGTGAAAAAGATGTGTAAAAGTGATGTAAAAAGGTACTGCTGCAAACTGATATGCGCACAGTCCGCTCGAGCGCAAGTGTGATAACCCTGTTCTGTATTACGCTAATTGATTTTTATTATGAATATTATTATGTGTTTGATATGATTTTGAGTGTCATTTAGATGAATATATGTGGTTTTGAATTTCTATCTGTTCACCGTAGGAAAATCTGTTTGAATCGCTGCTCTAGAATTTAAATTGAAGGCTCTATCGGTCACAGAAATCGAAATTGATCACGCCATTGTGATCAGCATAATTTTTAGTGCCTATGGTGAAATTTAATTGAACATTGATTCGGATCAAAATAATTAGATTCAGAATGATTAATTAGGGCACTATTATTAACCTTAATCAATTTGATTAAGTGGGAGACTATAAAAAGGGGCATCACACTAACATTCTTGAAGTTTTGAGCCCATTTCACTCATTTTGGCTGAGATTAGCTCTCTAGATAGAGAGAGAGAGAGAGAGAGAGAGAGAGAGAGAGAGAGAGAGAGAGAACCGAATTTAGTGAGAGAGAGGGGCCAACATTGAAGAATTGCTAGAGAATTCAAGAGACTAAGAGGATTAGCTCAAAAGTTAGCTATAATTGGAAGAATTAAAGCTCCTAGGTGAGTGATCAACCCTTAATTCATGAATTTGAGTTTGTAATCATGTAAATTCAAAGAGAATATGTGATCAAGAACAAGAATTGTGTTGGGTGTATTTGGTAACGTTTACGTTTTCAGTTTATATTTACAAAAATTTTATAAACTGGTTTTGTTTATTTTTTGAAAAACATAAACTACAAACACGTTTGGTAATTGACAAAATGTTTTAAAAAATTTAAAAATATAAAAAAGAGTGAGAAATGGCAAGTGGCGGCGGAAGATGGTGGTGGAAAGTGGTAACGGTGGGTGGTGGGTAGCTGGTGGTGGTGGGTGGTGGGTGGTGGTGGTGGGTGGGTGGGTAGGTGACAGTGGCGGGTGGTAGCAAGTGGGTAGTGGTGGTGGTGGCGGGTGGTGGTGGCAAGTGGGTGGCAGATGGCAAGTGGTGGTAGCTGGTAGCGGGTGGTAATGGTGGGTGGGTAGGTGACGGTGGTGGGTGGTGGCGAGTGGGTGGTGGTGGTGGTGGTGGTGGCGGGTGGTGGATGGCGGATGGCAGGTGGTGGCGGGTGGGTGGTGGGTGGGTGATGGTGGCGGGTGGTAGCGAGTGGGTGGTGGTAGTGGTGGCAGGTGGGTGGCGGTGGCGGTGGCGGTGGCGGTGGCAGGTGGGTGGCGGATGGCGGGTGGTGGTGAATGGTAGCGGGTGGTGGTGGTGGTGGTAGGTGGGTGGGTGACGGTGGCGGGTGGTAGGTGGTAGCGAGTGGGTGGTGGAGGTGATGGTGGTGAGTGGTGGGTGGTGGTGGCAGGTGGGTGGTGGGTGATGGTGGTGGTGGTGGTGGGTGGGTGGGTGACGGTGGCGGGTGGTAGCGAGTGGGTGGTGGTGGTGGTGGGTGGTGGTGGGTGGGTGGGTGGGTGGTGGGTGATGGTGGTGGGTGATGGTGGTGGGTGGTGGTGGTGGTGGTGGGTGGGTGGCAGGTGGTGGTGGTGGGTGATAGGTGATGGGTGGTGGTGGCAGGTGGGTGGTGAGTGGTGGTGGCAAGTAGGTAGTGGGTGGTGGTGGTGGCTGGCGGTGGATGGTAGTGGCAGGTGGTGAGTGGTGGCGGGTGGATGACAAGTGGGTGGTGGTGGTGGTGGTGGCGGCGGCGGCGGCGAGGAGTGGGTGGTGGTGGCGAGTGGGTGGCAGGTGGGTGGCTGGTGGGTGGTGGCGGCTGGTGGTGGTGGGGGGGTGGCTGGTGGTGGCGGAAGACGGTGGCGGAAAATGGTGGCGGGTGGTAGCTAGTGTTGGGTGGTAAAAAAAAAAAAAACTGAAAACTCAAAATGAAAACACATTTTTTGTGTTTTCATTTTTTGGCCAAATTTATAAACTGAGACCACTGATTTATAAATCAAAAATTTTACCAAACAAGTTTTTGTTTGAGTTTTTAAAAATTTTGTAAATATAAACAGAAAATTGAAAACGTAAGTGTTACCAAACGGCACCGTTGTAATTGATGAATTTGAAGTTAAAGAATGCATGCATGAAAGGAATTGCCATGAATTTGTATGTTTGAGCATGAAATACATGATCCATGTTGAATCTTTGATTAAAGTTCATGGTTTTGATCATCACTTCATCATTTAAATTGAGAATGGGAGCTATATCTCACATGCATATACAATTCATAAGAGTATGAGTTTTGAATGCATGAATTTGTTATGTTAGAAATGAGTTTGGTGTAATTTGCAGCATGCATGTAATTAATTAATGTGATTTGAGCTTCATAATGTGATGAATTGGTGTTGGCATCATGTTAGTAGATGTATATGAGAACTATGAGCCATAAAATGCAAGATATGTTAATTAGAATACTTGTTTGAAGCTCAACATGGTTGCTGGAAAACCCAGAATTTTGCATGTCCGCTCGAGCGGGGAAATCGCCGCTCGAGCGGGAAATGTTAGCCCTTACAACTTTTGCAGACATGGATGTCCGCTTGAGTGGGGAGATTCACACTCGAGCGGGGAGCCATGTAATTTGACTTTCAGTTCGAGCGCCCGAATCCACGCTTGAGCGTAAAAATGAGGCAACCAGTATTTTTGCAGACCTAATGGGTCCGCTCGAGCGGCCAAATCCACGCTTGAGCAGGGACCCCTGTTTCAGAAATTTTGCAAAGACGTTCTGTGTTTCATTTTCCGTTCTCTCTCACTTCTAAGCACTCTTAGGCATACAGTAAGCATTGTAAATGAGTTAAAAGGATAAGAAAGAAGCCTCAGAGGAATGTATGAATTAAGAACGAATTGAATCGTTTGTGACCCATTATGTTCATGAAATGTGTAGGGTCGAGCTCCAGGGCAAATTCACCGGCAGAACACTGTAAGTAATATCTTAGTAAAGAAATTTTGAAGTATGTTATTTGTCCAATTGCTTATTTCTATATAAGTCTTATGACCTTGTTAATTTGAATTGCGGACAAATGTTTGTTATGCCACATGGTTGGGCCAAAGGCCGTTGGATACAATTGATTGGGCCGAAGGCCGTTTGACATACACGAATGTTTGGGCCAAAGGCCGTTTGACATGAATGTTTGGGCCAAAGGCCATTTGACATGAATGTTTAGGCCAAAGGTCGTTTGACATGAATGATTGGGCCAAAGGCCGTTTGACATGAACGATTGGGCCAAAGGCCATCAGACACTGTTTGATGTGAATGATTGGGCCAAAGGCCGTTTGACACAGATGATTGGGCCAAAGGCCGTTGGATTTCAATGACTTAGGCTTGAGGCCGTTTGTTAAGGAACGAAGTGGGCCAGAGGCCGTTTGATATGTTTGGGCTTGAATCGCCTAATGTACTAAGTAATGCGCTATATAGAATTCTAAATGGGCCCAAGGCCATTTGTTATTTGTGAATCTCATTCGTGTACCTTTTTTATTTGATATTATTCACTGAGCTTTCGCTCATGCTCATTCATGTCTATGTAGGTGAGCCAAGGGATGTCCAAACCCAGCCTCGGTGAAATATGTGAGGAACAGTCAAGGTTTTGAAGAGTCAGCCCAAACGTCTCACGCACAAGACTTGTCTTCGCCTCTTTTGTTCTTTTGATATAGTTTTGTTATATTGGTGAAAACATCGAGTTACTTTTGTATATAAACTTTGGGTTTGACTGACTTAGACTTGAATAATCCTGTATGTACAGAACCTTGTGTAATTATTCCTTTGATGTGAGTTATTAACATATATATATATGGATTGTTATGGTGTCCCATGAAAGCACAGCTCTATGGACAAAAGTTTTAAATTTGCTTCCGTTTGGCTCCCTTACTCTGATGAGATATGTCTTTTTTGGTTTGAGGCCGTAGGTAATCCCTTAATTACTGGTCGATTATGACCTTAATCCATAGGGGCGGGTTCGGGTCATGACAGAGTGGTATCAGAGCACGAGTTAATAACTCACACACTTGTCCAAAAAAGCAATAAGCATCTAGAAAAGATCTAGGATGCATTCATGTGATAAGTAGGAATTTGTAAATGTTGAGACTATGTTTAAATGCTCTGAAGTAAATGATTATGTGCTATATGTTTGTGATTTACTTGCATTGCGAATTATGTGAATATGTATGCTCTTTAGTATATGCATACTTGTGAAACTTTTGTATAGAGAATAATGCAAGCCTAATCAGATGGTGAGAACAAGAGGTGATGAAATAGAGGAGTCCTCTACTGCCAGAATGGATAGAATGGAAAGATTAATTCAAGAAATGGCAGAAACATTGAGGCAACAACAACAGTGGCAATAGTGGCAGCAACGACATCCTCCACCTCCACCTCCGGCACCTTCTGTGCCAGACTTACATAATGATGACCGGATAATAACTCTCACCAAAGAGTTTAAGAAAATGAAACCACCACAGTTCCATGGCGGATTAGATCCGTTAAAAGCCGAGGCGTGGGTTCTCGGCATTGAAAAGCTATTCGAGGTGTTTCCTTATTCAGAGACACAGAAAGTACTTCTGGCCACCTTTATGCTAGAAGACGAAGCAAGAAGATGGTGGATGTTAATGCGCGAGAATCATAAAGACATTGGCCGGGCGAAATTCTTGGAAGTTTTCTATGATAAGTACTTCCCTCAATGTGTCTGGGACAGGAAAGTATCGGAGTTCATGGAACTTAAACAAGACAACATGGCAGTAGCTGAGTATGAGGCCAAATTTACTGAGTTGGCCAGGTTTGCACCACATGTGATCGATACCGACTACAAGAATTCGAGACATTTTGAAGGCGGTCTTTGAAATGATATTTTAGAAAGGGTAAATGTCTTGAAGCTGGAAACCTATATTGGGGTGCTAGACCGGGCCATAATATCAGAAGCTAACATAGCTAGATAGACCAGATCAACAACTGACTGGAAGGGTAGCAAAAGATAAGGCTTCTTTTCGAAGAAGAAATTTTCAAAGAAACAGAATACGGGCTCCTCGAGTACTTTGAATTCTTCCCGAGATACATCTCTATTGTGCAATATTTGTAGTAAAAGACACCGTGGAGTTTGTTACCGTGTATCAGGAGCTTGTTTCAAATGTGGTAAAACAGGGCACATGGCCAGAGATTGTAATCAAAATAGTGGAAAGCTAGCTGCTAGCTCAACTGCATCAATTCCAAAACCAGGAAATACTATGAGATCTACTACCGCTGGGGATACCGTGAGGCAAGGAAGAGTGTTTGCGCTAGTTCCAGGTGATACACGGAATGCTGACGCCGTTGTCTCAGGTACTATTTCTATATGTAATCAAGATGCATTTATGTTAATTGATTCTGGATCAACACACTCTTTTGTAACTTGTGCGTTTGCATCTAGACTGAGTAGACCCCTAGAACCATCGCGATATTTGCTATGTGTGTGTGCTCTATCCGGGGAATCCGTGTTGTGTGCTTCTATATATCGATTTTGTGACATGCGTATTGAGGATGCCATCCTATATGTAGATTTGTTGCCCTTGAACTTTAGACATTTTGATGTAATTTTGGGCATAGATTGGTTAACTAAATATTGTGCCATCATTGATTGTGTGACAAAAGGGGTTGTATTTAAACCACCAGAACATGAAGAAATTGTGTTTGTGGGTAAACGGGGTAGTGCCTCCACCTTACTTAATATCTACAATGAAAGCATGTAAATTGATCAGGAAAGGGTGCCAGGGTTACTTGTGTTATGTGTTATCTGAACAATCTGCGAATGTTAAACTGAACAGTATCCCTATTGTTAGCGAATTGCCAGATGTGTTCCCAGATGAATTGCCAGGGGAATTAGTGGATAGAGAGATAGAATTTACTATTGAAGTTATGCCTGGCACTCAACCTATTTCTAAAACTCTCTACAGAATGGCTACCGCTGAAATGAAAGAACTAAAAGAACAGTTGCAAGATCTACTTGATAAAGGATTTATCCGACCTAGTACGTCACCATGGGGTGCATCGATGTTATTTGTGAAAAAGAAAGATGGAACTTTGCGCCTATGTATTGACTACCGAGAACTGAACAAGGTGATAGTAAAGAATAAATATGCCTTACCTCGTATTGATGACTTATTTGATTAGTTGCAGGGATCACAGGTGTTTTCCAAAATTGATTTGAGATCCGGGTACCACCAGTTGAAAGTAAAGGTAGAAGATGTTGAGAAAATAGCATTTAGAACCAGGTATGGTCATTATGAATTTCTTGTTTTGCCGTTTGGAGTGACTAATGCACCTGCAGCATTTATGGACCTAATGAACTGTATCTTTAAGACCTACTGTAGACACCCCATTTTTGACCGTCCTCAAGACTTGGACGTCACCGTTTTAACACTCGGTGATCATCTACGTTTGTGTTCGTCTCGAGTTTCCGGAGGTCTCGGCTACGCGCCTTGCCTCAGGATCTCCCGACTCGACTATTTTGTGTTTGGTTTTGCACCAAACACTTGTGTTTTTGCCTTGGAGGGGCAGGGAATGCCTTGTGAGGCATTCCCACACATCATCGGCCACGGCTAGAGGCCACCGGCAAGTGTTTTGTTGCCATCGGCCATATGTATGGCCGGTCGGCATTCTTTTTGGCCGATCGGCCATTTATTTTGTCAAAATGGCATTTTTGGCTTGCCGATCACTGTTCATCTATTTTTGCAGATATTTCTATGCCAGCTGTGCTAGCTGGCATACACTTTGCTCCCCTCCATACACGTATATGGAGGGATCTCCCTCTTGCCTAGCTTACTTGAGAAGCTTTACAAGAGAGAGCTCTATAAGAGGGAGCCCCTTCTCCCTCCATTAGGGTTAGACAAAAAAGAGTCCAGAGGAGCTCTGAGTTAGGGTTAGGTCTTGTGTATCTATTTCTATCTCTATCTCCCTCTTTTTTTGCCTTAAGGTGTTTTGTGCTTAGTTTTGCACACAAACACCTAGAGTTACACTTCCCTTGAGCTACTGAGGTACTAAGGAACTATTTTCAGTGGTTTTGAGCTGGTTTTGAGCTAAGGAAAGCAGCTGGAACTCCATTCTTGAAGGGGTCTACAAGGGTAAGATTTTTGTCCCTTTTTACCCCATTTTTGCACACTCTTTTTTCCTATCTTGCAACTATTTTTAGACTTTGTGTATAACCTATAAAAGTTCTGTTTTTAAGGGCTTTAAATAGTTGTTTAAGAGTGTTTTGTCGTTTGGGGTTATTTGATCCCTCTTAGGGCTTGTTTGGCCCCATTTTGTGCCATTTTGGTTGAGCTCCGGGACCACTTTGTTTGGGCCTCCTCACCACTGAAATCTTGAGGGATTTCAGTGATGAGGATGGTGCCTTGAGGTCCTAAGAAGGAGAGGGCCACCCCCTCTCCTTGTTGTCCTTAAAAAGGGCCATTCTTGCCTCATGTGTGAGCACTTAGTTTAAGTGTGTGTTGACCATGCCTTAACTGTTATTTAGTGTTATTTTGCCATGATATAGCACTATGTTGAGTTGGTTTGGACACACCTTGCATGCCTTGTATACATGTCTTGTAAGGCCACATTTTTGCCTTAACATGCTTTAGGTTTAGACCCTTGTTCTAGCATGATTTAGGCTTAGCTTTGTGAAGCTTTTGTGCTTGTTTTAGCATGCTTAAGTTCTGTTTTTGGTTTCTTTGGTCGACCATGACATGATTGGTATAGCCACCTTGCATTTTGGCTTGTTAGCCTTGGGTGTGTGAGTGTGGAGCATGCTTTACTTGCTTTGATTTAGTGAGTTGGAACCATTTTCCATGTCATTTAAGTCCACTTAGCATGCTTGTATGCTTGCATTTCATGGCCCCTTTGATGCTTCAAGAGGTTGTGTCCTATGCTCCATGTTTGGTCATTGTGTATGCTTCCATGTGCAAGTCATTTAGATGCCATCTAAGTGGTCTTTTGGCTTTGTTTCAGCATGCCAAAACTCTGGTTTTGGTCATTTAATTAATGCCATGTGTGGTTGCATTAAGTGTAGTTCAATCCCCCTTGGGCTTGCCTTGAATCTTGGACCATTGTTGCATACCATGCTTACCTTGTTTACTTGGTTTAGCACCATTCCTAACATGATTTTCAAAGCTTATAATGCATGCCATTAGCCTATGTTTGAATCCTCTTAAGTGTGCTTGAGAGTTGTTCCTATATGCCTAGGTATTGGTCCTTGTGTGCATGCATGCTTGCATGTCATTCGTTCTTCCATTCTTGAGCATGTTAGCCATTGTTTTGGGCCTAGTCGAGAGCTGCCTAATTCAGTTTAAGTCCATCTTTTGCATGCTATTCAAATGTTGTTGCATTAATCCACGTTTGCATGTTTTGGTTGCATGTGTTGCATGCTTGAAATCACTTGCATTTGGCATGCATTTTGTTCAAGTTGCTAGCATGTTTGCATGTCTTGCACACTTGCATGATTAGATCACATCTCACATGCTTCATTAGCTTGCATAGTTGTGACATGCTTGTTTGCCTCGTTTGCTTAGGTTGCGTACCTAGTGTACATTGCATGTTTGCATGCTCCCCTCTATGCCATATAGCATACTAGTTTGCATGCCTAGGTTGCATTCCATTTGGCATGCATGCCTTGTCCCTTGATCTAGTGATAGGGATTGGGCCTTTGTTTGTGTGTGTGCATTGCATTGGAAATCAAAATGCACACTTGGTCTCTTAGGCCATCATGCATCGAAATGCGCGATTGATGGTCCGAGAACCAAGGAGCACACCCCTTTGAGTCATGACCATGATAAGAGGTGTGTTGGTGTATACATTTTCTTGAAATACCTTGCCATGCCATGTCTTGCCCTCTGTTGCTGTCAAAATAGGTTCTGTAGGAAGATTTGGCCGGTCGACTACACAGAGTGCCGAATGACCAAAAGTATGTGGCCGATAGCTGCATTTTTGGCCGATGACTACCAACCCACGGCCGGTGATGATTCCCCTTGGCCGGTGGCAATCCCCAGCATCTAGTGAGTACACCCTGAGACTTTGGCAGTCTTCAGAGGAGCAGAGCAGGGAAAACAGAGGCAACTTGTGCATGGCAGTGGACTTCCGAGCAGAACCGAACACGCGTGCATTGGACCCTCTTCCCGAGGCTACTTTTTGCTGTTTTATTAGATTAGTTAATTTGCCTAACAAGTTTAATTGGTCTGTAATATTTTAATTAGCTTGTAGGGTAATTAATTGTATTATTCTTTTGGTCCCTCTGAGCGAGGGCGAATTTGTAATAAGTGTGGGTGCGTGTGTGCATGTCTTCCAATCCCCACTTCTTTCTCCCTTTTACTTACCTGCTTTTGATGGTTAGTACTAGGGCACGTTTAATTTAGCATACCTTATGCTATGCATGTGTGCATCATTCATCAGTCTTGCATTCACCGGGCTCGGCGCATCATGCTAACTGCATAAGTATTTCAAATCTAACTTGAATACGTACATTGAATTGTTGCATTTCACATGTCATCCTAGGGTTAGCTGAGCCTATCCTAATTGCATTCTGTATGCGTTGCATTAGGCACTTAACATGGACTTGGATCATGCATGATTGCTAACTAGTTCATTGTTTTGGCACGGAGTACGATGTAAGTATTTATGCTTTAGCATCTCGCATGAGTGTGAATGTTAACATGACAGCATGCTTACCATGTGGCTATGTGCTTATGTGATATTACTGCCTGAATGCCTGTGGGTGAAGGATGGATTGTTGAGTTGGAACAACTCGTTGAAATTCGTGTTTTAGTTTACTTGCGAGTAGCAAATTTCAAACCATTTTCCAAACAAACGGATATGCAATGCTTTGTTCCAAATTAGACGATCTAGTCTATACTTTTGTGTTGTGTGCATCACATAGTAAAGATTAGCTAATTAACCGGAATAAGAACGCATAATCTTTTCAAAACGTGATATCATGGTTAGTAGAGGCCGATCTTCGGATCGGGCGAGAGGGGGTGCTCATAGCTGACCTTCCCCAATCGTACCCAAGTTCCCGAGCCGAGACAACTTTGGTGATGACGGACATGTGGCCTTTGGCACCGAGTCAGGGTTTTCTAAATTCCTCCATTAAAAAATATTTAGGTGGCGACTCTGTATCTGGTAAAGCAGTCCATGTTTGGCACTTCTTTCAAAAATTTGTTTTCCAAAACGATTTGCCAGATTTGGACTCTTTGGTTCAGATTAAGAACCGCAACAAAAAGGGAGTCCGAACTGTAGAGTGAGGCCCTCCCAAGGGCGCGTCTACAGTTTCTGGCGACTCTACTGGGGACTTTAGAGAGATTGACTCGAACTCGTGATATCCTGTTTTGACTACACTTATGTGTTTCTTTGCATTGCATTTGCATTGGTGCGCCTAGGACACCGTGTTTGCCATCTGCCATTCATGAACGGTTTGCCGGAGGCTTGTCTTGTCAAGGCATGACCGTAAGGCTGACTGGTTATGGGCTCTGACAGTATGGGAACACAAACCCCGGTTTTATCGGGGCACCCTTTTGACCATTCGACCTAGTGCATATTCGGAATCCATAGTGACCATTCCAAATTAAGACAGGTTGCTCACCCGATGTTAGGTTGTTTGAAACCGCTGCGTGCGTAGTGAAACCCTACCCCAACATAGGGGCGTTTTTGGCTCTACTTTACGTGCTATGTGCTTTTGGAGTGTATCTCTACAGGAACGCACATATCAATTTGTGAGTTTGAGTATCAGACCTGAGGGCATCAGTATCAGTGTTTTTGATAATCAGTTATATCCGCGGGTATCAAATTCAGTATTTTGAGGACAGTAATTTGGGGAATAGTGATTAGTCGTCGGAAATGGTTGTTCAGTTGTACTTCTGTCCATTCTGATAAAGTTGGGCTGAAATGCTGCATGTTTTTCCCTTTTAGTTCAGAGATTCAGTACAGAGTAGCCAGTATTCTCCTTCGCTAAGGCAAGGCAGGTATCTGATCCGTCAGTAATCGTTCAGTTCAGTGGACTCATGACGACCCAAAGTTCAGAGGAAATTGTGGTTATGGCAGCCACACTAGACCAAGGAATCACCCTGCAGGATGAGACCAATGTTGATGTACCACACCCGCCCAGGTCGCCTGTCGCGCACCCGATCTGGACCCCCTAGTTGTATCAGGCTCGCAAGCCCACCACATTCGAGTTGATGGGAATGATTGGCGACCTCCAGAGGTTTATGGCTGATCTCGCCTACGGAATGTCGGCTTCGCCACCAACCGCATCATATGCCGGAACTTTGTACCGCAGGAGCCCCCGCTACTGGGGCGGATTGTGATCGAACTCAACCAACCTGAGGTTGCCTCCAGCTATAGCAACGACGTATCAACAACAACCGGGTTTCACTCTAATACAGCAACCCAAACCCTCGATCAAGCTAAGGCTAAGGGTAAGAATAAAGCGGGAACAAATGCTGATCCTGTTGAGCAACTGCTGTGGGCAGTCGAGGCTTTGAAAGCCAGGGGGATGAATAAGCAACAGGTATTCGCAGTTGTGGCCAAAATTGTGGATGATGCTTTCCCCACTCCAACCGAAGGCAGTTCAAGCCAGGCGAAAAATCGGGATAGGCCCCGTCATGCTAGAACAGTTTCCTCCACTCCCAACTCTGCACTTGGGAAAGATCAGAAAGCCAAGGCAGTGCCTGCCGACCCTTTCGCTAGTGCGTCTAGCAAGAACACTCAGACTTCAAAGTACCTGCCTCGAGGGCGCAGAGTCTTTCATGCCCTCTACATGCCTTTGTCTAGGGCATTTCTAATTTTGGCTAAAAAGGGGCATCTCAAACCCCTCAAGCCTCGGCCTTTCCCAAAGAATCTCCCTCTCTCACATGATGCTATCTTGTACTGCGCGTACCACCAACAGTCCGGTCACAGCACCGACGGTTGTTTCCGCCTTCGCCATGAAGTGCAAGATTTGATCGACAATGAGGTCATCCTCCCACCTGCCTCAGCAAAGTCTGTTACTGCTGAGCCGTTGGACTTTGAGGATACTACGAGTTTGTGATCGGGGGTTGGACCATCAGCGGGCGGTGTTCGGTGTATTTCAGATACGGCGTCTGGCACGCACTTTTTGAGCATCTGCGATGGCCAATTTTTGTGGTTTCTGACTTAGGTGTCGAATCAGTTCGGTGGTCTTGTTTTGGGTCTGTCTCTTTGTTTTGAGTCAGTCTTTTTGCTTAAGGGTCTGTCTTGTTGTATCGAGGCAATCCCATTGTATAGAATGTCATGTGATTCTGGGGTTGTTGCCTCGAACACCATCTTTGTTTTGTAATTGCCCTTTTGTTTTCTTTTGAGTCTGTCTTTGCTATGGAGCCAGTTGCAACCAGGAAATCTGAATGAAACAGCTGCGGCTATCATGTTTCCGTGCTTACTGCTATTTTGAGCTAGTGGTGCCAGAGGATTTGAATGGAACGACAGTACATTCCACCTGCTCTCTTGTGGCCTGAAAATCATTGCATTGACCTATAGTTTTCCAAAACTTTTTGAACACTGCGGTGAAAACGAAGAGGAAGGAATTCCTCGGGTTTTGTAAAACTTTGACCGATTGAGAGAAAGAGAGGCGTGCTAAGCCCTTAATGATTGAAATCATGCTTGTTAGCGTGAGTACTGAGAAGGACCCTGGCTTGATCCAGATTGGTTCTACACTATCTTCAGCGCGAGCGATTTGTCGCTTCCTTAAAACTTTCAAAAAAAAAAAAAAATGATTTGCGCGGTTCTGCGAAAACTTGTGTGGAATCGCTCTTGAGATTGTGCAGCTTAGGATCGCTCTCAGCCTCAAGATTTGAGCCCTTACTTTCAAACCTTGAACCACAATTCGGAGAGTTCAACGATCAACCATCAAGAGAGGCCTGTGTGGCCAGATTCAAAGTAGCCCCTGAACAAGAGGCCAGAAAGTCAGATCAAGAAAATCAGACCTCATCAGAAGAAGCTTGCAAAGCTAGATCAAAAGCGCCCCTCAAACTAGGGGCAGAAATGTCCGATATGCTCGGAGAGCCGAAGATGGATCCTTCGGTAAATCAATACAACAGCCACTCTCCTGGATACGGATGGCTTCAAAACCCTAAAACCATTTGGCATGGACTTGTTACACTTTTGCCCTTTGAGAGGCTCGCTGGGCCGAAAACCTGGAAGGGTGACCCAGGCAAAAGTTAGAGCAAGAAAAATACAAAAAAAGAAAGAAAAAATACAAAAAAAAAGAAAAAAAAAAGAAAAAAAGAAAAAAAGAAAAAAGAATTGAAAAAAAAAGAGAAAAACAAAGCTCGCAAGGTCGAAAACCCACAACGGGCGCCTTGGCAAAAGTTAGAGCCTAAAAAGTGAAGGTTAATACCCGAGTGTACCTTAACCGGAACTAGGTAAGGCTTGATTCCCATGTTTGGGATACGTAGGCAACTTCATCCTAAAGTCTAGCCCCCGACGCTTTCATAGCGACTAAGTCCATGTAATGGTTTTGATCATCCTTGCCTTCTCTGTATCCGAGAGTTCGGTCGTGATCGTCACTGATGAGGACTGTTTACAAAACGCCGTGGCATCATCCAAACAAGGGGTAACTTTCCGTTGCCATGAGTTGCCATGAGTCACCATTCAAACGAGGGGCAACTTTTCGTTGCCGTGCAGCTTTCTTCAAACGAGGGGCAATTTTCCATTGCCTCCGATCCGAGGTTGTGCATCACGAGAGTAAGTTTCGTGCTCGTTGAGCATTGACTGTTTGCAAAAATAGTTTTTGAAAATTTTTACTAAGGTTGACTATTTTCTCGAAAACTATTTCATTTTCCAAAATCGGACCATTTTCTTGGACCCAAAAAGGAAAATTTTCAATGCTCATAGCCTGACTTGCATGATTTCAAATCAAATATCGAATAAGTATGTTAATCTAACCCTCATTTTGGTCAAAACTGTTTTAGTAGAAAACCGAAACAAAAAAAAATGGTCAAAGTGACGAACTAGGAGCACAGTCGAGTCAGGTGTTCTGTCTTTCCCTTGTCGTCAACATACTCGCCAGAAGGGCACTTTATTCGCCAGAAGAGGGCACAACTGAGGTTAACAACAAAAGGGCTGAAAGCTCTCAAACATCCTCCATGCAACGAGGTATCAAACCAAGTGCGAAGCACGAATCGGGATGGATCAAGATACTCCACTCCCTCATCCGGGGCACCGACTAAACGTCACCAGAGAAAATAGCCGCAAGCTAATAGTATTGGGCGTGAACCCACAACCTCTTGTTTATCCACCGACCATATCTGGGAAGGGACAAAAAATGAGAGAATAAAGAATAGAGAGATGTGTGTTGAGAGAAAAGTGAGCAAAAGGGTTTTTGAGAGAAAAAACCGAGCTTGAGGGCCGAGTGATGTGAGGATCACAAATCAGAAAGGGTGGGAAAATACCCGGAGGAACTGGCTCTTCGTGACTTGAGGTCTTTCTTTTTTGTAAAGACGTCTGTGTGTCGTGTCTTTTGCTTTGTTTATCTCAACTTTTGCTTTGAGTCTCTCTCGAGTGTGTCTCGTCGTGATTAGGTCGTGTACCTTTTGGTTGAGTCTCTTTCACTGTGTTCAGTTGTAGGCTCAATACCTCGATTTGGAAAACCCCTTTTTCAATTTAAAAAAAAACAAATCATTTTGTGTGCTTAGAGTGCTGTGCCATTCTCCACATCTGTGCAAAACAGATTTGGTTCTTTTGTAAAACTACAGGGGTTCAACCCAGATCACTTGGAAACAGTGAATATATGGATTCTGGATTGCATCTGAGTATGTTTAAGCTTCAGTCGATTCTACCTTCGTGTTCCGTCTTGTCAGGTTGAACTGTATGTTCAAGATGGGTTGTATGCAGGTTAATCCCTAGCAGAGCATGAGCTGAGTGTTCGGACTGAGCAGTGGGTTGTTTGAGTTATTTTGCCGTTGGCCGGTTCATTATTTGGTTATTATAATACAAATGTTTGATTTTCAGACAAGAGATCAATCTCATTTACATTGAGGTGTAACATGATGCAATGCGATGCAATGTATGAAATGTATCAATGTAACACTTTTTCAGATAAAAAGTTTATTCATTTCTTCATTTTTCAAGTACATAGTTTTGAAGAAAAAAAAAAAACCTGCCTGCGGCAGTACAAGGTACTAGAGCTACCAACAAAAAGAAAAGCAAACAAAAAGAAGAAAAGCAGTAAAAATCTGGATCAGCATCAGTAGTCTCGGGCCCGAGGGTCTGTCCTCATCCTCTTCCTGGACGAAGGTCCAGGAGCATCGTCATCAGCACCACCATCTGAGCTTGAGTCTAAGTCCTCTCCAGCCTCCTCCTCAGATGACTCGGCCTCTGTAGACACCCCATTTTTGACCGTCCTCAAGACTTGGACGTCACCGTTGGAACACTCGGTGATCATCCATGTTTGTGTTCGTTTTGAGTTCCTGGAGGTTTCGGCTCCGCATCCTGTCTCAGGATTTCTCAACTCACTTGTTTGGTGTTTGGTTTTGCACCAAACACTTGTGCTTTTGCTTTGAAGGGCAGGGAATGGCTTTTGGGCCGTCCCCACACCTCATCGGCCTTCCCCTTTCCTCACCGGCCATCCATGGATGCCATCAGCCTTGGTTCCTTGTTACCAATGGCCGGTCGGCATTCAGTGTGGCCGGCCGGCAATCTGTTTGGTCGGTGACCTTTTTTTATGGCCGGTTTGCACCTTTTGCACTCTTCAGGCATGGTGCATGCCAGCTGTGCCAGCTGGAATGTACCAACACTCCTCCCCGTGCAAGATGTGGCTGTTTTGAGCCCTTGCACCCCTTTTCCTTCTAGAAGGATGAACCCTTTGGTCAAGCTTCTTGAGGAAGCTTGACCCTTTGTCATGGCTTCCTCAAGAAGCCTTGACCCCCTTGCCCCCTTTGCCCATTTTTTCATTTAGCTTCCTTGAGAAGCTTCAAGCCATTCCTTAGCCTTTATAAGCACCTCTCTTCTTCCATTGTGAGGGGTTGGAGGTTTTGAACAAAAAACCCAGAGATTATACATATATACATCTATCATATACTCTCTTTCTCTATATTTCCCTCTCTCTCATCCTTAGTGTGTGTTTGGAGGCCTAGAAAGTGTTTTTTGACCTTAGTTTTGCACTAAGACACACACCATCACACCTTGCTTCGACCTTGAGGGGCTTGGGGGGGGGGTTGTTCTTGAGTTCTTGGACTGGTTTTGATCAAGAGGAGGTGGCTGGACCTGCTGTTCATCAAAGGTTCTTCAAGGGTAATCTCTTTACTTTAGATTCCCCAATCTTGCACTAGACTTTTGCCTATCTTTCTTATTGTTTTAGACTTTGTGTATAACTAGGAAAAGTCTTATTTTTGTATGCTTGAGATCTTTCATTAAGGTTTTTTTGGCATTTGGGGTCGACCTCCCCCTCTTAGGCCTTGTTTGGCCCTTTTGTGCTCTCTTTTGTTAAGCTTTGGTTACTCTTGTGTCTTGGCCTTCTCACCACTGAAATCCAGTGGATTTCCAGTGGTGAAGAAGGGGTTTTGAGGTCTTGTTTAGGGGAGGGACACCCCTCTCCCTTAGTCTCTCATTTGCCCTCATTTTTGGCTTAATATGGTAGCATGTATGCTCAGTTGTTTATGACTGCTTTTCAGAGGATTTTTGGGTGTTTTGGATCATGTTATACCTCTGTCCTATGTTGGGTTTATTGGCCTTTTGCATGAATAATACACTTGCTTTGAAATCCCATCATTTGGCTTAAAGAGTGTCATGTTGTAGCACATCATTTGAGCATGATTTTGGTTTGGCACTAAGGAGTTTTTAGCATTATTTTTCCATGCTTAAAGTCTGTTGGTTATCAATTTGGTCATGTTTGACATGTTTGATATGGTTGCCATGCATTTTGGCTTGTGAGCCTTGAGTGTGTGGGTCACTAACATGCCTAGTTTAGCTTATTATCATCATTTGGTATCATTTAAGATCATATTTCAGTCCATGTAATGTGGTCTTACATTGTCATTTATGCCTCTTTCAATGCTTTGAAGTATTGTGGTTTTGTGCCTTAAGGGTTGGTCATTGTGTATGCTACCATGTTTAGACATTGAGGCTGCCATATCAATAGGTTTTGGGGTGTGTTTCGATGCATTTGAAACTCTGTTTTTGGTTGAATAATCCATGCCATGAGTGGTCATGATAGTTGCAGAAGAATGCTCCTTTCTATGCCTTAGTCTTAGGCCCATTGGCTTGCATGTTGGTGTAGACACCCCATTTTTGACCGTCCTCAAGACTTGGACGTCACCGCTTGAACACTCGGTGATTATCCATGTTTGTGTTTGTTTGGAGTTCCCGGAGTTCTCGGCTACGCGCCTTGCCTCAGGACCTCCGAACTTGACCGTTTTGTGTCTGGTTTTGCACCAAACACTTGTGCTTTGCCTTTGAGGGGCAGGGAATGCCTTCTGAGGCATCCCCACATACCACCGGCTGTGGCTAGAGGCCACCGGCTGGCTGGTGTTGCCACCGGCACTATTTTGTGCCGGTCGGCACTCTTTTTGGCAAAATGACCATTTTGCCTTGCCGACCACTTTACAGCTGTTGTTGGAGATATTTTTAGACAGCTTTCTGGTGCTTGTTTCCCCTCCATACACGTGTATGGAGGGATGAGCCTTTGTTTTGCCTTAACTTGTAAGTTTTGTGCCTATACAAGAGAAGGCTCTTCTCTTGGCTCAAGAGTTAGAAGATTTGGAGGGTTAGACATTTTAGGAGAGGGAGAAGCTCTGGTTTTAGGTTAGGTTTTGTGTATCTATCTTATCTCTCTCTTTCTCTCTTGTTTTGTACACTAGGTGTTTGTGCCTTACTATTGCTCACCAACACCTAGTGTTTCACCTTCCTCTTGGAACTGAGGTGCTAAGGGCTTGTTCTTGAAGTTCTTGACTGGTTTGGAGCTCAAGGAACCAACAACTCCAACCTTTGTGAAGGTAGTCTTCAAGGGTAACAAAACTTACTTTATTTACCCCATTCATGCACTCCGTTTTTACTTAGCTTAAAGTTGTTTTTGTGCTTAGTCCATAACACATAAAAGTTCTAATTTTTAACCCTCTTTATTGTTTATCAAGAGTGTTTTGCACTTTGGGGAAGTTTGACCCCCTTTAGGCCTTGAAAAGGGCCATTTTTAGGCCATTTTGTGAGAGCTCCGAGACTTTGATGCTTGGGCCTCTCCACCACTGAAATCTTGAGGGATTTCAGTGGTGGAGATGGTGCCTTGAAGTCTCCAAAAGGAGAGGGCCACCCCCTTTCCTTGATGTCCTTGAAAAGGGCAAGATTTGGCCTCCAAAGGAGCACCATGTTTGGTTGTGTGTTGAGCATGTTTTGGCTGTTTTTCATGCCTATTATGCCATGATTAAACTCTGTTTTAAGTTGGTTTTAGCACTCCTTGCATGCTTCGCATAGATGCTTTGTAATGCCTTGTATTGCCTTAACTTGCTCTAGGTTTGTATGCCTTCTTTCTAGCATGTTTTAGGCCTAGATCCATGAAGCTTGTATGCTTATTTTGACATGTTTTAGCTCTGTCCTAAGTTGTTTTAGTCAATCTTGGCATGCATCATATAGCCCCTTTACATTTGGCTTGTTGGCCTCAAGGGCATGAATGTGTAGCATGCCATGTTTGCTTCATTTTTGATGGTTTGGAACCACCTAGCATGCTATTTCAGACCTTTTGGTGTGCTTGTATGCTCACCTTAGTCGCCTCTTTAACGCTTTGAAAGCATGTCTTGAATGCCCCCCTGTTTTGGCCATTTTGCATGTCTTTGTATTTGAGTCATTTAGATGTCATCTAGGTGGTCTTTTGGGCTTAGTTTTACGTGTTAAAACTCTGATTTAGTTGCTTAAGTATTGCCATGAGTGGTTGTGCTAGGTGTGGTTCAAAGCCTCATTGGCTTGCCTTAATGCTTGGACCATTTGTATGCTTTGTTTGGCTTGCTTTGTTAGTTGGTTTGGCACCATGTTTAACATGATTTTCAGAGCTTTACAATGCATGCTCATTGTCCTTATTTGGTATCTTCAAGTGTGCTTGGGAGTTGCCATGTTTATGCCTTGGGTTTGGATCATAACACTTGCATGTGTGTGTGTGTGTTTAGTCTCCATTTCTAGGCACTTTGGCCGCTGATTTTAGGCCAATTAGGAGTAGCCTAATTCGTGTTTTAGTCCACTCCATTGCTTGGCTTGTATGCCTCTTTGCTTAGGTTGCATACTTAACATGTTTAGCTTGCTTGCATAATCCATGTTGCATGTTAGATAACATGCTTAGAGTTGCATCACATGAGCATGCATGCTTGGCCTCTTGAAGTGAAATGTGATAGAGGTTGGGCACTTTTGTGTGTTTATTTGGTTGCATGCATTTGAAATCAAAGTTGCACACTTTGTTCCTTGGGCCATCATACATGGAAATGCGCGATTGGTGGTCCGGGAATCGAGGCACATGCCCTTTTGAGTCAATAACATGATAAGGGGTGTGTATAGTGCATAAATACCTTGAATCACATTGCCATGCATGTTGTTGTCCTCGGCTGCTGTGAGTTGCAGGTTCTGCAGGTGTTAAGTGCCGGCCGACACTATTTAGTGCCGACTGGCAGTCAATTACCAGCCGATAACTTCATATAGTGCCGGTGGCCTCCTTCTTCAGCCGGTGGTGCTCTACCCCAGCCGGTGGTGATCTCCAGTGCCCAGGGAAATACTCCTGAGACTTTGGTAATTTTTGAGGAGGAGAGTTGAGGAAACAGAGGCAAATCATGCATGACAGTGTGATTTCGAGCCAGTCCCGAGCGCGTGCTGCATTTGGCCCTCATCCCGAGGCGATTTACTATTTAATTAGATTAATTATGTTATTTAATTAATTTAGTTGATTTGTAATAATTAATTAGCTTGCGTAGTTAATTAGTTATTCGGTTCTGTATTATTATTCGGTCCCTCCGAGCGAGGGCAAATTTGTAATAAGTGTGTGTGAGTGGGTGTATGTCTTCCAAACCCCCATTTCTTTCTATCCCTTTTATTTACCCGCTTTCGATGGTAGATTAGGGCATACTTATTTTAGCATACCTTATGCAATGCATGCATGCGTGCATTCATTCATTTGTTTACATGCATCGGGTTCGGCACATCACGCAAACTGCATCGTACTTTCAATTCCAAATTGAATACGTGCTACTCGCGCATTTCACATGCCATGTTTAGGGTTAGCCGAGCCTACTCTAGATTACATCTATGCCTGTGTTACATTAGGCACTTAACATGAACTAGGTCACTGCATGTTTGCTAACTAGTTTCTTGTTTTGGCATGGAGTACGATGTAAGTATTTTACGCTTTAGCATACCACATGCGTGTGAATGTTGTCATGATAGTATGCTTACCATGCGGCTAAATGCTTATGTGATATTACTGTTTGAATGCCTGTGGGTGAAGGTTGGATTGCCTGAGTTGGAACAACTCATTGAAATCCGTATTTTAGCCTACTTGCGAGTAGCAAAATCTAACACGTTTTTTCGAGACAAAACGGATATGCAATGTTTATTTCCAAGTTAGGCAATCTAGTCTATACTTTTGTGTTGTGCGCATCACATAGTAATTCTAGGTTAATAACCGGAATAAGAACGCATAAAGTTTTCAAAAACGGATATCATGGTTAGTAGAGGCCGGTCTTCGGACTGGGCGAAAGGGGGTGCTCATAGCTGACCTTCCCCGATCGTACCCAAGCTCCCGAGCCAAGACCACTTTGGTGATGACGGACATGTGGCCTTCGGCACCGAGTCAGGGTTTTCTAAATTTTCCATTTTAAAATATTTAGGTGGCGACTCTGTAATCTGGCAAAGCAGTCCATGTTTGGCACTACTTTTCAAAATCTGTTTTTCAAAATGATTTGCCGGATTTGGACTCTTTGGTTCAAGATTTAGAACCGACACAAAATTGAGTCCGAACTGTAGCGAGGTCCCTCGCGGGCTTGTTACAGTTTCTGGCGACTCTGCTGGGGAGTTTAGAGAGTTTGACTCGAACGCGTGATATCCTGTTTTGACTACGCTTATGTGTTTCTTTGCATTGCATGTGCATTGGTGCGCCTAGGACACAGTGTTTGCCATCTGCCATTCCTGAACGGTTTGCCGGAGGCTTGTCTTGTCAAGGCATGACCATAAGGCTGACCGGTTATGGGCTCTGACAGCATGGGAACACAAACCCCGGTTTTACTGGGGCACCCTTTTCGACCATTTGACCTAGTGCATATTCGGATCCATAGTGACCATTCCAAACTAGGACAGGTTGCTTACCCGATGTTAGGTTGTTTGAAACCGCCTGCGTGCATAGTGAAACCCTAGTTCCTGACAAAATAGGACAGGGAAACCCTACCCCAACATAGGGGTGTATTGGCTCTCATTTACCTGATATGTGCTTTTAGAGTGTATCTCTGCAGGGGGGAATGCATATATCAGTTTGCAAAGTTTGAGCATCAGGCCTGAGGGCACTAGTAGTGGTATTGTTGAGAATCAGTTGTATCTGTGGGTATCAGATTCAGTATTTTGAACAGTGGTTCTGGGGGACAGTGTTCAGTAATAGAGTACAGTTGTCCGGCTACACTCGTGTTTGATCAGTTTGGGGCTGAAATACTGCTTGTTTTCCGTTTCAAGGTTCAGAAATTCAGAGAGTTGAGCCGGAATAGCTAGTGTCCTTTTCTCGCTGAGGCAGAACTGAACATGACGCAGAACTCAGAAGAGATTGTGGTCATGACGGCCGCGCTGAGTCAAGGAACCACCCCACAAGATGAAACTACTGTTGACATGCCGCATCCACCTAGGTCGCCTGCCGCACATCCAATTTGGACTCCTCATCTATATCAGGCCCGTGAGCCTACTACTTTTGAACTAATGGGAATGATAGGCGATCTTCAAAGATCTGTGGCGGATCTCGCCTATGGGATGTCTGTTTCAGCCGCCAGCTGCATCGTATGCCGGGAAGCTTTGTACCCCAAGAGCCCCCACTACTGGGACGAATTGTAATTGAACTCAGCCAACCGGAGATGGCCTCCAAGCTATGGCAACGACGCAGCAAACCAAGTTCTAGACCAGGCTGAGGCCGGAGACAAAGGTAAGATGAAAGCAGATGCCGACCCTATCGAACAACTGCTGTGGGCAGTAGAGGCTTTGAAGGCCGGGGGAATGAACAAGCAACAGATATCCGCAGTTACGACAAAAGCTGTGGAGGATGCTTTCCCTACTCCGCCTGAGGGCAGTTCCAGTCAATCAGAGAATCGGAATAGGCCCCGTCATGCCAGGACAGTTCTTCCCGTTCCCAGCCTCGCATCCGGAAAGGATTAGAAACCCAGGGCCGCACCCGCCGATCCGTTCGCTAGTGCATCCAGCAAGAGTGCTCAGACTCCAAAGTACCTGCCCCGAGGGCGCAGGGTCTTTCATGCTCTCTATATGCCATTGTCCAAGGCATTGCAGATCCTTGCTGAAAGGGGATACCTTAAGCCCCTGGAGCCTCGGCCGCTCCCGAAGAATCTCCCAGCCACACATGATGCTTCCCTGTACTGTGCGTACCATCAGCAGACTGGCCATGCCACTGATAATTGCTTCCGCCTCCGTCATAAGGTACAAGATTTGATTGACAACGAGGTTATCCTCCCGCCTACCTCAGCAAAGTCCGTCACCACTCAGTTGTTGGATTTCGAGGACACGGATACTGCAAGTATGTAATCGGAAGGTGAACTGCCTGCGGGCAATGTCTGGTACATTTTTGGATATGGCGTGTGGCACACATTTTTGAGCACCTGCCAATGCTAGTTTTGTAACTCCTGACTTGGGTGTCGAGTCAGTCTTTTGTTTTGTTTTTGAGTCTGTCTCTCTGTATTGAGTCAGTCTTTTTGCTTACAGGGTCTGTCTTGTTGTAACGAGTCAGTCCCTCTTGTATAGTATACCAGGTGATTTCGGGGTTGTTGCCTCGAACACCGTTTTGTCTTGTAATTATTTACTTTTGCTTTTTGAGCCTGTTTGCTGCCGAAGAGGCAGTTACACCAACAAATCTGAATGAAACAGCTGTGGCTACCACGTTCCGTACTTGTTGCTATTTGAGTCAGCCGTGCCAGAGGATGTGAATGGAACGACAGTGCATTTCGCCCACTCTCTTGTGCCCTAAACATCGTCACAATGACCTAAGCTTTTCATAAAACCCTTTTCGAACACTGCGGTGATAAAAACAAAGAGGAAGGAATTCCTCGGGTTTTTGCAAAATCTTTGATCAAAATTGAGAGAAAGAGAAGCATGTTGAGCTTTTAATGAATGAAATCATGCTTGTCGGCGTGAGTACTGAGAAGGACCTCGGCCTGATCCAGACTAGTTCCACACTATCTTCAACACGAGCGATTTGTCGCTTTCTTAAAAACTTTCAAAAACAAAATATTTTGCGCATTCTCGCGAAGACCTGTGTGGAACTGCTCTTGAGATGGTGCAGCCCAGGATCGCTCCCAGTCTCGAGATTCGATTTATCTGTTGCAAACTGGAATCTGTTCAAAACATTCAGTGCCATGAAACGCCTGTGTGGCCCAATTTGAAGCAGCCCTCGAACAAGAGGCGTCAAAGTTAGATCAAGGAGATCAGATTCCACCAAGCAAAGCTCGAGAAGCAACCGTGATGGACTTCCCTGCAAATCAACACAACAATCTTTCTCCTGGATGTGGAGGGGCCTCAATCTCAAAACCATTTGGCATGGGCTTGCTACACTTTTACCCTTTGAGAGGCTCGCTGGGCCGAAAACCCGGAAGGGCGGCCCAGGCAAAAGTTAGAGCAAAGAAAAAAGAAAAAAAAAGAAAAAATACAAAAAAAGCAAAAAAGACAAAAAGAAATACAAAAATAAGGAAAAAATGCAAAAAAAGAAAAAAAAGAGAAAAGAAAAGAAGAACAAAGCTCACAAGGTCGAAAACCCGCATTGGGCACCTTGGCAAAAGTTAGAGCCTAAATAGTGAAGGTTAAAATACCCGAGTGTACCTTAACCGGAACTACGTAAGGCTTGATTCCCATGTTTGGGATACGTAGGCAACTTCGTCTTGAAGTCCAGCCCCCAACGCTTCCATAGCGTCTCAGTCCATGTCATGGTTTTGATCCCTTTTGCCTCCTTCGAATCCAATGTCTTGATTGCAGCAACCTAGGGCTACGTGATTAACTTCCTCTTGAAGCCAAACCACCAACACCTTCCAGGTGACTGTGTCCACATATTGATTCAAACCGTCTTCGACTCCTCCACGTCCGAGGATCTGATTGTCATCAACGAGGACCGGCTCACAAACATGCCGCGGCATCATCCAAACAAGGGGCAATTTTCCGTTGCCATGCATTGCCATAAGTTGCCCTGAGTTACCGTCCAAACCAGGGGCAACTTTTCGTTGCCTTACCCCCCTTTTAAGCCAGGGGCAATTTCCCATTACCTCCGATCCGAGGTTGCGTATCTCGAGGGTAAGTTCTACGCTCGTTTGAGCATTGACTGTTTACAAAAATAGTTTTTGAAAATTTTCACTGAGGTTGACTTATTTTCTCGAAAACTGTTTCATTTTCAAAATTGGACCATGTTTGGACCCAAAAAAGAGAATTTTCAGTGCTCACAGCCTGATTCGCATGATTTTCAAACCAAAAATCGAACAAGTGTGCTGATCCAATTCTCATTTTTGATCAAAATTGTTTTAGAAAACGAAAAAATGGTCAAAATGATGAATTAGGGGCACAGTTGAGTCGGATGTTCCGTCTTCTCTCTCGTCGCCAACGCACTTGCCCGAGAGGCACTTTATCTACCAGAAGAAGTGGCTGCAAGCTAGCTGTATCGGGCGTGAACCCGCAACTTCCTATTCATTTGTCATTCACCCTGGGGAGGGATGCAAAATGAGAGAATAAAGAATAGAGAGGAGTAAGTTGAGAGAAAAGTGAGAAAAGGGCTTTGAGAGAAAAATGAGCCTGAGGGCCGAGTGATGTGAGTATCACAAATCAGAAAGGGTGGGAGTAATATCCGGAGAAACTGGATCCTCGAAATTTGAGGTCTCTCCTTTTGTAAACACGTCCGTGTGTCGTGTCTTTTGATTTGTCGGTCTCAATTTTGGCTTTGAGTCTTTTTTCCAAGTGTGTCTCGTTGTGTTAGGTCGTGTGCCTTTTGTTTCTTCGTTTGAGTCTGTCTCGTCTTGTCCTGTGGTAGGCTCGATACCCTGGTTAAAAAACCCGTCCTCTTTCAAAAGGTAATCGCTTGTGCTTAGAATGCTGTGCCATTCTCTACATCCGTGCAAAGCAAGAGAAGGAACGGGAAAATTTGGGACATCCGAGTGTGTTTCAACTGCAACCGTGTCAGTTTTGTGATCCGTCTCGTCAGATTGGGGCTATTTGTTCAGAGTTTGCTGTGTGCAGAATGAACCGAATGCTGTGTTATGGGCTATATGCAGGTCAATCCCCAACAGATTAGTCCCTAGCAGAGTATGGGCTGTGAACCCAGTTTTGAGCAGTGGTTTGTATGAGCTGTTTTGCTGTTTAGTTGGTTGGTTATCTGATTATTACAGTGCAAGTGTTCAATTGTCAGACAACAGATCAATATTATTTACATTTGAGGTGTAATATGATGCAATGCAGTGCAGGGTATGAAATATGCATATAAATACAAATGTAACACTCTTTTTTCAGACAAAAAGTTTGTTCCATTTCATATCATCT
Source organism: Camellia oleifera (assembly GCA_022316695.1). Taxonomy (NCBI): domain Eukaryota; kingdom Viridiplantae; phylum Streptophyta; class Magnoliopsida; order Ericales; family Theaceae; genus Camellia; species Camellia oleifera. The sequence goes on from CM039311.1 coordinate 31,809,023, forward strand.
CTTTCAAGTACAAAGTTTGAGAAAAACAAAAACCTGCCTGCGGCAGTACATAGTACTCTATCTACCAAAAAGAGAAAAGTACAAGAAAAGAAAATGAAAGAAAAACAGCAGGAGTCTGTAATCATCATCAATGGCCTCGCGCCGGGGGATCTGTTCTCGCCCTCTTCCTGGGCAGAAGCACAGGAGCATCGTCAGAAGTGTCGCTGTCGGAGCCCGAGCCCGAGCTGCCCCCGGCCTCCTCCTCAGAGGCCTCCGCCTCCGACTCGCCATCCCCTGCAACTGGAGCCTGTGAGCTGCTCCCCACATGGCCACGCCCCCCTCTGGTGCGGGGGAATATCCTGCCATCCCGAGTAGAAATGGGAGGTCCAGATGGAGCGCCGCCACCTACGGAGGAATCGGGAAGGGAGGCTGAAAAGTACAAAAGGCAAATGCTATCAGTACACATGAAGCAGTTTATCAGTGCAAATGCAGTGTATGAGTACAGTGTGTGAATGCCGTGAGCAGTTAATCAGTGCAAAATGCAGTGTATGAGTACAGTGTGTGAATGCCGTGAGCAGTTTATCAATGCAAAATGCAGTGTATGAGTACAGTGTGTGAATGCCGTGAGCAGTCTATCAGTGCAGAATGCAGTGTATGAGTACAGTGTGAGAATGCCGTGAGCAGTTAATCAGTGCAGAATGCAGTGTATGAATACAGTGTGTGAATGCCGTGAACAGTTTACCAGATGTTGTGTTGTGCATCAGATTATGCGAAGCAGTTTGTATATAGTTTGGAACTATGTCAGAGAAAACATACCGGAAGGCCGTAGAAGGCTAAGAACTCAAAGGTCTGCTGCAACATCCCCGCCATGGAGGCATTCAGCTCCAATGACTGCCGGATGTACTCAGAGGAAGCCTGCAAAAGTATTAGATGCATCAATATTCTGTGGAATATTGAATGAACTGAACTGAAATGACAATGCAAGATGCAGAAATAAAGTGGTACATACCGGAGGCAAGTCAGGAATGCCAACCAACTCATGACCAGCGGGGAGGAGCAAAAGGGATCTGGTAGGTCTCCCCACTCTGCCCCCTGTATGTCAGCATGGTAGGCAGAGCGGGCCAGCCCGTCCCTCGTCCCCTCTGCACTCCCCTTCTACCGCGAGCTCGAGCTCTCTGCGACGATCCCGCTCCTGCTCCCACCTCTGCCCTAGCCGCCGGCGCCGCAGGTCTCTCTGGCTCAGCTTGGCGACCACCTCTCAGCGGCCGCATGATGAAGGTCTGGACGTACTCTGAGTAATCGCCCTCGCCTCTGAAGCCGTCTGCCTCCCAGCCGATGGTGTAGTCCGCCATCTGCTCAGCGGTGAGACGCTCGGTGTCCCTCATATGCTCGGGAGGATGCTCCGGGACTATCTGCTCAGGTAACCCTGAGGTCTGACGCAAGAAGCGCTCACCCAAGTACCAAGCCCGACAGACCGGGCCCTCCAGCAAAATCCGGTAACGCGAGGTCTCGATCGCGCCGGCAAACCGATCTCGCACTATCGCTGGCAGAGGAGCCCATGGCTGCCAGGTGATCTGAAATTGAAATACAGTTTATTGCCTACTGGTATTGCAAATATACAGTGAAAAGTGAAGCTTAAACGAACTGTAAGTAAAACATACCTCGGCGGAGGTGATGGTGTCAAAGTAGCGACGGAAGAAGCTGAAAGTCTCCCGCGGCCTCCGGGTGCACCTCCCGTCGTAGCGGCGTGAGAAGGGAACGACCAGAGGAGTCTCCGTCTCCGGTACTGGCTCTAGCCTGGGAAAGTAGGCATAGACCCACAACTGCAAGACAGATGTCAGAACATTTATCAGAAAAAGCAGGATACAGAATAAAGCAGAAATAGCAGAGCCGTGTGTTGTGCAGTGTATTGAGCAGAGTGTACAGTGTGAACAGTGTACAGTCAGTGTAAAGCAGGAGTATGTGTGTGCCGTGTGTACAGTATACAGCAAGTGTAAAGCAGACTACAGTGTGTGCAGTGTGCAGAGCACAGAAAGTACAGAACAGAAATGTAAAGCGGAAAAGAAGACGTACCTCCCAAGCTCGCCAGTAACCCCCAAGCAACTGTCCGCTGCCGCGGGAAACTGAGCTCATATAGCCGTACAGAGTGGCCAGAGCCGCGCCACCCCAGTCATAGCGCAAGATGTCCCGGACGTCTACCAGTGCGCTGAGTAGGCAGAGAGGCACGGTGTTCGCCCGGTCGGCGAATAGGGTGGTCCCAGCAAAAACATCAAGAAGCCGCGCGCATACTGCTCCACGGCCGCCTCGGTCATCGGAGCTGCGTCAACAAGAAGAGGCTGCACCCAGAACTGCACCTCGAACCAAGAATAGCGGACAAAGCCTGGACGTGCAAGAGGCGGAGCCGTGCCAAGTAAGTGGATCTGAGCGGCGGTCCACTCATCCATGTCGGTGTCGAAGGGAATCGGATCACCCCCTACCCTGATGCCGGTGAGCACCGAGAAATCGTAGGGAGTCATCGTCATGTCCCCCGCTGCGGATAGGTGAAATGAATCGGTGGTGTCCCACTACCTCTCCGCCAAGGCAGCTAAAAGAGGCCTGCAGGCAGTGAGTCGGGTTAGACCCCTGTAGAAGGAACCGAAGCCCGCCTCATCTACGATGTGTCGAACCGCCTCGGGAAGCTCCGAGTACCAATCTCGAGCCGAAACATTCCCATACCCGCGGATGGCATGGGAATCTCCCTGTTTACAAACAAATGGTTGCAAAGCAAAATGAAATGCACAGTTCTGAGGAAACATGTTAAAGTCGATACAAATCTAGCATGCGTGCACGTTTTTCAGATTCAAACAGAAACCGGGTGCCAGTGTGCTTATAGTAAACTACAATATGTGATGCGTCAGTGTGTTTTTAAGTGGTGTAGTGTAAACGTGGTGCACGTGTGTACGTTTTTCAGATGCAAGAAAACGTCAGGATTCAGTGTACCAGTAGGTGGACTGCGGCCTGTGATATGTCAGTGCTCCTGTGAGGATCAGTGTAAATCTAGCATGCGTGCAAGTTTCCAAAATTCAAACGGGTACCGAGTGCCGGTATGTCTTAGTGAATTACCAAAAAGTGATGTCACAGCATGTCTATGTGATTCAGTGCGAGTCTAGCATGCGTGCGAGTTTTCAGATTCAAACAAGTACCGGACATCGGTGAATTTGCAGTGAAATACGGTGTGCTGTGTTTGGGTGATTAAGGGTAGTGCAGTGTGTGTGCATGTGTGTCGGTCCTAAGCAGATATCAGTTGTGAAGTTGTCTACAATCAACTACAGTACAGTGTATTAGAGTTAAGCAATTAAGGGTTGTAATCAGCTATGGCAGTTGACAGTTCACAGTTCTACATTGCAGAAAGTAAAGCAGAGCAGAAGGGTTACCTCTGAAGCGCCAAATGAGAGATGAGAGGCAGGCTCGCGTAGCAGCAGCTCCGGGTCCAGAGCCCTGTCAAAACCGCGGAAGTGGCGGAGTCCATCTGGCGGAAGCACGTGAATGGCTGGGCGGTAGGTCGCCGGATCAAACGGGCGCTCGCTCAATGGGAGGAGCTCGACCCCGGGATCCATCTCGTGATCTGGGGGAGTCCCGACATGTGGAACACCGTCTGCCATAGCAATGGTAGTGAAAAAATAGCCGGAAAGGAAAACCGGGGCGGAATGCGAAAAGTCAACGGGAAAAGTCAACCCCGAGCGGGCCGAAAATGGCCGAAAAGGCCGGGAGATGAAAATACACGGAAATGTAGAGAAAATCGAGGGGAACAAGTCCCAAAAAAGCGAAAATAGCAAAGGAGATCCCGAAATGAGATTTCGATCGGTCGAAAATGTCCGAAACGCGGTGAACTTCGCGAATCGGACGACGAAAATGGCACGAAAACTCAAAGAAATGAGCGAAAGAGGAGGAAAAGAGACTCTCTCGAGAGAGAGAGTGAAGGATTTCGGCGGTGGGGAAGTGAGGAAATAGGGTTTAAAACCCTATTTTAAAAGACCCGAGGCAAATTGTCAAAACTGCCCCCGATCAGCGACTTTTGGCCGGTCGGCACTATTTTGTGCCGGTCGGCACATTATTGTGCTGGTGGAGAAGTTTAGGCAGCCGGTGGCCTTCCCACCCAGCCAGTGGTGCTTCCAAGGCCTTGTTTAGGCAAAGTGAGGAGTTTTGGGTCTTCATAGCTCAAGAAAGTGTAAGAAAGTGCATCCCGATGCTCAACCGGCCTCCGTTTTGACTTCGGACCGTGTCTACTATGCGTAACACTCAAATTCAAGCAAAGACTATATCCTTTTTGTATCCTTTTGTCTTTTATAAGATTCAAAAGTTGCCCCGTGTGCATTACACGCATCTACCCTTTTGTCTAGTGCGTCGCGTCATGCCGTCTTGCACGTCCCTTGTGACTTGCACTGTCTTGCATTTTTCGTGTGGCATGCGTGTCACACTTGCATCATTTTCCATCAAATGAGGTATGTGTGCCTCATTTTGCATTTCATTGCATCTCGAGGTACGTGTGCCTCGTTTTGCATTTCATTTTGCATTTCATTTTCCATCAAATGGGGTACGTGTGCCTCGTTTTGCATTTCATTTCGCATTTCATTGCATCTCGAGGTACGTGTGCCTCGTTTTGCATTTCATTTTCCATCAAATGAGGTATGTGTGCCTCATTTTGCATTTCATTGCATCTCGAGGTACGTGTGCCTCGTTTTGCATTTCATTTTCCATCAAATGAGGTATGTGTGCCTCATTTTGCATTTCATTGCATCTCGAGGTACGTGTGCCTCGTTTTGCATTTCATTTTTCATCAAATGAGGTATGTGTGCCTCATTTCGCATTTCATTGCATCTCGAGGTACGTGTGCCTCGTTTTGCATTTCATTTTCCATCAAATGAGGTATGTGTGCCTCATTTTGCATTTCATTGCATCTCGAGGTACGTGTGCCTCGTTTTGCATTTCATTTTGCATTTCATTTTCCATCAAATGAGGTACGTGTGCCTCGTTTTGCATTTCATTTCGCATTTCATTGCATCTCGAGGTACGTGTGCCTCGTTTTGCATTTCATTTTCCATCAAATGAGGTATGTGTGCCTCATTTTACATTTCATTGCATCTCGAGGTACGTGTGCCTCGTTTTGCATTTCATTTTCCATCAAATGAGGTATGCGTGCCTCATTTTGCATTTCATTGCATCTCGAGGTACGTGTGCCTCATTTTGCATTCCATTTTCCATTCAATGAGGTATGCGTGCCTCATCTCGCGCTTCGTTGCATCTCGAGGTACGTCTGCCTCATTTTGCACTCCATTTCTCATTTTGTATTGGCATACGCATCCCATGCGCGTTACCTCCTTGTTGCCCCCGGTCTGACGAGACCTTAAACACGTACGGTCTAGGAGACCTTAAATCCTTGGAGGGTGCGAAACCTTCACCATATGCGCGCGGTCTAGGAGACCTTAAATCCTCGGGAGGTGCAAGACCTTCGGTGCATTAAGGTGTGCACCTCATCGCATTTGGCATGCATTGTATCACACCTTCCTGTGCACTTGCGTTGTCTAAGCGCGTCGTGCCATTTTGCGCACCTCATTGCATTTGGCATGCATCGCATCGCACTTCCACAAATCGCACTGTTCTTGTGCACCACATCTCAATTCATGCATTGCCCCCCCCGGTCTGACGAGACCTCAAACACGTACGGTCTAGGAGACCTTAAATCCTTGGAGGGTGCGAAACCTTCACCATATGCGCGCGGTCTAGGAGACCTTAAATCCTCGGGAGGTGCAAGACCTTAGGTGCATTAAGGTGTGCACCTCATCGCATTCGGCATGCATCATATCGCACTGTCTTGTGCACTCGCGTTGTTCAACGCATCGCGCTATTTTGCGCATCGCGCCGTTTGGCGCAACTTCATTGCACTTGCATTGTTCTGCGTCTCCTTTGAGGTACGTGCACCTCATTGCACTCCATTTTCCATCTTTTGAGACACGCACGTCTCATTTGCCCCATTTGCATCCGCGTACGTTACTCATTTGCATCGCATGCACTTAAGGTATTGTGTAACGGTTGCCCCGCCGGGTCTGGCGAGACCTTAAACACGCACGGTCTAGGAGACCTTAAATCCTTGGGAGGCGCAAGACCTTCGGTGCATTAAGGTGCACCTCATTGCATTTGGCATGCATTGTATCACACCTTCCTGTGCACTTGCGTTGTCTAAACGCGTCGTGCCATTTTGCACACCTCATTGCATTTGACATGCATTCCACCGCGTTGTTTCGCGCACCTCATCAGTTGCCCCCCGGGTCTGGCGAGACCTTAAACACGCACGGTCTAGGAGACCTTAAATCCTTGGAGGGTGCGAAACCTTCACTACATTTGCATTCCGGTCTAGGAGACCTTAAATCCTCTGAAGGTGCAATTCCTTCGGTGTTTGTCGTGCCCGAACAACTTCCGGTGGTCTGGTAAAGCCACCTGTCTGTGTTTGTGGTGAGTTCCTAGGAGACCAATGGGGACGGTGAAAGCTAGAGTTTGAACGGCTTATGCCTAGAACGCAAAGGTTCAGGATTTTCAAGACTAAAGTCTGGTTTAAATACCCAGGGGGTGTACCCTCGGCTTGAAATCTGTATGGAAGCCCCATAGGTTGAGGTGGCATGTTTACGCCTCAGTTCTGGATACCGAACCAACCTAGTATATCGCCCCGTTGGGAGAATAGGGAAAATCGCAATCATAGTCGTTGCATCATAGTGCATTGTCATGCATCATTTGTAAATACTGCATATGTCATGCATTTCAAAAAAATCAAAAAAAAAAAACATGCATATGTCATGCATCATTGTAAATACTGCATATGTCATGCATCATTCTAAATATTGCATATGTCATGCATTTCAAAAACAAAAAAAATGCATATGTCATGCATCATTCTAAATATTGCATATGTCATGCATTTCCAAAACATTCAAAAACACAAAGAATATGCATATGTCATGCATCATCATTGTAGTATAGTGCATATGTCATGCATTTTCTATAAATATCCATTTCTATTGCATTATAGTTGCATGCATCCACTGCATCATCCTCCATCCATGGCTTGCGCCTTTCCTTGTTGAGCTTGGTCTAGTATGTGCTCATACTTTTCACGTCAAAACACAGTTCTGCATGTGTACGCGCCTATTCCACGTTGGTATGTTGGTTTGAGGGTAGCGGCACCTTTTCTGTGCTAGACATGGCTTGTACGTGTACATGCCCTTCCTAGGCAAGACTGGGTTTGACCCGCGTGCCATATCCATTGTATCTATTCCGTTGCATGCATCCACTGCATCATCTTCCATCTATGGCTTGCGCCTTTCCTTGTTGAGCTTGGTCTGGTATGTGCCCTTACTTTTCACGTCAAAGCATGGTTCATGTGCATCGCGCCTATTCCTTGATGAACTTGGTTTGAGGTTGCGGCACATTTTCTGTGTTAGACATGGTTTGTATGTGTGCATGCCTTTCCTAAGCGAGATACGGTTTGGCTCACGCGCCATAATCGCATATTACATTGTAGTCTAATTGTTGCATCCAGCATTAGGAACATTATTCTCTCCCCAGCGGGTCGTTTCCCCACTTATGTCATTCCACCCAATACTTGTTCTTGTGTCCGTCTACATCACTCATAGTTCAGACATCGTTCTATGGTAGACGGACTTGTTACTTCCATCAATCTACTTGACATTTGTGTGGTTTCGAACCGCTCATGATTGAATCATGATTCAATTGCTTCGCATGTAGTTTGCATCGTTTCAATTGCATTGCATTATCATTTGCATTATTCATACATCATTTTGTATATATTGCATTTCATTTTGCATTTCGCATTGCCATGCATATGGCTAACAATATTGTACCTGTTAAGTTTACTTTCTTTGCAGGCACGATATTGTATGTACGGTTCATTTGAGGCCAGCGCAACCGGACGAGCCGCACAGGTATTGTATCCTCCGCGTGAGACGTTTTCAAAATTGCATAATTCTCTTACATCCTTTCTGCATTGTAGTGTAGATTGGCGTATGCTAGCTTATAACTGTCGCATGTGTGCTTCATTACAGCTTTCTTTGCATGATCATAAGTTATGCTCGGCTTCTTGCATCGTCTTGCATTTTGCCCCTGCCTTCGGGCGCATACCTTGTTTTGTCTTGCACGTTTGTCCAAGTCTTCGGCCTTGTCAAAAATGGGTCGTCTCTGGGCTTTGACATTCACTCACGTCATTTCATGACTTCCGAGTTCTCTCAAAGAGGGGCAACTGTAGACATCCCATTTTTGACCGTCCTCAAGACTTGGACGTCACCGCTTGAACACTCGGTGATTATCCATGTTTGTGTTTGTTTGGAGTTCCCGGAGTTCTCGGCTACGCGCCTTGCCTCAGGACCTCCGAACTTGACCATTTTGTGTCTGGTTTTGCACCAAACACTTGTGCTTTGCCTTTGAGGGGCAGGGAATGCCTTCTGAGGCATCCCCACATACCACCGGCTGTGGCTAGAGGCCACCGGCTGGCTGGTCTTGCCACCGGCACTATTTTGTGCAGGTCGGCACTCTTTTTGGCAAAATGACCATTTTGCCCTGCCGACCACTTTACAGCTGTTGTTGGAGATATTTTCAGACAGCTTTCTGGTGCTTGTTTCCCCTCCATACACGTGTATGGAGGGATGAGCCTTTGTTTTGCCTTAACTTGTAAGTTTTGTGCCTATACAAGAGAAGGCTCTTCTCTTGGCTCAAAAGTTAGAAGATTTGGAGGGTTAGACATTTTAGGAGAGGGAGAAGCTCTGGTTTTAGGTTAGGTTTTGTGTATCTATCTTATCTCTCTCTTTCTCTCTTGTTTTGTACACTAGGTGTTTGTGCCTTACTATTGCTCACCAACACCTAGTGTTTCACCTTCCTCTTGGAACTGAGGTGCTAAGGGCTTGTTCTTGAAGTTCTTGACTGGTTTGGAGCTCAAGGAACCAACAACTCCAACCTTTGTGAAGGTGGTCTTCAAGGGTAACAAAACTTACTTTATTTACCCCATTCTTGCACTCCGTTTTTACTTAGCTTAAAGTTGTTTTTGTGCTTAGTCTATAACACATAAAAGTTCTGATTTTTAACCCTCTTTATTGTTTATCAAGAGTGTTTTGCACTTTGGGGAAGTTTGACCCCCTTTAGGCCTTGAAAAGGGCCATTTTTTAGGCCATTTTGTGAGAGCTCCGAGACTTTGGTGCTTAGGATCTCTCACCACTGAAATCTTGAGGGATTTCAGTGGTGAGAGATGATGCCTTGAAGTCCCAAGAAGGAGAGGGCCACCCCCTCTCCTTGATGTCCTTGAAAAGGGCAAGTTTTGGCCTCTTGAGGGAGCTAGTGTTTGATTGTTTGTTGAGCATGTCTTGGCTGCATTTTATGTTTATTATGCCCTAATATGACATTGCTAAGTGTTGGTTTTAACACTCCTTGCATGCCTTGCATAGTGCTTTGTAATGCCATTAATAGCCCTTAACATGTCCTAGGCTGTGTATGCCTTCTTTTCTAGCATGTTTTAGGCTTAGATCCATGAAGCTTGTATGCTTATTTTAACATGATTTAGCTCTGTCCATAGTTACTTGGGTCAATCTTAGCATGTATCTCGTAGCCTCTTTGCATTTGGCTTGTTGGCCTTAAGAGCATGAGAGTGTAGCATGCCTTGCTTGCATCATTTTGATGGTTTGGAACCATTTAGCATGCTATTTCAGACCTTTTGGTGTGCTTGTATGCTCACCTTAGTCGTCTCTTTAACGCTTTGAAAGCATGTCTTGAATGCCCCCATGTTTTGGCCATTTTGCATGTCTTTGTATTTGAGTCATTTAGATGTCATCTAGGTGGTCTTTTGGGCTTAGTTTTACGTGTTAAAACTCTGATTTAGTTGCTTAAGTATTGCCATGAGTGGTTGTGCTAGGTGTGGTTCAAAGCCTCATTGGCTTGCCTTAATGCTTGGACCATTTGTATGCTTTGTTTGGCTTGCTTTGTTAGTTGGTTTGGCACCATGTTTAACATGATTTTCAGAGCTTTACAATGCATGCTCATTGTCCTTGTTTGGTATCTTCAAGTGTGCTTGGGAGTTGCCATGTTTATGCCTTGGGTTTGGATCATAACACTTGCATGTGTGTGTGTGTGTTTAGTCTCCATTTCTAGACACTTTGGCCGCTGATTTTAGGCCAATTAGGAGTAGCCTAATTCATGTTTTAGTCCACTCCATTGCTTGGCTTGTATGCCTCTTTGTTTAGGTTGCATACTTAACATGTTTAGCTTGCTTGCATAATCCATGTTGCATGTTAGATAACATGCTTAGAGTTGCATCACATGAGCATGCATGCTTGGCCTCTTGAAGTGAAATGTGATAGAGGTTGGGCACTTTTGTGTGTTTATTTGGTTGCATGCATTTGAAATCAAAGTTGCACACTTTGTTCCTTGGGCCATCATGCATGGAAATGCGCGATTGGTGGTCCGGGAATCGAGGCACATGCCCTTTTGAGTCAATAACATGATAAGGGGTGTGTATAGTGCATAAATACCTTGAATCACATTGCCATGCATGTTGTTGTCCTCGGCTGCTGTGAGTTGCAGGTTCTGCAGGTGTTAAGTGCCGGCCGGCACTATTTAGTGCCGACCGGCAGTCAATTACCAGCCGATAACTTCATATAGTGCCGGTGGCCTCCTTCTTCAGCCGGTGGTGCTCTACCCCAGCCGGTGGTGATCTCCAGTGCCCAGGGAAATACTCCTGAGACTTTGGTAATTTTTTGAGGAGGAGAGTTGAGGAAACAGAGGCAAATCATGCATGACAGTGTGATTTCGAGCCAGTCCCGAGCGCGTGCTGCATTTGGCCCTCATCCCGATGCGATTTACTGTTTAATTAGATTAATTATGTTATTTAATTAATTTAGTTGATTTGTAATAATTAATTAGCTTGCGTAGTTAATTAGTTATTCGGTTCTGTATTATTATTCGGTCCCTCCGAGCGAGGGCAAATTTGTAATAAGTGTGTGTGAGTGGGTGTATGTCTTCCAAACCCCCATTTCTTTCTATCCCTTTTATTTACCCGCTTTCGATGGTAGATTAGGGCATACTTATTTTAGCATACCTTATGCAATGCATGCATGCGTGCATTCATTCATTTGTTTACATGCATCGGGTTCGGCACATCACGCAAACTGCATCGTACTTTCAATTCCAAATTGAATACGTGCTACTCGCGCATTTCACATGCCATGTTTAGGGTTAGCCGAGCCTACTCTAGATTACATCTATGCCTGTGTTACATTAGGCACTTAACATGAACTAGGTCACGCATGTTTGCTAACTAGTTTCTTGTTTTGGCATGGAGTATGATGTAAGTATTTTACGCTTTAGCATACCACATGCGTGTGAATGTTGTCATGATAGTATGCTTACCATGCGGCTAAATGCTTATGTGATATTACTATTTGAATGCCTGTGGGTGAAGGTTGGATTGCCTGAGTTGGAACAACTCATTGAAATCCGTATTTTAGCCTACTTGCGAGTAGCAAAATCTAACACGTTTTTTGAGACAAAACGGATATGCAATGTTTATTTCCAAGTTAGGCAATCTAGTCTATACTTTTGTGTTGTGCGCATCACATAGTAATTCTAGGTTAATAACCGGAATAAGAACGCATAAAGTTTTCAAAAACGGATATCATGGTTAGTAGAGGCCGGTCTTCGGACTGGGCGAAAGGGGGTGCTCATAGCTGACCTTCCCCGATCGTACCCAAGCTCCCGAGCCAAGACCACTTTGGTGATGACGGACATGTGGCCTTCGGCACCGAGTCAGGGTTTCCTAAATTTTCCATTTTAAAATATTTAGGTGGCGACTCTGTAATCTGGCAAAGCAGTCCATGTTTGGCACTACTTTTCAAAATCTGTTTTCTCAAACTGATTTGCCGGATTTGGACTCTTTGGTTCAAGATTTAGAACCGACACAAAATTGAGTCCGAACTGTAGCGAGGTCCCTCGCGGGCTTGTTACAGTTTCTGGCGACTCTGCTGGGGAGTTTAGAGAGTTTGACTCGAACGCGTGATATCCTGTTTTGACTACGCTTATGTGTTTCTTTGCATTGCATGTGCATTGGTGCGCCTAGGACACAGTGTTTGCCATCTGCCATTCCTGAACGGTTTGCCGGAGGCTTGTCTTGTCAAGGCATGACCATAAGGCTGACCGGTTATGGGCTCTGACAGCATGGGAACACAAACCCCGGTTTTACTGGGGCACCCTTTTCGACCATTTGACCTAGTGCATATTCGGATCCATAGTGACCATTCCAAACTAGGACAGGTTGCTTACCCGATGTTAGGTTGTTTGAAACCGCCGCGTGCATAGTGAAACCCTAGTTCCTGACAAAATAGGACAGGGAAACCCTACCCCAACATAGGGGTGTATTGGCTCTCATTTACCTGATATGTGCTTTTAGAGTGTATCTCTGCAGGGGGGGAACGCATATATCAGTTTGCAAAGTTTGAGCATCAGGCCTGAGGGCACTAGTAGTGGTATTGTTGAGAATCAGTTGTATCTGTGGGTATCAGATTCAGTATTTTGAACAGTGGTTCTGGGGGACAGTGTTCAGTAATAGAGTACAGTTGTCCGGTTACACTCGTGTTTGATCAGTTTGGGGCTGAAATACTGCTTGTTTTCCGTTTCAAGGTTCAGAAATTCAGAGAGTTGAGCCGGAATAGCTAGTGTCCTTTTCTCGCTGAGGCAGAACTGAACATGACGCAGAACTCAGAAGAAATTGTGGTCATGACGGCCGTGCTGAGTCAAGGAACCACCCCACAAGATGAAACTACTGTTGACATGCCGCGTCCACCTAGGTCGCCTGCCGCACATCCAATTTGGACTCCTCATCTATATCAGGCTCGTGAGCCTACTACTTTTGAACTAATGGGGATGATAGGCGATCTCCAAAGATCTGTGGCGGATCTTGCATATGGAATGCCTGTTTCACCGCCAGCTGCATCGTACGCCGGGAACTTTGTACCCTAGGAGCCCCCACTACTGGGACGAATTGTAATTGAACTCAGCCAACCGGAGATGGCCTCCAACTATGGCAACGACGCAGCAAACCAAGTTCTAGACCAGGCTGAGGCCGGAGACAAAGGTAAGATGAAAGCAGATGCCGACCCTATCGAACAACTGCTGTGGCCAGTAGAGGCTTTGAAAGCCGGGGGAATGAACAAGCAACAGATATCCGCAGTCACGACAAAAGCTGTGGAGGATGCTTTCCCTACTCCGCCTGAGGGCAGTTCCAGTCAATCAGAGAATCGGGATAGGCCCCGTCATGCCAGGACAGTTCTTCCCGTTCCCAGCCTCGCATCCGGAAAGGATCAGAAACCCAAGGCCGCACCCGCCGAACCGTTCGCTAGTGCATCCAGCAAGAGTGCTCAGACTCCAAAGTACCTGCCCCGAGGGCGCAGGGTCTTTCATGCTCTCTATATGCCATTGTCCAAGGCATTGCAGATCCTTGCTGAAAGGGGACACCTTAAGCCCCTGGAGCCTCGGCCGCTCCCGAAGAATCTCCCAGCCACACATGATGCTTCCCTGTACTGTGCGTACCATCAGCAGACTGGCCATGCCACTGATAATTGCTTCCGCCTCCGTCATGAGGTACAAGATTTGATTGACAACGAGGTTATCCTCCCGCCTACCTCAGCAAAGTCCGTCACCACTCAGTTGTTGGATTTCGAGGACACGGATACTGCAAGTATGTAATCGGAAGGTGAACTGCCTGCGGGCAATGTCTGGTACATTTTTGGATATGGCGTGTGGCACGCATTTTTGAGCACCTGCCAATGCTAGTTTTGTAACTCCTGACTTGGGTGTCGAGTCAGTCTTTTGTTTTGTTTTTGAGTCTGTCTCTCTGTATTGAGTCAGTCTTTTTGCTTACAGGGTCTGTCTTGTTGTAACGAGTCAGTCCCTCTTGTATAGTATACCAGGTGATTTCGGGGTTGTTGCCTCAAACACCGTTTTGTCTTGTAATTATTTACTTTTGCTTTTTGAGCCTGTTTGCTGCCGAAGAGGCAGTTACACCAACAAATCTGAATGAAACAGCTGTGGCTACCACGTTCCGTACTTGTTGCTATTTGAGTCAGCCGTGCCAGAGGATGTGAATGGAACGACAGTGCATTTCGCCCACTCTCTTGTGCCCTAAACATCGTCACAATGACCTAAGCTTTTCATAAAACCCTTTTCGAACATTGCGGTGATAAAAACAAAGAGGAAGGAATTCCTCGGGTTTTTGCAAAATCTTTGATCAAAATTGAGAGAAAGAGAAGCATGTTGAGCTTTTAATGAATGAAATCATGCTTGTCGGCGTGAGTACTGAGAAGGACCTCGGCCTGATCCAGACTAGTTCCACACTATCTTCAACACGAGCGATTTGTCGCTTTCTTAAAAACTTTCAAAAACAAAATATTTTGCGCAGTCTCGCGAAGACCTGTGTGGAACCGCTCTTGAGATGGTGCAGCCCAGGATCGCTCCCAGTCTCGAGATTCGATTTATCTGTTGCAAACTGGAATCTGTTCAAAACATTCAGTGCCATGAAACGCCTGTGTGGCCCAATTTGAAGCAGCCCTCGAACAAGAGGCGTCAAAGTTAGATCAAGGAGATCAGATTCCACCAAGCAAAGCTCGAGAAGCAACCGTGATGGACTTCCCTGCAAATCAACACAACAATCTTTCTCCTGGATGTGGAGGGGCCTCAATCTCAAAACCATTTGGCATGGGCTTGCTACACTTTTACCCTTTGAGAGGCTCGCTGGGCCGAAAACCCGGAAGGGCGGCCCAGGAAAAAGTTAGAGCAAAGAAAAAAAGAAAAAAAAGAAAAAATACAAAAAAAGCAAAAAAAGACAAAAAGAAATACAAAAATAAGGAAAAAATGCAAAAAAAGAAAAAAAAGAGAAAAGAAAAGAAGAACAAAGCTCGCAAGGTCGAAAACCCGCATTGGGCACCTTGGCAAAAGTTAGAGCCTAAATAGTGAAGGTTAAAATACCCGAGTGTACCTTAACCGGAACTACGTAAGGCTTGATTCCCATGTTTGGGATACGTAGGCAACTTCGTCCTGAAGTCCAGCCCCCAACGCTTCCATAGCGTCTCAGTCCATGTCATGGTTTTGATCCCTTTTGCCTCCTTCGAATCCAATGTCTCGATTGCAGCAACCTAGGGCTACGTGATTAACTTCCTCTTGAAGCCAAACCACCAACACCTTCCAGGTGACTGTGTCCACATATTGATTCAAACCGTCTTCGACTCCTCCGCGTCCGAGGATTTGATTGTCATCAACGAGGACCGGCTCACAAACATGCCGCGGCATCATCCAAACAAGGGGCAATTTTCCGTTGCCATGCATTGCCATAAGTTGCCCTGAGTTACCGTCCAAACCAGGGGCAACTTTCCGTTGCCTTACCCCCCCTTTTAAGCCAGGGGCAATTTCCCATTACCTCCGATCCGAGGTTGCGTATCTCGAGGGTAAGTTCTACGCTCGTTTGAGCATTGACTGTTTACAAAAATAGTTTTTGAAAATTTTCACTGAGGTTGACTTATTTTCTCGAAAACTGTTTCATTTTCAAAATTAGACCAAGTTTGGACCCAAAAAGGAGAATTTTCAGTGCTCACAGCCTGATTCGCATGATTTTCAAACCAAAAATCGAACAAGTGTGCTGATCCAATTCTCATTTTTGATCAAAACTGTTTTAGAAAACGAAAAAATGATCAAAATGACGAACTAGGGGCACAGTTGAGTCGGATGTTCCGTCTTCTCTCTCGTCGCCAACGCACTTGCCCGAGAGGCACTTTATCTACCAGAAGAAGTGGCTGCAAGCTAGCTGTATCGGGCGTGAACCCGCAACTTCCTATTCATTTGTCATTCACCCTGGGGAGGGATGCAAAATGAGAGAATAAAGAATAGAGAGGAGTAAGTTGAGAGAAAAGTGAGAAAAGGGCTTTGAGAGAAAAATGAGCCTGAGGGCCGAGTGATGTGAGTATCACAAATCAGAAAGGGTGGGAGTAATATCCGGAGAAACTGGCTCCTCGAAATTTGAGGTGTCTCCTTTTGTAAACACGTCCGTGTGTCGTGTCTTTTGATTTGTCGGTCTCAATTTTGGCTTTGAGTCTTTTTTCCAAGTGTGTTTCGTTGTGTTAGGTCGTGTGCCTTTTGTTTCTTTGTTTGAGTCTGTCTCGTCGTGTCCTGTGGTAGGCTCGATACCCTGGTTGAAAAACCCGTCCTCTTCCAAAAGGTAATCGCTTGTGCTCAGAATGCTGTGCCATTCTCTACATCCGTGCAAAGCAAGAGAAGGAAAGAGAAAATTTGGGACATCCGAGTGTGTTTCAACTACAACCGTGTCAGTTTTGTGATCCGTCTCGTCAGATTGGGGCTATTTGTTCAGAGTTTGCTGTGTGCAGAATGAACCGAATGCTGTGTTATGGGCTATATGCAGGTCAATCCCCAGCAGATTAGTCCCTAGCAGAGTATGGGCGGTGAACCATACGGAGAGCATACCCTAGGACTTTGGCAGTCCTCGGAGGAGCAGGGCAGTGTTAACAGAGGTAGTAGTGCTATGGCAGTGGGTTTCCCGGCAGTACGAGTCGAGCATGCATCATCCAAACATTTTGAAGGCGGGGCTGTGGCCATTTTAATTTTGCATTTAATTTGCTAATTAATTAGGAGTTTTGTAATAATTAATTTAGTATTATTTATTCGGACTGTATTATTCTTTCGGTCCCTCCGTGTGAGGGCGTATTGTAATAAGTGTGTGTGGGTGCGTGTATGTCTTCCAATCCCACGTCTTTCTTCCCCTTTTATTTACCCGCTTATGATGGTAGAATAGGGCATATTTAAATTAGCATACCTTATGCTATGCATGTGTGCATCCATACATTTGTCTTACATACACCGGGCTCGGTACATCATGCTAACTGCACTCGTATTTCAAATTCCAAGTTGAGTACTTGTTAGTTGCAGCATTTCACGTGCCATGTTTAGGATAGCTGAGCCTGTCTAGATTGCAACTTTGCATGTGTTGCATTAGCCATTTTAAACATGAACTAGGATCATGCATATGATTACTAATTAGTTTCTGTTTTGGCTTGGAGTACTAGGTAAGCTGTTATGCTTTAGCATGCCACATGTGTGTGAATGTTGCCATGATAGCATAAATACCATGAGGCTATGTGCTTACGTGTTATAACTGCTTGAATGCCTGTGGATGGAGGTTGAATTACCTAAATTGGAATAATGCATTAAAAACTGTGAGTTTTTTAAGCCCACTAGATAGTGGCAAAACCATCTTTTCCAAAGCCCACTTGAGGGTGGCAAAGCCTGCACTTTAGTCTACTCGCGAGTAGTAAATCATTTTCGAAACAAACATGTAATGTTTTGTTCCAATTCAGGCAATTCGGTCTATACTTGTTTGCTGTGCGCATAACATAGTAAATCTAGGCTAATAACCGAAACAAGAGCAGATAATGTTTTCAAAACAAGATATCACGGTTAGTAGAGGCTGATCTTTGATCGGGCGAGAGGGGGTGCTCATAGCTGACCTTCCCTAATCGTACCCAAGTTCCCGAGCCGAGGCAACTTTGGTGATGACAGATACGTGGCCTTTGGCACCAAGTCATGGTTTCCTAAATTCCCTATTAAAAAATATTTAGGTGGCGGCTCTGTATTTGGCAAAGCAGTCCATGTTTGGCACTTCTTTCAAAAATCTGTTTTTCTTAAAATGATTTGCCGGATTTGGACTCTTTGGTTCAGATTAAGAACCGTGACACAAATCGAGTCCAAACTGTAGAGTGAGGCCCTCACCGGGCGTGTCTACAGCCTCTGTCTCTGCCTCGGACTCATCATCGTCATCATCAGGGATCGGTGCCCGAGAGCTACTTCCGACATGAGCGCGCCCCGCCTTGGTGCGGGGATATGCAGTGCCACCTTGCCCTCCTCCTCGAGCAGGAACAGAAGGCCCAACCGGAACACCTCCTGCAGTAGGAATCTGGAATGGGGCCTGAAAAGCACAAATAACAGATGCATCAGGATGCTACGCAAAGTAGAGTATGGACATCAGTACAGAATGCAATGTATGAGTACAGTGTGTGAATACTATGAGCAGAGTATGAATACCGAATACAGTGTATGAGTACAGTGTATGAATGTCGTGAACAGTGTATCAGTGCAGAATGCAGTGTATGAGTACAGTGTATCAGATGCCGTGAGGGCCATGTATCAAGTGTTGTGTTGTGCATCAGATTGTGTGAAACAGTGTATGGTTTGAGACTGTGGTCAGAAGAACATACAGGAATGCAGTAGATGGCCAGCAGGTCGAGGCTCCGCTGGAACATCCCCATCACAGAGGTGGTCAGCTCCAAGGACTGACGAGTGTACTCGGAGGAAGCCTGCAAAAGTGTTAGATGCATCAGTATTCTGTGGAATATGAAATGAAATGAAATGACAATGCAAAATACAAAATGCAGTAATACATACCGGAGGCAAGTCGTAGAACCCGACTAACTCATGATCAGCCGGAGGAGGAGCGATGGGGATTTGGTAAGTCTCCCCACCCTGCCCTCGGCATGTCATCGTCGCGGGCAGTGCTGGCCAACTAGCCCCCCGTTCCCTCCGAGCCCCACTCCTGCCGCGAACCCGAGCTGTTCTCGACGCTCTTGCTCCTGTTCCTGTCCTAGCTGCTGGCGCCGCTGGCCTCTCTCTCTCTCAGCTCGACGGCCACCGCTCAAGGGCCGCATGATGTAGGTCCAGACGTACTCCGCGTAATCGCCCTTGCCTCTATGATGCTCTGCGCCATAGCCAACAGTGTAGTCCTTCATATGCTCGAGGGAGAACCCCTCTGTATGCCTCATGTGGGCAGGAGGCGGACCCGGAACTATCTGCTCCGGTAAACCTAGGGTCTGACGCAAGAAACGCTCACCTAGGTACCAAGCCCGATAGACCGGACCCTCCAGCAAAATCCTGAGGCGGGCAGTCTCCTCAGCGTCCTCATAGGATCACTCACCTCAGCAGGTAATGGAGCCCAGGGCTGCCAGGTGATCTGAAAATGATATACAGTTTGTTATCTGTCTGCCATTGAAAATACAGTGCAAAATGAAGCTTAAATAAACTCTGAAGTTGAACATACCTCTACGGCGGTGATGGTGTCGAAATAGCGGCGGAAGAAAATGAATGACTCCCGGGGTCTCCGCACGCATCTCACATCGAAGCGATGAGAGAAGGGGCACCAAGTGGGATCTCCACGTCAAGTACTAGAGCAAGCCTCGGGAAGTAGGCGTAGACCTACAACTGTAGAGCAAATATCAGTATGCTTATCAGATAGAGCAGAATGCAGAATAAAGTAGAAATGACAGAACTGTGTGTTGTGTAGTGTATTGTGCAGAGTGTACAGGGTGTGCAGCATACAGTCAGTGTGAAGCAGACCGCAGTGTGTGCAGTGTACAGAGTACAGAAAATGTGAAGCAGAAATGTAAAAGAGGAAGAAGATGTACCTCCCAAGCTCGCCAGTAGCCGCCGAGCAGCTGTCCGCTGAGGCGGGAAGATAAACTCATGTAGCCATACAGTGTGGCCAAACCTGCGCCATCCCAATCGTAGCGGCGGATCCGCGTGACATCCACTAGTGCACTCAACAGACAAAAGGGCACGGTGTTCGCCCGGTTGGCGAAAAGGGTCGTCCCCAGCAAAAACATGTTGAAGCCGCGCGCGTACTGCTCCACCTCCTCCTAAGTCATCTGCACCTCTTGAGCCAAAGTTGGCTGGATCCTGAAGTGGTCCTCGAACCACGAATATCTGACGAACCCTGCCAGGGCGAGGGGTGGCTGAGTGCCAAGGAGGTACAGCTGGGCAGCGTCCCACTCGTCCATATCAGTATCAAAGGGGAACGGATCACCCCCTACCCCGATGCCGGTGAGCATCGAGAAATTAAAGGGAGTCATCGTCATGTCTCCCGTGGCAGAGAAGTGGAAGGAGTTGGTGGTGTCCCACCACCTCTCCACCAGAGCGGCAAGGAGAGGCCCGCACGTGGTGAGTCGGGAAAGTCCTCTGCAGAAAATGCTGAAGCCGGCCTGATCAACAATATGAGGAACTGCGTCGGGCAGCTCCATATACCACTCTCGGGCAGTTACATTCCCATACCCATGGCAGGTATGGGAATCCCCCTGTATTAAAAAAAACAGTTGCGAAGCAATATTCAAAATACAGTCTTGAAGAGCATTCAGAATCAATACCGCATGTGTGCATGTGTTCAAATTCAAATAGACATTGGGTGCCAGTGTGCTCGTAGTGAACTACAGCATATGATGTGTTAGTGTGTTCAGTGGTTCAGTACAGATACAGCGTGTGTGCACGTTTTCAGATTCAAGCAGATATTGGGTGCCGGTGTGCTCGTAGTGAAATACAGTGTATGATGTGTCAGGCTGTTTGAGTGGTTCAGGGCAAGTGTAGCGTGTGTGTGCATGTTCCTATGCAAACAGATATCAGTGCAGGTGTGTTCACAGAGAACCAGAACATATAGTATAATCGGTGTATTCAGATCAAACAGTTGAATGCGGAATCGACTATGGCAGTTAGGGTTTCTACTTTGCAGAAAATGAAACCGGGGAAAGAATGTACCTCGGAGGCGCCGTGTGACAGATGTGACTCTGGCTCACGTAGTAGCAACTCGGGTGGCACGCCTCTCGCAAAGCTCCTGAACTGGCGTAGTCCATCGGGGAGCAGCATATGAATCGCCGGTCTATAGGCCTCCGGATCGAACGGTCGGATGTGGAGCGGCAGGGGCTTGGCCTCGGGATCCATCTTGTGCCCCGGGGGAGTCCCGCCCTATGGAAGATCGTCTGCCATGCCGAGAGTGGTGAGAAAATGGCTGGAAGAGGGAAAACCGGGCGAGAATGTGAAAAGTCAACGGAAAGTCAACCCCGAGAGGGCGGAAAATGGCTGAAAAAGCCAAAATGAGGAAAAGGTACGAGGATCAAGAAAAAATTGAGGGAAACAAGCCCCGAGTGGCAGAAATTGTAAACGAGACACCAAAACGAAGTTTCGTTCGGTTCAAAACGTTCGAAACGCGAAGGTATACGCGAATCGAACGACGAAACGGGGCCGAAAACCCAAGAAAACGAGGAAATCAAGAGAGAAGAATGCTCTAGAGAGAGAAGGAGAGAGTTTTCGAACAAGAGGATGTGAGAAAAATAGGGCTAGAGGCCCTATTTTCTAAAACCTGTGGCCAAAATGTCCAAACTACCCTGATACAGGCATTTTTGGCCGGTCGGCCACACTGTTGGCCGGTCGGCCAAATATTTGGCTGATGGAAATTTGTGATGGCCGATAGATGGCCGGTGATATATTTTGATGGCCGGTGGACAGCCGGTGGTCTCCTCCAGTGGTTGTTGAGCCTCCTGTACCCTTGTTTGGGTCATATGCGTGGTTTAGGGCCTTCATTGCTCAAGACAGTGCAAGACAGTGCATTTCCGAAGCTCAAACAGTCTCCGTTTTGACCTCAGACCGTGTCTCCTGCGCATAACACTCGAATATGTACGCGGCGTATCCTTTTTGTATCCTTTTGTCTCTTTTAAGATTCGAAAGTTGCCCCGCATGCATTGCCTTACAACGCTTTGATATAAGTGCGCGTTGAGTTACACGTCATTCCAGTCGCATCGTTATGCGCATGCCGACTTGCATTATCATGCATTTTCTACGGTCTGGCGAGACCTTAAACACGCTCGGTCTAGGAGACCTTAAATCCTTTGACGATGTAAGTCCTTTAGTGTTTGTCATGCCTGAACGACTTTTGGTAAGTTTCGTCTTATCATGCATCTCAAGTGACGCGTGCCGTCGCGCATTCGAGTTCACATGCATTGTCATGCATTTCAAGCGGCGTGTGTGGTCGCGCTTTCAAGATCATATGCATTGTCATGCATATCAAAAGACGTGCGTTGTCACGTATTTGCATCATCATGCATCAACATGCATCATTTGCACTTACAAAAACAAAAAAACACACAATCATGAATTATCATGCATTTTAAAAAAAAAAACAAAACAAAAAAAGAGAGCAACATGCATCGTCATGTATTTTCCCTTTCATGCATTGTCATGCATTCATTTCAAAAAAAAAAAAAAAAAAAAAAAAAAAGAAAAAAAAACAACAAAAAATGCATTGTCATGCATTTTCCCTTTCATGCATTTGTCATGCATTTCGAAAAATCAAAAATCAAAAAAATGCATTATCATGCATTTTCCCTTCATTTGCATCGTCATGCATTCAAAAAGAGAGAACAAAAAAAATATATAGTGCATATGTCATGCATTCCATTGTAAATATTGCATATGTCATGCATCATTGTATAGTGCATATGTCATGCATTCCACTGTAAATATTGCATATGTCATGCATCATTGTATATTGCATATGTCATGCATTCCACTGTAAATATTGCATTTACATTCCATTGCATATTGTATATATTGCATTGTAGTTTGCATGCATTCATTGCATCACCTCCCTCTATGGCTTGCACCTTTCCATGTTGAGCTTGGTCTGGTATGTGCCCACACTTTTCATATCGAAGCACAGTTCTGCATGTGTACGCGCCTATTCCACGCTGGTATGTTGGTTTGAGGGTTGCGGCACCTTTTCTGTATTAGATGCGGTTTGTTTGTGTCCATGCCTTTCCTAGGCAAGATCTGGTTTGGCCCGCGTGCCTTATCCATTGTACCCTATCCATCCATGGCATATTGTATATATTGCATTGTAGCTTGCATGCATTCATTACATCACCTCCGTCCACGGCTTGTGCCTTTCCTTGTCAAGCTTGGTCTGGTATGTGCCCATATTTTTCACGTCGAAGCACAGTTCTACATGTGTACGCGCTTTGAGGGTTGCGGCACCTTTTCTGTGTTAGACATGGTTTGTATGTGTACATGCCTTTCCTAGGCAAGATACGGCTTGGCCGCAGGCCTTTTCCACTGCATCCATTGCATTCTCCCCAGCAGATTGCATTGTACATAGTTCGTCTTGCATGCATTAATTGCATCACTTTCATCTATGGCTTGCGCCTTTCCTTGTTGAGCTTGGTCAGGTATGTGCCCATACTTTTCACGTCGAAGCACGGTTCTGCATGTGTACGCGCTTTGAGGGTTGCGGCACCTTTTTTGTGTCAGACATGGCTTGTATCCGTACATGCCTTTCCTAGGCAAAATACGGTTTGGCCCGCGGCCATAACCATTGTACATATTACATTGTAGTGTAATTTGTTGCATCCAGCATTAGGATCATGTTCTTTCGTTAGCGGGTCATTTCCCCACTTGTGTCATTCCACCCAATTATTCGTTCTTGTGTCCGTCTACATCACTCATAGTTCTGCATGGGTACGCGCTTTGAGGGTTGCGGCACCTTTTCTATGGTAGACGGACTTTGCATCTCCATAATTTCTATTGACATTTGTGTGGTTTTGAACCGTTCATGATTTGATCATGTTTCAAATATATTGCATATCATTTGCATTGTTTCAAATACATTGCATTGTTTATACAAAGTTTTGTATATATTGCATATCATTTTGCATTCATTTTGCATTGTCATGCATGTTGCTAACAATATTGTACCTGTTAAGTTGCTTTCTCTTTCAGGCATGATATTGTATGTACGATTCATTTGAGGCTGGTGCAACCAGACGAGCCGCATAGGTATTGTATTCTCCGAGTGAGACGTATCGAGAATTACATAATTCTCTTATATCCTTTCTGCATTATGATGTAGTTGGATTTGTGTTTGCTAGCTTAAAACTGTTGCATTGTATGTGCTTCGTTACAGCTTTCTTTGCATGATTATAAGTTATGCTTGGCCTCTTGCATTTTCAGTTGCATTTTGCCCCTGCCTTCAGGTGCATATCTTTATTGTCTTGCATGCTTTGTCTAAGTCTTCGGCCCTGTCAAAAATGGGTCGTCTCTGGGCTTTGACACTCACTCCCGTCATTCCTATGACTTTCGAGTTCTGTCAAAGAGGGGCAACTGTAGACACCCCATTTTTGACCGTCCTTAAGACTTGGACATCACCGCTTGAACACTCGGTGATCATCCACGTTTGTGTTTGTCTCGAGTTCCCGGAGGTCTCGGCTACGCGTCTTGCCTCAGGATCTCCCGACTCGACTATTTTGTGTTTGGTTTTGCACCAAACACTTGTGTTTTGCCGTGGAGGGGCAGGGAATGCCTTGTAAGGCATCTCCACACATCATCGGCCATGGCTAGAGGCCACCGGCCAGTGTTTTGTTGCCATCGGCCATATGTATGGCCGGTCGGCATTCTTTTTGGCTGATCGGCCATTTATTTTGTCAAAATGGCATTTTTGGCTGGTCGATCACTGTTCATCTGTTTTTGCAGATATTTCTATGCCAGCTGTGCTAGCTGGCATACACTTTGCTCCCCTCCATACACGTGTATGGAGGGATTTCCTTCTTGCCTAGCTTACTTGAGAAGTTTTACAAGAGAGAGCTCTATAAGAGGGAGCCCCTTCTCCCTCCATTAGGGTTAGACAAAAAAAGAGTCCAGAAGAGCTCTGAGTTAGGGTTAGGTCTTGTGTATCTAGTTCTATCTCTATCTCCCTCTTTTTTTGCCTTAAGGTGTTTTGTGCTTAGTTTTGCACACAAACACCTAGAGTTACACTTTCCTTGAGCTACTGAGGTACTAAGGAACTATTTTCAGAGGTTTTGAGCTGGTTTTGAGCTAAGGAAAGCAGCTGGAACTCCATCCTTGAAGGGGTCTACAAGGGTAAGATTTTTGCCCCTTTTTACCCCATTTTTGTACACTCTTTTTGCCTATCTTGCAACTGTTTTTAGACTTTGTGTATAAGCTATAAAGGTTCTGTTTTTAAGGGCTTTAAATAGTTGTTTAAGAGTGTTTTGTCATTTGGGGTTGTTTGACCCCTCTTAGGGCTTGTTTGGCCCCATTTTGGGCCATTTTGGTTGAGCTCTGGGACCACTTTGTTTGGGCCTCCTCACCACTGAAATCTTGAGGGATTTCAGTGATGAGGATGGTGCCTTGAGGTCCTAAGAAGGAGAGGGCCACCCCCTCTCCTTGTTGTCCTTAAAAAGGGCTATTCTTGCCTCATGTGTGAGCACTTAGTTTAAGTGTGTGTTGACCATGCCTTAACTGTTATTTAGTGTTATTTTTCCATGATATAGCACTATGTTGAGTTAGTTTGGACAAACCTTGCATGCCTTGCATACATGTCTTGTAATGCCACATTTTTGCCTTAACATGCTTTAGGTTTAGACCCTTGTTCTAGCATGATTTAGGCTTAGCTTTGTGAAGCTTTTGTGCTTGTTTTAGCATGCTTAAGTTCTGTTTTTGGTTTCTTTGGTTGACCATGACATGCTTGGTATAGCCACCTTGCATTTTGGCTTGTTAGCCTTGGGTGTGTGAGTGTGAAGCATGCTTTACTTGCTTTGATTTAGTGAGTTGGAACCATTTTCCATGTCATTTAAGTCCACTTAGCATGCTTGTATGCTTGCATTTCATGGCCCCTTTGATGCTTCAAGAGGTTGTGTCCTATGCTCCATGTTTGGTCATTGTGTATGCTTCCATGTGCAAGTCATTTAGATGCCATCTAAGTGGTCTTTTGGCTTTGTTTCAGCATGCCAAAACTCTGGTTTTGGTCATTTAATTCATGCCATGTGTGGTTGCATTAAGTGTAGTTCAATCCCCCTTGGGCTTGCCTTGAATCTTGGGCCATTGTTGCATGCCATGCTTACCTTGTTTACTTGGTTTAGCACCATTCTTAACATGATTTTCAAAGCTTATAATGCATGCCATTAGCCCATGTTTGCATCCTCTTAAGTGTGCTTGAGAGTTGTTCCTATATGCCTAGGTGTTGGTCCTTGTGTGCATGCATGTTTGCATGTCATTCGTCTTTCCATTCTTGAGCATGTTAGCAATTGTTTTGGGCCTAGTCGAGAGCTGCCTAATTCAGTTTAAGTCCATCTTTTGCATGCTATTCAAATGTTGTTGCATTAATCCATGTTTGCATGTTTTGGTTGCATGTGTTGCATGCTTGAAATCACTTGCATTTGGCTTGCATTTTGGTCAAGTTGCTAGCATGTTTGCATGTCTTGCACACTTGCATGATTAGATCACATCTCGCATGCTTCATTAGCTTGCATAGTTGTGACATGCTTGTTTGCCTCATTTGCTTAGGTTGCGTACCTAGTGTACATTGCATGTTTGCATGCTCCCCTCTATGCCATATAGCATACTAGTTTGCATGCCTAGGTTGCATTCCATCTAGCATGCATGCCTTGTCCCTTGATCTAGTGATAGGGATTGGCCTTTGTTTGTGTGTGTGCATTGCATTTGAAATCAAAATGCATACTTGGTCTCTTGGGCCATCATGCATCGAAATGCGCGATTGATGGTCCGAGAACCAAGGAGCACACCCTTTTGAGTCATGAACATGATAAGAGGTGTGTTGGTGCATACATTTTCTTGAAATACCTTGCCACGCCATGTTTTGCCCTCTGCTGTTGTCAAAACAGGTTCTGTAGGAAGGTTTGGCTGGTCGACTACACAGAGTGCCGATCGACCAAAAGTATGTGGCCGATAGCTGCATTTTTGGCCGATGACTACCAACCCACGGCCGGTGATGATCTCCCTTGGCCGGTGGCATTCCCCAGCATCCAGTGAGTACACCCTGAGACTTTGGCAGTCTTCAGAGGAGCAGAGTAGGGAAAACAGAGGCAACTTGTGCATGGCAGTGGACTTTCGAGCGGAACAGAACGCGCGTGCATTAGACCCTCTTCCCGAGGCTACTTTTTGCTGTTTTATTAGATTAGTTAATTTGCCTAACTAGTTTAATTGGTTTGTAATATTTTAATTAGCTTGTAGGTTAATTAATTGTATTATTCTTTTGGTCCCTCCGAGCGAGGGTTAATTTGTAATAAGTGTGGGTGCGTGTGTGCATGTCTTCCAATCCCCACTTCTTTCTCCCTTTTACTTACCTGCTTTTGATGGTTAGTACTAGGGCACGTTTAATTTAGCATACCTTATGCTATGCATGTGTGCATCATTCATCAGTCTTGCATGCACCGGGCTCGGCGCATCATGCTAACTGCATAAGTATTTCAAATCTAACTTGAATACATGCATTGAATTGTTGCATTTCACATGTCATCCTAGGGTTAGCTGAGCCTATCCTAATTGCATTCTGTATGTGTTGCATTAGGCACTTAACATGGACTTGGATCATGCATGATTGCTAACTAGTTCATTGTTTTGGCACGGAGTACGATGTAAGTATTTATGCTTTAGCATCTCGCATGAGTGTGAATGTTAACATGACAGCATGCTTACCATGTGGCTATGTGCTTATGTGATATTACTGCCTGAATGCCTGTGGGTGAAGGATGGATTGTTTGAGTTGGAACAACTCGTTGAAATCCGTGTTTTAGTCTACTTGCGAGTAGCAAATTTCAAACTATTTTCCAAACAAACGGATATGCAATGCTTTGTTTCAAATTAGGCGATCTAGTCTATACTTTTGTGTTGTGTGCATCACATAGTAAATATTAGCTAATTAACCGGAATAAGAACGCATAATGTTTTCAAAACGTGATATCATGGTTAGTAGAGGCCGATCTTCGGATCGGGCGAGAGGGGGTGCTCATAGCTGACCTTCCCCAATCATACCCAAGTTCCCGAGCCGAGACAACTTTGGTGATGACGGACACATGGCCTTTGGCACCGAGTCAGGGTTTCCTAAATTCCCCTATTAAAAAATATTTAGGTGGCGACTCTGTATCTGGTAAAGCAGTCCATGTTTGGCACTTCTTTCAAAAATCTGTTTTCCAAAATGATTTGCCGGATTTGGACTCTTTGGTTCAGATTAAGAACTGCAACAAAAAGGGAGTCCGAATTGTAGAGTGAGGCCCTCCCAAGGGCGCGTCTACAGTTTGATGAATTTGTTTTGGTTTTTATTGATGACATTTTGATATACTCAAATAATAGACTTGAACATGAACAGCATCTGAGAACTGTTTTGCAAACACTTAGAGAAAAGAAATTATTTGCCACACTAAAGAAATGTGAGTTTTGGTTGGATGAAGTCATATTTTTAGGACATGTGATCAACAAGGAGGGGATTTCAGTAGACCCACAGAAGATAGAGGCAATTGTGAATTGGCCTACATCGACTAATGTGACAGAAGTCCGCAGTTTGATGGGCTTAGCCGGGTACTACAGGAGATTTGTGAAGGACTTCTCAAAAATAGCTGTACCTCTTACCCAACTGACACGCAAGGGCAACCGTTTGAATGGGATAACGAAAGGGAAACTGCCTTTCATGAACTGAAAACAAGATTGACCACTGCATCAGTTTTGACATTACCATCAGGTACGGAAAATCTTGTGATTTTCAGTGATGCATCTTATAAAGTTTTGGGTTGTGTGTTAATGCAGAATGGGTGAGTAATTGTTTATGCCTCCCGACAGTTGAGACCACACGAGAAAAACTACCCAACACATGATTTAGAATTGGTCGCAGCTGTATTCGCTTTGAAAATCTAGCGGCATTATTTGTATGGGGCAAAGTGTGAAGTCTACACGGATCACAAAAGTCTGAAATACTTATTTGCACAGAAGGAGTTGAACATGCGACAAAAGAGATGGCTTGAATTGATAAAGGATTATGATCTTGAAATTCAGTATCACCCCGGGAAAGCCAATACAGTTGCTGATGCCTTAAGCAGAAAATTGACGGGGAATTTGGCTTGTTTGCTTACTGAACAAAAAGAAATCTTGCAAGATTTTGAGAAGTCCGAGATTGAAGGGGTATTGTGTGAACAAGGCGGATTGATAGCCGCTATTTCAGCCGAACCATTAATCATTGATCAGATTAAGCAGAAGCAGAAAGAGGATGAGTTCCTCAAGAAAGTGATTGATGAATTTGGGACAAGTCTGAAAGCATAATTCAGTATTGAAAGCGAAGTGTTGAGGTTTTGAAACTGAATGTATGTCCCAGATATTCCGGAACTAAAGAAAAGGGTTTTAGATGAAGCTCATAAATCAGTGTTTGCTATGCATCTTGGTAATAGCAAGATGTATCGGGACCTGAAACTAAGCTATTGGTGGCCCAAAATGAAGAAAGAGATTGCAGAGTATGTGTCCAAATGTCTTCAATGTCAGCAAGTCAAAGTTGAACATCAGAAACCAGGCGGTCTACTTCAACCCCTCCCTATTCCTGAATGGAAGTGGGAACATGTGACAATGGAATTTGTTGTTGGTCTACCCCAAACTCCCCGAGGTATGGATTCCATTTGGGTTGTAGTTGATAGATTGACTAAATCTGCACATTTTCTACCTCTTAGAACTACATTTGATGCTTATAGATTGGCTACAATATATGTTGATGAGATTGTTCGTTTACACGGAGTTCCGGTATCTATTGTGTCGGATAAAGATCTGAAATTTGTATCTAGATTGTGGAAGAGTTTGCAAAAAGCTATGTGGATAGAACTGAGGTTTAGTACCACATTCTACCCACAGACAGATGGGCAATCAGAACGTACAATACAGACGTTAGAAGATATGTTGAGAATGTGTACCTTAGATTTTCAGGGGAGTTGGGAAGACTATTTGCCACTAGCAGAGTTTGCATACAATAACAGCTTCCACTCCAGCATCGGTATGGCACCATACGAGGCTTTGTATTGTAGAAGGTGTAGATCACCAATTTGTTGGACAGAAGTCGGGGATAGAGCTTTACTTGGCCCTAAAATTGTGCAAGACACTTCTGAGAAGATCAAAATAATCCAACAGAGGCTCAAAACAGCTCATGACCGACAAAAGAATTATGCAGACGTTCGAAGAAGACCTCTTGAGTATGAGGTTGGTGACCATGTGTTTATTCATGTGACTCCAATGAAAGGCCAAGTCAGGTTCGGAAAGAAGGGAAAGCTATCGCCCCGTTACATTGGGCCGTTTCAAATTCTAGAAAGGCTTGGTCCAGTTGCTTATAGAGTTGCTTTGCCACCGGGATTCGAGCAAATCCATAATGTGTTTCATGTGTCGATGTTGAGGGGTTATCTTCGAGATCCGTTTTATGTGATTGATTATCACCGGGTAGCTCTTGATGAAAATATGGATTACGCCGAATGGCCGGAACAAATCATTGATCGGCAAGTGAAACAATTGAGAAGCAAGTCCATCCTGATGGTGAAAGTGGAATGGAAAGAACACTATGGGACATATGCCACATGGGAAAAAGAGGATGAAATGCGACTACGCTATCTACATTTGTTTCCCGACGAAGGTAAAATAAGTTTGGAGGACCAAACTTCCTAAAGGAGGGAAGACTGCGATAACCCTGTTCCGTATTATGCTAATTGATCTTTATTATGAATATTATTATGTGTTTGATATGATTTTGAGTGCCATTTAGATGAATATATGTGGTTTTGAATTTCTATCTATTCATTGTAGGAAAATCTGTTTGAATCGCTGCTCTAGAATTTAAATTGAAGGCCCTATCGGCCACAGAAACCGAAATTGATCACGCCATTGTGATCAGCATAATTTTTAGTGCCTATGGTGAAATTTAATTGAAAATTGATTCGGATCAAAATAATTAGATTTAGAATGATTAATAAGGGCACTATTATTAACCTTAATCAATTTGATTAAGTGAGAGACTATAAAAAGGGGCATCACACTCACATTCATGAAGTTTTGAGCCCATTTCACTCATTTTGGCTGAGATTAGCTCTCTAGAGAGAGAGAGAACCAAATTTAGTGAGAGAGAGGGGCCAACATTGAAGAATTGCTAGAGAATTCAAGAGACTAAGAGGATTAGCTCAAGAGTTAGCTATAATTGGAAGAATTGAAGCTCCTAGGTGAGTGATCAACCCTTAATTCATGAATTTGAGTTTGTAATCACGTAAATTCAAACAGAATATGTGATCAAGAACAAGAATTGTGTTGTAATTGATCAATTTGAAGTTAAAGAATGCATGCATGAAAGGAATTGCCATGAATTTGTATGTTTGAGCATGAAATACATGATCCATGTTGAATCTTTGATTAAAGTTCATGCTTTTGATCATCTCTTCATTATTTAAATTGAGAATGGGAGCTATATCTCACATGCATGTACAATTCATAAGAGTATGAGTTTTGAATGCATGAATTTGTTATGTTGGAAATGAGTTTGGTGTAATTTGGAGCATGCATGTAATTAATTCATGTGATTTGAACTTCATAATGTGGTGAATTGGTGTTGGCATCATGTTAGTAGACGTATATGAGAACTATGAGCCATAAAATGCAAGATATGTTAATTAGAATACTTGTTTGAAGCTCAACATGGTTGCTGGAAAACCCAGAATTTTGCATGTCCGCTCGAGCGGGAAATGTTAGCCCTTAGAACTTTTGCAGACATGGATGTCCGCTCGAGCGGAGAGATTCACGCTCGAGCGGGGAGCCATGCAGTTTGACTTTTAGCTCGAGCACCCGAATTCACGCTCGAGCGTAAAAATGAGGCAACTAGTACTTTTGCAGACCTAATGGGTCCGCTTGAGTGGCCAAATCCACGCTCGAGCAGGGACCCTTGTTTCAAAAATTTTGTAAAGATGTTATGTGTTTCATTTTCTATTCTCTCTCACTTCTAAGCACTCTTAGGCATACAGTAAGCATTGTAAATGAGTTAAAAGGATAAGAAAGAAGCCTAAGAGGAATGTATGAATTAAGAACGGATTGAATCGTTTGTGACCCATTATGTTCATGAAATGTGTAGGGTCGAGCTCCAGGGCAAATCCACTGGCAGAATACTGTGAGTAATATCTTAGTAAAGAAATTTTGAAGTATGTTATTTGTCCAATTGCTTATTTCTATATAAGTCCTATGACCTTGTTAATTTGAATTGCGGACAAATGTTTGTTATGCCACATGGTTGGGCCAAAGGTCGTTGGATACAATTGATTGGGCCAAAGGCTGTTTGACATACACGAATGTTTGGGCCAAAGGCCGTTTGACATGAATGTTTGGGCCAAAGGTCGTTCGACATGAATGATTCGGCCAAAGGCCGTTTGACATGAACGATTGGGCCAAAGGCCGTCGGACACTGTTTGATGTGAATGATTGGGCCAAAGGTCATTTGACATAGATGATTAGGCCAAAGGCCGTTGGATATCAATGACTTGGGCTTGAGGCCGTTTGTTAAGGAACGAAGTGGGCCAGAGGCCGTTTGATATATTTGGGCTTGAATCGCCTAATGTACTAAGTAATGCGCTATATAGAATTCTAAATGGGCCCAAGGCCATTTGTTATGTGTGAATCTCATTCGTGTACCTTCTTTATTTGATATTATTCACTAAGCTTTCGCTCACGCTCATTCATGTCTATGTAGGTGAGCCAAGGGATGTCCAAACCCAGCCTCGATGAAATATATGAGAAACAGTTAAGGTTTTGAAGAGTCAGCCCAAACGTCTCACGCACGAGACTTGTCTTCACCTCTTTTGTTCTTTTGATATAGTTTTGTTATATTGGTGAAAGCATCGGGTTACTTTTGTATATAAACTTTGGGTTTGACTGACTTAGACTTGAATGATCCTGTATGTACAGAACCTTGTGTTATTATTCCTTTGATGTGAGTTATTAACACACACACACATATATATATATATATATGGATTGTTATGGTGTGCCATGTAAGAACAACTCTATGGACAAAAGTTTTAAATTTGCTTCTGTTTGGCTCCCTTACTCTGATGAGATATGTCTTCTTTGGTTTGAGGCCGTAGGTAATCCCTTGATTACTGGTCAGTTATGACCTTAATTCATAGGGGCGGGTTCAGGTCATGACAGAGTGGTATCAGAGCACGAGTTAATAACTCACACACTTGTCCAAAAGAGCAATAAGCATCTAGAAAAGATCTAGAATGCATTTATGTGATAAGTAGGAATTTGTAAACGTTGAGACTATGTTTAAATGCTTTGAAGTAAATGATTATGTGCTATATGTTTGTGATTTACTTGCATTGCGAATTATGTGAATATGTATGCTCTTTAGTATATGCATACTTGTGAAACTTTTGAATAGAGAATAATGCAAGCCTAATCAGACGGTGAGAACAAGTGGTGATGAAATAGAGGAGTCCTCTATTGCCAGAATGGATAGAATAGAAAGATTGATTCAGGAAATGGCAGAAACATTGAGGCAACAACAATAGTGGCAGCAACAGTGGCAGCAACCACATCCTCCACCTCCACCTCCGGCACCTCCTGTGCCAGACTTACAGAATGATGACTGGATAATAGCTCTCACCAAAGAGTTTAAGAAAATGAAACCACCACAGTTCCATGGCGGATTAGATTCGTTAAAAGCCGAGGCGTGGGTTCTCGGCATTGAAAAGCTGTTCGAGGTGTTTCCTTGTTCAGAGACACAGAAAGTACTTCTGTCCACCTTTATGCTAGAAAACGAAGCAAGAAGATGGTGGATGTTAATGCGTGAGAATCATAAAGACATTGGCTGGGTGAAATTCTTGGAAGTTTTCTATGATAAGTACTTCCCTCAATGTGTCTGTGACAGGAAAGTACCGGAGTTCATGGAACTTAAACAAGACAGCATGACGGTAGCTGAGTATGAGGCCTGTAGACACCCCATTTTTGACTGACCTTAAGACTCAGACGTCATCGATTAAGCGCTCAGTGATTGCACATGTTGTGCGCGTTTCGAGTTTTCGGAGTTTTGGCTGAGAGCCTCGCCTCTGGGCCTCTGAACTCTTTGTGCTTCGGCTCAATTTTGCGGACCAAGCCTTATTTCCCTTCCCTGTAGGGAGGGGGTGGCCTTATAGACCATCCTTTTGTGGTCGTAGACCACTTTTTGCGGTCGTAGACCACTTTTCCCGCTTGGAGCCTAGTTTCTGATTTTTTGAGCCTTTGGCCGCGTGCCTTGTCTCGAGACCGCTTAACGTTCTCCGTTTGGATCGATTTTCGGATCATGTCTTGTTGCCTCTGCCTAGAGGGACACTGTGGTCCGGGAGACCACTTTTGTGGACGTAGACCACTTTTGATGCCAGTAGACTAGTTTCCGAGGCTTTCGGCTGCGCGTTTTGCCTCCTGAACTTTCATCTTGCATCCCTTTTGGTTTGTTTTTCGTACAAACCTTGTTTTCCTTGTTTGGAAGGTGGTACAAGGGTGGGAGACCAGTTCTTTCCCTTGGAGACCACTTTTCTTCCCGCCAGCCAGTTTTCTGGTCAGACAACTGATGTTCTTGGTCTTTGGACCACCTTTTCTGGTCGGCCACCACACCATTGGCTTGTTTTCAGTGTGTAGACTTCTCCTACCCATGGCTGACCAGTTTTCTTCTTCGAAGACCACTTGTGGTGGTCAGCCGACCAATTCAAGTAGCTGGCCGACCACTTTAAGTGGTCGGCTGCTTTTTATCACATTTTTGGAGATATTTTTAGGCCAGCTGTGCTAGCTGGAAGGCACAGAAGCCATTCTCCATACACGTGTATGGAGGGATGGCTTTAAGCCTAAAGCTTGTCCAACAAGCTTGTTGCTTGTTCTCTATAAAGGAGAACCTCCCCCCTCTTCCTCCAGGTTCAGAAAAACTTGGCTTGAGATATAGATACACATATATCTCCATATCTCTCTTTTGGTCTCATATTTATGGCTTAAAGTGTAATTTCTCCATACTATTGCACACAAACACACACTCAAACACCATCCTTTTGTTGCTGAGGTGCTTAGGAGCTAGTTTTGGAGTTTTTGGATTGGTTTGAGCTTGGAAAACCTGCTGGAGTTGTGGTTTTGAAGGTGTTCTTCAAGGGTGAGTTGCTAACCCTTTAAACCCTTATCTTTGCTTAAGCTTTTGAACCTATTTTCATGCTGATTTAGGCTTAACTTCCTACTACAAAAAGTTATATTTTTCAGTCCTTAACATGTTTGTTTAAGGTCACTTTTGTGTTGGGGGTAGTCTACCCCCTCTTAGGCCTTGTTTGGCCTTGTTCTTGTGCCATCTTTTGAGCTATTGGGACCACCTTGTTTTGGTCTTCTCACCACTGAAACTCAGAGGAATTTCAGTGGTGGAAATGGTGTTTTGAGGTCCCAAATAGGAGAGGGTCATCCCCTCTCCTTGTGTTTTGAATACTTGATTTGAATGCTTCATGTTTGAGCATGTTTATTAAGCTTGTGTTGGCTCTATCTTAGCATGTATTTGGGATTATTTTGGCATGGCATACCACTATTTTTATTTGGTTTTGTCATCCCTTGCATGGTTCACACACTTGTAGTGTATTTCTCATAAACTAGTCTTGTAGTGCATGTCATTCTAGCTTGTTTTAAGTCCATCTCAGCATGTTCTTGGTGTAGGTTTGGTTTGATGGCCCCATGCATGCTCCATGCACTTGTAGTGCAATTCCATTTACTAGCCTAGTGTGTATCATCCATTAACATGCCATTCTAGCATGATTTTGGCTTAACTTCAAGAAGCTTTTGTCCATGTTTTAGCATGATCTAGATCTGATTTTTGTTGTTTTGGTCATGCATGCCATGCTTTGTATAGCTATAGTGCATCCTAGCTTGTTTGCTTTGTGTATCAAGTCCACTAGCATGCATTGCTTGGCCTATTTGAATGATTTGGCATCATTTGGTATGAGATTTCTGTCCATGTTTCATGGTCATACACTTGCATCTTTCACTTATTCCATGCTCTGGAGAGTTTGTGTTTTATGCCTTAACATGAGCCATTGTGTATGCCTTCATGCCTAAGCTTGCGAGCTATCATTTTAGTGTTTTTTGGGGGTTATTTTACCATGATATAACTCTGATTTTTGTTGGTGAAGCCGTCTCATGCCTGGTCTTAGTAGGTGTAGTGTAACCCTCTCTTTTGGCCTTGCATATTTCATGCTTCATGCCTTCATGCTAGCTTATTTTGGCTTCCTTCCATTCATGTTTTAGACTCATTTTGACATGTTGTAGGACTGTTTGGGGTTGTATTTGCCATATGCTTCATGTTTTGCCTGGTTGTAGTATAAATGCCTATGCTAGCTTCAAGCTTCGAGCATCATAGCATGCTTCATTTGTGTTGTGTACATGATTTAGCATCACTTAACATGACATTTCAGAGCATTTAGGACTGCCATGTTCCTATTTCTTTCACTCTTTAAGTGCCTTTGAGTGTTATGCGTTGTTGCCTTGTTTATGGCTTAGCTTGTATGCTTGCATGCCTAGGCCTTTGAGCCCTTATCTCAGCATGTTTTGGTCATTGTTAAGACCTACTTGAGCTCTGTTGTGATTGGTTCACGCATTTGTGCCACGTATTGCACGCCTCTTTGTAGTCCTTTTTACTAGCTTCATGCTTTAAAGACCCTTGCATGCTTTGCTTGTGTTGATTGGATGATTTGGCATCATTTCATACCTTATTTCAGTGCACTTAGTGTTGTTACAGTTCCACTTTTGTCACTTCTTGAGCACTCTTGAGAGGTTGTACTCTTAGCCTAGTAGATGGGCCATTGCATTGTGCACGTTTTGTCTTGATCTTCATGCCTTGGTTTCATCATTATGGCCACTGATTTGGGCATGACTGAGGTCTGTTCATTTTGGTTTAAGTCCATCGAGCATGTTATGTGAATGTTGTTGCATTGCATGCATTAGCATTGTTTGCATGTCATTAGCTTCGTTAAGTTAATCATGTCACATTGCATTGAGTATGCCATGTTGTCACATTGCATTGATTACGCCATGTTGTTGTTTGCATTGTGTATGCCATGTTGTTCTTTGAATTGTGTATGCCATGTTATTCTTTGCATTGTGTATGGCATGTAGTTGCATTGTGTTTTGCATGCTTAAGTTGCATTGCATGTTTGCATGTTGTTGCTTGCATTTTGTTTGGATTAGGTGTTAGTCCAAACACAGGAAACGAGGGATGTTTTATACTAGAAGTGATGAAACGTGCCTCAATTCTCGGTCGTCGACCCTCTTGATCAAACATGATAGAGGTCAAGGCATTTATGTGTTGTTTATGCATTCATTCACATTGATTGTGCAATTTGGCTTCTCGACCATCATGCATGGAGATGCGTGATTGGTGGCCTAAGGGTCGAGAACTAACTCCCTTGAGCTTATGAAATGATAAGGAAGGTGGTTGTGCACACATATCTTGCAAATACATTGCCATGCCCTTTCTTGCTCTCCGTTGTGGCAAATTGGAGTCTGGCAGCAACAACTGGTCGGCCGGCCAGAAGAACTAGCTGGCCAACCATTTTTTCCAGTTTTTAGCAATGGAAAGTGGTTGGCCAGTAGCTGGCAACACCCCTAGGTGGTCGGCCACGCTCCCACAAGTTCCCATGGTGGAGTTAAAGCTTTGTGGAGCTTTATACAGTGTTCTGAGGTCAAATGGAAACAGAGGCAAGTTGGGACATCGCGTTGGATTTCCGAATGAGGCGACCGGGCATGGATGCATTCTTCTCTCTCTGAGGACCTTGTTTTACTGCTTTATTTAGCTAATTTGCTTAGCTAGTTTATGCTTTGCTTTTTTACCTAAGTAGTTAATGTGTTTAACTATTCGATTTGCGTTGTAATAGCTTAATTAGTTAACTAGGATTAGTTAATTAGTTTGTGATGTAATAATTAGTTTAAATAGCTTAGATTAGCTAGTTAGCTTCTTATTCGGACTCTCTGTCGAGAGGGCATACTGTTGTAATAAGCGTGCGTGTGTGTGATGCATGTCTTCCAACCCCCATTTCTTTCTCCCTTTTACTTAACCGCTTACGATGGTTAGTTTTAGGGCATATTTTGTTTAGCATACCTTATGCTTTGCATGCGTGCATCCATTCATCTATCTTTCATGCACTGGGCTCGGCGCATCATACTAATTGCATTGTATTTCAATTCCAATTTGAATACATGTACCAAGTTGCATTTCACATGACATCTCAGGATAGCCGAGCCTATCTGAGTTGCATTTTTGCATGTGTTGCATTAGCCATTTTAACATGAACTAGGATCATGCATGATTTCTAACTAGTTCTCTGTTTTGGCTCAGAGTACATTGTGAGTGTTTATGCTTTAGCATGCTGCATGTGTGTAAATGCTGCCATGATAGCATACTTACCATGAGGCTAACTGCTTAAGTGTTTAACTGCCTGAATGCTTGTGGGTGAAGGTTGGATTGCTTGAATTGGAACAATTCATCGAAATCCTCGTCTTAGCCTACTTGCGAGTAGCAAACTTTAAATCATTTTCACAAATGAACATGCAATGTTTTGTTCCAACTTAGGCGGTCTAGTCTATACTTGTATGCTGTGCGCATCACATAATAATTCTAGGTTAATAACCGGAATAAGAACACGTGTTTTCAAAAACAAAATATCATGCTTAGTACAGGCCGATCTTTGATCGGGTGAGCGGGGGTGCTCATTGCATGACCTTCCCCTCTCGTACCCAAGTTCCTGAGCTGAGGCAACTTTAGTGATGACAGACACGTGACCTTAGGCACGAGTCAGGGTTTCCTAAATTTCTCCAAAAATAAAATATTTAGGTGGCGACTCTGTATCTGGCAAAGCAGTCCATGTTTGGCACTTCTTTATAAAAATCAGTTTTCCAAAACGATTTGCCGGATTTGGACTCTTTGGTGATTTATCGATCTGGCATTGCACTTTGTGAGATTAGATTCAAAATTGTGACATTGAGTCCAAACTGTAGTAGCTAAGAACAAAACGATTTTGCGCCCTTCACGCGCGGAGCCGGGACGTTCGGGCACGTCTACAGTTTCTGGCTACTCGACTGGGGATTTGGAGAACTTGACTCGAACTCATGATATCTTGTTTTGATTACACTTATGTGTCTCTTTGCATTGCATTTGCATTGGTGTGCCTAAGTCACTGTGTTTTCCGTATGCTATTCCTGAATGGTTTGCCTGAGGCTGCATGCCATAAGGTTGGCTGGTTACGGGCTCTGCCATGATGGGAACACAAACCCCGGTTGTTACCGGGGCACCGTTTTTGACCATTCAACCTAGTGCATATCGGAATCCATAGTGACCACTCCAAACTAGGACAGGTTGCTTACCCAATCATAGGTTGTTTGAAACAGCTGCGTGCGTAGTAAAACCCTAGCTCCTGACAAAATAGGACAGGGAAACCCGACCCCAACATAGGAGTGTTTTGGCTCTTACTTGCATGATATTTGCTGTCAGAGTGTGTCTCTACAGGGTTGTGTGTATCAGTTTGCAAGTCTGGGTATCAAGCTTGAGGGCATCAGTATTTTGGGGGAATCAGTTTTACCTAAGGGTATCAGTTTACCAGCAGAATTTTTGGCAGAATTCAGTAGAGAGCACATTCATTTAGCTATGCTCATATCTATTCCAGTGAAATCGGGCTGAGATGCTGTCTGTTTTCTCTTTTGCTAGGATGGTCTTGGAACCGTAGCTTCAGAAGGCTCCAATATCCCTCGGGTACATTTGACTTGTGCTGATAGACTTTGTCGGGTCAGAGATTCGATTTAGAGTAGCCAGTGCTTTCCTTCGCTGAGGCAAGGCAGAGAAAGGCCAGTCAAGGCTCACCGGTTCATCTGATCCGTTAGTCACCAGTCACATCATTTCTGTTCAATTCAGCAGACTCATGATGACGCAGAGTTCAGAAAAAATTGTGGTCATGGCAATGGCATTAAACCAGGGAATCACCATGCAGGGTGAGACCGATGCTGAAATACAACGCCCGTCTAGGGCACCTACCACACATCGAGTCTTGGAACCCCAATCATTTCAAACCCGTGAGCCCACTACTTTTGAGCTGATGGGAATGATCGGCGATCTTCAGAGAACCGTGGCTGATCTAGCCTTTGGAGTATCGGCTCTGCCATCGACCACGTTACATGCCAGAAATTTCACACCAGAAGACCCCCCACTCTTAGGGCGAATTGTAATTGAACTCAGCCAACCAGAAGCCATCCCAAATATGGGCAATGATGTGTCGGCAACAACTGGGCTTCGCACCGATGTAGCAACCCAAACCTTCGACCGAGCTGAGGCAAGTGGAAAGAACAAGGTGAGGGTAGACATCGATCCTTATGAACACCTTCTGTGGGCTGTTGAGGCTTTGAAAGCCGAAGGATTGAACAAACAGCAAATACTCGCAGTTGTCGCACAACTTGTGGATGGCAGTTTCACCACTCAGAATGAGAGCAGTTCAAAGCAAGGGGGGAACCAAGAGAGGGGCTGTCATACCAGAAATGATATTTTGAGCTCTAAGTCTACACCCGGAAGAGATCAGAAAACCAGGTCAACACCTGCCGACCCCTTTGCTAGTACACCCAGCAAAAATCCACAAACCTTGAAGTATCTACCCCGAGGTCGCAGGGTCTTCCATGCCCTCTATATGCCTTTGTCCAAGGCTCTTCAAATCCTTGTTGAAAAAGGCCATCTCAAACCCCTCGGGCCTCGATCTCTCCCTGGTCGTCTTCCGCCTAGTCATGATGCTACCCAGTACTGTGCCTACCATCAATGAACCGGCCATAGCACCGACAATTGCTTTCGTCTTCGCCACGAAGTACAGGATTTGTTTGACAACGAGGTCGTCCTCCCGCCAGCTCAGCAAAGTCTATCGTCACTGCATCAGTGAACTTGGGGGATAGTACGAGTATGTGATCGGGGGATGAACCACCTGCGTGCGGCGCTCAGTTTACTCCAGATGTGGCGTATGTCACGCACTATTTTGAGCATTTGTGAATGCTAGTTTTTGTACTTTCTGACTTGGGTATCGAGCCAGTTCTGGTGTGTTGTATAGAGTCAGTCTTTTTGTACTGAGTCAGTCGGGTCTGTCTTGTTGTATCGAGTCAGTCCTGTTTTGTTAGAGTTAGGTGATTCCGGGGCCGTTATCTCGGACATCACTTGCTTGTTTTGTGTTTGTCTTTTTGCTTTCTTCTTTTGAGTCTGTTTCTGCCTTGGAGCCAGTTGTGCCGATAGATTTTGAATGAAATAGCAGTAATTTTAAGACTCTTGTGTTTGCTTCTACCTCAGAGCCAGTTGTGCCAGAAAATCTAGATGAAACAGCAGTGCTTTTTACCTGCTCTTCTGTGCCTTAAAATTATTGCATTGACCTAAGTTTTTCAAAACTTTTTGAACATTGTGATGAAAACAAAGAGGAAGGAATTCCTCAGGATTTGAAAAAATTTGATCAAACTGAGAGAAAGAGAGGCGTGCTAAGCCCTTAATGATTGAGATCATGCTTGTTAATGTGAGTATGAAGAAGGATTACGACTTGATCCAGATTGGTTCTACATTGTCTTTCGCGCGAGCGATTAGTCGCTTTCTTAAAAGATTTCAAAAAATGTTTTGCGCCGCCCTATGAAGACCTGTGTGGAATCGCTCTTGAGATTGTGCAGCCTAGGATCGCTCTCAGCCTCAACACTTGACTCCTTTGGCTTTCAAACCCTAAACTTGGATTCAGAATGTCCAACGGTCAACCATTAAAGGAGGCCCGTGTGGCCAGATCAGAAGCAACACTTGGACTTGGGGCACAAAGGTCAGATATGATCAAAAGAAAGCTTGCAAAGCTGGATGAGAAACAGCCCTTGAACTAGGGGCAAAGAATGTCAGATGTGCTCGAAGAGTCAAAAATTGGGACACTCCTCAAGTTAATGAAGATCGGCAAGAATGCCAAATCCCAGAAGGGAGGAAAGAAGAAAGTATTGCTGAAGGACAATTGAGCTCTTATCCACAACACTAGGGGTAACTCAGGCCCCCATTGGATGGACTCCTACATCATCAGCGAACAACATTCATTCTCTTGGATTCAGATGACTTCGAGATCTCAAACCATTCAACATGGACAAAGCTACACTTTTACCATTGAGAGGCTCGTCGGGCCGAAAACCCGGAAGGGCGACCCAGGCAAAAAGTAGAGCAAGAGAAGAAATGCAAAGAAATAAAAAAGAAGAAAAGAGATGAAAAAAGAAAAAAGAAGAAAAGAAATGAAAGAAATGAAAAGAAAAGAAAAACAAAGCTCGCAAGGTTGAAAACCCAGAAAGGGCGGCCTTGGCAAAAGTTAGAGCGCAAAAGGAGAGGTTAAATACCCGAGTGTGCCTTAACCCGGAACTACGTCAGGCTAGATTCCCATGTTTGGGATACGTAGGCAACTTCATTCTGAATTCCACCCATAAACACTTCCAAATTGATTGTGTCCATGTAATGGTTTTGATCATCTTTGTCTTCTCTGTATCCGAGGGTTCGGTTGTGATCGTCACTTTGAGGACTGATTACAATGTGCTGCGGTGCTATTCAAACAAGGGGCAACTTTCTGTTATCGTGCAGTGCCATTTAGACAAGGGGCAATTTTTCATTGTTTTGGATTTGAGGTTGTACATCTCAAGAGTTGATTTTGTGTTGGTCGAGCAGTGGCCATTTGCAAAAATAGTTTTTGAGAATTTTTGCTAAAGTTGAGAAATTTTCTCGAAAATTATTCCATATTTCCAAAATTGGACCATTTATTGGACCCAAAAAAGGAAAATTTTCAGTGCTCATAGCCTGGCTTGCATGATTTCAAATCAGAAAAGTTGAATAAGCCTGTTAATCTAACTCTCATTTTTGGTCAAAACTGTTTTAGTAGAAAGCTCAAAAATAAAAAATGGTCAAAATGATGAACTAGGGGCACAATTGAGTCAGGCTTCCTGTCTTTTCCCCATTGTCAACATGCTTGCCAGAAAGGGCACCATATTTGCCAGAAAGGGCGCAACTGAAGCTAATAACAAAGGGCTGCAAGCTCTCTCACATCCTCTGAACAATGAGGTATCAAGTTAAGTACGAAGCACGAATTGGAATGGATCAAGATATTCCACTCCCTCATCTGGACAGGTCTGGTCACATCCGAACTGGCCAAAGGCGTCATCAACCAATGTCAGTTGCTGATTTGCTACACACCCAGATGTAGCGCAACCCCTCTGTGGGAAAGTTCACTGTTGTGAGCAGAAGAAGAAGAATCTAGCGGAATGCTAGGGGCAAGCGCCCACAACTTTCTGTTTATCCATCAACCACCCAGGGGAGGGATAAAAAATGAGAGATTGAAGAATAGAGAAATGTGCGCCGAGAGAAAAAGTGAGAAAATGGCTTTTTCAGAAAAATAGAGCCTGAGGGTCGAGTGATGTGAGAATCACAAATGAGAAAAGGGTAGGAAACAATACCCGAAGAAACGGGCTCCTCGTGAACTGAGAGGTCTCCTACTGGTGGTACACATCTGAGTGTTGTGTGTGTTTTTGTTTGTCTCGATTCTCGTTTTGAGTCGTCTTGTGCGTCAATAGATGTGTTAGGTTGTTTACCTTTGTTTTCCGTTGTTGAGTCATGGTGTGTTGTGTTCAGTCGTAGGCTCAATACCCGGTCGAGAACTCATTTCTCAATTTCAAAATGATTTGTTTCGTGCTCAGAGTGCTGTGCCATTCTCCACATTTGTGAAAAACAGGATTCGTTCTTTCATAAAACTGCAGGGTTCAACCCAGGTCATGTCAGAACAGTAAAGCCAGGACCTATCTGAGGCTATATGGGTTCCGGACTGCGAAGCAAAAGAAAATAGGGAAAATTTGGAGCATCTGAGTTTGTTTTTATTTCTTCAAGTTCCGTCATTGCATCCCCTATGTTCAGAATGAGCTGTGTGTTCAGAATGGGCAGTGTGCTGTATGAGCCGTGAGTTCAAAATGAACAGAGTGCTGTGTTATGGCTGTGTGTTCAGAATGAGCAAAGTACTGTGTTATGGGTTGTGTGTTCAGAATGAGCAAAGTACTGTGTTATGAGCTGTGTGTTCAGAATGAG
This sequence comes from Camellia oleifera, assembly GCA_022316695.1. Classification (NCBI taxonomy): domain Eukaryota; kingdom Viridiplantae; phylum Streptophyta; class Magnoliopsida; order Ericales; family Theaceae; genus Camellia; species Camellia oleifera. Next base: position 31,852,833 of record CM039311.1, read on the forward strand.
CTGTGTGCTGTACGAGCTGTGTGTTCAAAGTGAACCGAGTACTATGTTATGAGCTGTGTGTTCAGAATGAGCAGTGTGCTGTATGAGCTGTGTGTTCAAAGTGAACCGAATACTGTGTTGACTGTTTCAATGCCAAAATGACGATCATAAGTGCTCTCCCTGAGTACCATTCCTTGCTAGAGGCATCTCGGCCATGTTTGCAATGAGTTGCTAGGAGATCAACTGCGACGGTGGAAACTAGAGTTCGAATGGCTGATGCTTGGAACACAAAGGTTTGGAATTTCTGAGACTAAAGTCTGGTTTGAATACCCAGTGGTGTATCCTCGGCTTGAAATCCGTATGGAAGCCCCATAGGTTGAGGTAGCGGGTATGCGCCTCGGTTCTGGATACCGAACCAACCTAGTTTGTCACCCCGTTAGAGAATAGGGAAAATTGTGAATATGATCAGGAAGAAAAACAGCATCCGTGGCTTCTACATGCAGATGTCGCTACTTGTCAGCATTTCAGGACCTTCGTACTGTGAGTTAAGGTAAGAGTTCGAAGAACACAAGGGAAGATCCCCATCGGAGTAGAGCGATTCACCGTCACTCACCCCATGAGGTACTTTCTAAAGCACCGCTTTGTTTGTTTATTGCATTCCCTAAACATCATGCTCTACATTGCTTATAACATGTTGTAACATGTATCGTAGCATCGCACTATTTTGTGCACCCTACTTGCATTGAGCATGCATTTTATCGCGCTATTTTGCACATCGCACTATTTTGTGCAACTTACTTGCATTGAGCATCCATTTTATCGCGCTGTTTTGCACGTCGCACTATTTTGTGCACCTTACTTGCATTGAGCATGCATTTTATCGCGCTATTTTGTGCATCGCACTACTTTGTGCCCCTTACTGGCATTGAGCATGCATTTTATCGAGCTATTTTGTGCACTGCACAATTTTGTGCACCTTACTTGCATTGAGCATGCATTTTATCGCGCTATTTTGCGGATTGCACTATTTTGTGCAACTTACTTGCATTGAGCATGCATTTTATGCGCTATTTTGCGCATCGCACTATTTTGTGCACCCTACTTGCATTGAGCATGCATTTTATCGCGCTATTTTGCGCATCGCACTATTTTGTGCACCCTACTTGCATTGAGCATGCATTTTATCGCACTATTTTGCGCATCACACTATTTTGTGCACCTTACTTGCATTGAGCATGCTTTTTATCGTACTATTTTGCGCATCGCGCTATTTTGTGCACCTTACTTGCATTGAGGATGCATTTTATCGCGCTATTTTGCGCGTCACACTGTTTCGTGCATTACATTTGTGCTATCTTGCGCATCTTATCTGCACTTGTTAGTGCATTACATCATTTGCGCTATCTTGCGCACCTTATCTGCACTTGTTAGTGCATTTCATTGTTCGCGCAATCTTGTGCATCTTAGCTGCACTTGTTAGTGCATTGCATTGTTATGCACATTTCACTTGCGTTGTCATGCACTTTTCACCTGCATTGTTATGCACACCTATCTTGTATTGTTATGTGCGCTCCTTTATTTCGAAACACCGGGATATGTCCCTGTGTTTCTCCCTCTTTTTTCGAAACACCGGGATATGTCCCTGTGTTTCTCCCTCTTTTTCCGAAACACCAGGATATGTCCCTATGTTTCTCTCTCTTTGGTTTAGAGCATTTGGAACATGTTCCAATGCTTGAACCACTCCCTTTCCTCTCTCGCGTGTGATGCGCTGAGAGGTTTTCCCTTTCCTCTCTCGCGTGTGATACGTTGAGAGGTTTTCCCTTTCCTATCTCGCGTGTGATACGCTGAGAGACGTTGCTTACTCCTCTCCTGCGTGTGATACGTTGAGAGACGTTGTTCCGTTTGAGACTTTGGGGGTTCCGGGTAGTCGCTTTTGGCCTTCTCCGCATGAGACGCAGTGATAATTGTATAATTTTCTTATATCCTTTCTGTATGAGTTATAGTTTGGTTCGTATTCGTTCGCTTAAATTGTTGCATTTATTGTGTATAATTGCTTCATTACAACTTTCTTTGCATGATCATAAGTTGTGTTCGGCTTTGTGCATGTCATTTACATTTTGCCCCTGCCTGCGGGCGCATCTCTTTGATTATCTTGCCTGTTTGTCTAAGTCTTCAGCCTTGTCAGAAATGGGTCGTCTCTGGGCTTTGGCATTCACTTCTGTCATCTTATGAGTTCCGAGTTCTGTCAAAGAGGGGCAACTGTAGACACCCCATTTTTAACCAACCTAGAGACTCAGACGTCATCGATTGAGCGCTCAGTGATTGCACATGTCGTGCGCGTTTCGAGTTTCCGGAGTTTTGGCTGAGAGCCTCGCCTTTGGGCTTCTGAACTCTTTGTGCATCGGCTCGGTTTGCGGACCAAGCCTTGTTTCCCTTCCCTATAGGGAGGGGGTGGTCTTGTAGACCATCGTTTTGTGGTCGTAGACCACTTTTTGCGGTCGTAGACCACTTTTCCCCCTTGGAGACTTGTTTCCGATTTTTGGAGCCTTCGGCCGCGCGCTTTATCTCTGGACTACTTAACGTTCTCCGTTTTGTTTGGTTTTCAGACCATGCCTTGTTGCCTCTGCCTAGAGGGGATGCCGGTAGACTAGTTTCCGAGGCTTTCGGCTGCGTGCTTTGCCTCCCGAACTTTCGCCTTGCATCCCTTTTGGTTTGTTTTTGGTACAAACCTTGTTTTCCTTGTTTGGAAGGTGGTGCAAGGGTGGGAGACCAGTTCTTCCCCTTGGAGACCACTTTTCTTCCCGCCAGCCAGTTTTCTGGTCGGACAACTGGTGTTCTTGGTCTTTGGACCGCCTTTTCTGGTCGGCCACCACACCATTGGCTTGCTTTCAGTGTTTAGACTTCTCTTACCCATGGCTAACCAGTTTTCTTCTTGGGAGACCACTTGTGGTGGTCGACCGACCACTTCAAGTAGCTAGTCGACCACTTTAAGTGGTCGGCTGCTTTTCATCACCTTTTTGGAGATATTTTTAGGCCAGCTGTGCCAGCTGGAAGGCATAGAAGCCATCCTCCATACACGTGGAGGGATGGCTTTAAGCCTAAAGCTTGTCTAACAAGCTTGTTGCTTGTTCTCTATAAAAGAGAACCTCCCCCCTCCTCCTCCAGGTTTAGAAAAACTTGGCTTGAGATATACATACACATATATCTCCATATCTCTCTTTTGGTCTCATATTTGTGCCTTAAATTGTAATTTCTCCATACTATTGCACACAAACACACACTCAAACACCATCCTTTTGTTGCTGAGGTACTTAGGAGCAGGTTTTGGATTTTTTGGATTGGTTTGAGCTTGGAAAACTTGCTGGAGTTGTGGTTTTGAAGGTGTTCTTCAAGGGTGAGTAGCTAACCCTTTAAACCCTTATCTTTTCTTAAGCTTTTGAACCTATTTTCATGCTGATTTAGGCTTAACTTCCTACTACAAAAAGTTCTATTTTTCAGTCCTTAACATGTTTGTTTAAGGCCACTTTTGTGTCGGGGGTAGTCTACCCCCTCTTAGGCCTTGTTTGGCCTTGTTCTTGTGTCATCTTTTGAGCTATTGGGACCACCTTGTTTTGGCCTTCTCACCACTGAAACTCGGAGGAATTTCAGTGGTGAAAATGGTGTTTTGAGGTTCCAAATAGGAGAGGGTCATCCCCGCTCCTTGTGTTTTGAATACTTGATTTGAATGCCTCATGTTTGAGCATGTTTATTAAGCTTGTGTTGGCTCTATCTTAGCATGTATTTGGGATTATTTTGGCAAGGCATACCACTGTTTTTACTTGGTTTTGTCATCCCTTTCATGGTTCATACACTTCTAGTGTATTTCTTACAAACTAGTCTTGTATGCTTTATGAAGTAGCATGTCATTCTAGCTTGTTTTAAGTCCATCTCAGCATGTTCTTGGTGTTGTTTTGCCATCTCATACCACTGATTAGGTTTGGTTTGATGGCCCCATGCATGCTCCTTGCACTTGTAGTGCAATTCCATTTCCTAGCCTAGTGTGTATCATGCTTTAACATGTCATTCTAGCATGATTTTGGTTTAACTTCAAGAAGCTTTTGTCCATGTTTTAGCATGCTCTAGATCTGATTTTTGTTGTTTTGGTCATGCATGTCGTGGTTTGTATAGCTATAGTGCATCCTAGCTTGTTAGCTTTGTGTATCAAGTCCACTAGCTTGCATTGCTTGGCCTATTTGAATGATTTGGTATCATTTGGTATGAGATTTCAGTCCATGTTTCATGGTCATACACTTGCATCTTTCACTTATTCCATGCTTTGGAGAGTTTGTGTTTTATGCCTTAATATGAGCCATTGCGTATGCCTTCATGCCTAAGCTTGCGAGCTATCATTTCAGTGTTTTTTTGGGGTTATTTTACCATGATATAACTTTGATTTTTTTTGGCGAAGCCGTCTCATGCCTGGTCTTAGTAGGTGTAGTGTAACCCTCTCTTTTGGCCTTGCATATTTCATGCTTCATGCCTTCATGCTAGCTTGTTTTGGCTTCCTTCCATTCATGTTTTAGACTCATTTTGACATGTTGTAGGACTGTTTGGGGTTGTATTTGCCATATGCTTCATGTTTTGCCTGGTTGTAGTATAAATGCCTATGCTAGCTTCAAGCTTCGAGCATCATAGCATGCTTCATTTGTGTTGTGTACATGATTTAGCATCACTTAACATGACATTTCAGAGCATTTAGGACTGCCATGTTCCTATTTCTTTCACTCTTTAAGTGCCTTTGAGTGTTATGCGTTGTTGCCTTGTTTATGGCTTAGCTTGTATGCTTGCATGCCTAGGCCTTTGAGCCCTTATCTCAGCATGTTTTGGTCATTGTTAAGACCTACTTGAGCTCTGTTGTGATTGGTTCACGCATTTGTGCCACGTATTGCACGCCTCTTTGTAGTCCTCTTTACTAGCTTCATGCTTTAAAGACCCTTGCATGCTTTGCTTGTGTTGATTGGATGATTTGGCATCATTTCATACCTTATTTCAGTGTACTTAGTGTTGTTACAGTTCCACTTTTGTCACTTCTTGAGCACTCTTGAGAGGTTGTACTCTTAGCCTAGTAGATGGGCCATTGCATTGTGCACGTTTTGTCTTGATCTTCATGCCTTGGTTTCATCATTATGGCCACTGATTTGGGCATGACTGAGGTCTGTTCATTTTGGTTTAAGTCCATCGAGCATGTTATGTGAATGTTGTTGCATTGCATGCATTAGCATTGTTTGCATGTCATTAGCTTCGTTAAGTTAATCATGTCACATTGCATTGAGTATGCCATGTTGTCACATTGCATTGATTATGCCATGTTGTTGTTTGCATTGTGTGTGCCATGTTGTTCTTTGCGTTGTGTATGCCATGTAGTTGCATTGTGTTTTGCATGCTTAAGTTGCATTGCATGTTTGCATGTTGTTGTTTGCATTTTGTTTGGATTAGGTGTTAGTCCAAACATGGGAAACGAGGGACGTTTCATACTTGAAGTGATGAAACGTGGCTCAATTCTCGGTCGCCGACCCTCTTGGTCAAACATGATAGAGGTCAAGGCATTTATGTGTTGTTTGTGCATTCATTCACATTGATTGTGCAATTTGGCTTCTTGGCCATCATGCATCGAGATGCGTGATTGGTGGCCTGAGGTTCGAGAACTACACTCCCTTGAGCTTATGAAATGAGAGGGAGGGTGGTTGTGCACACATATCTTGCAAATACATTACTATGCCCTTTCTTGCTCTCTGTTGTAGCAAACTGGAGTATGGCAGCAACAATTGGTCGGCCGGCCAGAAGAACTAGCTAGCCAACCACTTTTTCTAGTTTTCAGCAATGGACAGTGGTCGGCCAGTGGCTGGCAACACCCCTAGGTGGTCGGCCACCCTCCCACAGGTTCCCATGGTGGAGTTAATGCTTTGTGGAGCTTTGTACAGTGTTCTGAGGTCAAATGGAAACATAGGCAAGTTGGGGCATCGCGTTGGATTTTCGAACGAGGCGACTGGGCATGCATGCATTCTTCTCTCTCTAAGGACCTTGTTTTACTGCTTTATTTAGCTAATTTGTTTAGCTAGTTTATGCTTTGGTTTTGTACCTAAGTAGTTAACGTGTTTAACTATTCGATTTGCGTTGTAATAGCTTAATTAGTTAACTAGGATTAGTTAATTAGTTTGTGATGTAATAATTAGTTTAATTAGCTTAGATTAGCTAGTTAGCTTCTTATTCAGACCCTCTGTCGAGAGGGCATACTGTTGCAATAAGCGTGCGTGTGTGTGATGCATGTCTTCCAACCCCCATCTCTTTCTCCCTTTTACTTAACCGCTTACGATGGTTAGTTTTAGGGCATATTTTGTTTAGCATACCTTATGCTTTGCATGCGTGCATCCATTCATCTATTTTTCATCCACCGGGCTCGGCGCATCATACTAATTGCATTGTATTTCAATTCCAATTTGAATACATGTACCAAGTTGCATTTCACATGACATCTTAGGATAGCCGAGCCTATCTGAGTTGCATTTTTGCATGTGTTGCATTAGCCATTTTAACATGAACTAGGATCATGCATGATTTCTAACTAGTTCTCTGTTTTGGCTCGGAGTACATTGTGAGTGTTTATGCGTTAGCATGCTGCATGTGTGTAAATACTGCCATGATAGCATGCTTACCATGAGTCTAACTGCTTAAGTGTTTAACTTCCTGAATGCTTCTGGGTGAAGGTTGGATTGCTTGAATTGGAACAATTCATCGAAATCCTCGTCTTAGCCTACTTGCGAGTAGCAAAGTTTAAATCATTTTCACAAACGAACATGCAATGTTTTGTTCCAACTTAGGCGATCTAGTCTATACTTGTATGCTGTGCGCATCACATAATAATTCTAGGTTAATAACCGGAATAAGAACATATGTGTTTTCCAAAACAAAATATCATGCTTAGTGCAGGCCGATCTTTGATCGGGCGAGTGAGGGTGCTCATTGCATGACCTTCCCCTCTCGTACCCAAGTTCCCTAGCCGAGGCAACTTCGGTGATGACGGACACATGGCCTTAGGCATGAGTCAGGGTTTCCTAAATTTCCCCCAAAATAAAATATTTAGGTGGCCACTCTGTATCTGGCAAAGCAGTCCATGTTTGGCACTTTTTTTTTATAAAAATCAGTTTTCCAAAACGATTTTCCGGATTTGGACTCTTTGGTGACTTATTGGTCTCGCATTGCACTTTGTGAGATTAGATTCAGAACCATGACATTGAGTCTGAACTGTAGTAGCTAAGAACAAAACGATTTCGCGCCCTTCACGCGTGGAGCCAGGACGTTCGGGCACGTCTACAGTTTCTGGCGACTCCGTTGAGGATTTAGAGAACTTGACTCGAACTCATGATGTCTTGTTTTGATTACACTTACGTGTCTCTTTGTATTGCATTTGCATTGGTACCCCTAAGTCACCATGTTTGCCGTATGCTATTCTTGAACGGTTTGCCTGAGGCTGCATGCCATAAGGTTGACCGGTTACGGGCTCTACCACGATGGGAACACAAACCCTGGTTGTTACCAGGGCACCCTTTTTGACCGTTCGACCTAGTGCATATCGGAATCCATAGTTACTACTCCAAACTAGGACAGGTTGCTTACCCAATCATAGGTTGTTTGAAACCGCTGTGTGCGTAGTAAAACCCTAGCTCCTGACAAAATAGGACAGGGAAACCCTACCCCAACATAGGGGGGTTTTGGCTCTTACTTGCATGATATTTGCTGTCAGAGTATGTCTCTACCGGGTTGTGTGTATCAGTTTGCAAGTCTGGGTATCAAGCCTGCGGGCATCAGTATTTTGGGGGAATCGGTTTTACCTAAGGGTATTAGTTTACTGGCAGATTTTTTGGCAAAATTCAGTAGAGATCACATTCATTCAGGTATGTTCATATCAATTCTAGTGAAATCGGGCTGAGATGCTGTCTGTTTTCTCTTTTGCTAGGGTGGTCTTGGAACCGTAGCTTCAGAAGGCTTTAATATCCCCCGGGTACATTGGACTTGTGCTGATAGACATTGTCACGTTAGAGATTCAGTTCAGAGCAGCCAGTGCTTTCCTTCGCTGAGGCAAGGCAGAGAAAGGCCAGTCAAGGCTCACCGGTTCATCTGATCTGTTAGTCACTAGTCACATCACCTCTGTTTAATTCAACAGACTCATGATGATGCAGAGTTCAGAAGAAATTGTGGTCATGGAAATGGCATTAAACCAGGGAATCACCATGCAGGGTGAGACCGATGTTGAAATGCAACGCCCGTCTGGGGCACCTACCACACATCCAGTCTTGGAACCCCAATCATTTCAAACCCGTGAGCTCACTACTTTTGAGCTGATGGGAATGATCGGTGATCTTCAGAGAACCGTGGCTGATCTAGCCTTTGGACTATCGGCTCCGCCATCAACCATGTCACATGTCGGAAATTTCACACTAGAAGACCCCCCGCTCTTAGGGCGAATTGTAATTGAACTCAGCCAACCTGAAGCCATCCCAAATATGGGCAATGATGTGTCGGCAACAATCGGGCTTCGCACCAATGTAGCAACCCAAATGTCATTACCCAAACCCGCCCCTAAAAGTTTGGACCATGACCGGCCTGTACATAGGCCTCAAAACAGAATTTTAGAATAATATTTAATCACATACGGGGCCTTAAGCGGAAGCATTATCAATAAAAAAAAACATCCATTGAGCTTGTGCATACATGATGGTTTAATTGGATTTAAACATTTAAATACATTTCCAAATATACATATATCATCACAGAATTTATATAGATCTCAATCTTCTATACATTTCCAAATATACATTTCTTCTTCCTCTATCTTCTATCTTCTTCAATCATCTTCAAGCTTCTATGGATGTTAACTTCAAGCTTCCATGGATGTTGAGTTTCCTTAGGGAGAAGCTTTGCCTCTTCTCTCTTTCCTTGTCTCTCTCTCACGGTTTCCTCTTCCCCTCCTTAGATATTTTGCTTTTTTTGACTTCAAAAGATGAGTTCACCACTCAAATAACTCATACACACCCAAATATATAATTATATAAGCTTTATCACAAATAAGGGGGGCCCAAACACGCCCTTACGAATCACACAAAATTAAATTTCAACTAAACTTTCTAGATGACTCTAAAAATCATGCCGATCAATAATATGTCCTCTGCTCCGGTTTCTGAAGCCTCTACAGCCTTCAATTTTGTAGCTCAAAATTAATCACCCAAACGTGCATTAATGGATCAGACAATTTAGAATTCCAATTAGTTGTCCCAAATAGTTCTAAAAATTCCCAATAACATACCCAAGTACTCAATTTTGATTTCTGAACCCGTAAAGGTCGGTAATTTCAGTTTTAAAGTCATAACTCAACAGATAGTTCTGCAATTCCAATAGATATAATTAAATTAAAACACATTAACCCCTAATTAAATAAGGATGACTTCCTATACGCATTTTGGGGTCGTTACATTCTTCCCACCTTAAGAAGTTTGGTCCTCCAAACTTGATTCACCTTGCCACAAGTCTAGTTCCGTCCTGGACATATAACATTTCTAAATCATCTTGCCATTCACTACTCAATCGGGTTCCCGATGGCACAAACATACTACAACAATTAGGCCCATAATAAATAAATGAGTTCTACATCAACGACTTTGTGGCTTGTTGCTCACTATCAGAATTAGACTTATTAGTTCAAATTAGATTTCTAACAGATTCCAAATAACAACTCAAATCTCATATCAAGGAATTACATGTTCAGAGTAATTTATTAGTAAAATTAAATACGGATCAAACCTTAATGGTCACAATTCCCAAATGAAAGTAAGGTATAATCATTCAAAATCCATGTTAACTTGGAAGATCTTAAAGTCAACATCATGACATCAAGCACATAATACATTTATCATAAAGCTATTATATTCTTGTTCCATATTTAGTAAAATGTTCCTATCACGGACAAAAACATTTTCCAAAAAAAATATGTAATACATAAAGTTCTTCAAACCCTTCATAATTACACACAATACGTTATTCAGAGATATTACTCAGAAACTTATCAAACCTTTCAAAGATATCAGATGATGGAATAATTCCCAATAGCATTAAAATTATTTAAACTTTGACAGAATAATCTCCGATCCAACTTATAACAGATAAGACAGAATAACTTGAAGCTCAACATAGAGCCTTCATCAAGCATGCCACAATAAATTATCAAATAAAGAACTCATTCAAGCATAGCAAAATATCTCTTTCAGAAAACTTGTCATATCTTGAACATTCGAAGTTTCGTAGCATATCTAGTCATCTTGGGAAAATTATCCAGAAAGCTTATCATATCGTAAATATGTCGGAAGTTCATAACATTTTTTTTTATCCTTTTAGAAAATACTCATCATATAGAACATTTCGTAACCAAAATATAGATTTCATTACACAGTGTCTGGCATAGCCATTTTCAAAATCATTTACACAAAAGTGTCTTTTACAAAGACATTACTCACTTAGGTCCATAGTCAATTCACACGAGAACACACATTATTCATCTATGTCGGAAGTACTGAATTTAATTGAGGGTATGACCTATCTGAATAACACAGATCACCTAAGTTTCTTTCTAATAAGCACTCATTTCCATATCACAATAAAGGAACCAGCCTTAAATTAATTCTCATACAAATATTTCATCCTTATCAATAATGGTGGGTTTATGATAACAATACGTTAGGTTCAGAATAAAACACATCAGAACAACATTATGTCTTTCAGACAAATGACAATCCACAAAAGAAACACAATTCCCTTCACCAGTATACATACCTCAATTCCCTCAACATACACTTTATCTCTACCAATTAACATACTCAACACCACCAACGTCCTAGCCACAATTTCAATTTCCTTGTATTACTAAACTTTCATAAAATTCCACCGGATATTATGTGGTCACAGACCATGATACTTGTAGTTATTATCATTCCAGGTAGCAATTTCAGCGTCCTAACTCTTGATTACTAGTTCCATGCTCGTTATCAATCATCAAATGTCTCAATCATAATAATTCCATGATTCGTTAACTACCATAATTCTAATGTCTCTTTCCCAAATATCCTTTCTATGACTTCAAGAAAAGCTTTAAATCTCTCATCATTTCATCATGTAGAGAATGAGCTTTTGGGCTCAAGACTTGCGCTATGAACCAAATACATCTTAATCTTTTCTTATCGTTAAAATTTCATAAGACTTTCAAGCTTCCATACTCATTACTGATCATCACATTCCTCAATTGCTATAATCAACCACAACTTCAGCTTCCCCAAATTCCTCATGGTTACTTTCATACGTAATCCATATCGAAACTACATTTAGACATTATTCACATCACATTTCCACAAACATGCTTATACTGACCAATTTTAACGTCGTAAGGACATTAATACTCCACATCTTTCATCGCTTTAGCCTCAATGTTAGACTCATAGCACAAACTCATTCTCATTTCATAACATTGATCAAATCCTCTTTAGTCACAAAACTCAGTCTATGAAATAACACATGGATTTCCTTCTATTACTTAAAGTCCATAAGAAGTCTTATTCTAAAACTCAATACTTAACTTACTGTAGAAGCTCATAAACATCTTTCAAAATGCATATCATAGCATGTCATTACTAGTTACATGCAACTTAAATGCATTCTAGACACTCCAAGGCTCAATGGACACGTGTGTGAGATCTTAACTCGTGCTCTGATACCACCTGTCATGACCCAAACCCGCCCCTAAAAGTTCGGACCATGACCGGCCTGTACATAGGCCTCAAAACAGAATTTTAGAATAATATTTAATCACATACGGGGCCTTAAGCGGAAGCATTATCAATAAAAAACAACATCCATTGAGCTTGTGCATACATGATGGTTTAATTGGATTTAAACATTTAAATACATTTCCAAATATACATATATCATCACAGAATTTATATAGATCTCACACACACTTCGTAAGACTTATTCATTTATATAACTCCTAACAATAAACTAAGGCCTCCACGTGGAGACATACCCCAGGTGACTTGGCAGACAAGCGAACCTCAGTACAACTCTAGTGTCAATCTCCGATGGCTCACCTACAGAAATATACATAAAACAGAATGAGCAAGGCTCAGTGAATAATAGCAACGTAAGAAGGTAATTGAATAAACAAAACCTTAGATAAAATAAATAGACAAATACCAACCATGTACAGGTCTTATCTATAACTATGTTTCAATACGATCTCAGATTCACCTATAATACAGAATGGCCTCGGGCCCATATATAATACAGAACAGCTTTAAGCCCACAGATCTTACAGAACGACCATAGGCCTACCAGATACAGAACAACCATAGGCCTAACAGATACAGAACGACCCTTGGCCCAGAAATAACAGAATGGCCATCGGCCCAGAAATATCAGAACGGCCATCAGCCCAGAAATAACAGAACGACCATCGGCCCAGAAATATCAGAACGACCATCGGCCCAGAAATAATAGAACGGCCATCGGCCCAGAAATATTAGAACGGCCATCGGCCCAGAAATATCAGAACGGCAACAATATTCATTGACAGAAGACACATGAATTATTAGTCTCAGAGTTATACGGAGGCGCACAGATTCTTTTAATCAATGACACGAGTTAACAAAGCTAATTTGCATTTAACATAGTGTTAATAATGATTATTAACAAATAGATACTGTAGTTCCATAATATACATACATTCCATTATTCGTTATGAATCAATACCGCTAACTTGTAGGTAACAGAGTATCATTAATAATTATTAACGAAAGATGCATGTATCATTACAGTATGGTCAATAGAGATAGCATAATTCATATCATAACGTGGGTCATATAACGATGGTAGACTTTTGTGTTCATATCATAGGTTCTAAACGACCTTGGGTCCATGTATAACACAACAGGATAATCTCAGATTCATTAGTGGCAAACCTGAATGATCTTAAATTCACACAGATTTCATCATTGAAAGATGAACATAAGTTCCATTTATTCATTAAGAAACGATATAGTTTGATTATAGATGACAGAGGGTTAATATGCGTTATAGACAGAACAGAATGATTCCAAAGTCATACCGATGTATGCAACTCTTTCAACGTTCACACTGATTTCCAACTGACATAATGCTAGCGTAATCACTTACGAAGAACAGAGCATTAGTAACAATAGTCATTAACAGTAAATAAAATGTACATATGGCTTACTATTACTCACAGTGATCGGCTTTCAGTAGTAATGGGATGATGTCCTCGTCTCGACCTACAAGTACATTGCACAACACATAATATGAGATTATACTCGATCCTTTACTTATTCTCTTTGATCATTCAATCAATTAGACATGGTGGTACCAAGCTCATTCTTCCTTAATAAATTATAATCCATGTCTCAGAAAACAGGAGAAATCGATAGGAAATGGTTTAGGTGAAGAAATGGTACAAAACCGGTTGATAGAAAGTGAACAGTTGCCACTAATTTGGGCATAACTATTTCTGTATTTAAAATTTGGGAGTGAGACTACCACCATTAGAAACTAGACTTCCGGGGCTTGATTTTAGGCTCAAGAATCACTCAAAACGGAGTCCGGATGCAAAAGATATGCTTGTTCGAAGTTACTCAGTGTATGCTGAAACAGGGGTGGCTGCTCGTGCGCCCACTTTGGCCGCTCGTGCGCCCCAATTCCGCTCGAGCGGAAGAACCCGGCCGCTCGAGCACCCAAAAACAGACTGAAAACCCCTTTTTTCTTCTTCATGTCTGCTCGTGCGGTGCCCGTGGCTGCTCATGCGGTCTGGGCAAAAAAACATCAGTCCGAAAATGGTTTTTGCTCCAACATTTAATCTTTTCATTTTTTGAGCTTAATTCCAAGTCTAATTACTCAAAAACATGTAGAATTCCTCCCAAAACATAACAACCTAACATCATTCAAATGGAATTCCATCTTAATTACAGCAATCTTGCTCAAAGTTAAACTTCAATCACACCTTTTCTATACATTCAAACTTCTACAATATGTGCTCCAAATCATGTAAATACATCTTACACAAAGGTGATTCACATACCAAACCTTATTATTCCATGAATCATTCTTAGGATTGAACTCAACTCAAGGTTCAATTTCTTGAATTCAACCCAATCCATTCATAACCCAACACACTTGTTCATTTACATATGAAATTTCCAAATTAAACCTTGATTGATGGATTCTCTACAAGGTTAGTAGTTAGAGCCACATACCTTACCCAAATCTTTGTTCTTCCCTTAATCTCTTCCATTTTCCCAAGCTTTTGGTTGATCTTCTTCCTCTATCTTCTATCTTCTTCAATCATCTTCAAGCTTCTATGGATGTTAACTTCAAGCTTCCATGGATGTTGAGTTTCCTTAGGGAGAAGCTTTGCCTCTTCTCTCTCTTCCTCTCTCTCTCTCACGGTTTCCTCTTCCCCTCCTTAGATATTTTGCTTTTTTTGACTACAAAAGATGAGTTCACCGCTCAAATAACTCATACACACCCAAATATATAATTATATAAGCTTTATCACAAATAAGGAGGGCCTAAACATGCCCTTACGAATCGCACAAAATTAAATTTCAACTAAACTTTCCAGATGACTCTAAAAATCATGCTAATCAATAATATGTCCTCTGTTCCGGTTTCTGAAGCCTCTACAGCCTTCAATTTTGCAGCTCAAAATTAATCACCCAAACGTGCATTAACGGGTCAGACAATTTAGAATTCCAATTAGTTTTCCCAAATAGTTCTAAAAATTCCCAATAACATATCCAAGTACTCAATTTTGATTTCTGAACCCGTAAAGGTCGGTAATTTCAGTTTTAAAGTCATAACTCAACAGATAGTTCTTCAATTCCAGTAGATATAATTAAATTAAAAAACATTAACCCCTAATTAAATAAGGATGACTTCATATACACATTTTGGGATCGTTACACCAAACCTTCGACCAAGCAGAGGCAAGTGGAAAGAACAAGGTGGGGGCAGACATCGATCCTTATGAACACCTTCTGTGGGCTGTTGAGGCTTTGAAAGCCGAAGGACTGAACAAACAGCAAGTACTCGCAGTTGTCGCACAGCTTGTGGATGGCAGTTTCACCACTTAGAATGAGAGCAGTTCAAAGCAAGGGGAGAACCAAGAGAGGGGCCATCGTACCAGAAATGATCTTTTGAGCTCTAAGTCTACACCCGGAAGAGATCAGAAAACTAGGTCAGCACCTGCCGACCCCTTTGCTAGTACACCCAGCAAAAATCCACAAACCTCGAAGTATCTACCCCGAGGTCGTAGGTCTTCTATACCCTCTATATGCCTTTGTCCAAGGCTCTTCAAATCCTTGTTAAAAAAGGCCATCTCAAACCCATCGAGCCTCGATCTCTCCCTGGTCGTCTTCCGCCTAGTCATGATGCTACCCAGTACTGCACCTACCATCAACGAACCGGCCATTAGTCCGACAATTGCTTTCGTCTTCGCCACGAAGTACAGGATTTGTTTGACAACGAGGTCGTCCTCCCGCCAGCTCAGCAAAGTCTATCGTCACTGGATCAGCGAACTTGGGGGATAGTACGAGTATGTGATCGAGGGATGAACCACCTGCGTACGGCGCTCAGTTTACTCCAAATGTGGCGTATGGCACGCACTATTTTGAGCATTTGTGAATGCTAGTTTTTGTACTTTCTGACTTGGGTATCGAGCTAGTTCTGGTGTGTTGTATAGAGTCAGTCTTTTTGTACTGAGTCAGTCGGGTCTGTCTTGTTGTATCAAGTCAGTCCTGTTTTGTTAGAGTCGGGTGATTCCGGGGGCGTTATCTCGGACATCACTTGCTTGTTTTGTGTTTGTCTTTTTACTTTCTTCTTTTGAGTCTGTTTCTGCCTTGGAGCCAATTGTGCCGACAGATTTTGAATGAAACAGCAGTGATTTTCACACTCTTGGGTTTGCTTCTGCCTCAGAGCCAGTTGTGCCAGAAAATCTAGATGAAACAGCTGTGCTTTTCACCTGCTCTTCTGTGCCTTAAAATTATTGCATTGATCTAAGTTTTTCAAAACTTTTTGAACATTGTGATGAAAACAAAGAGGAAGGAATTCCTCAGGATTTGAAAAAATTTGATCAAACTGAGAAAAAGAGAGGCGTGCTAAGCCCTTGATGATTGAGATCATGCTTGTTAATGTGAGTACAAAGAAGGATTGCGACTTGATCCAAATTGGTTCTACATTGTCTTTCGCACGAGCGATTAGTCGCTTTCTTAAAAGATTTCAAAAAATGTTTTGCGCCGCCCTATGAAGACCCGTGTGGAATCGCTCTTGAGATTATGCAGCCTAGGATTATTCTCAGCCTCAACACTTGACTCCTTTGGCTTTCAAACCCTAAACTTGGATTCAGAATGTCCAATGGTCAACCATTGAAAGAGGCCCGTGTGGCCATATCAGAAGCAACGCTTGGACTTGGGGCACGAAGGTCAGATATGATCAAAAGAAAGCTTGCAAAGCTGGATGAGAAACAGCCCTTGAACTAGGGGCAAAGAATGTCAGATGTGCTCGAAGAGTCAAAAATTGGGACACTCCCCAAGTTAATGAAGATTGGCAAGAATGCCAAATCCCAGAAGGGAGGAAAGAAGAAAGTATTGCTGAAGGACAATTGAGCTCCTATCCACAACACTGGGGGTAAATCAGGCCCCCATTGGATGGACTCCTACATCATCAGTGAACAACAGTCATTCTCCTGGATTCAGATGGCTTCGAGATCTCAAACCATTCAACATGGACAAAGCTACACTTTTACCCTTGAGAGGCTCGCTGGGCCGAAAACCCAGAAGGGCGACCTAGGCAAAAGTTAGAGCAAGAGAAAAAATGCAAAGAAATAAAAAAAGAAGAAAAGAGATGAAAAAAGAAAAAAAGAAGAAAAGAAATGAAAAGGAATGAAAAGAAAAGAAAAACAAAGCTCGCAAGGTTGAAAACCCAGAAAAGGGCCGCCTTGGCAAAAGTTAGAGCGCAAAAGGAGAGGTTAAATACCCGAGTGTACCTTAACCCGGAACTACGTCAGGCTTGATTCCCATGTTTGGGATACGTAGGCAACTTCATTCTGAAGTCCAACCATAAACACTTCCAAATTGATTGTGTCCATGTAATGGTTTTGATCATCTTTGTCTTCTCTGTATCCGAGGGTTCAGTTGTGATCGTCACTTTGAGGACTGATTACAATGTGCTGCGGTGCTATTCAAACAAGGGGCAACTTTCCGTTGTCGTGCAGTGCAATTTAGACAAGGGCAATTTTCCATTGTTTTGGATCTGAGGTTATACATCTCAAGAGTAGATTTTGTGTTGGTCTAGCAGTGGCCATTTGTAAAAACAGTTTTTGAGAATTTTTACTGAGGTTGACTAATTTTCTCGAAAACTATTTCATTTTTCCAAAACTGGACCATTTATTGGACCCAAAAAAGGAAAATTTTCAGTGCTCATAGCCTGACTTGCATGATTTCAAATCAAAAAAGTTGAATAAGCCTGTTAATCTAACTCTCATTTTTGGTCAAAACTGTTTTAGTAGAAAGCTCAAAAACAAAAAATGGTCAAAATGATGAACTAGGGGCACAGTTGAGTCAGGCTTCCTGTCTTTTTCCCATTGTCAACATGCTTGTCAAAAAGGGCACAACTAAAGCTAACAACAAAAGGCTGCAAGCTCTCTCACATCCTTTGAACAACGAGGTATCAAGTTAAGTGCGAAGCACGAATTGGAATGGATCAAGATATTCCACTCCGTCATCTGGATAGGTCTGGTCACATCTGAACTGGCCAAAGACGTCATCAACCAATGTCAGTTGCTGATTTGCTACACACCCAGATGTAGCACAACCTCTCTGTGGGAAAGTTCACTGTTGTAAGCAGAAGAAGAAGAATCTAGCGGAATGCTAGGGGCAAGAGCCCACAACTTTCTGTTTATCCATCAACCACCCAGGAGAGGTATAAAAAATGAGAGATTGAAAAATAGAGAGATGTGCACTGAGAGAAAAAGTGAGAAAATGGATTTTTCAGAAAAACAGAGCCTGAGGGTCGAGTGATGTGAGAATCACAAATGAGAAAAGGGTAGGAAACAATACCTGAAGAAACGGGATCCTCGTGAACTGAGAGGTCTCCCATTGGTGGTACATATCTGAGTGTTGTGTGTGTTTTTGTTTGTCTTGATTCTTGTTTTGAGTCGTGTCGTGCGTCAATAGATGTGTTTAGGTTTTTTACCTTTGTTTTCCGTTGTTGAGTCGTGGTGTGTTGTGTTCAGTCGTAGGCTCAATACCCGGTCGAGAACTCATTTCTCAATTTCAAAATGATTTGTTTCGTGCTCAGAGTGCTGTGCCATTCTCCACATTTGTGCAAAACAGGATTCGTTCTTTCATAAAACTGCAGGGTTCAACCCAGGTCATGTCAGAATAGTAAAACCAGGACCTATCTAAAGCTATATGGGTTCCGGACTGCGAAGCAAAAGAAAATAGGGAAAATTTGGAGCATCTGAGTTTGTTTCGATTTCTTCAAGTTCCGTCATTCCATCCCGTATGTTCAGAATGAGCTGTGTGTTCAGAATGGGCAGTGTGCTGTATGAGCCGTGAGTTCAAAATGAACAGAGTACTATGTTATGGGCTGTGTGTTCAGAATGAGCAAAGTACTGTGCTATGGGCTGTGTGTTCAGAATGAGCAAAGTACTGTGTTATGAGCTATGTGTTCAGAATGAGCAGTGTGCTGTATGAGCTTTGTGTTCAAAGTGAACCGAGTCCTGTGTTATGAGTTGTGTGTTCAGAATGAGTAATGTGTTGTACAAGCTGTGTGTTCAAAGTGAACCAAATACTGTGTTGACTGTTTCAATGCCAGAATGACGATCAGAAGTGCTCTCCTTGAGTACCATTTCCTTTTAGAGGCATCTCGACCATGTTTGCAATGAGTTACTAGGAGATCAACTACGACGGTGGAAACTAGAGTTCGAATGGCTGATGCCTAGAACACAAATGTTTGGAATTTCCGAGACTAAAGTCTGGTTTGAATACCCAGGGGTGTATCCTCGGCTTGAAAACTATATGGAAGCCCCATAGGTTGAGGTAGCGGGTATGCGCCTCAGTTCTGGATACTGAACCAACCTAGTCTGTTACCCCGTTGGAGAATAGGGAAAGTTGTGAATATGATCACGAAGAAAAATGGCATCCGTGGCTTCTACATGCAGATGTCGCTAGTTGTCAGCATTTCAGGACCGTCGCACTGTGAGTTGAAGGTAAGAGTTCGAAAAACACAAGGGGAGATCCCCATCAGAGTAGAGCGATTCACCGCCACTCACCCCATGAGGTGCTTTCTATAGCGCCGCTTTCCCTAAACATCATGCTCTACATTGCTTATAACATGTTGTAACATGTATCGTAGCATCGCACTATTTTGTGCACCCTACTTGCATTGAGCATGCATTTTATCGCGCTATTTTGCGCATCGCACTATTTTGTGCAACTTACTTGCATTGAGCATCCATTTTATTGCGCTGTTTTGCGCGTCGCACTATTTTGTGCACCTTACTTGCATTGAGCATGCATTTTATCGCGCTATTTTGTGCATCGCACTATTTTGTGCACCTTACTGGCATTGAGCATGCATTTTATTGAGCTATTTTGTGCACTGCACAATTTTGTGCACCTTACTTGCATTGAGCATGCATTTTATCGTGCTATTTTGCGAATCGCACTATTTTGTGCACCTTACTTGCATTGAGCGTGCATTTTATCGCCCTATTTTGTGCATCGCACTATTTTGTGCACCGTACTGGCATTGAGCATGCATTTTATCGCGCTATTTTGCGCATCACACTATTTTGTGCACCTTACTTGCATTGAGCATGCATTTTATCGCGTTATTTTGCGCATCGCACTATTTTGTGCAACTTACTTGCATTGAGCATGCATTTTATCGCGCTATTTTGCGCATCGCACTATTTTGTGCACCCTACTTACATTGAGCATGCATTTTATCGTGCTATTTTGGGCATCGCACTATTTTGTGCACCTTACTTGCATTGAGTATGCATTTTATCGCGCTATTTTGCGCATCGCACTATTTTGTGCACCTTACTTGCATTGAGCATGCATTTTAGCGCGCTAGTTTGCGCATCACACTGTTTCGTGCATTACATTCGCGCTATCTTGCGCACCTTATCTGCACTTGTTAGTGCATTGCATCATTCGCGCTATCTTGCGCACCTTATCTGCACTTGTTAGTGCATTGCATTGTTCGCGCTATCTTGCGCATCTTACTTGCACTTGTTAGTGCATTGCTTTGTTATGCACATTTCAGTTGCGTTGTCACGCACTTTTCACCAGCATTGTTATGCACACCTATCTTGCATTGTTATGCGCGCTCCTTTATTCCAAAACACCAGGATATGTCCATGTGTTTCTCCCTCTTTTTTTGAAACACGAGGATATGTCCCTGTGTCTCTCCCTCTTTTTCGGAAACACCGAGATATGTCCCTGTGTTTCTCCCTCTTTTTTCGAAACACCGGGATATGTCCCTGTGTTTCTCCCTCTTTTTCCGAAACACCGGGATATGTCCTTGTGTTTCTCCCTCTTTTTCTGAAACACCGGGATATGTCCCTGTGTTTCTCCCTCTTTTTTCGAAACATCGGGATATGTCCCTGTGTTTCTCCTTCTTTTTCCGAAACACCGGGATATGTCTCTATGTTTCTCTCTCTTTTGTTTAGAGCATTTGGAACATGTTCCAATGCTTGTACCACTCCCTTTCCTCTCTCGCGTGTGATACACTGAGAGGTTCTCTCTTTCCTCTCTCGCGTGTGATACGCTGAGAGGTTTACCCTTTCCTATCTCGCGTGTGATACGCTGAGAGATGTTGCTTTCTCCTCTCCTGCGTGTGATACGCTGAGAGACATTGTTCCGTTTGAGAGTTTGGGTGTTCCCGGTAGTCGATTTTGGCCTTCTTCGCGTGAGACGCAGTGAGAATTGCATAATTTTCTTACATCCTCTGTACATGAGTTGTAGTTTGGTTCGTATTCGTTCGCTTAAACTGTTGCATTTATTGGGTATAATTGCTTCATTACAGCTTTCTTTGCATGATCATAAGTTATGTTCGGCTTTGTACGTGTCATTTGCATTTTGCCCATGCCTGCGGGCGCATCTCTTTAATTATCTTGCCTGTTTGTCTAAGTCTTCGGCCTTGTCAAAAATGGGTCGTCTCTGGGCTTTGACATTCACTTTCGTCATCTTATGACTTCTGAGTTTTGTCAAAGAGGGGCAACTGTAGACACCCCATTTTTGACCAACCTTGAGACTCAGACGTCATCGATTGAGCGCTCAGTGATTGCGCATGTTGTGCGCGTTTCGAGTTTCCATAGTTTTGGCTAAGAGCCTCGCCTCCGGGCCTCTGAACTCTTTGTGCTTCGGCTTGGTTTGCGGACCAAGCCTTGTTTCCCTTCCTTGTAGGGATGGGGTGGTCTTGTAGACCTTCCTTTTGTGGTCGTAGACCACTTTTTGCAGTCGTAGATCACTTTTCCCGCTTGGAGACTAGTTTCCGATTTTTGGATCCTTTGGCCGCACGCCTTGTCTCGGGACCGCTTAACGTTTTCTGTTTGGCTCGATTTTCGAACCATGCCTTGTTGCCTCTACCTAAAGGGACACTGTGGTCTGGGAGATCACTCTTGTGGTCATAGACCACTTTTGATGCCAGTAGACTAGTTTCCGAGGCTTTCGGCTGCACGCTTTGCCTCCCGAACTTTCGTCTTGCATTCCTTTTGGTTTGTTTTTCATACAAACCTTGTTTGGAAGGTGGTACAAGGGTGGGAGACCAGTTCTTCCCTTTGGAGACCACTTTTCTTCCCGCCAGCCAGTTTTTTGGTCGGACAACTGGTGTTCTTGGTCTTTGGACCACCTTTTCTGGTCGGCCACCACATCATTGGCTTGCTTTCAGTGTGTAGACTTCTCTTACCCATGGCTGACCAGTTTTCTTATTGGGAGACCACTTGTGGTGGTCGGCCGACCACTTCAAGTAGCTGGCCGACCACTTTAAGTGGTCGGCTGCTTTTCATCACCTTTTCGGAGATATTTTTAGGCCAGTTGGAAGGCACAGAAGCCATTCTCCATACACATGTATGGAGGGATGGCTTTAAGCCTAGAGCTTGTCCAACAAGCTTGTTGCTTGTTCTCTATAAAGGAGAACCTCCCCCCTCCTCCTCCAGGTTCAGAAAAACTTGGCTTGAGATATACATACACATATATCTCTATATCTCTCTTTTGGTCTCATATTTGTGCCTTAAAGTGTAATTTCTCCATACTATTGCACATAAACACACACTCAAACACCATCCTTTGGTTGCTGAGGTGCTTAGGAGCTGGTTTTGGAGTTTTTGGATTGGTTTGAGCTTGGAAAACTTGCTGAAGTTGTGGTTTTGAAGGTGTTCTTCAAGGGTGAGTTGTTAACCCTTTAAACCCTTATCTTTTCTTAAGCTTTTGAACCTATTTTCATGCTGATTTAGGCTTAACTTCCTACTACAAAAAGTTCAGTTTTTCAGTCCTTAACATGTTTGTTTAAGGTCAATTTTGTGTTGGGGGTAGTCTACCCCCTCTTAGGCCTTGTTTGTCCTTGTTCTTGTGTCATCTTTTGAGCTATTGGGACCACCTTGTTTTGGCCTTCTCACCACTGAAACTCAGAGGAATTTCAGTGGTGGAAATGGTGTTTTGAGGTCCCAAATAGGAGAGGGTCATCCCCTCTCCTTGTGTTTTGAATACTTGATTTGAATGCCTCATGTTTGAGCATGTTTATTAAGCTTGTGTTGGCTCTATCTTAGCATGTATTTGGGATTATTTTGGCATGACATACCACTGTTTTTACTTGGTTTTGTCATCCCTTGCATGGTTCATACACTTGTAGTGTATTTCTCACAAACTAGTCTTGTATGCTTCATGAAGTAGCATGTCATTCTAGCTTGTTTTAAGTCCATCTCAGCATGTTCTTGGTGTTGTTTTGCTATGTCATACCTCTGATTAGGTTTGGTTTGATGGCTCCATGCATGCTCCATGCACTTGTAGTGCAATTCTATTTACTAGCCTAGTGTGTATCATGCTTTAACATGTCATTCTAGCATGATTTTTGCTTAACTTCAAGAAGCTTTTGTCCATGTTTTTGCATGCTCTAGCTCTGATTTTTGTTGTTTTGGTCATGCATGCCATGCTTTGTATAGCTATAGTGCATCCTAGCTTGTTAGCTTTGTGTATCAAGTCCACTACCATGCATTGCTTGGCCTATTTGAATGATTTGGCATAATTTGGTATGAGATTTCAGTCCATGTTTCATGGTCATACACTTGCATCTTTCACTTATTCCATGCTTTGGAGAGTTTGTGTTTTATGCCTTAACATGAGCCATTGCGTATGCCTTCATGCCTAAGCTTGCGAGCTATCATTTCAGTGTTTTTTTGGGGTTATTTTACCATGATATAACTCTGATTTTTGTTGGCGAAGCCATCTCATGCTTGGTCTTAGTAGGTGTAGTGTAACCCTCCATTTTGGCCTTGCATATTTCATGCTTCATGCCTTCATGCTAGCTTATTTTGGCTTCCTTTCGTACATGTTTTAGACTCATTTTGACATGCTCTAGGATTGTTTTGGGTTGTATTTTCCTTATGCTTCATGTTTTGCATGGTTGTAGTTCTAGACACCCCATTTTTGACCGACCTTAAGACTCAGACGTCATCGATTGAGCACTCGGTGATTGTGCTTGTTTTAGCTTGTTTCGAGTTTCTGGAGTTTTTGGCTGAGAGCCTTGCCTCCAGGCCTCTGAACTCTTTGTGCTTTGGCTTGGTTTGTCGACCAAATCTTGTTTTCGCTTCTCGGAGGGAGGGAGAGGTCTAGTAGACCATCTCTTTGTGGTCATAGACCACTTTTCGAGGTCGTAGGTCACTTTTCCCGTTTGGAGACTAGTTTCCAATTTTCGGAGCCTTCGGCCGCGCGCCTTGTCTCGGGATCGCTTAACGTTCTCCGTTTGGCATGTTTTTTGAACCACACCTTGTTGCCTCTGCCTAGAGGGACACTGCGGTCCGGGAGACCACTTTTGTGGTCGTATACCACTTTTGGTGCTCGTCAACTAGTTTTCGGGGCTTTCGGCTGCGTGCTTTGCCGCCCGATCTCTCGTCTTGCATCCGCTTTGGTTTGTTTTTGGTACAAACCTTGTTTTCCTTGTTTGGAAGGTGGTACAAGGGTGGGAGACCACTTTTCCTTCTGCCAGCCAGTTTTCTGGTCAGATAACTGGCTTTCTTGGTCTTTGGACCATCTTCTCTGGTTGGCCACCGTACCACCACCTTGCATTCCGTGTGTAGACCACTCCCACCTATGGCCGACCAGTTTTTATCTTGAGAGACCACTCAAAGTGGTTGACCAACCACTTCAAGTAGCTGGCCGACCACTTTAAGTTGTCGGCTGCTTTTTGGCACATTTTTGGAGATATTTTCCTCGAGCTGGCACAGCTGGAGGGCACTAGAGCCATCCTCCATACACGTGTATGGAGGGATTGCCTTGGCCCTTAGCTTCTTGGAGAAGCTTTGCTTTTTGTTCTCTATAAGAGGGAGGGTCCTCCTCTCTCCTCTAGGGTCAGAAAAATGAGGGTTTGAGTTATACATATAGCTTTGTATCTATCTTGCCTTGGTTCTTCATTTTTGTGCCTTAAAGTGTAGTTTTGCCTTACTTCATTTTTGTATCGAGTGTTGTGTTGACAGTCCGATGCATCAGATTATGTGAAACAGTTTATGTATGGTTTGAGACTGCGGTTGAAGAACATACCGGAATGCCGTAGATGGCCAGCAGGTCGAGGCTCCGCTAAAACATCCCCATCACGGAGGCGGTCAGCTCCAGGGACTGACGAGTGTACTCGGAGGAAGCCCGCAAAAGTGTTAGAAGCATTAGTATTCGCGGAATATCAAATGAAATGAAATGAAATGACAATGCAAGATGCAAAATGCAGTAGTACATACCGGAGGCAAGTCGTAGAATCCGACCAACTCATGATCAGCCGGAGGGGGAGCGATGGGGATCTGGTAAGTCTCCCCACCCTGCCCTCGGCATGTCATCATCGTGGGCAGTGCTGGCCAACTAGCTCCCCGTCCCTTCCGAGCTCCACTCTTGCCACGCGCTCGAGCCGTCCTCGATGTCCCTGCCCCTGCTTCTGCCCTAGCTGCCGGCGCTATTGCCCTCTCTCGCTCAGCTCGACGGCCACTGCTCAGAGGCCGCATGATGTAGGTCCGGACGTACTCTGTGTAGTCACCCTCGCCCCTGAAACCCTCAGTCTCTCAGCCGATCGTATAATCAGCCATCTGCTCGGGAGTGAACCTCTCCGTCTCCCTCATGTGTGTAGGAGGTGGACCCGGAACTATCTACTCCGGTAAACCTAAGGTCTGGCGCAGGAAGCGCTCACCCAGGTACCAAGCCCGACAGACCGGGCCCTCCAGTAAGATCCTGAACCGGGCGGTATCCTCAGCACCGGCAAATCGATCCCGAACCCCAACTGGCAATGGAGCCCAAGGCTGCCAAGTGATCTGAAAATGATATGCAGTTAGTTATCTACTATTATTGAAAATACAGTGCAAAGCGAAGCTTGAAATAAATTCTAAAGTTGAACATACCTCTGCGGGGGTGATGGTGTAGAAGTAGCGGCGGAAGAATATGAACGTCTCTCGGGGTCTCCGCACACACCTCACGTCGAAGCATCGGGAGAATGAAACGCCGAGAGGAGTCTCCACGTCAGGCACTGGCGCAAGCCTCGGGAAGTAGGCGTAGAGCCACAATTGCAGGGCAAATATCAGTACGCTTATCAGATAAAGCAGAATGCAAAATAAAGCAGAAATGGCAGAACCGTGTGTTGTGCAGTGTGTGCAGTGTACAGTCAGTGTAAAGCAGATTATATGTGCGCCATGTGTGCAGTATACAATCAGCATAAGGCAGACCGCAGTGTGTGCAGTGTACAGAGTACAGAAAATGTAAAGCAGAAATGTAAAAGAGGAAGAAAATGCACCTCCCAAGCTCGCCAATAGCCCCCGAGCAACTGCCCGCTGCACCGGGAGGATGAGCTCATGTATCCGTATAGAGTGGCCAAGGCAGCGCCACCCTAGTCGTAGCTCAAGATTCGGGTGACATCTACAAGCTCGCTCAGCAAACAGAGGGGCACAGTGTTCGCCCGGTCGGCGAAAATAGTAGTCCCCAGCAGAAACATGAGGAAGCCGCGCGCGTACTGCTCCACCTCCTCCTGAGTCATCGGCGCCTCCTCCACTAGAGCCGGTTGAATCCGGAAGTGCTCCTCGAACCACGACTATCGAACGAATCCTGCCCGAGCGAGAGGCAGTAGGGTGCCGAGCAAGTATATCTGAGCGGCCTCACACTCATCCATGTCAGTGTCGAAGGGGATCGGATCACCCCCTACCCCGATGCCGGTGAGCATCGAGAAGTCATAGGGGGTCATCGTCATGTCTCCCGTGGCGGAGAAGTGGAAGGAATTGGTGGTGTCCCACCATCTCTCCACCAAAGCGGCAAGGAGAGGTCTACTCGCGGTAAGTCTAGAAAGTCCCCTGGAAAAGGTGCCGAAGCCAACCTGGTCCACGATGTGACGAACCGCATCGGGCAGCTCCATATACCACCCTCGGGCGGCGACATTCCCATACCCCCCGCAGGTATGGGAATCCCCTTGTATTCAAAAACAATAGTTGCGAAGCAATATTCAATACACAGTTTTGAAGAAAATTTAGAATTGATATAACGTGTGTGCACGTGTTCAGATTCAAATAAACATCGGGTACCAGTGTGCTAGCAGAGAACTACAGCATATGATGTGTCATTATGATTGAGTGGTTCAGTACAGATATAGCGTGTGTGCACGTGTCCAGATTCAAACAGACATCGGGCGCCGGTGTGATCACCAGTGAATTACAGTGTGTGATGCGTCAGTGTGTTTGAGTGGTTCAGGGCAAGTGCAGTGTGTGTGCGCGTATTCCAATTCGAACAGATATCAGTGCAAGTGTGTCCACAGTCAACTACAGCATATAGTATATCGGTGTATCTGGATCAAATGATTAAAGGCAGAATCGACTATGGCAGTTGTGTATTCTACTTCGCAGAAAATGAGACGGGAAAGAATATACCTCGGAACCGCCGTGTGAAAAGTGTGTCTCGGGCTCACACAGAAGCAGCTCTGCTGGCACCCTCCTATCGAAGCTCCTGAACTGGCGGAGACCGTCAGGAGGCAGCTCATGAATCGCCGGCCTGTAGGTCGCCGGATCGAACGGACGGACGTTGAGAGGCAAGAGCTCAGCCTCTAGGTCCATGTCTACCTCCGAGGGAGCCCCACCACCGGGAAGATCGTCTGCCATCTTAGAGAGAGTGCGAAAATGGCCGAAAAAAGTGAAAACTGGGCTAGAATGCGAAAGGTCAACCAAAAAGTCAATCCCGAGAGGGCGGAAAATTGCCGGAAAAGTCGGAATGTGGAAAAGTTACCACTACAACAAAAAAGACCTTTGGTGACAGACTAATTTTGTCTCCAAACATCAAAAGTTCGTGACTAAAGTAATCTGTGACGAAAAAAATTTGTCACCACGTTCGTGGCCTATACGTCGTCACAAAAAGTACCTGGTGACGAAAAACAGTTTCGTCACCTATTTTTCATTTTTGGCGACGAAATGTTTGGTCTCCAAATGTTGAATTTTTCATCCTCTAAAACACCAATTTCGTCACCAAAACTAAATAATATTTTATTTTAATTATTTTTTGCGACGAAATATTTCGTCACCAAATATATTTTAGTGACGAAAGTTTTCCTCACCGATGATATGGATTAAGGTGACAAAAAAATTCGTCACTAAAATGAGCAAAAAAGAAAATTATTTAATGACAAAAAACATTTTGTCACCAAATATTTCAATTTAGCGACGAAATATTCAACAAATGTGACAAAATTATTCGTCATGTTTTTTGAAAACTAATAGTGACATTTTTTATTTCGTCACTAATAAAAATTAAAAATTTTGAAAATGAGATTACTATTTTCTTCCGAAATTTTTTCTTTTCAGTAACAATTCCCTAAGCATTTCAATAATCTGTTCAATAAAATATCTATTACAAATCAATACAAAAATCTGTTCATTTTCATAAACATCACAATCGAATTTTAGCACTATTC
Organism: Camellia oleifera; assembly: GCA_022316695.1. Classification (NCBI taxonomy): domain Eukaryota; kingdom Viridiplantae; phylum Streptophyta; class Magnoliopsida; order Ericales; family Theaceae; genus Camellia; species Camellia oleifera. The sequence continues at coordinate 31,881,105 of CM039311.1, forward strand.
ACAAAAATACAATATGAACTGCATGCGGATTATAAACATGTCTCCTAATATCCACAAAAAACGTCTACTAATATCCACAAAAATATAATATAAACCGTATGCAGATTACCAAACACATCTCTTAATATCCAACAAAAAACATGTCTATTAATATTAACAAAAATAAAATATCAAGGGCGGATTACCAAACATGCCTCGTAATACTAACACAAATATAAAATTTACAACACAATCAAAATACATGTAAGGTAATATGAACAAAAACACAAAATAAGCTACCATCGGCCCTCCAAATTACCAAACACGTCCATATCAAATCTCGAATTTGCAAAAAAATGAAACACAAAAAAAAAAAAATGTCAGTTAGACAATTATATCTTATCCATAACATATACAATTTAACATGCATTTTTTGACTTAATTTTCAAACCGGGAGTCCCATGTTAGTTCCGTAAGTTTCCACAACTCACTCACATTGGTCCATCCCGAGCTGTTTGAGGTGTTTCTCGGGCCGTCTTGTGACGACCCAGAACTTTTCCCTCCGCTCGAGCGGAAGAGTTAACTCTCGAGCGGACTTTTGGGGTTCCCAGCAAATTCGCAGACGCCCTGATATTCTGTAAGTTGTAAATCTCCGCTCGAGCGGAGAAGTTGATGCTCGAGCGGACTGCTTTATTGGTCTGTGAGCGCTCGAGCGGGTGAGGTGGCGCTCGAGCGTGGAAAGTAAGATTGTCCTTGACATTTTATTAGTGTACTTAGAACCTTCTTATGTTATTTTGGAATATGGGTTGAGGTGGTACAATGAAGGTAAAGTAGGAAGGAACCAAAAGCTTTAATTTGAATGATTCATCTACGATCAGTCGTCACTCTTTTGCCCTTTTCTTTTTCCACACATTGAATTTGGATGTGAGGTTAGAACCATTGGAAAGCTTATTTCCGGGGCTTCAATTTGGACACAAGAACGACCTAAAACGGAGTCCGGATGGGAGAGTTATACCTGTTCAAAGTTTCAAAATCTGTGCTGAAAACAGGTCCGCTCGAGCGAGAATTTCTCCACTCGAGCGGGAATTACGGGACAGCAGCTTAAAAAGAGATTTTTTTGATCATTTCTCACACTTTCCTTTTCCCCTCTTCTCTCCTCTCTCCCTAGGTCCGAAAACCCTAGAGTTTTGATCCCAAATCGTCACCATTTCTCTAAGTTTTGATCAAGATTTTCCACCAAGGAATGAAGAAGGCATGAAGATCAACATTTGCAACCGATTGGAATTCCGAAATTATGGAGGAATCTCACCAAGGCTTGCTTAATTCTTGAGGTAAGGAATCTTGAGAGTTAAATTGATGGGTTAAAATGATGGACCATGTATCCTAGGTGTTTAATCAATGGAAAAATTGGAATGAAAAGAGATGGGTTAATAAGTTTGAATTTTTGTTTGAATTTCAATGTTTTCTTGAAACCCTAGGTTGGGTAATGATGTTAATTGATGATTTGGCCCAAATTGGAACTAGAATCATGAAATTAGTAGGTTGAATTACATATGTGCAAGTTTAATTGGAATTTGGTGATACTTGAAAATTATGTTTAAAATTTGCGAATGAACTATGGTATAAACATTGTAATTCATGTTGTAATGTGAAGGGAAAATTTGGGAAATAATCTATTAATGATATAGATGATATGAACTTGGTTTTAGAATGTTGGAATATGATTCAAGGATTTATGTTGCATTATGTTGAATTGCAAATGGTGTTAATAAACTAAGTGGTGTTGACCTTGTTGGATTATATTGTGTTAACTAATATTGACTTGAATATACCATGATAAATTATGTTTGAATTACGTGAATTGTATAGGGTCAGCTATAGGGGCGGACCAAGCACCTGAACACTGTGAGTAGTAGTATTTCGATGTATCTTTAACCGTTAATGATTATTGTTATTGACGTTATGATCTTCGTCGTAAGAATTATGTTGACATGTATGTTATGTATGCTACGTAAGAAATATTTGTGAAATTATGGAAACACCAAGGGTGTATGCTATATGAGGACCATTGTGGAATTATGTTAAATAATGGATTAACCTCTGAATGACTCAATCCGGAGAAAGAATTGAATGTCAATAACACAATTATGTGACTCACGTTATGATGTGAATGGCTCAACTCTTATTAATATAATGGAGCATATACCTTATGTTTATTGTTAATAATGTTATTCTATTATTGTGGGATAATTATGTCACCTTATGAGAAACCATGGGAAGATCTAAGAGCATTATTGTGCACCTCGTTCTGTTTATTGTTGATAATGGATATTAACACACTGTTATCTGTAAGTCAGTTGTATGGATTTATGAAGGACAAGTGGAATGCAAGTGCATTACGAGACTATGGTATCTTCGTATCTCTGGACTCGTTAATATGTAATAACATTCTGTTATCTATGAACTAGTGGCATTAATTCATGACAAACAAATGGGATGTGACTGCATTATGAAGTTCAATCTATGAATAGTTGCTATTAGCACTCTGTTGAATGCAACATAACTATGTTAACTCATGTGAATAATTAGAAGCAACTATGTGCTTCTGTATGAACTATTATATATTTCTGATATGGAGCAAAGTGCTGTATGGAGCCAAGTGCTACACTTTGGTGGGAGCCACCTCTAGAATTCGTATGAGCCACCTCTTGAATCCATATATATATATGTATACTGAGCTTAAAGCCGATGTGAAAGTTATGAGGCCGAGAGCCATTTGTGAAATATGAATCTATGAGGCCGAGAGCCATTTGTGAAATATGAATCTATGAGGCCGAGAGCCATTTGTGAAATATGAATCTATGAGGCCGAGAGCCATTTGTGAAATATGAATCTATGAGGCCGAGAGTCATTTGTGAACTTATGAGGCCAAGGGCCGACTTGTGAATTTGTGAACTTATGAGGCCGAGGGCCAACTTGTGAATTTGTGAACTTATGAGGCCGAGGGCCAACTTGTGGATTTGTGAACTTATGAGGCCGAGGGCCGACTTGTGAATTTGTGAACTTATGAGGCCAAGGGCCAACTTGTGAATTTGTGAACTTATGAGGCCGAGGGCCAACTTGTGAATTTGTGAACTTATGAGGCCGAGGGCCAACATGTGAAACTATGAATTCAAAGGGCCGAGGGCCAAGTTGTGAAGTTATGAATCTCAATTATGAATCTATAAAGCCAAAGGCTAATTGTGAATATGTGAACCCACCAGGCCAAGGGCCAGTCTGTGAATTTGTGAACCAACAAGACCGTTCTGACATTAGTACGGAATCAGATTAACTACCTGTCTTTTATATTATATAAACTCTGATTTGCATTATAATTCAAGTTGAACTTTGAGTTATTCACGTACTATTATTCACTGAGGTTATCTCACTATGTATTTTGTCTGATTCCGTAGGTCCTGCGTTTGGAGGTCAGCCTCAACTTTTAATGCTCGTCTTCCTTTGCTAGCCTCTGTGTGTCCAAGCATTTGGGTGAAGCCTACCCGTTTGGTGAAGTTTTGGCTTAGATTTTGATTGTCTATAATATGTTGTAACTTCTAATGTTTTTTTTTTATTATACGCCCAAACACGGGCGGGGTTGTATATGTGTATGTAACTATTATTATCTGTCTATTTGTGATCCTGGCATGATAGTGGTCGCTCAATGGATGTAGCTCTTTCCTTGCATGTTATTATATAAAATTTATGCTTCCACTTAGGCCCCATATGTTATACATAACAGGTTAAGTGTCCGTTTCTGAAGTGGTCATGCCCAAACTTTTAGGGGCGAGTTTGGGGCGTGACACGTCTCGTGGCTGTTGCACGATTTTGGCCCCCGAAGGCCTATTTTCAAGCTTAAGTGTGAAAAAATGCATTTTTGGACTTAGTTTTCAAACCGGGAGTCCCGTGTTAGTTCCGTAAGTTTCCACAACTTACATTGTTCCATCCCGAGGTGTTTGAGGTGTTTCTCGGGACGTCTCATGGCTGTTGCACGATTTTGGCCCCCGAAGGCCTATTTTAAAGCTTAAGTGTAAAAAAGTGCATTTTTGGACTTAGTTTCAAACTGGGAGTCCCGTGCTAGTTCCGTTAGTTTCCACAACTCACATTGGTCCATCTCGAGGTGTTTGAGGTGTTTCCCGGGCCGTCTCGTGGCTATTGCACGATTTTGGCCCCCGAAAGCCTATTTTCAAGTTTAAGTGTGAAAAAGTGCATTTTTGGACTTAGTTTTCAAACCGGGAGTCCCGTGCTAGTTCCATAAGTTTCCACAACTCACATTGGTCCATCCCGAGGTGTTTGAGGTGTTTCTCGGGCCGTCTCGTGGCTATTACACGATTGTGGCCCCCGAAAGCCTATTTTCAAGCTTAAGTGTAAAAAAATGCATTTTTGCACTTAGTTTTCAAACCGGGAGTCCCATGCTAGTTCCGTTAGTTTTCACAACTCACATTGGTCCCTTCCGAGGTGTTTGAGGTGTTCCCCGGGCCGTCTCGTGGCTGTTGCACGATTTTGGCCCCCGAAGCCTATTTTCAAGCTTAAGTGTGAAAAAGTGCATTTTTTGACTTAGTTTTCAAACCGGGAGTCTCGTACTAGTTCCGTAAGTTTCCACAACTCACATTGGTCCATCTCGAGGTGTTTGAGGTGTTCCCCGGGTTGTCTCGTGACTGTTGCACGATTTTGGCCCCCGAAGGACTATTTTCAAGCTTAGGTGTGGAAAAGTGCATTTTTGGACTTAGTTTTCAAACCGGGAGTCCCGTGCTAGTTCCGTAAGTTTCCACAACTCACATTGGTCCGTCCCGAGGTGTTTGAGGTGTTTCCCGGGCCGTTTCGTGGCTGTTGCACGATTTTGGCCCCCAAAGGCCTATTTTTGAAACTTAAGTGTGAAAAAGTGCATTTTTGGACTTAGTTTTCAAACCAGGAGTCCCGTGCTAGTTCCGTAAGTTTTCACAACTCACATTGGTCCATCCCGAGGTGTTTGAGGTGTTCCCCGGGCCGTCTCGTGGCTGTTGCACGATTTTGGCCCCCGAAGGCCTATTTTCAAGCTTAAGTGTAGAAAAGTGCATTTTTGGACTTAGTTTTCAAACTGGGAGTCCCGTGCTAGTTCCGTAAGTTTCCACAACTCACATTGGTTTGTCCCGAGGTGTTTGAGGTGTTTCCTGGGCCGTTTCGTGGCTGTTGCACAATTTTGGCTTCCGAAGGCCTATTTTCAAGCTTAAGTATGGAAAAGTGCATTTTTGGACTTAGTTTTCGAACCGGGAGTCCCGTGCTAGTTCCGTAAGTTTTCACAACTTACTTTGGTCCCTCCCGAGGTGTTTGAGTTGTTTCCCGGGCCAGCTCGTGATTGTTACACGATTTTGGCTCCCGATGGCCTATTTTTAAGCCTAAGTGTTGGAAAAGTACATTTTTCTAAATAGTTTTCAAACAAAGAGTCCCGTGCTAGTTCCGTAAGTTTACACAACTTACATCGGTCCCTCCCGAGGTGTTCCTGGGCCTTCTCATGGTTGTTTCACGATTTTGGAGCCCGATGGCATATTTTCAAGCTTAAGTGTTAGAAAGAACAAAACACTGGTGTTCAAATTTCATTTTTGGTTTGATTTTCAAATTATACTGAAACATGAAAACACAATATAAAAGTAGAGGAGGGTAAATTCAACATATATACCTTATATATGAACTTTTAAATCAATGAATTGTAAACCTACTTATTGTAATAATATTTGGAGGATTCAACCTGAAGCATCATACCAAAAAAAAAAAAAAAAAAAAAACAGCAAATAACTTTTAACTCAATATAAAAAAAAAGCCTACAATAAGAAATCAAACGTATCCACTATATAGTGATTCCTGCTAAAGGAAAAAATCCACTTATCATGGGAAAATAAAATCTCTTCAAACCTACTAATTGAATGCAACTCTTGGTTATTAGACTGGGTATAAAGACTGCCCCACAGGACGGTCCACTAACAAGTACTCATTGCATTGGAAGATATGATACAACCCAAACTTAAAAGGAAACCCACCACAGAAATATTGCCTCCCACACACCAAGGAACATCCAGTGTACCACTAGTAATACTAACTGTAAGGCATTGCCAGGTATTTATTATCAATGCCACATCCAGTACAACTAGAAAATATTTACTAGTGTGAAAGCAAGTATGGAAACTGATAATAGATGACAGTACAGTCAAGGTTCTATTTATAATGTGCAAACATTTTATGATGAAATAGTGAAGTTTAAAAGTGTCCTAACCTAAGCCGAAGTTCAAAAACCAGCAATTAAATAAGAGTCACAATACTAAGAACTAATTTAGCCATCATGTGTCTTGGTTATAGTTTGGATTTGTCTTCTTCTGAGGATCTCTCTCTAAAACTAGTTAAGTATCTTAGAGAGGATGTGACAAATACCATGGAAAACTCTCAACTATAGCCATCAAGTCATAAGATCTTAGTCATCCAAGTCTGTGGTTATGATCATATACATGTACCCACAAAAACACAGAAACAAAGAAGCAAGGCAGATAAAGAAGGTAAGAGTTTCATGCTAGCTTATTCAATGGCTTAATTGTCTAAAAACTATATTAGAATGGTTCTTCAATTACCATAAGTAATTCTAAAAGGTAATTAAGGCATTGACAGAAAAGAAAAATATCCCAAGCGACAACAGTAAACTAAGGAAAAAAAGAATTTCAAATAATTTCTTAACATAACAAGAGAAAAATAGACAATGAATTAGCTGTACCTGGCACAATAGTTCACCACCAAACATTGCTAAATCAATCTACAAAATAAAATTCAATTATTTTGATAAGTAAAAATAAGATAATTCAAATCAAATAACATAAAAAGAAACCAAGTTGGTGACATATGAGATGAATTCACAGTCATGATCAAATACCAAGAGTTAGAACCAAAAAAAGAAACTAATAACCCAAAATTTGGCATGATTCGAGTTGGGAGAATTCTGGCTAAATGAGCAGTAATTCCGCCAAATCCATCACTTGAACCGATATTGAGAAGAATTATGCTAGTCATACTCTTGCCAAATAGCCACTGCCACATACCTGCTTCATTTTTGAGGACGTACACATTCTCCATTTGTATAGACCCAGACATGTAACACATGGAACCTACAGGCCAACCAAATTTCACACACATTGCAGTGGAAAGAATAAATACAAAATGGTTTAGTTCAAGGGACAACAGTGTAATTTACTCTTTTTTAAAAAATTCCAACGCAGGACTAAACAGGGTGTACATTTTTTTTTTCTTTCTTTGTGCGACAATAGAATAGTCTGGCACTTTAAGAGACAGATGAACCAAACAAACCATATACCTGTGGCTATGTATGGCAATGTGAACACAAATGCTCAGCTGTCTGTTCCAACTAGGTGTCATGGATTGGGGCTGGAAGCAGGATCTGTTCCTAGTCTCTAGTCCCTATTCAGATGCAAGCCAGCATAAAAAAAACAACCACATTTAACTAAATAATATTCTCCCTTGCTTTTATAATTCCAATTTCCAAAAGAATTGTCAAACATCTACTCCTTATATGCAGTTATGCATTCTTTCTGTTCGGAAAGCTTCAACATGGAAAATATAAATATAAAATAAAATACAATTAAAAGTTAATAACACATCTGACAACCAACATAGTGAATATTCACACAATTAAACCTCTCTCAGCATATCAAGAGAAGACATGTTTTCCAAGCTGCAAACAGCATGTGCTCCAAGTTCTAGTAGCAGAGGGTATGCCCCAAGAAACTCGAAACTCTCTGTACATCCTGCATCTAAGTAGACAGTGGCATCTTCAATGTGCTCTGATATCTGAACAATTTAAAGAGGAACCTTGAAAAAAGATTCATTTAAAAGATACATGAAAGTAATTAAAATTTAAAATGCAAGGTAGTCCAACTTCAGCCCAATAAATAAAGAACCAAGTGCACATAAGTTACAATTTCCTGAGGAAAAAAAATTACCAATTGATGCTTGTCAATAGAGGATAATCAACATAGGCATAACAAGCAAGTCTGTTTGGAATTGTTCATTGATGGGTTGCTTTGAAGGAATTCTGGTGTGTAGTTCACACTTCACAACCCTCAATACGCATTTCTACATTTGCTACTTATATTAATTTAAACTTTCTAAAGCTACACACAAATTTTGGTCTCCGAATTAGACATAGTGAGCTCCATACAGACTTGTAGGTGTGAGAGCGTTGTGATGTGATTCTTCTTTTCCCATTTTTCTCAAATTATGGACGCACAAAAAACAAAAAATGCAACTAATTCCGAAGAGCTTAATTGGAAGTCATATATAGTAGAGGAGAGAGACTTGATGAATGTGAAATATGTCATTTTCTCTTAATTGACACTAATAATACCTCCTCTCCTCGGTACTTACACTGCAAGAGTCTCCAACAATAAGAAGGAAACCCACTCATAACTCTCTTTCCACCAAATAAATCACACTTCTAATGCCTTTTATAAAATAAAATAAAAAAGCAAACTCACTTTCCAAAAGTTAAAAGGCTATCGTCCAAATCAGCAAGATGATAATTATGATGCACCCAGAAATATTATCAATAATTGTTATTTCTACAAAATGTAAAGAGAAATGCTGTAGTTTAAGTGTTTTAAAAATTGTGAAAAGATTAGAAGAAATTTTGAAAACAATAAAAGTTGTCTCGAAATTATGAAAAGATTAGAAGAAGTTCTGAAATCAATAAAAATTGTTTTGAAATTAATGAAAAGTAGTTTGTATTCTTTTTTTTTTCTTTCTTTCTTTCTTTCTTCTTGTGCTCCAATGAAAAGATGAGTGAAATGTGAAAGGAATATATGATAGTATAGAAGTATACTGATTTTTTTTTTCTCTCTTTCTTCTAGTTAATTTTTTTTAAAAGTAATTTAATTATGACATTAACATCTTTGTAGTTGGAGTGAATGTCTAGTTCAGATTTAGAGAGGGAAGTTGTAAGGATCACAGTGGAGTCCATTGTTGTGGAGGCCCACAACTTCTCCCACAAAATTCAAAGTCAACATTGAATCTAAACAAAGTGGAGAGAAGCACACCAGTTGAATGTGGGTGGGAGGCTTAAATTCCATAAAATGAAGCGAACTGGGTGACCCTTTTAGCTTGTTTTAGTGGGAACAGAGTCATTCTTTAAAAAAATTGAGGGTTGTAGATTCGGTTGGTGATACATACTGAAAAAAATAGAAAGAATAAAGTTCAAAAAAAAAAAAAAAGAAGAAGAAAAAACAAAAAGAAATACAAAGCAGGAAAAAAATAGCATCAAAGAATAATAATATGAATTAAAAAGAATCAATCTTATCAATTCAATCAGAAACATTGTTCCTGCAGTGCAATCTAATAAGAAATAGCATCAAATAAGCAAGAAAAAAAATCTTTAAAAAACCCTAGCAATCCACTAGAAGCTAGATATATAATGGTTCTTCTCTAGTTCAAAACTCAATAGAAAGCAGATAGAATTGCAGATTATGTTATGAACCCTTGACAAAGAAACAAATAACTGAAACAAAGGAAATACAAAGCAAATAGAACAAAGATTCAAATAAAAAATTGAGAGAAAGAGAGAGAGAAGTAGAATACAGAGCAAAGAGGAGATAAACCTACCGAGCCAGAATAAAGAGGCGATGGTGTAGCACAGCAACGGTAAATGGCGAAAACCCGACGATCAACAAACATCTACACCGACGTGTGATTGTAAGAGGGAGAGAACTTCCAATCGTGAGAAAATGGATATGCAAGGTGAAGAGAATCGGGGTTTTACGAAGCAGCAAAAACACGGGGGAAATTAGGTGGGAAGGTAAAAATCAAGGTCCCTATTTGGTTTTAGTTCAACTTTCTATTTTGTTATTATTTTTTTACTTACCCAGAAAAAGCTTTCTATTCTTTTTAAATATATTTTAAAATTAAAAATTATTCATATACTTTGTAAAATTATATAAATATATTTTAAAATTAAAAATTATTAAAAAATTTTATTTCCCCCTAAAATATTTAGTGACTAAATTATATTTTGGTGACAAAATTATTTCTTCACCAAAGATAAAAATATTGGCCACAAAAATAGTCTTGTCACTAAATGATATTAAAATATCACCAAATTATAGGTGACAAAAATATATTTGTCATTAATAATTTTATAATTAGTGACAAATTTTTTCGTCACCAAAAGTCTAGTAATTTTGGCGCCCTCCAAAAATATTAGCGGGAAAATATTTGGTGACAAAAAAAATATAAATAATGACGAAATAAAATTTCGTCACCTATTTTTTTTATTATAATTTACATTGGTGACGAAATTTTATTTTTGTCTCTAAAAATGATACATTTTAATACGAAATATGATTTTCGTCATTAAAAGACACATATTTCGTGACAAAAAACAAATTTCGTCATTAATTTTCGTCTCTAAAGACTATTTTTGTTGTAGTGTACAGAGATCGAGTTGAACTCGAGGGAAACAAGCCCCGAGTGGCGGAAATCAAAAAAGAGGCACCGAAGCGAAGTTTCGTTCAGTTCAAAATGTTCGAAACGCGAAGGTACTCGCGAATCGGACGACGAAAAGGGAGCTAAAACCGAGGAAAACGGAGAATAGAAGCTCGGGAAATAGCCTAGAGAGTTGGGGAAGAGATTTTCGAGCAACAAGAAGTGAAAAAAATAGGGCTAGAGGCCCTATTTTTTAAGACCCGTGGCTGAAAGACCAAACTGCCCCGATTCAGGCATGTTTGGCCGGTTGGCCACACTGTTGGCCAGTCGGCCAAATAGATGGCCGATGGAAGTTTTTGGTGGCCGATGGACAGCCGATGATCTCCTCCAGTGGCCGGTGAGCATCCTACACCCTTGTTTGGATCATATGTGTGGTTTGGGGCCTTCATTGCTCAAGACCAGTGCAAGAAAGTGCACTTCCAAAGCTCAACCGGTCTCCGTTTTGACCTCAGACTGCGTCTTCTACGTGCAACACTCGAATACATGCGTGGCGTATCCTTTTTGTATCCTTTTGTCTCTTTTAAGATTCGAAAGTTGCCCCACATGCGTTGTTTTACAAACGCTTTGACGTGAACGCGTGTTGAGTTATGCGTCTTTATGCTTGCATTGTTATGCATTTTCGTCGATCTGGCGAGACCTTAAATACGCTCGGTCTAGGAGACCTTAAACCCTCTGAAGGTGCGAAACCTTTGGTGTTTGCATGCCTACACGCGTTGTAACGCACACAACTTGCATTGATATGCACAGATCACACGCATTGTCATGCATCTCAAGCGACACGCGTTGTCGCGTATTCGAGTTCACATGCATTGTCATGCATTTCAAGCGACCCGCGTTGTCGTACATTCGAGTTCACATGCATTGTCATGCATTTCAAGCGACATGCATGGTCGCGCATTCAAGATCATGTGCATTGTCGTGCACATCAAAAGACGTGCGGTGTCACGCATTCGCATCAACATGCATCATTTGCATTATCATGCATTTCAAAATCAAAACAAAAAAAAAAACAAACAATCATGCATTATCATGCATTTTCAAAACAAAAAACAAAGTCAAAAAATATACGCATTGTCATGCATTTTCCCTTTCATTTGCATCATTTGCATTTTCAAAAAAAAAAAAAAAAAAAAAAAAAACATGCGTTGCATCGTAAATAGTGCATATGTCATGCATTCCCTCGTAAATAGTGTATATGTCATGCATTCCCTTATATATAGTGCATATGTCATACATCTCGCTATAAATATTGCATTTACACCCAACCATTGCATATTGTATATATTGCATTGTAGCTTGCATGCATCCACTGCATCACATCCATCTATGGCTTGCGCCTTTCCATGTTAAGCTTGGTTTGGTATGTGCCCATATTTTTCGCGTTGAAGCATAGTTCTGCATGTGTACGCGCCTATTCCACTGCTGATATTGTGGTTTGAGGGTTGCGGTACCGTTTCTGTGTTAGATGCGGTTTGTTTGTTTACATGCCTTTCCTAGGCAAGATTTGGTTTGGCCCACGTGCCTTATCCATTATATCCTACCCATCCAGTGCATATTGTATATAGTGCATTGTAGCTTGCATGCATCCACCGCATCACATCCATCTATGGCTTGCACCTTTCCATGTTGAGCTTGGTCTGGTACATGCCCATACTTTTCGCGTTGAAGCACAGTTCTGCATGTGTACGCGCCTATTCCACTACTGATATTGTGGTTTGAGGGTTGCAGCACCTTTTCTGTGCTAGACACAGCTTGTATGTGTACATGCCTTTCCTAGGCAAGATTTAGTTTGGCCCGTGCGCCATATCCATTGTATAAATTACATTGTAGAGTAATTTTTGCATCCAGCATTAGGATAATTGTTCTTTCGTTAGCGGGTCATTTCTCCACTTTTGTCATTCCACCCAATTACTCGTTCTTGTGTCCGTCTATATCACTCATAGTTCTGCATGTGTACGCGTCTATTCCACTACTGGTATTGTGGTTTCAGGGTTGCGGCACCTTTTCTATGGTAGACGGACTTTGCATCTCCATCATCTCTATGACATTTGTGTGGTTTTGAACTGTTCATGATTTGATCATCATTCAATTGCATATCATTTGCATTGATTTTTACATTGTTTTGTAATTTTGCATATCATTTGCATATCATCGCACTGTTTTGTGCACCTCATTGCATTTTGCATGCATTTCAATCGCGCTATCTTGCGCACCTCATTCGCACTTGTTAGTGCATTGCATTGTCAACACAGCTTTCGATTGCATTATCATGCATGGTGCTAACAATATTGCACCTGTTGAGTTTTCTTTCTCTTACAGGCACGATATTGTATGTACGGTTCATTTAAAGCTGGTGCAACCAGACGAGCCGCACAGGTATTGTATTCTCCGCGTGAGACGTATCGAGAATTACATAATTCTCTTACATCCTTCCTACATTGTAGTGTAGTTGGATTTGTGTTTGCTAGCTTAAAACTGTTGCATTGTATGTGCTTCGTTACAACTTTTCTTTGCATGATCATAAGTTATGTTTGGCTTCTTGCATTATCAGTTGCATTTTGCCCCTGTCTTCGGGCGTATATCTTTATTGTCTTACATGCTTTGTCTAAGTCTTCGGCCTTGTCAAAAATGGGTCATCTCTGGGCTTTGACATTTACTCCCGTCATCCTTATGACTTTCAAGTTCTGTCAAAGAGGGGCAACTGTAGACACCCCATTTTTGACCGTCTTCAAGACTTGGACATCACCATTTGAACGCTCGATGATCATCCTTGTTTGTGTTCGTCTTGAGTTCCCGGAGGTCTCGGCCACGTGCCTAGCCTCAGGATCTCTCGACTCGATTGTTTTGTGTTTGGTTTTGCACCAAACACTTGTGTTTTGCCTTTGAGGGGCAGGGAGTGGCTTGATGGCCAACCCCACACATCACCGGCCATGGCTTGAGGCCACCGGCTAGTGTTTTGTTGCCATCGGCCATATCTTTGGCCGGTCGGCACTCTTGATGGTCGGTCGGCCATGTATTTGGCCAATTTGGCATTTTTGGCTGGCCGATCACTGTGCATCTGCTTTTGCAGATATTTTTATGCTAGCTGTGCTAGCTGGCATACACTTTCACCCCCTCCATACACGTGTATGGAGGGATTTCCCTCTTGACTAGCTTACTTTGGAAGCTTTGCAAGAGGGAGCTTCTATAAGAGGGAGCCTTTTCTTCCTCCATTAGGGTTACAAAAAATTTCCAGAGGAGCTCTGATATTAGGGTTAGGGTTTGCATATCCCCCATTTCTATATCTCTCTTGTGTATAAGTGTGTGTTTGGTCTTACTATTGCACACAAACACGCACCATTACACCTTACCTTAGCTACTGAGGTGCTAGGGAGCTGTTCTTGGTGTTCTTGGCTGGTTTTGGACCTAAGGAGGCAGCTGGACCATCATTTGTGAAGAGGGTCAACAAGGGTAAGAACTTACTCATTTTATTCCCTATTTTTGCATAGCTTTTCAACCTACCTTGAAACTGTTTTTGAGCTTAGTATATAACATATAAAAGTCTTGTTTTTACTTGCTTAAAATAGTTGGTTAAGGGTGTTTTGTTGTTTTGGGGTTGTTTCACCCCTCTTAAGGCTTGTTAGGCCCCATTTTGGTGCTATTTTGGTGAGCTCCGGGACCACATTGTTTGGGCCTCCTCACCACTGAAATCTTGAGGGATTTCAATGGTGAGGATGGTTATTTAGGGTCCCAAGAAGGAGAGGGCCACCCCCTCTCCTTGTCGTCTTCAATATGTGCCATTTAAGCCTCATGTGTGAGCACCATCTTTGAAATCATGTTGGCCAGGTTTCAGTAGGTATTTGGTAATATTTTGCCATGTTTTATCTCTGTTTTTACTTGGTTTAGACACATCATGCTTAGCTTGCATACATGTCTTGTAATGCTATGATTTGCCTTAACATGTGCCTAGCATTTAGCCTATTATGCTTACTTGTTTTGGCCTAGCTTTGTGAAGTTTTTGTGCTTGTTTTAGCATACTTAAGTTCTAGTTTTTGTTGTTTTGGTCGACCATGACATGCTTAGTATAGCCACCTTGCATTTTGGCTTGTTAACCTTGGGTGTGTGAGTGTGGAGCATGTTGTACTTGCTTTGTTTCAGTCGTTTGGAACCATTTGCCATGTCATTTCAGTCCTCATGGTATGCTTGAATACTTACATTTGACGCCCCTTTAATGTGTTAAGAGGTTGGTGTTTCATGCTTCATGTTTGTGCTATTGCGGATGTGTAACGACTCGAATTTTAAATTCACATCGGATTGAGGTATAGTGGTGCCTGTCACCTTGAAACTTGTATGGTTGTTGGACTCTTGATGTTGATGGGTTGGCAAGTGAACTTTAAATAGTATAATTGAGGACCCTTGGATGATGTTTGGAACCTTGATTGAAGCCTTAACAAGATATATAGATAAGATTAAATAAAAAGTCCCAAATTTGAGTTTGAATTTTTGACCAGCCGTCACTCTTTTGCCCTTTTCTCCTTATATACTTGGCATTTGAATGTGAGGTTGGAACCATTGGAAAGCTTATTTCTAGGGCTTCAATTTGGACACAAGAATGACCTAAAACGGAGTCCGGATGGGAGAGTTACACCTATTCAAAGTTTCAAAATCTGTGCTGGGTGCAGGTCTGCTCGAGCGGGAATAGGGACGCTCGAGCGGGTTTTACGGGCCAGCAGCTTAAAAAACGAGATTTGAGACCATTTCATATAATTTTCTTCTTTCCTCTTCCTTCCTCTCCTCCATGTCTGAAACCTTAGCTCCCCAAAGCTTGATTTCCTCCACTTTTATCAACAAATCCACCATGGATTTTGCATCAACAATGAAGAACAAATGAAGATCAACATTTTCAACCGATTTGATTTTGGAATTTCGAAGTGATGCCCTTGACCTAGCTTCCTTGCTTTCAATCTTGAGGTAGGGGTTCTAGTTCTCCTTCAATGCTTACATTAATAGATAGATTTGTAGTATTTTTGTGTATATAAATGCAAAATCTATATTTTGAGCATATAGAGTTATATTATGGGAATTGGGGATTTCGAATTTGAAGAGTTTAGGGTTTTATTGTTGGGGTTTAGATTATGGTTTATGGATTATGGTTTATGGATTATGGACCTAGGGTACATAATAAATGGGGAGATTTGAAACAAAAAGTAATGGGTTAAGGAATTTGGAATGTTTCTTGAAATTTCTAGATTTTTCTTGAAACCCTAGGTTGATTTTTGATGATAATCAATGATTTGGCCCAAATTGAAAGTTGAATCATGAAATTGGTAGGATGAATTATATATGTACAAGTTTAATTGGAATTTGGTTATGTTTGAAAATTATGTTTAAAATTTGCGAATGAATTTTGTTATGAGCACTGTAAATCATGTTATAATGAGAAGGAAATTGGGAGAAATGATTTATTCATGATATATATGACATAAACTCGGTTATGGAATGATGAAATGGGATTTAAGAATCCCTCTTGAATTATGTCGAATTTTATTTGATGATGTTGAGTTGAATCATGTTGCTTATGTTGAATTGTGGTGATTTTGTGGGATGGTATTGACTATGTTGAGTTTAATTTTGTGACCTAAAATGTGGAGTTTTCAATAATGGGTTTAATCCCACATCATTTTACTAAATATTTGTGGGCTTGCTTAGTTATTAAAATCAAGAGAATGATTTAATGGGGTTTCTTTATGGGGATGGGTAATGTTTGGTTTTTGGTCAAAACCCTAGACATTCCGGGAGTTTTGGAAAAATGTGGAAGATGTTCATACAATTCGTTCGAAGTAAAATGAAGCAAGAAATGAATTAAGAAAAGAAAAGACCTAATGACTAAATTATGTTTGTGTACAGGGCACACTCCAGAAGGGACAAGCACTTCGTTGTAGCACTGTGAGTAGTAGTACTGTGGTCCTACATTTAATCATCGTTACTGATCTTTATTGTTAACATTCCATTTCTTGCAAGTGATTATACTAATGTTATATTGGTTGGAAGATTTTGTGTATGTTAGTATGACTCGGAAACTACTCTACATTCCGGTTACGTGTAAGGGCTATCATTAATGTGCTAGAATCTGTAAATTATCTCATGGAACTATTAAAGTCGAGTCCATTAGGATAAAAAGCAACCCATGTTATGGAAAAGAAGCTGTGTGTGTTAAGGGATTGATTTTACTGTACTTCCGTAATCGGGAGTTAATACTATGGAATTGGTTAACGGGAAGGAATGGTAAATGTGAACTTTCCTTCTTGGGAACATGACGGTTTGGACATTCCATAATGAACCATCATAATTGGATGATCAAATAGGACTGTGGATAGTCCTAAACTGGTACGTTTTGTTTACCATTAATAGGTGTTATTAACGTCTTATTATCTGGAAGTTCACTTTATTGATTCATGATGAACAAATGGAATAATGATGCATGTGTCTTCTATCAATAAGTATTATTACGTTTTCGATATACGTAAGATGATTATTTTAGCTTGGAATAACCTATGAAGAGATTTGTGTACGCTATTGGGTGAAAGTATTTTTATGAACCTGGGGTTATTCCGTCCTGGTTATCCGTTCTGTTTATGATATGATATATAACGATATGATTTCTAGTATGGAACAAAGTGCTGTACGGAACTAAGTGCTGCAATGCGAGTCACCTCTAGAATCCGTACGAGCCACCTCTTGAGTCCATACATATGTGAACTAGGCTTAAAGCCGATGTGAAAGTTATGAGGCCTATGGCCGTTTTGTGAAAGATATAAGTTATGAAGTTATGAAAGATACAATTTGTGAAATTGTGAAAGATATAATTTGTGAAGATATGAAAGGTATAACTTGTGAATTTGTGAACTTATGAGGCCGAGGGCCACTTTGTGAATTTGTGAACTTATGAGGCCGAGGGCCAACTTGTGAATTATGAAATTATGAGGCCGAGGGCCAACTTGTGAATTATGAAATTATGAGGCCGAGGGCCAACTTGTGAAATATGAATCTGTAACTTGTGAATTTATGCATCTCAGAGGCCGAGGGCCAATCTGTGAAGTTATGAACCGACAAGGCCGTTCTGAAATGTGTACAGAATCAGACTAACCACAGAATTTTTGCATTTACTTATGTAATTAAATGAATATGTACATTGTAAGTAAGTTAAGTTAAGCTTTAAATTGTTTATGTACTACTGTTCACTGAGCTTGACTCACTTTTTGTTATGTCTGTTTCTGTAGGCATTCTACTTGGAGGTCAGTTTTAACCCATGGCATCCGTGCCTCTTTTGTCAACCTCAGAGTGTCCAGGCACTTAAGCGAAGGCAGCTCATTTTGCTAAGCTTTTGATTTTGCACCCTGATTGTCTGGTTAAAGTTGATGTATATATAATTCCTTTGCCTGTCCATGTTGTTTTGCACCCAATTCTAAGGGCTGGGTCTGTATATATATATATATATATGTACGTAGCTAATTCTCTGATGCACGTCACTGTATGTTTATTTGCCTTATGATCTGTCTGTGATCCTGGCATGATAGTGGTCGCTCAATGGATGCAGTTCTTTTATTTATGTTAAATTATATTGGTGAATGCTTCCGTTCAGGCCCCATATGATATGTATAACAGGTTTAGTGTCCGTTTTCAAATGGGTCATGCCCAAACTTTTAGGGGCGGGTTTGGGGCGTGACAGTATGCCTCTAGGATTAAGTCATTTAGATGCCATCTAAGTGGTTCTTGGGGCTTACTTTTGCATGATTTAGGACTGTTTTGGTTCATTTTGGTCATTTGCTTCATGTGTCATATGATCATGTTTTAGGTCCTTGGGCTTGGTTGCATGCCTAGCTTGCATTGGTAGGTTGATTTGGCATCATTTCCTACATGTTCTCAAAGCTTATTATGTATACCATATGTCTATGGTTATTCCTTTTTAAGTGTGCTTAAAAGATGCTTCTTGATGCTTAAGTGTTTAGGCCTTAACATGTGCATGCTTGTGTATGTTTTGCCTCTCATTTCCATAGCATTTGGCCACTGTTTTGGGCCTAACAGAGAGCTGTCCAAATTAGTGTAAGTCCCTCCTTTGCATGTTGTGGCATGCTCACCTTGTGTGTTGATTGCATACTTGACTTACCATGTGTTGTTGTTGCATGTTTAAGTGACACTTGCATTTGGCACGCATTTCCTTGACTAGGTTGCATAACATGTTGCATGCCTTACACACTTGCCATGATTAGATTACATCTTGCATGTTGATCATTAGCATAGTTATTACATGCTTGCATGCTTGCTAGCTTAGGTTGTATGCCTAGCATACTTGTCTTCATGTTCATATTGCATGCCTAGTTCACATGCCTAGGTTGCATTGCATTGGCATGCATGCCTTGCCTCTTGATCAAGTGATAGAGGTTGGGCCATTTGTTTGTTTAAGTGCATTTCATTTGACATTGAAATGGCACACTTGGTTTCTTGGACCATCACGCATTGAAATGCGCGATTGATGGCCCGAGAATCGAGTACCATGCTCCTTTGAGTCATGAATATGATAAGGAGTGTGGTTGGTGCAAACATTGCTTGAAATGCATTGCCATGCCATGTTTTGCCCTCTGCTGCTGTCAAAACAGGTTTCTGCAGGAAGCTTTGGCCGGTCGACTACACCAAGTGCCGATCGACCATTTATGGATGGCCGATAGCTCCATGGATGGTCGATGACCACTTCCCTCTGGCCGGTGATGATTCCCCTTGGCCGGTGGTGTTCCACAGTGTCCAAACAGTGCACCTTGGGATTTTTTTGTGCAAGTTTCAGAGGAGCAGAGCAGGGAAAACAGAGGCAGCTTGTGCATGGTAGCGGATTTCCGAGCGAAACCGAGCGCGCATGCATTGGGCCCTCTCCCCGAGGCTGCTTTTACTGCTTAATTAGTTTAGTTAATTTGCTTAACTAATTAGTTGTCTGTAATAATTAATTAGCTTGTAGGTTAATTAATTTGTATATTCTTTTGGTCCCTCCGAGCGAGGGCGAATTTGTAATAAGTGTGGGTGCGTGTGTGCATGTCTTCCAACCCCCACTTCTTTCTCCCTTTTACTTACCTGCTTTGATGGTTAGTATTAGGGCACGTTTAATTTAGCATACCTTATGCTATGCATGCGTGCATCATTCATCAGTCTTGCATGCACCGGGCTCGGCGCATCATGCTAACTGCATAGTATTTCAAATTCCAAACTTGAATACGTGCATTGAGTTGTTGCATTTCACATGTCATCCTTAGATTAGCCGAGCCTATTCTAATGACATTTTTGTATGCGATGCATTAGCCACTTAACATGAACTAGGATCATGCATGATTATTAACTGGTTCATTGTTTTGGCACGGAGTACGATGTAAGTATTTATGCTTTAGCATCTCGCATGAGTGTGAATGTTAACATGACAACATGCTTACCATGTGGCTATGTGCTTATGTGATATAAACTGCCTGAATGCCTGTGGGTGAAGGCTGGATTGTTTGAGTTGGAACAACTCGTTGAAATCCGTGTTTTAGCCTACTTACGAGTAGCAAATTTCAAACTGTCTTTCAAATGAGCAGATATGCAATGCTTTGTTCCAAATTAGGCGATCTAGTCTATACTTTTGTGTTGTGCGCATCACATAGTAATTCTAGGCTAATTAACCGGAATAAGAACACGTAATGTTTTCAAAACAAGATATCACGGTTAGTAGAGGCCGATTTTCGGATTGGGCGAGAGGGGGTGCTCATAGCTGACCTTCCCCAATCGTACCCAAGTTCCCGAGCCGAGACAACTTTGGTGATGACGAACACGTGGCCTTAGGCAAACGAGTCAGGGTTTCCTAAATTCCCCCATAAAAAATATTTAGGTGGCGACTCTGTATCTGGCAAAGCAGTCCATGTTTGGCATTTCTTTACAAAAATCTATTTTTCAAAACGATTTGCCGGATTTGGACTCTTTGGTGATTTATCAATCTCACATTGCACATTGTGAGATCAGATTAAGAAACGACACAAATCGAGTCCGAACTGTAGAATGAGGCCCAAGGGCGCGTCTACAGATGGTCACGGTATCTAATACTCGCATCGGGATACACATTCAAGCCTCTCTCTACCTTCCCACTGGAGATCTTTTCCCGGAGCGATTCTACCTCAAGGTCACCCTTCGGTGCTTCTAACACTCGGTTCACAAGTGTAGGTTGTTGTAGACATCTCATTTTTTGACCGTCCTTAAGAGTTGGGCACTTTATTCCGAACACCCGATGATGAAAGTTACACTGAGCAATCTTTTGAATTCTTAGTAAAGAAATTTGGAGTCAAGCTCTAATCCCAACCTTACGCCCCATTTTGGCCAAACTATTTCAGACCTTAAAACCCTCTTTTTCCAAATATTTTTCTAAACATTTCTACGATGTTTCAATGCTCGCATTTCGTTTAAAATATTGCACTTTTCTTAAACCAAGTAAGGACAAAGTGAAAATAAATAGAAGAGAGGTGAACTCTTTGAAAAATCTTTGAAACATTTTATTTATAGGTTTGGAGTTTGAGGAAATAGGAGGGGAGGGAAGAAACTAGTTTAGGAAGGTTGGGCATCAATCTGTTAAGATAGAAATGAGTAGCCTTAACTAAATTAGGCATATCTCTTTGCACACTTAGAATTTAGATGTGAGGCCACACCATTGGAAATTAGACTTCTGGGGCTTCAATTTAGACACAAGAATTATCTAAACCCGAGTCCAGATGAGGGAGATATATCTATTTGAAGTCAGACCTAAATAAAGATTTTTGGACCCGGCTGGGTCCATTTAGAACCGGCCATGCCTCATTTAGACCCGGTTGGTTCTCAATGAAAACTTTTCCAAAGTTGCTTTTTAGGTCCGGTTGTGTGTTTTTGGGCCCGAAGGTGTGTTTTGGGGCCCGGCCGGGTCTTAATGGCGAGAAATAGGATAGTTTGCGGGAATTCACCAGCTGTTGTTTTTTAAAGATTTTTTTGACCATTTTGGCTCAAATTCTATAAATAGACCCTCTGCATTCATATTTTGTGGTTAGAAGATTTTCCTAAGGGCTTTGAGGGAGATTGAGAGCTAAAACCATCCTCTTTACTTCCTTTGATCTTCAAACATTCTTGAACAATACATACACAATACATACACCATTAGAGCTTGTTCTTGAAGCTTTTTGCTAGAGTTTCAAACCATATTTCAAAGACATGAGGGTGTTTTGAATCAAATTTGTTTAACTACAAGCATCCTCTCTTTCAAGAGGTATAACTTTTGCATCTTCTTCCTTATTTCCCTTTTACTCTTTTCCTCTCTTTTCCTTGCATTATACATTGTTTTGGGACTGTTTTGTAGGCTTAAATTTGTGATTTAAAAGCTACCAAGGGTGGAGGGGTTAACCGCCCTTTCTTGAACCTTATTCCAAGCTTATATCCTTGTGTTTCCCACTTATTTCTCTGATTTTAGCCACTACTTTGGGGTTGTTTTTGCACTATTTCTAGAGGCTAAAATATGGTTTAGAAGTCTTAAAAGTGGAGGGGTTAGCCACCCCTCCTTAGCTTTGCTTACTAACTTTATATCTCTTTATTTTTTCCTATCTTTTGTGCTCTTTTAACATGGTTTTAACTACCATTTTTTTACACTTTAGGGGCTGTTTTAGGGCTATTTTAATTCATTTAAATAGTTTATTCTTTGAATACTTTGCTTGTTGTGTTGTAAGTCCTCACGACTTTGGTTGTTTAGGCCTTAGACATCGAGCCATTCGAGTTGATAGCTTTTCTTTTCTTAGTTTTCATGTCAAGAGTCTCATTCTAATTATCAATCCTGCATAACCATTTATACAATCTCCCTCTGTCCTTATTTTCTTTTGTTGGAGAGTTATTTCAAAAGATTGATGGTTATTCAAGGCATGAGAAACAGATCTATGCTCAATGGCTTAATATCTACGGAGGTTCATCGTCAATGTATAGTCTCTTTTCCATGCTATGGATCACTTCTCGTTTGAAATTTCTTCTCATTTAGTGGACTTAAATATCCCTTTGGACAAAATTGTTAAGTAATGGAAAGGTAAGTCAAAATGGATTAATAAAATTGGCTTAAAATCATTGAAACCAACCTAAAGAAAATGTTTAGAATTGGTTGGATTCAGCCGGACGTTATGCCGGATCCATCGCTTTGAGAATTGTCACTTATCAGTCCATGATATTTTGACGAAACTTGAGGCATGTCTATCTCCCTCTTTGAGCCTCCATGATGAGAGGGAGGGGTGGTCGTCTTCATTGCATTTATTAATTGTTTTGTCCAAATTGTATTCGAAATTGTCAAGCCTTCAATTTGTGCCTATTGACGGTTTCAGACTCAATTTCACTTTTCTCTTGAGTTTCATGATAGAGGGGAGCAGGAGGGAAAAAAATGGTTTAAAGTTGCTCTGTCTGTACTGCTTTCACCCCATAGCACAAAACAAATTTTTGCAAGAAATTAGGGCACAACCGTTCTCATATGGACCCAACCGGGTCTCATTAGGGGCCGGTCGGGCTCAATGTTTGGTAAACAGAATGCTATTGGTGGAAACATAGGGCAGTGGCTGAGGGTGGAATAGAGTAGTCTGGGTAGACAGAGCAGTTTCTGAACATTGTCTTCATCAGCGCACATGCGATCTTTGTGAATTCTTATTATTGTAATTGCTGTCAATTATTGTAATTATTGTAATATCATTGTTGTAATGAATTAGATAGTTGGTTAGCTATTTATTATTCATTCAGATTTGTAATGATTAGTTTAATCCGGACACTTGGACACTTATTCGAACCCTCTTGCATGAGGCTAAACTATGTAATAATTGTGTATGTCTTCCAACCGCCATTTTTTTCTCCCTTTTATTTATCCGCTTATGATGGTAGAATAGAGCATCATATTTTCTTAGCATTTTTCCATGACCTGTTGTAGACGTGCCCAAGGACTCCCGAGCTCCGCTCTGCGAAGGCTCGAAATTCGTTTGCTCTCTAGCTACTACAAGTTCGGACTCATGTCATGGTTCTGAATCTAATCTCACAATGTGCGATGTAAGATCGATAAATCACCAAAGAGTCCAAATCTGGCAAATCGTTTTGGAAAACTGATTTTAATAAAGAAGTGCCAAACATGGACTACTTTGCCAGATACAGAGTCGCCACCTAAATGTTTTATTTTGGGAAATTTAGGAAACCTTGGCTCGTGCCTAAGGCCACGTGTCCGTCATCACCAAAGTTGCCTCGGCTCGGGAACTTGGGTACGAGAGGGGAAGGTCATGCAATGAGCACCCCTGCTCGCCCGATCAAAGATCGGCCTTTACTGACATGATATATTTTTTTTGAAAACACATGTGTTCTTATTCAAGTTATTAACCTAGAATTACTATGTAATGCGCACAACATACAAGTATAGACTAGATCACCTAAGTTGGAACAAAACATTGCATATCCGTTTATTTGAAAATGGTTTGAAGTTTATTGGTCGCAAGTATGCTAAAACGTGGATTTAATGAATTGTTCCAATTCAAGTAATCCAACCATCACCCACAGGCATTCAAGCAGTTATATCAAATAAGTAGTTAGCCTCATGGCAAGCATGCTTTCATGGCAGCATTAACACACATGAGTATGCTAAAGCGTAAACACTCACAGTGTACTCCGAACCAAAACAAAGAACTAGTTAGAAATCATGTATGATCCTAGTTCATGTTAAGATGGCTAATGCAACACATGCGAAAATGCAACTTAGATAGGCTCGGCTATCCTAAGATGTCATGTGAAATGCAAGTTGGTACATGTATTCAAATTGGAATTGAAATACAATGCAGTTAGTATGATGTGCCGCGCCCGGTGCATGCAAGACAGATGAATGGTTGCACGCATGCGAAACATAAGGTATGCTAAACAAAATATGCCCTAAGACTAACCATCGTAAGTGGTTAAGTAAAAGGGAGAAAGAAATGGGGGTTGGAAGACATGGATCACACACACGCACTCTTATTACAAAATTACGCCCTCTGGATGGAGGGACCGAATAAGAAGCTAACTAGCTAATCTAAGCTAATTAAACTAATTATTACAAAACAAACTAATTATTACAAAACAAATTGAAATAGCTAAATGCATTAACTATTAAAGTACAAAATGAATGCATAATCTAGCTAAGTAAAGAAGCTAAATAAAGCAGTAAAATAGGAGCCTCAGAGGGAGAAGTGTTTGCATGCTCGGTTGCCTCGTTCAGAAATCCGTCGCGATGCCCCAACTTGTCTCTGTTTGCAATTGTCCCTAGAACACTGCACCAAGCTCCAAAAAGCTTCCAACTCACCTTGGAGACCTGTGGGAGGGCTGCCGACCACTTGTTGAGGTTGGAGACCACCTACCAAGCACTTTCTGTGCTGAAAAACCAGAAAAAGTGGTCGGCCAGCTAGTTTTTCTGGCTAAGCGAGTAGTTGTTGCTGCATTTCTCCAGTTTGCTACAACAGAGAGCAAGAAAGGGCATGGCAATGTATTTGCAAGATATGTGTGCATAACCACCATCCCAATCATTTCATAAGCTCAAGGGAGCGTGGTTCTCCACCCTCGGGCCACCAATCACGCATTTCAATGCGTGATGGTCGAGAAGTCAAATTGCACAATTCAATATAAAATGAATGCACAAGTAAACACATAAAGCCTAAAACTCTATCATGCTTGATCAAGAGCATCGGCGACCGAGAATTGAGACACGTTTCATCACATCAAGTATGAAACGTCTCTCGTTTCTTGTGCTCGAATTAACACTTAATCCAAACAACAATGCAAGCAACTAATAACATGGCATACACAATGCAATGTAACAACATGGCTTACTCAATGCAATGTAACATCAACTTAACAAAGCTAATGACATGCAAAGAATGTTAACGCATGCATGCATAATGCAATGCTACAAGGGCAACTTAGCAATGTTAGGGACATGCATACTCAATGCAAGGCAACAACCTGGTATACACAATGCAAATAACCACACGGCATGGACAATGCAATGTATGATGGCATACTCAATGCAATGAACAATAAGCATGCGAACAACATGTAAGTAAACATGCTAAATGGACTTAAACTAAAAGGGGGTAGACCTCAGTCATGCCCAAATTAGTGGCCAAAATGATGAAACAAAGGCACCAAAAACATATACAAGCATGCTCAATGCAATGGCCCATCAACTAGGCCTAAGAGCACAACTCTCAAGAGTGCTCAATGCTCAAAGAGTGACAAAAGTGGAATTGCAACAACACTAAGTGCACTGAAATAAGGTAAGAAATGGTGCCAAACCATTTAAACAATACAAGCAAAGCATGCAAGTGCCTTTAAGGCATAAGAGCTAGTAAAGAGGACTACAAAGGAGGCATGCAATACATGGCACAAGTGCATGAACTAAGCATGGACAAAACTCAAGTAGGTCAAAACAAGGACCAAAACAAGCTGAGACAGGGGCTCAAAGACCTAGGCATGCAAGCATACAAGCTAAGCCATAAACTAGGCAACAATGCACTACACTCAAACGCACTTAAAGAGTGAATGAAGTGGGAACATGGCATTCCTAAATGCTCTGAAATGTCATGTTAAGTGATGTCAAATCATATACATGATGCAAATGAAGCATGCTATGAAGCTCAAAGCTTGAAACTAGCATATGTACTTGCACTACAGCTATGCAAAACATGAAGCATATGGCTAAGGCAACCCAAAATAGTCCTAGAACATGTCAAAATGAGTCTAAAACATGCATGGAAGGAAGCCAAAACAAGTTAGCATGAAGGACATAAGGCACGGTGAATGCGAGGCAAATAAGGTGGATTGCACTACACCTACCAAGACCAAGCATGAGATGACTTAACCAACAAAAATCAGAGTTATATCATGGCATAATAACCCCAAAAACACACTGAAATGATAGCTTGCAAGCTTAGGCATGAAGGCATACACAATGACTCATGTTAAGGCATAAAGGGCAAACCCTCCAACGCATTGAATAAGCGACAAATGTAAGTGTATGACCATGAAACATGCACTAAAATATCATAACAAATGATGCCAAATCATTCAAATAGGCCAAGCAATACAAAGCTAACAAGCTAGAATGCATTATAGCTATACAAAGCATGGGATGCATGACCAAAATAACACAAATCAGACCTTAAACATTGTAAAACAGGAACAAAATCTTCTTTAAGTTAAGCCAAAAGCATGCTAGAATGACATGACAAAGCATGATGCACATTAGACTAATTCATGGAAATGTACTACAAGTGCATGGAACATGCAAAGACCAACCAAACCAAACCTTAATAGAGGTATGACATGGAAAAACATCACCAAATACATGCTGAAATTGACTGAATCAAGCTAGAATGACATGCTACATCATGAAGCATACAAAGCTAGTTTATGAGGATTACACTACAAGTGTGTTAGGCATGCAAGCGATGATCAAGAAAACCAAAAACAGTGGCATGCCATCTCAAAATAACCCCAAGTACATGCTAAGAACAAGCCAACACAAGCTTAACAAACATGCTCAAACATAAGGTATATATGGAAAGTATACAAGACAAAAGGAGAGGGGATGACCCTCTCGTATTTAGGACCCCAAAACCACCTTTCCACCACTAAAAATCCTTTGGGTTTCAGTGGTAGAAAGGTCATGCAAAGGCTACAACAAGAGCCTAAAGGGATAGCTCAAAACAAGGCCTAAGAGGGGGTGGATCACCCCCAACGAAAAAGTGACCTTAAACAAACATCACAAAGACTGAAAAATAGAACTTTTTTTAGTTTAAAGTTAAGCTTAAAACAACATGCAAGTAGGGCTAAAAGCTTAAGAAAAAATGGGGGTTTAAAAGGTTAAATACTCACCCTTGAAGACCTCAGCTCCAAGAGTATGGTGTTTAAGAGTGTGTTTGTGTACAAAAGTGAGACAAAATTACACTTTATGGCACAAAACAAGAGCAAAATGAAGAAGTATAGATATAGATGACATGCATCTGTAGACACCCCATTTTTGACCGTCCTAAAGACTTGGACGTCACCGTTTGAACACTCGGTGATCATCCATGTTCGTGTTCGTTTTGAGTTCTCGGAGGTCTCGGCTACGTGCCTTGCCTTAGGAACTCTCAACTTGACTGTTCTGTGCTTGGTTTTGCACCAAACACTTATTGTTTTGCTTCTGAGGGTAGAGGAAGGCTTGTTAGCCATCCCCACACCTCACCGGCCATGGCTTGAGGCCACCGGCCCTATTCTGTTGCTACCGGCCATTAGTGATGGCCGGTCGGCACTCTTTCTGGTCGGTCGACCATTTCTTTGGTCAATTTGTCATTTTTGGCTGGCCGACACTGTGCATCTGCTTTTGGAAAATATTTTATGCCAGCTGTGATAGCTGGCATCCGCAATGCACCCCCTCCATACACGTGTATGGAGGATTTGCACCCTTTGCACCCTTTTGTTCTAAGCTTCTTGAAGAAGCTTGCACCCATTTCTCTAGCTTCTTGAGGAAGCTTGGACCTTTGTCTTAGCTTCCTCAAGAAGCTTGAACCCTTTGTCTTAGCTTCCTCAAGAAGCTTGACCCCCTTTGACCCCTTTTGTTTAGCTTCTCTAAGAAGCTTAGGCCCTTATCTTGCTTTATAAAAGGGGGCCTCTCTTCTCCTTTGAAGAGGTTCAGCAAATCAGAGACATATATGATATATATCACACTCTCTCTATATCTCCCTCTCTCTCTACATTTGTGTGTTATAGAGCCTTAAAGTGAGTTTTGTTCTTAGTTTTGTACTAAGACACCTAGTGTTACACCATACCTGGGTTATTGAGGTGTTGAGAGTTTGTTCTTGGAGCTTTTGAGTTGGTTTTGATCAGAAAAGGGGGCTGGAGTTTTGGTTCTTGAAGTTTTCTTCAAGGGTGAGCACTATTGCTTTATATTCCCCATTCTTGCACTAGCTTTTAACCTATCTTGCATCTGTCTTTAAGCTTAGTGTATAACTAAAAAAAGTTCTAATTTCACCTGCTTTTGAACTTTGTTTCAGGTTGTTTTGAGGTTTGGGGTTGTTTTGAGGTTTGGGGTTGTTTACCCCCTCTTAGGCCTTGTTTGGCATCCTTGTTTTGCTATTTTTTGTGAGCTCCGGGACCACCTTGTATTGGCCTCCTCACCACTAAAATCCAGAGGGATTTCAGTGGTGGGGATGGTGTTTTGAGGTCCTAAGAAGGAGAGGGCCATCCCCTCTCCTTGTTGTCTTCAAAACTTGTCATTTTAGCCTCATGTGTGAGCATCTTGATTAAGTCCATGTTGGCCATGTCTTAGTTGGTATTTGTGGTTATTTTTCCATATTATAGCACTGTTTTAAGTTGGTTTAGACACGCCATGCATGCTTTGCATACTTGTCTTGTAATGCCATGAAATTGCCTTAACATGCATCATGATGTACCATGACTTTCTAGCATGATTTTGGCTTATCTTTGTGAAGCTTTTTATGCATATTTTGGCATGCTTTAGGTCTGATTTTGGTTGTTTGGGTCATCCATGACTTGCTTTGTATAGGTACCATGCAATCTAACTTGTATGCTTTGAGTGTTGGCTGTTCTACCATGCTCTATTTGCATCATTTCAGTGGTTTGGCACCATTAGTTATGATATTTCAGTCCTTTTTCATGCTCATATGCTTGCATTTTATCACTCCTTTAATGCTTTAAAAGGTTGGTGTTTTATGCTCCATGATCGGGTCATTGTGCATGCCTTTAGATTTAGGCCATTTAGATGCCATCTAAGTGGGTTTTGGGGCTTATTTTGGCATGATATGATTCTGTTTTTCATTGAATAATCCATGCCATGTTTGGTTGTGATAGGGGTAGAGCAATCCTCCCTTTTGTAGCTTTGAATGCCTTTTGTTTTGGTTAGCATGTTTTTGCCTTGTTCCAATGCACGTTCTAGCCTTGTTTTGGTGTCCTTTGGGACTGTTTTGGTCATTTTGGCTCTTCGAGGCTTGGTTGACATGGCCATGGTGTAGGTCCTTCGGCTAGTTCTGAGCTTTAACTCCATTAACATGCAATGTTTGGCTTGATTAGTTGATTTGGCATCATCTTTCATGTGATTTCAGAGCTTAGTATGCTTGTCATTTGTCCATATTAGTCTCTTTTAAATGTGTTTAAGAGTTGCCTCTTTTATGCCTTAGATGACAGGCCTTTGTGCATGCATGTTTGCATATCTATTCCATGCTTTTGTTGCATTATATTTGGCCATTGTTTTGGGCCTATTTGAGAGCTGCCCAAATTGGTCTAAGTCCATCCCCGCATGTTGTCGCATGCTTGCCTTGTATGTTGTCACATACTTGTTGCATATTTGGCGAATTACATGTTGTAGCATGCTAGTTCAACTATGCCACATTGTGTACTCAATCCACGACATGTTGCATGCTTAGGTTGTAATGTATTTGGCATGCATTCTCTCTTTTAGTTACTTAACATGTTGTCCATGTTGTATCTTGCATGCTTGCATGGTTAAATTACACTTTGCATGCCTGTTAGCTTGCATACTTGTTCACATGCTCATGGTGCATGCCTAGCTTCCATGCCTAGGTTGCATGGCATTAAGCATGCATCTCTTGCCTCTTGAATTGATTATGATAGAGATTGGAGGCCTTTTGTTTGTTTGGTGTGCATCTCATTTGATATCAAGATGCACAACTTGACTTCTTGGGCCATCATGCATCGAAATGCGTGATTGGTGGCCCGAGGGTCGAGTACCATACTCCCTTTAGTCTTAAACATGATAGGGAGGGTGGTTGTGGAAACATTTGCTTTGAAATGCATTGACATGTCTTGTTTACCCTCTGCTGTTGTCAAAACAGGGTTCTGCAGGAAGATATGGTCCATTCTCAGTGCCGATCAACTAACAATGGATGGCCGAGGGCATCATAGATAGTCGATGACCACTTTACCATGGCCGGTGGTGTTTCCTCTTGGCCGGTGGTCTCCCACAACCCTCAGGGAGTATTTCAGAAGCATCCTTGGGACTTGTGCAGTCTTCAGAGATGCAGAACAGTGTAAACAGAGGCAGCTTGTGCATGGTGGTGGATTTCCAAGTGGAACCGAGCACGCATGAATTGGACCCTCTTCCCGAGGCTGTCTTACTGCTTTATTAGCTTAGTTAATTTGCTTTAACTAGTTAAGTGGTCTGTAACTATTTAATTAGCTTGTTAGTTAGTTAAATTTGTATTATTCTTTTGGTCCCTCCGAGAGAGGGCGAATTGTGTAATAAGCGTGCGTATGTGTGATGCATGTCTTCCAACCCCTACTTCTTTCTCCCTTTTACTTACTTGCTTTTGATGGTTAGTATTAGGACATGTTTTGATTAGCATACTTATGATAGCATATTTGCATCCATTCATTTGTATTAGATGCACCGGGCTCGACGCATCATACTAATTGCATAGTATTTCAAATCTAACTTGAATACATGTTATCTGCTGCATTTCACATGCCATCCATGGATTAGTCGAGCCTATTCTAGCTGCATTTTGCCTGCGATGCATTAGCCATCTTAACATGGACTTGGATCATACATTTGATTACTAACATGTTCCTTGTTTTGGCTTGGAGTACTAGGTGAGTGTTTATGCTTTAGCATCTCGCATGAGTGTGAATGTTAACATGAAAGCATGCTTTCCATGAGGCTAACTGCTTAGTTGATTTACTGCCTGAATGCCTGTGGGTGAAGGTTGGATTGCTTGAGTTGGAACAACTCGTTGAAATCCGTGTTTTAGCCTACTTGTGAGTAGCAGATTTCAAACTGTCTTTCAAACGAGCGGATATGCAATGCTTTGTTCCAAATTAGGCGATCTAGTCTATACTTTTGTGTTGTGCGCATCACATAGTAAGATTAGCTAATTAACCGGAATAAGAATGCATAACGTTTTCAAAACTAGATATCATGGTTGGTATAGGCCGATTTTTGATCGGGCGAGCGGGGGTGCTCATAGCTGACCTTCCCCAATCGTACCCAAGTTCCCGAGCCAAGGTAACTTTGGTGATGACGGACACGTGGCCTTAGGCAAACGAGTCAGGGTTTCCTAGATTCTCCCAAAATAAAATATTTAGGTGGCGACTCTATATCTGGCAAAGCAGTCCATGTTTGGCACTTCTTTACAAAAATCTGTTTTCCAAAATGATTTGCTGGATTTGGACCCTTTGGTGATTTCTCAATCTCACATTGCACATTGTGAGATCAGATTAAGAACCGACACAAAACGAGTCCGAACTGTGGAAGAGCACAGGGGCCCGAGGGCGAGTCCACAGTTTCTGGCGACTCTGTTGGGGACTTTAGAAGCTTGACTCGAACTCATGATATCTTGTTTTGATTACACTCATGTGTTTCTCTGCATTGCATGTACATTGGTGCGCCTAAGTCACAGTGTTTGCCGTCTGCTATTCCTGAACGGTTTGCCGGAGGCTCGCTTTGAGAAGCGTGCCATAAGGCTGACCGGTTACGGGCTCTGCCACGATGTGAACATAAACCCCGGTTGTCACCGGGGCACCCTTTTGACCATTCGACCTGGTGCATGTTCGTAATCCATAGTGACCATTCCTAGCTAGGACAGGTTGCTACCAGATTATAGGTTGTTTGAAACCGCTGCGTGCGTAGTAAAACCCTAGCTCCTGACAAAATAGGACAGGGAAACCCTACCGCAAAATAGGGGTGTTTTGGCTCTTGCTTGCTTGTTATGTGCTTTTTGAGTTGACCTCTACAGGGAATGCATATATTAGTTTGCAAGTCTGAGTATCAGGCCTGAGGGTATCAGTATCAGTGTTTTGCGGAATCAGTTATATCTGCGGGTATCAGATTCAGTTTTTGGGGCAGTGATTTTGGGGAACAGTGATCAGTAGTCGAGTACAATTATTCAGTTATGCTTGTGTCTGTTCTGATTGGGCCAAAATACTACGTGTTTTTTCTTTCAGTTCAGAGATTTAATACAGAATAGCCAGTGTTCTCCTTTGTTGAGGCAAGACAGACATCTGATCGTCAGTCACCGTTCAATTCAGTGGACTTATGATGACGCAAAGTTCAGAGGAAATTGTGGTTATGGCAGCCGCATTAGACCAAGGAATCATCTTGCTCGTCGCACACCCGATCTGGACACCCAAGTTGTTTCAAGCTCGTCAGCCCACCACGTTTGAGTTGATGGGAAAGATTGGTGACCTTCAGAGTTCTGTGGTTGATCTCCCCTACGGAATATCGGCTTCACCACCAACTACATCGTATGCTAGGAATTTTGTACCGCAGGAGCCCCCGCTACTGGGGCGAATTGTGATCGAGCTCAGCCAACCTAAGGTTGTCTCAAGCTATAGTAATGACGTGTCAACAACAACCGGGTTTCGCTCTGATATAGCAACCCAAACCCTCGATCAAGCTGAGGCTAGAGGTAAGAACAAAGTGGGAACAGATGTTGATCCCGTTGAACAACTGCGGTGGGCAGTCGAGGCTTTGAAAGCTGGGGGGTTCAATAAACAGCAAGTACTCGTAGTAGTGGCTAAGACTGTGGATGATGCTTTCCCCAGTCCAACCGAGGGGAGTTCCCACTAGGCGAAAAATCGAGATAGGCCCCGTCATGCCAGAATAGTTCCCTCCAATCCCAACCCTGCACCGGGAAAAGATCAGAGAGCCAAGGCAGCGCCTGCCGATCCTTTTTCGAGTACATCCAGCAAAGGTCCACAGACTTCGAAGTATCTGCCCCGAGGGCGCAGAGCCTTTCACGCCCTTTACATGCCTTTGTCTAAAGCACTTCAAATCCTGGCGGAAAAAGGCCATCTCAAACCTGTTGAGCCTCGGCCTCTCCTTAGTCATCTTCCAGCAGGCCATGATGCTACCGTGTACTGCACGTACCACCAGCAAACCGGTCACCCCACCAATAACTGCTTCCGTCTTCGCCATGAAGTACAGGACTTGATCGACAATGAGGTCATCCTCCCACCCACCTCAGCAAAGTCTATCACCACTGAGCTATTGGACTTCAAAGATACTACAAGTATGTGATTAGGGATTGGACCACCTGCGGGCGGTGCTTGGTGTATTTCAGATGTGGCGTCTGGCACGCACTGTTTTGAGCATTTGCGAGTGCTGGTTTTTGTAATTTCTGGCTTGGGTGTTGAGTCAGTTCTTTGGTTTTGTTTTGAGTTTGTCTCTTTGTTTTGAGTCAGTCTTTTTGCTTAAGGGTCTGTCTTGTTGTATCGAGTCAGTCCCATTGTATAAAAATCAGGTGATTCCAGGGTCGTTGCCTCGGATATCATTATTTTGTTTTGTAATTATCCTTTTGCTTTCTTTTGAGTTTGTCTCTGTTGTGGAGCCAGTTGCAACCAGGAAATCTGAATGAAACAGCTGCGGCTATCATGTTTCCGTGCTTATTGCTACTTTGAGCTAGTTGTGCCAGAGGATTTGAATGAAATGGCGGAGCATCTCACCTGCTCTACTGTGCCTTTGAACTCATTGCATTGACCTAAGTTTTTCAAAACGTTTTGAATACTGTGGTGAAAACGAAGAGGAAGGAATTCCTCGGGTTTTGCAAAATTTGATCAATCTGAGAGAAAGAGAGGCGTGCTAAGCCCTTGATGAATGAGATCACGTTTGTTAACGTGAAAACTGAGAAGGATCCTGGCTTGATCCAGATTGGTCCCACACTGTCTTCAGCACGAGCGATTAGTCGTTTTCTTAAAAGTTTTCAAAATATGTTTTGCGCAGTCCTGCGAAGACCTGTGTGGAATTGCTCTTGAGATTGTGCAGCCTAGAATCGCTCTTAGCCTCAAGATTCAACCCCTTGCTCTCAAAACCTTGAACGTGAATTCAGAATGTTCAATGGCCAACCGCAATGTGAGGCCTGTGTGGCCAGATTCGAAGCAGCCCTCGAACAAGAGGCAAGAAAGTCAGATCAAGAAGGTCAGACATCGTCAAAGGGAGCTTGCAAAGATCATTCAAAAGCACCCTTTGAATTAGGGGCAAGAGAATTTCAAATATGCTCGAAGAGTCAAAGACGAAGATCGGCAAGAATGCCAAATCCCAGAAGGGTGGAAAGAAGAATTTGTCACTGAAGAACAATTGAGTTCCGATCCACAACACTAGGGGAAAATTCAGCCCCTCATTGGATGGACTCCTGTACCATCAGCGAATAATAGCTGTTCTCTTGGATTCAGATGACTTCAGGATCTCAAAAACCATTTGGCATGGACCAAGCTACACTTTTACCCTTAAGAGGCTCGCTGGGCCGAAAACCTGGAAGGGCGACCCAGGCAAAAGTTAGAGCAAAAAAATAATAATAATAAAAAAATGCAAAGATAAAAAAAAAGAAAAATAAGAAAAGAAAAAAAAGAGAAAAAGAAATGAAAAAAAAAAAGAATTGAAAAGAAAAGAAAAACAAAGCTCGCAAGGTTGAAAACTCGGAAGGGCGGCCTTGGCAAAAGTTAGAGCGTAGAAGGTGAGGGTTAATACATGAGTGTACCTTAACCGGAACTACGTAGGGCTTGATTCCCATCTTTGGGATACGTAGGAAACTTCATCCTAAAGTCCAGCCACCAACATTTTCAAAGTGACTATGTCCATATGTTGTTTTTGACCATCTTCGTCTTCTCTGTATCCGAGAGTTCGGTTGCGATCATCACTAATGAGAACTGTTCACAGTATGCTGCGGCGTTATCTAGACAAGGGGCAACTTTCTGTTGTCGTGAGTCGCCATTCAAACAAGGGGCAACTTTCCGTTACCATGCAGCTCTCTTCAAGCAAGGGGCAATTTTCCTTCGGATCCGAGGTTGTGCATCTCGAGAGTAGGTTCCGTGCTCGTTGAGCACTGGCTGTTTGGCAAAATGATTTTTTAGAATTTTTACTGAGGTTGACTAATTTCTTGAAAATTATTCCATTTTTTCCAAAATTAAACCATTTCTTGAACCCAAAAAAGGAAAATTTTCAGTGCTCATAGCCTGACTTGCATGATTTTGAATCAGAAAATTGAACAAGCATGCTAATCTAACTCTCATTTTGGTCAAAATTGTTTTAGTAGAAAATCAAGAAAAAATGGTCAAAATGATGAACTAGGGGCACAGTTGAGTCAGGCTTCTTGTCTTTCCCCATCGCCAGCATACTTGCCAGAAGAGGGCACAACTGGAGCTGTCTGTAAAGGGCTGAAAGCTCTCTCACCCTTCGAGCAACGAGGTATCAAACCAAGTGCGAAGCACGAATTAGAATGGGTCAAGATACTCCACTCCCTCATCTGGGGCATCGGCTAGACGCCACCAGAAGAAATAGCTGCGAGCTAACAGTGTTGGGCATGAACCCACAACTTTCTGTTTACCCATCAATCACCCAGGGGAGGGATAAAAAGAAGAGAGATTGAAGAATAGAGAGATGTGCGATGAGGGAAAAAGTGACAAAAAAAGCTTTTTTAGAAAAACAGAGCCTGAGGGCCGAGTGATGTGAGAATC
The DNA here is from genome assembly GCA_022316695.1 of Camellia oleifera. Classification (NCBI taxonomy): domain Eukaryota; kingdom Viridiplantae; phylum Streptophyta; class Magnoliopsida; order Ericales; family Theaceae; genus Camellia; species Camellia oleifera. The sequence continues at coordinate 31,917,141 of CM039311.1, forward strand.
ACAAATAAGAAAGGGTGGGAATAGTACCCGGAGAAACTGGCTCCTCGCGAACTGAGAGGTCTCTTGTCTTTGTAACACGTCTGTGTGTCGTGTCTTTTGTTTTGTTTACCTCAACCTTTGTTTTGAGTCTTTTTTCGAGTGTTACTCGATGTGTTTAGGTCGTGTACCTTTTCTTGAGTCGTAGTATGTTGTGTTCAGTTGTAGACTCAATACCCAGTTGAGAACCCTTTTCTCATTTTAAAAAAATCATTCTGTGCTCAGAGTGCTCCGCCATTCTCCACATTTGTGCAAAGCAAGACTAGTTCTTTCAACGACCGCAAGGTTTGACCCAGGTCATGTCAGAATAGTAAAACCTGGACCTATCTGAAGCTTTTTTTTTTTTTTTTTTTGTGGTTCCAGGCTGCGAAGCAAAAGAAGAAAGGGAAAGTTTGGAGCATCTGAGTGTGTTTCATTTTCTGTCAATTCCACCTTTGTATTCCGTCTTTTCAGATTGGACTGTTTGTTTAGGATCCGTCGTGTGCAAATGGACAAAATACTGTGTTATGGGCTTTGAGTTCAGAATGAGCTGTGTATATGAGGTGTGTGCCGGGTAAACCAAGCGCTGTGTTATAGGCTGTGTGTTCAGAATGAGCAGTGGGTTGTATGAGTTGTTTCTTCGTTGGCCGGTTCATTACCTGGTTATTACGATGCAAGTGTTCCAATTTTCAAACAACAGATCAATCTCACTTACATTGTTGTATAATGTGATGCAATGCGATGCGATGTGATGCGCAAATGTAACACTTTCTTTTTCAAACAAAAAGCTTGCTTCATTTTATCATCTTTTCAAGTACATAGCTTTGAAGAAAACAAAACCTGCCTGCGGCAGTACGATATGTTCAAGCTACCAGCAAAAAGAAAAGTAAAACAAAAAGAAGAAAAGTAGCAAAAGTCTAGATCAACGTCGAGTGCTTTCAGGCCTGAGGGTCTGTCCTCGTCCTCTTCCTAGACAAAGCTCCAGGAGCATCATCGCCGGCTCCATAGTCTGAGCCCGAGTCATCTCCAGTCTCCTCCTCAGACGACTCTGCCTCTGCCTCCACCTCTGACTCATCATCGTCGGGAATCGGTGCTCGAGAGCTACTCCCAACATGAGTGCGCCCCGTTTTGGTGTGGGGATATACTGTGCCTCCTCGCCCTCCTCCTCGAGCAGGAATAGAAGGTCCAGCTGGAGCACCTCCTACAGTCGGAATCTGGAATGGGGCCTGAAAGGACAAATGGCAAATGCATCAGTACGCTACGCAAAGCAGATTATGAATACTGTGAGCAGTGTATGAATACTGAATGCAGTGTATGAGTACAGAGTATGAATGTTGTGAGCAGTGTATGAATACAAAATGCAATAACTGAGTGCAGTGTATGAATGTTGTGAGCAATGCTGTGAACAGCCTGCGGGTTACAGTGTATCAAATGCCGTGAGGGTCGTGTATCAAGTGCTGTGTTGATAGTGCGATGCATCAGATTATGTGAAACAGTTTATGTAGAGTTTGAGACTGTGGTCAGAAAAGCCTACCGGGATACTGTAAATGGCCAGTAAGTCAAGGCTCCGCTGAAGCATCCCCATCACGAAGGCGGTCAACTCCAGGGACTGGCGAGTATACTCGGAGGAAACCTGCAAAAGTGTTAGAAGTATCAGTATTTTGCGGAATATCAAACAGAAATGAAATGAAGTGACTGTGCAGAATGTAAAATGTAGTAGTACATACCGGGGGCAAGTCGTAGAACCCGACTAGCTCGTGATCAGCCGGAGGGGGAGCGATGGGGATCTGATAAGTCTCCCCACCCAGCCCTCTGCATGTCATCATCGTAGGCAGTGCTGGCCACCCAGCTCTCTGCCCTCTCCGAGGCCCACTCCTACCATGGGCCCGAGCCATCCTCGGTGCTCCTGCTCCTGCTCCTGCTCTAGCTGCCGGCGCCGCTGGCCTCTCCCTCTCAGCTCGACCGCCACTACTCAGAGGCCGCATGATATAGGTTCGGACGTACTCCGCGTAGTCACCCTCGCCTCTAAAACGCTCCGCATCCCATCCGATCGTGTAATCGGCCATGTGCTCGAGGGAGAACCCCTCCGTATCCCTCATGTGAGTAGGAGGTGGACCCGGGGCTATCTGCTCTAGTAAATCTGAGGTCTGGCGCAGGAAGCGCTCGCCTAGGTACCAAGCCCGACAGATCGGGCCCTCCAGCAGAATCCTGAATCGGGCAGTCTCCTCAGTACCAGCATACCGCTCCCGAACTGCGGCTGGCAACGGAGCGCAAGGCTGCCAGGTAATCTGCAAAATGATACACAGTTGTTTATCTACTGTTATCGAAAGAACAATGTAAAGTGAAGCTTAAATGAACTGCAAGTTCTAAAATACCTCTGCGGCGGTGATGGTGTCAAAGTATCGGCGGAAGAATATGAAAGACAGAGAATGGAATGCCGAGGGAGACCTCCTCATCTAGCACTGGGGCAAGCCTCGGGAAGTAGGCATATACCCACAACTACAGAAGTGTAACAGAGCAAATATCAGTATGCTTATCAGATAAAGCAGAATGCAAAATAAAGAAGAAATCACAGAACCGTGTATTGTGCAGTGCATAGTGCAGAGTGTACAGTATGTGCAGTATACAATCAGTGTAAAGCAGATTGCATGTTTGCAGTGTGTGCAGTGTACAGTCAGTTGGCAGCAGATTGTGCAGTATATAAAGTATTGTGCAAATGTGTGCAGTGTGTAAATAAGATTATATGTGTGCTGTGTGTGCAGTATATGACCAGTGTGAAGTAGGCTGCAGTGTGTGCAGTGTACAAAGTACAGGTAATGTAAAGTAGAAATGTAAAACAAAGAAGAAAACGTACCTCCCAAGCCCGCCAGTAGCCTCCGAGCAGCTGTCCGATGAGGCAGGAGGATGAACTCATATAGCCGTAGAGAGTGGCCAAGCCGGCACCACCCCAGTCATAAAGGCGGATCCTGGTCACGTCAACCAGTGCACTCAGCAGGCAAAGGGGCACAGTGTTCGCCGGGTCGGCGAAGAGTGTGGTCCCCAGTAGGAACATGAGGAAGCCGCGTGCATACTGCTCCACCTCGTCTTGAGCCATCTGTGCCTCCTGAGCCAAGGATGGCTAGATCCTGAAGTGGTCCTCGAACCACGAGTATCGTACAAATCCTGCTCAAGCAAGAGGTGGTAGGGCGCCAAGAAGGTACATCTGAGCAGCCTCCCACTCGTCCATATTCGTATCAAAGGGGATCGGATCACCCCCTACCCCGATGCTGGTAAGCATCAAGAAGTCGAAGGGAGTCATCATCATGCCTCTCGTGGCCGAAAAGTGGAAGGAGTTAGTGGTGTCCCACCACCTCTCCACCAAGGCAGCAAGAAAAGGCCTGCTCGCAGTAAGGTGCGAGAGTCTCCTGTAGAACGTGCTGAAGCTGGCCTGGTCAATGATGTGGCGGACTGCGTCAGGTAGCTCCATGTACCATCTGCGGGCGGCGATGTTCCCATACCCCCGGAAGACATGAGAATCTCCCTGTGGTCAAAACAAACAATTGCGAGGCAGTATTACAAATACAGTGTTGAATGCACTCAAAATTGATGAAAATACAGCGTGTGTGCACGTGTTCCAGTCAAATAGATGTCAAGTACGGGTGTGCTCACAGTGAACTCCAGCATGTGATGCAACAGTTTCTTCGGATCATTTTAGTGAAAATACAGCGTGTATGCGCATGTTCAAATTCAAACAGATACCGGGTGCCGGTGTGCTCACAGTGAACCACAGCATATGATGTATCAATGCAGCGTGTGTGCGCATGTTCAGATTCAAACAGATATCAGGTGCAAGTGTGTTCACAGTAAACTACAGCGTATGGTGTATCGGTGTATCCGGGCTGAGCAGTTAAAGAAAAAGATCGGCTATTACAGTTATGTTCTACATTTCGAAAAATAAAATAGAGGGAGAGTTTACCTCGGAAGCGCCGTAAGACAGATGTGACTCTGGCTCGCGTAGTAGAAGCTCTGGTGGCACGCCCCTGGCAAAACTCGTAAACTGGCAACACGTGAATCGCCAGCCTGTAGGTCGCCGGGTCGAACGGTCACATGCTCAAAGGCAAGAGCTCGGCCTCGGGATCCATATCATGCTCCAGATGAGTCCTGCCTCGTGGGAGATCGTCTGCCATGCCGAGAATGGCGTGAAAATGGCCAGAAGTGTGAAAACCGGGTGAGAATGTGAAAAGTCAACCCCGAGAGGGTGAAAAATGGCCGGAAAGGTCGAGGTTCGAAAAGGGCACAAAGACCGAGGTAAACTCGAGGGAAACAAACCCCGAGTGGTGGAAATCGAGAAAAACACACCGAAACCATGATTTGTTCGGTTCAAAACATGTGAAACGAGGAGGTGTTTGCGAATCGAACGACGAAAAAGTGTTGAAAACACGAGAAAAACGAGGATCGAAGACGGGAAAAACACCTAGAGAGAGGGGGAAGAGCTTTTCGAGTTTGTGGGTAGTGAAAGAAATAGGGTCTAAGCCCTATATTTAAAGACTCATGGCCGAATTGACAAAACAGCACCAATATAGGCATTTTTGGCCAATCAGCCACATTGTTAGCCGGTCGGCTAAATTGTTGGCCGATGGCCTTGTTTTGTGGCCGATGGATGGCCGGTGACCTCCTCAGGTGGTCGGTGAACCTCCTACACCCTTGTTTGGGTCATTGATGTGGTTTGGAACCTTATTTGCTCAAGGCAGTGCAAGGAACTGCATTTTTGAAGCTCAACTGGTCTCCATTTTGACCTCGGACCGTGTTTTCTATGAACGATCCTTGAATACGTACGAGATGTATCTTTTTTCGTATCCTTTGGTATCTTGCGAGATTCAATAACTGCTTTGAATGCGTTGTATTACAATGTTTTGCCTTGTCAACGATTAGCATACATAGGTTGCATTGTTGTGCAGGTCTACATGCGTTGTAACACGCACAACTTGCATTGTTATACACTGTTCATTTGCATTGTCATGCATCTCAAAAGACGTGCGTTGTCGCGCATTCGAGTTCATTTGCATTGTTATGCATCTCAAAAGACGTGTGTTGTCACGCATTTGAGTTCATTTGCATTGTCATGAATTTCAAAAAAAGAAAAACAAAAACAACAAAAAAATATAACAAACAAACATGCATTGTCATGCATTTTCTTACCACGCATCGTTATGCGCACCTTACACGCATTGTCATGCATATCATGTATTTTTCCTTACTTTGCATTGTACATAGCATTCATTGTATATATTGCATTGTACACATCATGCATTGTAAATATTGCATTGTACATAGCATACATTACATGCATTCATTGTATATGTTGCATTGCAGCATTGCATGCATTTACTGCATTATCCATCTATCGCTTGCGCCTTTCCAAGTTGAGCTTGGTCTGGTATGTGCCCATACTTTTCACGTTGAAGCACGGTTATGATATTATGTGTATGCACCTAGTGTTGTGGGTGACGGCACCATTTCCGTGTTAAATGCGATTTGTATATATCCATCCCTTTCCTAGGCAAAATACGGTTTGGCTGCATGCCTTACCCATTCCATTCCATTGCATACATTGTATATATTACATTGTACATAGCATACATTACATGCATTCATTGTATATGTTGCATTGCAACATTGCATGCATTTACTGCATTATCCATCTATCGCTTGCGCCTTTCCAAGTTGAGCTTGGTCTGGTATCTATTCATACTTTTCACGTTGAAGCACGATTATGATATTATGTGTGCGCACCTAGTGTTGTGGGTGACGATACCGTTTTTGTGTTAAATGCGGTTTGTATGTGTCCATACCTTTTCTAAGCAAGATATGGTTTAGCTGCGTGCCTTATCCATTCCATCTATTGCATATAGAATATATATTGCATTGTAGTTTGCATGCATCTGCTACATCCTCCATCTTATCGTTTGCGCCTTTCCTTGTTGAGCTTGGTCTGGTATGTGTTCATACTTTTCACGTTGAAGCACGGTTATGATATTATGTGTACGCACCTAGTGTTGTGGGTGACGACACCGTTTCCGTGTTAAACGCGGTTTGTATGTATCCATGCATTTCGTAGGCAAGATACGGTTTGGCCACGCACCTTATCCACTGCATTCATTGCATTGTAGTGTAGTTTGTTGCATCCAATATTTAGGATCATGGTCTTTCCTGAGCAGAGCATGCCTCACTTATATCATCCCACCCAATTACTTGTATCTTGTGTTCCGTCTACACACACATAGTTCTGCATGTGTACGCGCCTATTCTACTGATGGGATTGTGGTTTGAGGGTGTCGGCACCTTTTCTATGGTAGACGGATTTTGCATCTCCATCATCTTTATGATATTTGTGTGGTTTTTGTACTGCTTATGGTTTGATCATCTCAAATGCATTGCATATCATTTGCATTGTTTATACATAGTTTTGTAAATATTGCATTATCATGCATCCATTCCGCATTGTTATGCGCCACGCATAGGTTGCATTGTCATGCACCCTTTCACTCGCGTTGTCATGCAGTTTTAGAATGCATTGTTATGCATGTTGCTAACGATATTGTACCTGTTAAGTTTCTTTCTCTTCCAGCACGATATTGTATGTACGGTTCATTTGAAGTTGGCGCGACCAAACGAACCGGACAGGTACTGTATTCTCCGTGTGAGACGTAGCGAGAATTACATAACTCTCTTACATCCTTTCTGCATTGTAATGTAGTTGGATTTGTGTTTGATTGCTTAAAACTATTGCATGTTATGCTTCGTTACAGCTTTCTTTGCATGATCATGAGTTATGCTTGGCTTTGTGCGTTGTCTTGCATTTTGCCCCTACCCTCTGGCGCATATCTTTATCTGTAGCTCGTATGCTTTGTCTAAGTCTTCGGCCTTGTCAAAAATGGGTAGTCTCTGGGCTTTGACACTCACTCCCGTCATTATTATGACTTTCGAGTTCTGTCAAAGAGGGGCAACTGTAGACACCCCATTTTTGACCATCCTCAAGACTTAGACGTCACCGTTTGAACACTCGGTGATCATCCATATTTGTGTTCGTTTTGAGTTCTCGGAGGTCTCGGCTACGTGCCTTGCCTTAGGAACTCTCAACTTGACTGTTCTGTGCTTGGTTTTGCACCAAACACTTGTTGTTTTGCTTCTGAGGGTAGAGGAAGGCTTGTTAGCCATCCTCACACCTCACCGGCCATGGCTTGAGGCCACCGGCCCTATTTTGTTGCTACCGGCCATTGGTGATGGCCGGTCGACACTCTTTCTGGTTGGTCGACCATTTCCTTGGTCAATTTGTCATTTTTGGCTGGCCGACCACTGTGCATCTGCTTTTGGAAAATATTTTATGCCAGCTGTTATAGCTAGCATTCGCAATGCACCCCCTCCATACACGTGTATGGAGGATTTGCACCCTTTGCACCCTTTTGTTCTAAGCTTCTTGAAGAAGCTTGCACCCATTGCTCTAGCTTCTTGAGGAAGCTTGGACCTTTGTCTTAGCCTCCTCAAGAAGCTTGAACCCTTTGTCTTAGCTTCCTCAAGAAGCTTGACCCCCTTTGACCCTTTTGTTTAGCTCCTCTAAGAAGCTTAGGCCCTTATCTTGCTCTATAAAAGGAGGCCACTCTTCTCCTTTGAAGAGGTTCAGCAAATCAGAGACATATATGATATATATATCACTCTCTCTCTATATCTCCCTCTCTCTCCACATTTGTGTGTGTTAGAGAGCCTTAAAGTGAGTTTTGTTCTTAGTTTTGCACTAAGACACCTAGTATTACACCATACCTTGGTTATTGAGGTGTTGAGAGTTTGTTCTTGGAGCTTTTGAGTTGGTTTTGATCAGAAAAGGGGCTGGAGTCTTGGTTCTTGAAGTGTTCTTCAAGGGTGAGCACTATTGCTTTATATTCCCCATTCTTACACTAGCTTTTAACCTATCTTGCATCTGTCTTTAAGCTTAGTATATAACTGAAAAAAGTTCTGATTTCACCTGCTTTTGAACTTTGTTTAAGGTTGTTATGAGGTTTGGGGTTGTTTACCCCCTCTTAGGCCTTGTTTGGCCTCCTTTTTGTGCTATTTTTGGTGAGCTCCGAGACCACCTTGTATTGGCCTCCTCACCACTGAAATCCAGAGGGATTTCAGTGGTGGGGATGATGTTTTGAGGTCCTAAGAAGGAGAGGGCCATCCCCTTTCCTTGTTGTCTTCAAAACTTGTCATTTTAGCCTCATGTGTGAGCATCTTGATTAAGTCCATGTTGGCCATGTCTTAGTTGGTATTTGTGGTTATTTTTCCATGTTATAGCACTATTTTAAGTTGGTTTAGACACACCATACATGCTTTGCATACTTGTCTTGTAATGCCATGAAATTGCCTTAACATGCATCATGATGTACCATGACTTTCTAACATGATTTTGGCTTAGCTTTGTGAAGTTTTTTATGCATATTTTGGCATGCTTTAGGTCTGATTTTGGTTGTTTGGGTCATCCATGACTTTCTTTGTATAGCTACCACACAATCTAACTTGTATGCTTTGAGTGTTGGCTGTTCTACCATGCTCTATTTGCATCATTTCAGTGGTTTGGCACCATTAGTTATGATATTTCAGTCCTTGTTTGATGCTCATATGCTTGCATTTTGTCACTTCTTTCATGCTTTAAAAGGTTGGTGTTTTATCCTCCATGATCGGGTCATTGTGCATGCCTTTAGACTTAGGCCATTTAGATGCCATCTAAGTGGGTTTTGGGGCTTATTTTGGCATGATATGATTCTGTTTTGCATTGAATAATCCATGCCATGTTCGGTTGTGATAGGGGTAGAGCAATCCTCCCTTTTGTAGCTTTGAATGCCCTTTGTTTTGGGCCCATTTCTTAGCGTGTTTTTGCCTTGTTCCAATGCATGTTCTAGCCTTGTTTTGGTGTCCTTTGGGACTGTTTTGGTCATTTTGGCTCTTTGGGGCTTGGTTGACATGGCCATGGTATAGGTCCTTCGGCTAGTTCTGAGCTTTAAGTCCATTAACATGCAATGTTTGGCTTGATTAGTTGATTTGGCATCATCCTTCATGTGATTTCAGAGCTTTGTATGCTTGTCATTTGTCCATATTAGTCTCTTTTAAATGTGTTTAAGAGTTGCCTCTTTTATGCCTTAGATGATAGGCCTTTGTGCATGCATGTTTTCATATCTATTCCATGCTTTTGTTGCATTATATTTGGCCACTGTTTTGGGCCTATTTGAGAGCTGCCCAAATTGGTGTAAGTCCATCCCCGCATGTTGTCTGTAGACGTCCCCGAACGCATCCCGGGCGAGGAGTGCGAGTCCCCTCCGTTACGGTTCGATATTGGGTCACTACAGTTCGAAGGACTCAAAATGTCACGGTTCTTAATCTTGAACCAAAGAGTCCAAATCTGGCAAATCGTTTTGAAAACAGATTTTTTGAAAGAAGTGTCAAACATGGACTGCTTTGCCAGATACAGAGTCGCCACCTAAATATTTTAAAATGGGAAATTTAGGAAACCCTGACTCGATGCCGAAGGCCACATGTCCGTCATCACCAAAGTAGTCTTGGCTCGGGAGCTTGGGTACGATCGGGGAAGGTCAGCTATGAGCACCCCCTTTTGCCCGGTCCGAAGATCGGCCTCTACTAACTGTGATATCCAATTTTCAAAACGTTACGCGTTCTTATTCCAATTATTAGCCTAGATTTACTACGTTATGCGCACAGCAAACAAGTATAGACCAAATCGCCTAAGTTGGAAAAAAACATTTTATGTTTATTTTTAAAAAAATGGTTTGCTACTCGCAAGTAGGCTAAGATGCAGGTTTTCCCACCCTTAGGTGGTCTTTTAGAAAAAGATGGTTTCGCCACTATCTAGTGGGCTTAAAACTCACAGTTTTAATGCATTGTCCCAATTTAGGTAATTCAATCTCCATCCACAAGCATTCAAGCAGTTATATCACCTAAGCAGCTACCCTCATGGTAATAATGCTGTTATGGCAACACTCACACACATGCGAGGATGCTAAAGCATAAAAACTCACCTAGTACTCCAAGCCAAAACAGAAGCTTATTAGAAATCCATGCATGGACCTAAACATACTGAAATGTCTAATGCAACACATGCAAAGATGTAATCTAGGCAGGCTCGGCTATCCTAGACATGGCATGTGAAACGTTAGAACTATCACGTATTCAATTTGGAATTGAAAGTACGATGCAGTTTGTATGATGTGCCAAGCCTGATGTATGTCAACAAATGCATGGATGCACACATGCATTGCATATGGTATGCTAATTTTAAATATGCCCTAATCTACCATCATAAGCAGGTAAATAAAAGGGAAGAAAGAAATGGGGGTTGGAAGACATACACGCACTCACCCACACTTATTACAAATATGCCCTCACACAGAGGGACCAAAAGAATATATAGTCCCAAATAATACAGTCCGAATGCGGAATAAATTATTACAGAATTCTAATTATCAAATTAAATTCAGTATATAACAAAGAAAAAGAGAGGGGCCTCAGCCCTGCCTCGGGATGCGCGAACGATGCATGCTCGAATCTGACTCGCCCGGAAACCCGCATCATGACACTGCTGCCTCTGTTCTTACTGCCCTGTCTCTCCAAAAATTGCCAAAGTCCCAGAACAACTTCCTTGCATGCTGCTGTACACCACCGGCTGGATGGAATGGCCACCGGCCATGTAAAATGACCACTGGCTTCTTGAGAGGTTATCGGCTACCCATAAAGTGCCGGTCGGCACAAAATTCCTGCAGAGGACGGTTTGACAGCAACAGCAGGCAGACAGTGCATGATATGGATTTTAGAGCAAATGTAAGCATGGTCAATGCTCCCTATCATGTATGGGACTCAAGGAAGCATGACCCTTGGTTCTTGGGCCATCAATTATGCATCTTGGTGCATGATAACCTAAGGAACCAAGATTGCATTTTAATGTAAAAATGCATGCGAACACACAAATGAAACCAAGACCTTATCATGTGTTGGTCAAGGGCCTTGGGGACCAAGAGTTGAAACAAGTTGCACCACTTGTAGTGTGAACTTCCCTCAACCCTTATGCTTGGTTTGACAACCCCAAACCAAGCCATGAAATGCATGTATGCAACATAGCTCAAATGATGCAACATGGGAATTAGGATGCAAGCACACCAAATGTCATGCAACTACCATGTTAAGCTTGCAAAATGCTAGAGTATACAAGATGCAAATGTCATGTAAACATGGACCAATTAAGCAATAAGACCAACATACTACAACACTTAATGAATCAATTAAGCAATAGACATGAGGCAAGCATGTGATGGTGGACTAGACCACAATGGGGCAGCCCTCAAACCAACCCAAAACAGTGGCAAAACATGCCCAAAATGGTGACCAATTACCTATGCGAACATGCAAGTCAAAGGGCCTAAGGTTAAGGCACAAAGGGAGCACTCCTTGCTACCATTAACATGGCCACTCATGGCATATATTAGACCACCAAAACAGATTTTAACAAATGAAATGAGCCCCCCAAAACCCAATAACAAGGCGGCCCAAATGCTCTAAACATACAAGCATGCACAATGCTCACTTTAAAGCATAAGAGACCAACATTTCAAAAGATGGGAGAGATGATACATGGAGGCATATAAGCATGGCATAAGGACTGAGATAGCATATTAGGTGATTCCAAATCACTAAAATAGCCTAACCAAATGCATGCTAAGAACTCACATCTTAAGACTAACAAGCCTTAATGCAAAACAACTTTGTCAAACATACCAATCATGGCAAAATCAGTGGCGTACAGCCTCTAGGCATGGCAAAATGATGCTAATATCTTCATGAAGTGAGGCTCATACATGCAAGAAACATGGCCTAAACTCATGGCTCATTTCTAGGCAAACTAGAGCATTACAAAGCAAGTATAAGAAGCATGCTAAAGACCACAAAACCAACCAAAAACAGAGATGATATATGATCCAAAACACCCAAATAAGCTCTGAAATGAAGGCATATAAGGCTAAAAATGCATGCTACTATGTGAGCCAAAGTAAAGACCAAAGAGGGACAAAGGGGAGGGGGGTGTCCCTCCCCTATATACTACTCCAAAATACCTCCCTCACCACTGAAAACCCACTGGTTTCCAGTGGTAAGAAGACCAAAAACACCAAGTTAAACAAGGCTTCAAGAAAAGAGACTAAAAAGACCAAAACAAGGCCTAGGAGGGTGAGTTTGTGCTCAAATCCCCAAGTGACCTTAATGAAGGTTCTAAAGCAAGAAAATATAAGACTTTTTTATGTTGAACACAAAGCCAAAAACACAAAGCAAGACAGGTAGAAAGCTAGTGCAAGTTTGGGGAAACTAAAGTAACATGCTTACCCTTGAAGACTCCTTGAAGAACAAGTGGTGCAGCCCTCCTCAAATGATCAAAACCAGTCCAAAATCACAACAAATAACCCTCCAAGTCCCTCAATCTCGGAGCTAGGTGTAATAGTGTGTGTAATGGTGCAAAAGTAAGGTAAAACACACTATTTAGGCCAAGAAACACACACAATGGATGAGGGAAGGGAAGATATAGATATAGATAGATATATATCAGAGATATATAGATATAAGCTCTGGTTTTGTGTTGGAAATGGCTAACCTCCAACAAATGGAGAGAAGGGTTGCTTATATAGGCCAAGGCAAGCCTAAGACTTAGTGGCTAAGCAAAAGAAAAAGGGTTCAAGGGGTGCAAAGGAGTCTTGGCTTCTTGGAGAAGCCAAGACAGCTGGCCAAGCTTCTCCAAGAAGCTTTGGCCAAAGGGTCAAGCTTCTAGAAGCTTAGGGGGTTCAAGGGTGCAAAGGGTGCAAAATGGTCACACCTGTGCACGAGGGAGTGTGATGGTGCATTCCAGCTGGCACAGCTGGCATGCACCATGTCCCAGGGGTTCAAAGGGTGCATGCCGGCCAGCCAAAACAGTCACCGGCACAAAAAGTGCCGGTCAGCAACATACAGTGCCGACCGGCCAAAGTGTTTGAGAAAACAGTGCCGATGGCCAAAAGGGAGTGCCGGTGTGGTGTGGGGGCAGCCGGTGGGCTTCAGGGATGGCTAACAAGCCTCCCCCTACCCTCAAATGCAAAAACACACAAGTCTTGGTGTAAAACCAAGCACAGAGCAAGCCGGTTGAGAGGTCCTGAGGCACGACGCGCAACCGGGACCTCCGGGAACTCAAAACGAATACAAACATGGATAATCACCGAGCGTTCCAACGGTGACATCCAAGTCTTGAGGACGGTCAAAAATGGGGTGTCTACAGCTGCCCCTCTTTGACAGAACTCAAAAGTCATAACAATGACGGGAGAGAATGTCAAAGCCCAGAGACGACCCATTTTTGACCAGACTGAAGACTTAGACAAACATACAAGACCAACAAGATATGCGCCCGAAGGCAGGGGCAAAATGCAACTAAAAATGCAAGAAGCCAAGAATAACTCAAAATCATGCAAAGAAAGCTGTAATGAAGCATACATGCAACAGTTATAAGCTAGCAAACAATAGACTACACTACAATGCAGAAAGGATGTAAGAGAATTATACAATTCTCTGTACGTCTCACGTGGGGGATACAATACCTGTGTAGCTCGTCCGGTTTCACCGGCCTCAAATGAGCCGTACATACAATATCGTGCCTGCAAAGAAAATAAACTTAACAGGTACAATGTTGTTAGCAACATGCATGACAAGGCAGTCGAAAATGCGTGACAATGCATGCAATGTGTACAGCAAGATAGTAGGATTGAACACATATGAGTAAAGCAATGCATGTATGCACGCAATGTGTATGGAAAGAGAACTTGAACACATGTGAGTAAAGTAATGCACACATGCACGCAATGTGTATATAGGAACTTGAACACATATCAGTAAAGCAGTGCACGCATACAATGCAATGTGTATAAAAGGGAACTTGAACACATATCAGTAAAGCAATGCACGCATGCACGCAACGTGTATATAAAAGGAACTTGAACACATATCAGTAAAGCAATGCACCCATGCACGCAATGTGTATAAAAAGGAAACTTGAACACATATCAGTAAAGCAAAGCAGGCATACAATGCAATGTGTATAAAAGGGAACTTGAACACATATCAGTAAAGCAAAGCACGCATACAATGCAATGTGTATAAAAAGGAACTTGAACACATATCAGTAAAGCAAAGCACGCATACAATGCAATGTGTATAAAAGGGAACTTGAACACATATCAGTAAAGCAAAGCACGCATACAATGCAATGTGTATAAAAAGGAACTTGAACACATATCAGTAAAGCAAAGCACGCATACAATGCAATGTGTATAAAAGGGAACTTGAACACATATCAGTAAAGCAAAGCACGCATACAATGCAATGTGTATAAAAAGGAACTTGAACACATATCAGTAAAGCAAAGCACGCATACAATGCAATGTGTATAAAAGGGAACTTGAACACATATCAGTAAAGCAAAGCACGCATACAATGCAATGTGTATAAAAAGGAACTTGAACACATATCAGTAAAGCAAAGCACGCATACAATGCAATGTGTATAAAAGGGAACTTGAACACATATCAGTAAAGCAAAGCACGCATACAATGCAATGTGTATAAAAGGGAACTTGAACACATATCAGTAAAGCAAAGCACGCATACAATGCAATGTGTATAAAAGGGAACTTGAAACTGATCATGGTAAACATGATGCTGGAATGCAACGTACTGTAACTCAGTATGATTGAAATGATTTAGAGAATTCACAAGATATAAAAGGATACGGGAAGGGACGTCCTTCGCATGTCCCAAGCATCGCTCACAAAAGTTGTGGTACGAGGTCAACTCGAAGTTCCACTTATGTTCTGAAGGCGCAGTTTCTTGGACTGCCTTAAGTGATGAAGGTGCCAAATCACATGACTGACCCGAACAAGGGCGCAAAAGGTACGATGACCGAAAGGGGGAGGTTACCTGGTGTCAAACCCAGCACTCTGCTACCCTGCTATTCTTCTGCTTTACTTTCCTTTTTATTAGGAGTTTAAGCACATTGCACTGCCTCGGGCATGTTTTATTTCTCAAAAGCTTGTGTTTTTTGCAAAACATATGATGGAAATGAAACAGCTATTTGTTCAAAAGGTGTTACATTTGCATGTTCTATGCATCGCATCGCAAGGCATCACACAACAATGTGACTGAAATTGAAACTGCGTTTTGAAAACAAAGCATCGCATCGTAATAATCAGGTAGTAAACCAATTACGACTCGATAAGCAAAACAGGGGGACTCAGCAAACTAGCCAAATGCGAGTACACCTTGATAAACATTATAAAGACTTAAAGAGAGTGAAATACAACTCGATAAGCAAATGGGCGCGCCCTCATAAGAATTGATCACTGGAGGGTATTGGAAGTGGTGGGATTTTCCAAATTCCTAGCATAAACAGCTCAGAGGACAAGGGAGAGAACCACCAGCCCAGCAGAAAGGCTACCGGCCTTGAGGGAATGGCCATCGGCCAAAAGGGTGATCCATCGGCCAAAACAGATGGCCGGTCGGCACTATAATTGGCCGGTCGGCACTAAACTGTCAGCACCAGCAGAATGTTGACATCTGTCATTCACTCAACCTTATCTTCTTCAAAAGGGTCTCAACTTCGTGGTTCTCTTCATTTCCACACTGATTTGCTCCAAATGGAAGAATTTCTTGCCCAAAATCTCACAACTTGGATTAACAACTTGGATGGCTCAGAAAAGCTGAATTTCCGGGCTTTCGGCATAAACGCACTATTCACTTTGCGCCGTACCCCGCTGCATTCTCCATTCCTCCATGCCGCGGCAAGGTTTTGGAACCCGGTAACACATGTCTTTAGCTTTAGCGGGCAAGAGGTGTGTCCCACTTTTGAAGATTTCCAAGCTCTAATGGAATCTGAGCGCGATGAGGAGATCCTGCCGCAACTTCGTTTTGGCCATGCTCAAGCCTTAGGGAAAATGTGCGGGCTCTCAATACCCGATGCTCGTTCTCTGATTTGTGATGGGACATTAGATGTTCCGAGCTTGGTTTGTCGTTTTTCTAAGACTGGTGATCGCGGCGACCACCACCGGCAAGGCTTTCGGCGACACGCCCTTTGTCTATGCATGCTATCTCATTTTTTGTTCGTCTCCGGTTTCGGAGGGCCTAGTGTCCGGTTGATTGAGGTTGCCCAAGGCTTGAAGGAGGTCAAAAGCTGCATCGCCATGATCCTGGCTGAGACATTGCTGGGCTTAGACGCCTTTTATCGTCGAGAGACGATCAGATTAGTAGGGAGTCCACTATTACTGCAGGTAATGTTTCCCACCCAATCTCACATTTATGTTTGCTCACATCACTCGGCTCTCAGGCTCGGTTTTTCTCACAAAAACCCTTTTCTCACTTTTTCTCTCATCGTACATCTCTCTATTCTTTATTCTCTCATTTTCTATCCCTCCCCAGGTGTGGTTGATGGATAAACTGCAGGTTGTGGACTCTTGTCCGGCATATTCGGCTCGCGGCTATTTCTTCAGGCAACGCCTAGTTGACGCCCTTGATGAGGGTTGGTGGTTCGAATGGATGTGTCGTTTGTCCGCAGACCGTATTGTTTGGCGGTGCCCTTGGCTCAACCTTCCAATGATGAGTTACAGTATGACTTGTCAACCCGGGATCCAATTGATTGGCTTGACTCACTGTGTCTTCTACTTTCCATTCCGCATCCTGCGCCAGTTTGGTCATGATCAGACTTGTCCGCCGGAAGGGATAGAGTACCCTGCTACATTCCTTATTCGAGGCGCATAGCTAGCCTGGTATGCCACAACATGGAGGACGAGAGAACTCCCGGCCCCCGCTCCCGCTTTCAGTTGCACTTTGTCTAATGAGTGCTAGGATTGGCTTAATGAAGAGGCACAGGAGGGGCCCACTTTGGCATCAGAGGCTTCGACCAGCTCTGGGAGGGGGCGCAGGGACATTTGACTTGACCATGCCCCAGATTTATTGCTTTATTAGTACTTTCAAGTTTTCTTTATGAATGTAATAAAAAGCAACTTCAATTGTATGCAAGAGCAAGAGAACTATATTTGAAATCAATGAAATTGAAGGTTGTGGTACTGAAATTTTTTTGTTTTGGTCCAGAAATGGTCTTAGTTGTAAAAAGATTTATTTGAACAAAGTCATCTTCATTAAAACTTTTCAAAACTATTTTCGATATGGATCAGAACTGGACATGCCTGAGATCTGTCACTAAGATGCACAATCCTGGGTCCTAGCAACTGGAAAGTTGCCCCTTGTTTGAACAGTACCACGGCGCTGTACAGCAACGGAAAGTTGCCCCTAGTCTGAATAGCACTGTACCGGAGATTGCGATAGACACTGATGGACAAAGATGACCAAGATGATCAAATGGACAAAGTTGATCGGGGAAGAGTTTATGGCTGAACTTCAAGATGAAGCTGCCTACGTATCCCAAAGATGGGAATCAAGCCTTACGTAGTTCAGGCTTGGGTTCACTCGAGTATTTTCACTCTCCTTTTGCGCTCTATCTTTTGCCAAGGCCGCCCTTTGCGGGTTTTCAACCTTGCAAGCTCAGTTTTTATACTTTCTAATTTTTTTGTGCTCTGAATTTTGCCTAGGTCGCCCTTTCGGGTTTTCGGCCTAGCGAACCTCTCAGGGGTAATATTTCTTCAACTTGTCCATGTTGATCGGTTGGGAGAACTCTAGGCCATCTAGGTCCATCAGAACCACAGCTCCACCTGACCAGATAGACTTGATGATATAGGGACCAGTCCAATTAGGTCTGAACTTGCCCCTTGGGTCGTGGATGGGAGCTCGGTTGTCTTTGAGCACCAAATCTCCGTCCTTCAAATTCCTGGACTTAACTTTCTTGTTAAAAGCCCGGGCGATTCTGCGTTGATACCCTTGGACATGGTATAGTGCTTTTAATCTCCTTTCATCGAAGAGCATGAGTTCCTTGAATCTCCTCTGCTGCCAATCTGCCTCAGCTATCTGACACTCAGCCAGTACTCGTAAAGACGGAACCTCAATCTCTATAGGTAGAACGGCCTCCATCCCATATACCAAGGAATACGGAGTCGCCCCGGTAGAAGTTCTAATTGACGTTCGGTAGCCCCACAGGGCAAACGGCAACTTATCTGGCCAGTCCCGATAGGTCTCCACCATCTTCTGCAGTATGTGTTTGATGTTTTGGTTGGCAGCCTCAACTGCTCCGTTGGTCTGCGGCCGATACGTGGATGACTTATGAAAAGCCACATTATACTTCTCCAACAAATCAATCACCTCCTTCTTGAAGTGAGAACCATTGTCCGAAATGATCTTATTTGGGACTCCATAACGGCAGATAATGTTGTTTCTGATAAACTTTGCGACATGCGAAGCCTTCAACACGGCATAAGATTGGGCCTCGACCCACTTCGTAAAGTAATCTATTGCTACCAAGATAAACTGATGCCCATTCGACCCCTTCGGAGTAACAGCTCCAATCACATCGATCCCCCAAACTGAAAATGGCCATGGCGACGTCATGTTGTACAGCTTTGACGGCGGGATGTTCATGCGGTTTGCGTGAATCTGGCATTTGTGGCATCGCCGAACAAAGCCGATACAATCTTCCTCCATGGTAGACCAGTAGTAGCCCTGTCTGAGGATCTTTCGTGCCAGCATCACCCCATTCATATGTGCCCCACATTCTCCTCCATGGATGGCCTCCATCAGGCGCTTCAACTCTTCGACTTCCACACACAGCTTGTGCATTCCCAGATGACCTCTTTTGTACAACTTACCCCGCAGATGATAAACTGAACAACCATTCTTCTGATTGCCCTCTTGTCCTTGGCATTTGCCCCTGGTGGATATGCCTCATTTTCCAAGAAGTTCCATATATCGTGATACCAAGGGTTGTTATCTTGCACTTCATCTATGGCAGAGATTGACTCGTAGGCAGGTGCAAATTTCTGGTCAATAATAACTGGACGCATCCGGACCCCAGATGGGATGTCTATCATGGAAGATAGAGTTGCTAGCGAATCTGCAAACCTGTTGTTCTCTCTTACTAGGTGAGTGAAATTTAGCTTTTCAAACCGAGGAATTAACAAATCCAAGGTCTGGTGGTAAATTATCATCTTTTCCTCTTTTACTTTCCAATCTCCATTAGCTTGAGACACAACAAGGTTCGAATCTCCAATGACGTCCAATCGTCTTGCCCCTAGTTCTAGGGCAGCTTCTAGACCGGCAATACATGCCTCATACTCTGCCTCATTGTTCGAGACTTTGAACCGAAGATTGAATGCTAAAGGGATGCGGGAACCGTCAGGCGCTATCAGTAACACCCCTATCCCATACCCGTATTGATTTGACGCTCCGTCAAAGTACATCGTCCAAGTTTCATCTTCTATGTGCAGAATGGCTTCATCTGGGAACAGGTACTCAACCGCTTCATCCCCTTCAACCGGGTGGTCGGCAAGGAACTCTACTACCGCTCTTCCTTTTACTGACTTGTGTGTCACATACTTGAGATCAAATTCGGAGAGCAACAGCAACCAACGAGCTAGCCTACCCGTAAGCGCTGGTTTCTCAAAAAGATATTTGATGGGATCAAGTCGTGAAACCAACATTACAGAGTGAGCTAACAGGTAGTGCCGCAACTTCCTGGTAGCCCATACCAAGGCCAAACAAGCCTTCTCCAGCGGAGTGTAGCGGGTCTCGTAATCTAGCATCTTCTTGCTCAGATAGTAAATGGCCCTTTCCACTTTATCTTCTGACTCTTGTGCGAGCATGCAGCCCATTGTAGTTTCAGTTACTGATAGGTACAATATCAACGGTTTTCCCGGCTTTGGTGGTGACAACACGGGCAGATTCTGTAGATATTCTTTAATCTGTTCAAATGCAGCTTGGCATCGGCCGTCTCATCGGAACTTCTTTCCTTTCTTTAGGAGACCAAAGAGTGGTTCACAAGTTAAGGTTAGTTCAGAGATAAACCGCCTTATGAATTGCACTTTACCCAGAAAGCCTCGCACCTCCTTTTCAGTCATTGGTGGTGGCATTTCTAAGATGGCCTTGATTTTGGAAGGGTCGACTTCGATGCCACTTTGTGTAATCAGAAATCCCAACATTTTCCCCGCTGTAACACCAAATGTACAGTTCTGAGGATTCAACCGCAGCCGAAATTCTCTGATCCTTTGGAAAAACTTTTGCAAAGCGGTGTAGTGGCCCTCTCTTTCTTTGGACTTGACAATCATGTCGTCCACGTACACCTCGACCTCTTTATGGATCATGTCCTGTAATATTGTGGTTGCAGCCCGTTGATATGTAGCCCCAGCGTTCTTCAACCCAAATGGCATCACTCTGTAGCAGTATGTACCCCACGGGGTGGTAAAAGCAGTCTTCTCCCGGTCTTCGAGTGCCATTACTATCTGATTATAACCTGAGAAGCCATCCATGAACGAAAGCAAAGCATGCCCCGCTGTGAAATCTACCAACTCGTCGATATGCGGCAAGGGAAAGTCATCCTTCGGACTGGCTCTGTTCAAATCCCTGAAGTCCACATATACTCGGATTCTGCCATCTTTCTTCGGCACTGGAACAATGTTGGCCAACCAAGTCGGGTATTCGGATACTAGCAGGAAGTCGGCGTCAATCTGCTTGGTGACCTCTTCCTTAATCTTAATGGCCCAATCAGGGCGGATCCTTCTAAGCTTCTGTTTGACAGGTCGGGCCTCGGGGTCAAGAGGGATCTGGTGCTGTACAATCTCAGGATCGATTCCAGGCATGTCTTCGTAGGACCACGCGAAAACATCTTTGAAATCTTTTAATAAAGCGACTAAGCGCTCGCGTTCCTCCGAAGACAACGTGGACCCGATCTGGACCAGCCGCGGGTCCTTCTCAGTACCAATGTTCACGGTAGTGATTTCATCAATTAAGGGTTTAACAAACCTCTCCTGCTCTTGTTCAATTAATCGTTGTAAAACCGGAGGAATTTCGTCCTCGTCGTTTTCATCAAAATTTTGAAAGTCCTAATTTAAGCAATAAACCAAAGGCACAGAAAAGTACTCAGAAACCACATTCACCTCATTCTCATTAGATACTTCCAAACCGTCCAATTCTTCTGTTACAATAGACTCAAAATAGAATGAAAAAGACGACCTGGACAGGACTGTGGCATCCGGGTTATCACCCCCAGGAATACCGGACTCAGACTCAGACGAGCTGGAACCTGATTCCGACTCACAAGACTCGGTGGAATCAGATTCCGGCTCACTACCTGACCCGGTGCTGCTTGACAAAAATCCCTCCTCGTACTGCCAGGTGAGGGAGGGTGCGATGGATGCATCCAAAATAACTGATGGTAGGCCCGCAGCCGTTTTATCTCCGATCATGGACACCGAGGAGTCATCCCCCAAGCACACCTGGTCGATCAAAGGATCTGAAAGTAGACATGCCAGTGCTACCCCCATTTCAAATTCTGTGCCCGCAGATTCCACTTCCTTGCTATGCTCAGTCTCAACTGTTGGGTCTGTCTGCTTTTCAACAACATCATCCCCAGATAACTGTAGGTCAAAGAAAATTTCGAACCCCGGCATGCGCTTCTTTTCTTCATTCAGCCATGGCTCAGGAAAACCACAGAATGGAAAGTCTTCCCCCTCCCGGACGAAGCGTCCGTTCAGGGTACCCTGGATGGGCCGATGCATCAATTCAAAAGGTTTCCCCATCTGTTTTGCTTTGGCTCTTCCTGCCATCTCTTTTCCTTTTCTTGCCCAATCTTCCTTGGTGGGTAGATAACCCATGCCGAATGTATGGGGGTTGTGCGGCACTTCGGCCAACGCTGCAATGCCCTTACGGCCGCTCTTCCCTAATCCCATCCCGGGGATGTATTGGAGCTTGTTCATGAGGTACACTGCTTGAGCGCTGATGTATATTCCTTCGTTAGCGGCCATGATATTCTGTACAACCTGAGCCTCGGCCAAGGTAAAACCTGATATGAACACATCTTCCATGCCGTGCTCGATTTCTAGAATAGGTGTGGATACTTCCGGTGGTTGGTGGATTGATGAATTCCCAAAGACAATGGCTACTCCCTTCCCGCAGGGGTATTTCACCATTTGATGCAAAGTAGATGATACTGCCTTCACCTGATGCAGCCACGGCCGCCCTAAAAGCAAATTAAAGGTTGCGGGAACTTCTAGAACATGGAAATCTATCTCGTGTCGTCCTGGCCCGACCTTTGTCTGGACTTTAACTGTCCCCATTACTTCTCTACTTGTATTGTCGTACGCCCGAATGACCTGGGCTGTTGGTATAAAATCTGCAGTTTTCAAGCCAATTGCATACGCCGTCCTTGCTGGGCAGACGTTGATGGCAGACCCGGTATCGACAAGTACCACCGGTATCCACTTGTCTCTACATTCCACAGAGATGTAGAGGGGTTTATTGTGATTTACGGCCTCAGGTGGAAGTTCTTTATCCGAAAAGGTCAATGCTGGGGAACCTCTTCCCGGGAAGACCAATCCAACCAGCTGCTCTGGTGTAGTCTCTATGGAGAGTTTGGCCTTATCCATGGCCGTCAAAACAGCCTGCCTATGTACTCGCGAGGCCATGAGCAGCCCCCAAATGGAGATGTCTGCTTGTATCTTTTTCAGCTGTTTGAGTACAACTTCCTCCTCAAGCTGCTTCTCCTTTTGCTTCTCGGCTTCCCTATCCTTCCCTGAGGCCTCTGGTTGGTCTAAGTTTGAGGGTTTGAAATACCGCCCACTCCGTGTCATGTGGTCAACCTCTCCAAGGTACCAGGTGTTATCGGGTTGGTTATTCTCCCAATCTTCATCTGTGTGGGCAAGACATAAGTTCTCATCTTCCCACCACATTCCATCAGCGGCCGACAGACACCTGTCCGGCTCTGGTATGACTGTTCTTGCGCTTGTAGCACATTCCATCCACATGCCCGCAGCATTCTCGGTTCCTGTGCACACAGCAGTTTCAACTTCCACATGGGCCTTCGCCTTCCTGATTCTCTTGGAATCCTCAAAACTTGCTTGTTCTGACATAGCTGACTGTTCAATGATCTCTGCACTCAAAATATTCCATTCTCGGGCGAAATTCTCGACACCGGCGCCCTCCGGCGATGCACTCTGTCCTTCGACCCTTCCAGCCGTCACTGATATTCCCAACCCTGCTGAGTCCTGTTCTGACTGAAATTCTCCCGTCACATCAGGTTGATCATCTAACCACCCAGTAACTTCTGCTGATTCTTCATAATCGAACCATGCGATTGCTGCATTATCTGGGTCCTGGTCACTGTAAAACTGGAGATCGACAAAGTCCTCCCCCACAGCTGTTATATTATCTCTTTCTTGTCCCAAACTATCCCCGTGAATCACACACAATTCTCCTTCCATTGGCAATTCTACTTCGGGCCCATCTTGGCCTATCGATGAAATGTAGTCACCCGGACTATATATCTTCTCAACATGATTCCCTGATTCCGCGGACTCTGGCTCAACCAATTGTTTTTCCTTTGGGATTTCCTCCCTTCTGTTCTCGGTGGTCACCACTGCTGGCTTGGGTTGGGTCATGGAGATGCCCATCATGCACAAGTCGGTGCAATCGGGAAGAAACACCTCCGGTTTAGGCAGGTGGGTAGGTGTGATGTAGATACTAGGGTCGTAGGACACGGCCCCGGTATGGATGAAATTAAGTCTTTTGGGCGGTGGAGCTTGGTTATGTGTGGGGAGGGGATTTGTAGTAACATTGGGCTTCTCGGGAGGCAAAATCACCCCGTTATCGATGAGATCTTGAACTTCATGGCGTAACCGATAGCACTGGTCGGTGTCGTGATCGTGCTGCTGGTGAAACGCATAATACTTGGCCGGGTTATGGGTAGGAGGGAGTTTTTCTGGTAAGGGCCGCAGCTCCAGGGGCTTCAGGTGCCCTTTTTTGATCAAAACCCCCAGAGCTTTGGATAGGGGCATATATAGTGGGGCGAAGGTTCTGGTGTTTCTGGATGGGTATTTGGTTGTTTGTGGGTTGCTTCCGGACGCGCCGGAGAATGGTGCAGCTGCTGTATTTCTTGGAGGGGGGTTGGCGGTGACTATGCGTACTTCGGTGGCTCTCGTAGTAGTAGCGCCACTCGGGCCTGCATTGCTACCACGATTGAAAGTTCGTCGGGGTTGCTCCCGGTCATTATCAATCAAGCCTTGCTTCAAGGCATCTTCAATCTGCACCCCCATTTCATGTAGGTCAGAAAAAGTAGGAAAGGGAAGAACTATCATCTTTTGCATCAACTTCGGCTGAAGATTGCGCACAATCATCCGAATCTAGTCTTTGTCCGTAGGCCTCAAGGTCATCATCGAAGCCTTGGCCCTCCATCTGGTTACAAACTCTGAAAAACTCTCCTTAGGCTCTTGTCTAATCGTCTCGAGATCACGGGTCATAATCTCAATCTGTGTATTGTACGAATACTGTGCGATGAAGGCCTCAGCCATTTCGTCCCAATTCCTCTTGACGTCATCATCTAGCTTGGCATACCATATGGCCGCCACACCCGACAGGGTCCGGCCAAACAAAGACAACTTCTGAAGCCTACTGAGGCCCATCGGCCTTAGAACATCTGAAAACAGTCTCAAGTGTACCATGGGGTCCCCGGACCCGTCAAATCGATCAGTATGAGGCATTTTGAATCTGTCGGGCAGCATCACAGCTGCGTCGGTGTAACCATCTTCAATGTCGGGGATAGTCTTGACCCCTTGGGATCTCTTGAACAACTTTTCAAGTTTGCTCAACTTTAGTGCGGTGGGATTAGTCTCAAACTCAAAGGGAGAGTCCGGTAGGTTGGTGGGTGTTTTTGATAGCTGAGGTTGGATTTGAGGTAGGGTCGGAGGTGGGGGTGGTCCTGTTGGAAGTTCTATATCAGGCTGAACATTGGCTGTCTCCCCGACGTTTGGAACTCCTGGTGGGGGAGGAGCTTGATGCGAAGCGGATGCTCCGGTTTGCTGCTCTAGCCTGGCAATTGTCTCTGCCTGTTCCTTCACAACTGTAGCCTGTTGCCTGGCGAATTCTGCCTGACGGACAGCATCCTGCTGCATTATTTTCATGCTCTCTTGGAGGTGGCGCACCATCTCCTCTAAACTGGCCATGCTATCCTGCTCTGGTTGGATTACCGGTATATATTCTCTCTCTGTTGGTGATGCGGAACCCTGATCCCTACTGAACACAGGTGGGTAGATAAAGCCCTCTGAACTGACTGCTGTACTGATGTCCTCTGTCTGACTGGCCTCCGTCTAGTAACCGGGGGTAGTGAGTAGTACACTGGTTGTCCGTCTACCAGATCCTCA
Organism: Camellia oleifera; assembly: GCA_022316695.1. Lineage (NCBI taxonomy): Eukaryota > Viridiplantae > Streptophyta > Magnoliopsida > Ericales > Theaceae > Camellia > Camellia oleifera. Next base: position 31,942,531 of record CM039311.1, read on the forward strand.
GATCGATGGAGTCGACGACCTCTAGTCCAGAGTGCTTGGGGAATATCTACTGGGTCAGAAGCAATCATGCTCAACTACCTAGTAAAAAGATAAATAAAGTGTATAAATAAACAGACAATTGGACAGCACAACGGCATAAAATAAACATACAATACACGGTTGGATATCATAATACACTGCTGGTGAATTGGGTACACTGTTCCTCAAATACTGATCACTGTTTCTGAGTCATTGCCCCCATGTCTGAATCTGGTACCCACGGATAACTGATTTCCCAAAATACTGTTATTGGTGCCCTCAGGCCGGATACCAAAACTTGCAAACTGATATGCGCATTCCTATAGAGATACACTCTAAAAAGCACATAGCATGTAAAAGAGAGCCAATACACCCCTATGTTGGGGTAGGGTTTCCCTATCCTATTTTGTTAGGAGCTAGGGTTTCACTACGCACGCAGCGGTTTCAAACAACCTATATCGGGTAAGCAACCTGTCCTAGTTTGGAATGGTCACTATGGATTTCGATATGCACTAGGTCGAATGGTCAAAAAGGGTGCCCCGGTAAAACTAGGGTTTGTGTTCCCATACTGGCAGAGCCCGCAACCGGTCAGCCTTATGGTCATGCCTTGACAAGACAAGCCTCCAGCAAACCGCTCAGGAATAGCAGATGGCCAACACGGTGTCCTAGGCGCACCAATGCACATGCAATGCAAAGAAACACATAAGTGTAGTCAAAACAGGATATCACGAGTTCGAGTCAAGCTCTCTAAAATCCCCAACAGAGTCGCCAGAAACTGTAGACGTCCCCGAACGCATCCCGGGCGAGGAGTGCGAGTCCCCTCCGTTACGGTTCGATATTGGGTCACTACAGTTCGAAGGACTCAAAATGTCACGGTTCTTAATCTTGAACCAAACAGTCCAAATCCGGCAAATCGTTTTGAAAATAGATTTTTTGAAAGAAGTGCCAAACATGGACTGCTTTGCCAGATACAGAGTCGCCACCTAAATATTTTTAAATGAGAAATTTAGGAAACCCTGACTCGGTGCCGAAGGCCACGTGTCCGTCATCACCAAAGTAGTCTTGGCTCGGGAGCTTGGGTATGATCGGGGAAGGTCAGCTATGAGCACCCCCTTTCGCCCGGTCCGAAGACCGGCCTCTACTAACCGTGATATCCAATTTTGAAAACGTTACGCGTTCTTATTCCAATTATTAGCCTAGATTTACTACGTTATGCGCACAGCAAACAAGTATAGACCAAATCGCCTAAGTTGGAAAAAAACATTTTATGTTTATTTTTAAAAAAATGGTTTGCTACTCGCAAGTAGGCTAAGATGCAGGTTTTGCCACCCTTAGGTGGTCTTTTAGAAAAAGATGGTTTCGCCACTATCTAGTGGGCTTAAAACTCACAGTTTTAATGCATTGTCCCAATTTAGGTAATTCAACCTCCATCCACAGGCATTCAAGCAGTTATATCACCTAAGCAGCTAGCCTCATGGTAATCATGTTGTTATGGCAACCCTCACACACATGCGAGGATGCTAAAGCATAAAAACTCACCTAGTACTCCAAGCCAAAACAGAAGCTTATTAGAAATCCATGCATGGACCTAAACATACTGAAATGTCTAATGCAACACATGCAAAGATGTAATCTAGGCAGGCTCGGCTATCCTAGACATGGCATGTGAAACGCTACAACTATCACGTATTCAATTTGGAATTGAAAGTACGATGCAGTTTGTATGATGTGCCAAGCCTGATGTATGTCAACAAATGCATGGATGCACGCATGCATTGCATAAGGTATGCTAATTTTAAATATGCCCTAATCTACCATCATAAGCAGGTAAATAAAATGGAAGAAAGAAATGGGGGTTGGAAGACATACACGCACTCACCCACACTTATTACAAATATGCCCTCACACAGAGGGACCAAAAGAATATATAGTCCCAAATAATACAGTCCGAATGCGGAATAAATTATTATAGAATTCTAATTGTCAAATTAAATTCAGTATATAACAAAGAAAAAGAGAGGGGCCTCAGCCCTGCCTCGGGATGCGCGAACGATGCATGCTCGAATCCGACTCGCCCGGAAACCCACATCATGACACTGCTGCCTCTGTTCTTACTGCCCTGTCTCTCCAAAAATTGCCAAAGTCCCAGAACAACTTCCTTGCATGCTGCTGTACACCACCGGCTGGATGGAATGGCCACCGGCCATGTAAAATGACCACCGGCTTCTTGAGAGGTTATCGGCTAACCATAAAGTGCCGGTCGGCACTCTATACTGCCGGTCGGCACAAAATTCCTGCAGAGGACGGTTTGACAGCAACAGCAGGCAGACAGTGCATGATATGGATTTTAGAGCAAATGTAAGCATGGTCAATGCTCCCTATCATGTATGGGACTCAAGGAAGCATGACCCTTGGTTCTTGGGCCATCAATTATGCATCTTGGTGCATGATAACCTAAGGAACCAAGATTGCATTTTAATGTAAAAATGCATGCGAACACACAAATGAAACCAAGACCTTATCATGTGTTGGTCAAGGGCCTTGGGGACCAAAAGTTGAAACAAGTTGCACCACTTGTAGTGTGAACTTCCCTCAACCCTTATGCTTGGTTTGACAACCCCAAACCAAGCCATGAAATGCATGTATGCAACATAGCTCAAATGATGCAACATGGGAATTAGGATGCAAGCACACCAAATGTCATGCAACTACCATGTTAAGCATGCAAAATGCTAGAGTATACAAGATGCAAATGTCATGTAAACATGGACCAATTAAGCAATAAGACCAACATACTACAACACTTAATGAATCAATTAAGCAATAGACATGAGGCAAGCATGTGATGGTGGACTAGACCACAATGGGGCAGCCCTCAAACCAACCCAAAACAGTGGCAAAACATGCCCAAAATGGTGACCAATTACCTATGCGAACATGCAAGTCAAAGGGCCTAAGGTTAAGGCACAAAGGGAGCACTCCTTGCTACCATTAACATGGCCACTCATGGCATATATTAGACCACCAAAACAGATTTTAACAAATGAAATGAGCCCCCCAAAACCCAACAACAAGGCGGCCCAAATGCTCTAAACATACAAGCATGCACAATGCTCACTTTAAAGCATAAGAGACCAACATTTCAAAAGATGGGAGAGATGATACATGGAGGCATATAAGCATGGCATAAGGACTGAGATAGCATATTAGGTGATTCCAAATCACTAAAATAGCCTAACCAAATGCATGCTAAGAACTCACATCTTAAGACTAACAAGCCTTAATGCAAAACAACTTTGTCAAACATACCAATCATGGCAAAATCAATGGCCTACAGCCTCTAGGCATGGCAAAATGATGCTAATATCTTCATGAAGTGAGGCTCATACATGCAAGAAACATGGCCTAAACTCATGGCTCATTTCTAGGCAAACTAGAGCATTACAAAGCAAGTATAAGAAGCATGCTAAGGACCACAAAACCAACCAAAAACAGAGATGATATATGATCCAAAACACCCAAATAAGCTCTGAAATGAAGGCATATAAGGCTAAAAATGCATGCTACTATGTGAGCCAAAGTAAAGACCAAAGAGGGACAAAGGGGAGGGGGTGTCCCTCCCCTATATACTACTCCAAAATACCTCCCTCACCACTGAAAACCCACTGGTTTTCAGTGGTAAGAAGACCAAAACCACCAAGTTAAACAAGGCTTCAAGAAAAGAGACTAAAAAGACCAAAATAAGGCCTAGGAGGGTGAGTTTGTGCTCAAATCCCCAAGTGACCTTAATGAAGGTTCTAAAGCAAGAAAATATAAGACTTTTTTATGTTGAACACAAAGCCAAAAACACAAAGCAAGACAGGTAGAAAGCTAGTGCAAGTTTGGGGAAACTAAAGTAACATGCTTACCCTTGAAGACTCCTTGAAGAACAAGTGGTGAAGCCCTCCTAAAATGATCAAAACCAGTCCAAAATCACAACAAATAACCCTCCAAGTCCCTCAATCTCAGAGCTAGGTGTAATAGTGTGTGTAATGGTGCAAAAGTAAGGTAGAACACACTATTTAGGCCAAGAAACACACACAATGGATGAGGGAAGGGAAGATATAGATATAGATAGATATATATATCAGAGATATATAGATATAAGCTTTGGTTTTGTGTTGGAAATGGCTAACCTCCAACAAATGGAGAGAAGGGTTGCTTATATAGGCCAAGGCAAGCCTAAGACTTAGTGGCTAAGCAAAAGAAAAAGGGTTCAAGGGGTGCAAAGGGGTCTTGGCTTCTTGGTGAAGCCAAGATAGCTGGCCAAGCTTCTCCAAGAAGCTTTGGCCAAAGGGTCAAGCTTCTAGAAGCTTAGGGGGTTCAAGGGTGCAAAATGGTCACACCTGTGCACGGGGGAGTGTGATGGTGCATTCCAGCTGGCACAGCTGGCATGCACCATGTCCCAGGGGTTCAAAGGGTGCATGCCGGCCGGCGAAAATAGTCACCGGCACAAAAAGTGCCAGTCGACAACATACAATGCCGACTGGCCAAAGTGTTTGAGAAAACAGTGCCGATGGCCAAAAGGGAGTGCCAGTGTGGTGTGGGGGCAACCGGTGGACTTCAGGGATGGCTAACAAGCCTCCCCCTACCCTCAAATGCAAAAACACACAAGTCTTGGTGTAAAACCAAGCACAGAGCAAGCCGGTTGAGAGGTCCTGAGGCACGACGCGCAGCCGGGACCTCCGGGAACTCAAAACGAACACAAACATGGATAATCACCGAGCGTTCGAACGATGACATCCAAGTCTTGAGGACGGTCAAAAATGGGGTGTCTACAGCAATCCTCCCTTTTGTAGCTTTGAATGCCTTTTGTTTTGGGCCCATTTCTTAGCGTGTTTTTGCCTTGTTCCAATGCATGTTCTAGCCTTGTTTTGGTGTCCTTTGGGACTGTTTTGGTCATTTTGGCTCTTTGGGGCTTGGTTGACATGGCCATGGTGTAGGTCCTTCGGCTAGTTCTGAGCTTTAAGTCCATTAACATGCAATGTTTGGCTTGATTAGTTGATTTGGCATCATCTTTCATGTGATTTCAGAGCTTAGTATGCTTGTCATTTGTCCATATTAGTCTCTTTTAAATGTGTTTAAGAGTTGCCTCTTTTATGCCTTAGATGATAGGCCTTTGTGCATGCATGTTTTCATATCTATTCCATGCTTTTGTTGCATTATATTTGGCCACTGTTTTGGGCCTATTTGAGAGCTGCCCAAATTGGTGTAAGTCCATCCCCGCATGTTGTCGCATGCTTGCCTTGTATGTTGTCACATACTTGTTGCATATTTGGCGAATTACATATTGTAGCATGCTAGTTCAATTGTGCCTCATTGTGTACTCAATCCATGACATGTTGTTACATTCTTAGGTTGTAATGTATTTGGCATGCATTCTGTCTTTTAGTTACTTAACATGTTGTCCATGTTGCATCTTGCATGCTTGCATGGTTAAATTACAGTTTGCATGCTTGTTGGCTCTCATACTTGTTCACATGCTCATGGTGCATGCCTAGCTTCCATGCCTAGGTTGCATAGCATTAGGCATGCATCTCTTGCCTCTTGAATTGATTATGATAGAGGTTGGAGGCCTTTTGTTTGTTTGGTGTGCATCTCATTTGATATCAAGATGCACAACTTGACTTCTTGGGCCATCATGCATCGAAATGCGTGATTGGTGGACCGAGGGTCGAGTACCATACTCCCCTGAGTCTTAAACATGATAGGGAGTGCGGTTGTGGAAACATTTGCTTTGAAATGCATTGTCATGTCTTGTCTGCCCTCTGCTGTTGTCAAAACAGGGTTTTGCAGGAAGATATGGTCGACCGACCATTCTCAGTGTCGATTGACTAATAATGGATGGCCGAGGGCATCATAGATAGTCGATGACCACTTTACCATGGCCGGTGGTGTTTCCTCTTGGCCGGTGGTCTCCCACAACCCTCAGGGAGTATTTCAAAAGCATCCTTGGGACTTGTGCATTCTTCAGAGATGCAGAACAGTGTAAACAGAGGCAGCTTGTGCATGGCGGTGGATTTCCAAGTGGAACCGAGCACGCATGAATTGGACCCTCTTCCCGAGGCTATCTTACCACTTTATTAGCTTAGTTAATTTGCTTTAACTAGTTAAGTGGTCTGTAACTATTTAATTAGCTTGTTAGTTAGTTAAATTTGTATTATTCTTTTGGTCCCTCCGAGAGAGGGTGAATTGTGTAATAAGTGTGTGTGTGTGTGTGTGATGCATGTCTTCCAACCCCGACTTCTTTCTCCCTTTTACTTACCTGCTTTTGATGGTTAGTATTAGGACATGTTGTGATTAGCATACTTATGATAGCATTTTTGCATCCATTCATTTGTATTGAATGCATTGGGCTCGACGCATCATACTAATTGCATAGTATTTCAAATCTAACTTGAATACATGTTATCTGCTGCATTTCACATGCCATCTATAGATTAGCCGAGCCTATTTTAGCTGCATTTTGCCTGCAATGCATTAGCCATCTTAACATGGACTTGGATCATACATTTGATTACTAACATGTTCCTTGTTTTGGCTTGGAGTACTAGATGAGTGTTTATGCTTTAGCATCTCACATGAGTGTGAATGTTAACATGAAAGCATGCTTGCCATGAGGCTAATTGCTTAGTTGATTTACTACCTGAATGCCTATGGGTGAAGGTTAGATTGCTTGAGTTGGAACAACTCGTTGAAATTCGTATTTTAGCTTACTTGTGAGTAGCAAATTTCAAACTGTCTTTCAAACGAGCGGATATGCAATGCTTTGTTCCAAATTAGGCGATCAAGTCTATACTTTTGTGTTGTGCGCATCACATAGTAAGATTAGCTATTTAACCGGAATAAGAATGCATGATGTTTTCAAAACTAGATATCATGGTTAGTAGAGGCCGATCTTTGATCGGGCGAGCGGGGGTGCTCATAGCTGATCTTTCCCAATCGTACCCAAGTTCCCGAGCCGAGGTAACTTTGGTGATGACGAACACGTGGCCTTAGGCAAACGAGTCAGGGTTTCCTAAATTCCGCCAAAATAAAATATTTAGGTGGCGACTCTGTATCTGGCAAAGCAGTCTATGTTTGGCACTTCTTTACAAAAATTTGTTTTCCAAAACGATTTGCCGGATTTGGACTCTTTGGTGATTTCTCAATCTCACACTGCACATTGTGAGATCAGATTAAGAACCGACACAAAACGAGTCCGAACTATGGAAGAGCACGGGGGCCCGAGGGTGCGTCCACAGTATCACTCAAGCACACTTTTTCTGAACCTAGAGAAGGGAGGAGGAGCCTCCCTCTTATAGAGAACAAAAGCTAAAGCTTCTCAAGGAAGCTAAGCTTCAAGGCCATCCCTCCAGCTGTGCCAGCTGGAGGAAAATATCTCCAAAACGGTAACAAAATGAAGTCGACCACTTCAAGTGGTCTCCCAAGAAGACAATTGGTCGGCTAGGGGTAGGAGAAGTCTACACACTGAAAACAAGAAAGTGGTGTGGTGGCCGACCAGAAAAGGTGGCCCAAAGACCAAGAAAGCCAGTTATTCGACCCAAAAATTGGCTGGCAGGAGGAAAAGTGGTCTCCAAGGGAAAAAATTGGTCTCCCACCCTTGTACCACCTTCCAAACAAGGAAAACAAAGTTTGTGCCAAAAACAAACCAAAACGGATGCAAGACGAGAGATCGGGAGGCAAAACACGTGGCCAAAAGCCTCAAAAACTAGTCTATGGGCATCAAAAGTGGTTTGCGACCACAAAAGTGGTCTCCCGGGCCACAGTGTCCCTCTAGGCAGAGGCAACAAGGTGTGGTTCAAAAACCACACCACACGGAGAACGTTAAGCGGTCCCGAGACAATGCGCGCGACCAAAGGCTCCAAAAATCGAAAATTAGTCTCCAAACGGGAAAAGTGGCCTACGACCACAAAAAGTGGTTTACAACCACAAAGAGCTGGTCTACAAGACCTCTCCCTCCCTCCGGGAAGAGAAAGTAAGATTCGGTCCACAAACCGAGCCAAAGCACAAAGAGTTCAAAGACCCGGAGGCAAGGCTCTCAGCCAAAAACTCTGAAACCTCAAAATGAGCACAACATGCACAATCACCAAGCGCTCAATTAATGACGTTTGAGTCTTAAGGTTGGTCAAAAATGAGGTGTCTACACCTGTATCCATTCGTCTTGCATATATAAGAGTTCGGCTCATCACTCTAACCGATGTCAAGATCAAAATCTTTGCTTGAATACGTGTTTTATTCCATGTCTTGGATTGAATCAATTGCCATGCTAGTAGCTGAACTTGTTATTTGCATGATTGTATGTCTCACATTAGTCATATTGCGATATTTAAGAGCATGCATGTTTTCTAATTATTTTGCTCTGTATGGCTTGCCTTGGAGTACTAGGTGAGCACTTACTGCTTTAGCATGTTGCATTGCGTGTCATTGTTGCCATGTCAAGCATGATTCCATGAGGCTAAATGCTTAAGTGATATACCTGTTTGAATTCCTGTGGATGAAGGCTAATTGCTAAAATTGGGATAAGATGAGTAATGTACATACAAACTCGGTTTTTTTCAAGTGATGTGTAACAAAAACAATTTTCAAACATGAAATCAAAGCGTTCCAACTTTCGCAAATTAGTCTATACTTGTGTGCAACACATAGTAGTGTTAGTCTAATAATTGGAACAAGAGCATATAATGTAAATAAGAATCACATCATGATTAGTAAAGGCTGATCTTTGATCAGGCGAGTGAGGTGCTCAATTCATGACCTTCCCCTGTTGTATATAAGTTCTCGAGCCGAGACACTTTGGTGATGACGGATAAGTGGCCTTTGGCACGAGTCACGGGTTCCCTAAATTTCTCAAAAATAATTTGGCGACTCTGAAATCTAGCAATGCAGTCCATTTTTGGTATTTTTTATTCAAATTGATTTCCAAAAAAAATTATCGGATTTGGACTGTTTTTGTGTTTTCACTATTTCACATTACACTTGTGAAATCAGATTCAGAACCATGGGAGTCCAAACTGTACGGCTAGTCATATCCGAAAAGAGCACGAAAAGCAAGCTACAGTTTCTAGCAACTGTAGACGTCCCCGAACGTCCTGGGAGGGAATCCCGTTTTGTTCATTGGGCTCACTACAGTTCGGACTCAAATGTCACGGTTCTGAATCTAATCTCGCAAAGTGCAATGCAAGAACGATAAATCACCGAAGAGTCCAAATCTGGCAAATCGTTTTGAAAAATTGATTTTTAGAAAGAAGTGCTAAACATGGACTGCTTTGCCAGATACAGAGTCGCCACCTAAATATTTTATTTTGGGAGAATTTAGGAAACCCTGACTCGTGCCTAAGGCCACGTGTCCGTCATCACAAAAGTTGCCTCGGCTCGAGAACTTGGGTACGATTGGGGATGGTCACTTCGTGAGCACCCCCACTCGCCCGATCAAAGATCGGCCTCTACTAACCATGATATCGAGTTTTGAAAACATTATGTGCTCTTATTTCGGTTATTAACGTAGGATTACTATGTGATGCGCACAGCATACAAGTATAGACTGGATTGCCTAAGTTGGAACAAAGCATCTGTAGACACCCCATTTTTGACCGTCCTCAAGACTCGGACGTCACCGTTTGAACACCCGGTGATTATCCATGTTTGTGTTCGTTTGGAGTTCCCGGAGGTCTCGGCTACGCGCCTTGCCTCAGGATCTCCGAACTCGACCGTTTTGTGTCTGGTTTTGCACCAAACACTTGTGTTTTTCCTTGGAAGGGCAGGGGATGCCTTGTGAGGTCTCCCCACACATCACCGGCCGTGGCTTGAGGCCACCGGCTGCTATTTGTGCCCATCGGCCATATATTTGGTCGACCGGCACTCTTTTTGGCCGACCGGCCATCAATTTTGTCAAAATGGCAATTTTGAGCAGCCGACTACTGTTCATCTGCTTTTGCAAATATTTTAGGACAGCTGTGTGGCATTTTATTCCCCTCCATACACGTGTATGGAGGGATGCTCCTCTTGTAAGCTTATTGAACAAGCTTTACAAGATGGTTTGTCTATAAGAGGAGGGGTCTTCTCTTGGCATTAGGGTGAGAGAAATTTTGGTTAGAAAAGTGTGGGAGAAGCTCTGGTTTTAGGGTTTGAGTTCCATACATAACCTATCTCTATATCTCTCTTGTGTGTGTTTTAGGTGTAGTTGTCCTTACTATTGCACACAAACACATAGTCTTTCACCTTCTCTTGGTTCTTGAGGGACCTGAGGCTTGTTCTTGCTGTTCTTGGCTGGATTGAAGCTCAAGGAGGCAACAAGATCATCTTTTGTGAAGAGGTCTACAAGGGTGAGACACTAGTCCCTTTTATCCCCATTTTTGCATAGCTTGTTAGCCTATCTTAGAACTGTTTTTGTGCTTAGTGTATAATACAAAAAAGTTCTATTTTTGGGCCCTCTAAATTGTTTGTTTAGAGTGTTTTGTGGTTTGGAAGTGTTTGACCACCCTTAGGCCTTGAGAGGTCCCGTTTTGTGCCATTTTTGGTGAGCTCCAAGACTTTGGTGCTTGGGCCTCCTCACCATTGAAATCTTGAGGGATTTTAGTGGTGAGGATGGTGCCTTGAAGTCTCAAGAAGGAGAGGGCCACTCCCTCTCCTTGTTGTCCTTGAAAAGGACCAATTTTGGCCTCTTAAGGGAGCATCATGTTTAAAGGTTTGTTGATCATGCCATGGCTGTATTTCATGCTTATATTGCCATGATATAACATTATTGTGTGTTGGTTTTGGTACATCATGCATGCTTAGCATACCTACCTTGTAATGCCATGTTTATGCCTTAATATGTCTTAGGTTGTAAACCCTTGTTCAAGCATGCTTTAGGTTTGGCCTTGTGAAGGTTTTGTGCTTATTTTGCCATGTTCAAGGTCTGTCCATAGTTGTTTGGGTCGATCTTGACATGCATTATGTGGCCCCTTTGTATTTTGGCTTGTTGGCCTTGAGTATGTAAGTGTGTAGCATGCCATTCTTGCATGGATTTAGTGGGTTGGGATCATTTTTCATGCTATTTTAGTCCATCTAACATGCTTGTATGCTTGCCTTAAATACTTTTTGATGCCTTATGAGCTTGTGTTGTATGCTCCTTGAAAGTGTATTTTTGCATGCCTTCATATTTGAGCCACTTAGATGCCATCTAAGTAGTCTTTTGGCCTTGTTTTAACATGCTAAAAATCTGTTTTTAGTTGTTTAATGCATGCCATGTCGGTCTTGCTAAGTGTGGTCCAATACCCCTTTAGCTTGCCTTGATACTTGGACCATTTGCATGCTAATGTTTGCTTTATTTGAGTTGGTTTGGCACCATATTCTAACATGATTTTCAGAGCTTGTGTTGCATGCTAATTATCCATGTTATACTCCTTTTAAGTGTGCTTCAGAGTTACTTGCTTAATGCATAGATTTGTGTCTTAACATGTGCATGTGTGTATGTGTGTTTAGCCCTCATATTTAAGCATTTTGGCTATTGTTTTGGGCCTAATTAGAGCTGGCTAATTCATGTTTAAGTCCACCCTCTATTTGATTTGCATGCTTACTTTGCATGTTTGCTTGCATGCTTGCATAAGTGTCTTGTATTGCCATGTTGCATCCTTAGTTTGTATGCCTAGGTTGCATTGCATCTTGCATGCATGTCTTGTCCCTTGATTTAGTGATAGGGATTGAGCCTTTGATTGTTTGTGTGCATTGCATTACATTTGAAATCGAAGTTGCACGCTTCATTCTTTGGGCCATCACGCATGGAAATGCGTGATTGGTGGTCCGAGAATCGAGGTGCATCCTCCTTTGAGTCCTTAACATGATAAGGGGTTTGTTTGGTGCATATATTGTTTGAATTACATTGCCATGCAAGTTCTGTCCTCTGCTGCTGTAAGTTGCAGGTTCTGCAGGGATTTTTGGCCGACCGGCATAATATAGTGCCGACCGGCCATCCATTAGTAGCCGATGGATGCATCTTGTGCCGATGGCCATGTCTAGCAGCCGGTGGTAATTCTACTCAGCCGGTGGTATTCCCCAGTGTCCAGGGAAGCAATTCAGAGACTTTGGCAGTCCTCAGAGGAGCAGAGCAGGGAAAACAGAGGCAGTCTATGCATGGCAGTGCAATTCCGAGCAAGACCGAACATGCATTGCATCGGACCCGCTTCCCGAGGAATTTACTGCTTTCCTTAGCTTAGTTAAATTTGTAAACTAATTAGGTAATTTATAATAATTAAGTAGCTCGTAGTTAATTAATTTGTATTTTTCTTTTGGTCCCTCCGAGTGAGGGCGAATCTGTAATAAGTGTGGGTGCGTGTGCGTGCATGTCTTCCAATCCCCACTTATTTCTTCCCTTTTATTTACCCGCTTATGATGGTAGATTAGAGCATGTTGAAATTAGCATACCTTATGCTATGCATGCGTGCATCCATACATTTGTCTTGCATGCACCAGGCTCGGCGCATCACGCTAACTGCATTTGTACTTCAATTCCAAATTGAATACGTGCATCAATTGATTGCATTTCACATGACATGCTTAGGTTAGCCGAGCCTACCCTAATTGCATTCTGTATGTGTTGCATTAGTCAATTTGACATAAACCAGGACCATGCATATCTGCTAACTAGTTTATTGTTTTGGCACGGAGTACGATGTAAGTATTTTCATGCTTTAGCATACCGCATGTGTGTGAGTGTTACCATAACAGCATGCTTACCATGTGGCTAGATGTTTATGTGATAAACTGTTTGATTGCCTGTGGGTGAAGGTTGGATTGTTTGAATTGGAAAAACTCGTTGAAATCCGTGTTTTAGCCTACTTGCGAGTAGCAAATTCCAAAGCATTTTCAAAACAAACGGATATGCAATGCTTGTTTCCAAATTAGGCAATCTAGTCTATACTTGTTTGCTGTGCCCATAACATAGTAATTCTAGGCTAATAACCGGAATAAGAACACATAACGTTTTCAAAAGAGGATATCACGGTTAGTAGAGGCCGGTCTTCGGACCGGGCGAGAGGGGGTGCTCATAGCTGACCTTCCCCGATCGTACCCAAGTTCCCGAGCCGAGGCAACTTTGGTGATGACGGACACGTGGCCTTTGGCACCGAGTCAGGGTTTCCTAAATTCCCTCAAAATAAAAATATTTAGGTGGTGACTCAGTATCTGGCAAAGCAGCCCATGTTTGGCAATTCTTTCAAAATCTGTTTACTCAAAACGATTTGCCAGATTTGGACTCTTTTTGGTTCAGATTAAGAACCGTGATACAAATCGAGTCCGAACTGTAGCGGGGTCCCTCGCGGACTTGTTACAGCATCGCATATCCGTTTATTTTGAAAATGGATTGAAGTTTGCTACTCGCAAGTAGGCTAAAACACGGGTTTTGACGAATTGTTCCAATTCAAGCAACCCAACCTTCACGCACAGGCAAACAGGCAGTTATATCACATAAGCACATAGCCTCATGATAAGCATGCTATCATGGCAATCACTCACACACATGCAAGGATGCTAAAGCATAAACACTTACCGGTTACTCCGAGCCAAAGAAATATGCTAATTAGAAATCATGCATGGATCCTAACTATGCTAAGAATGCATAATGCAACACATGCCAAAATGCAACCAAGATAGGCTCGGCTATTCTAAAATGGTATATGAAATGCAACAACTGATACACGTATTCAACTCGGAATTGAAATACAATGCAGTTAGTATGATGAGCCGAGCCCAGTGCATGCAATACAATGAATGGATGCAAACATAAAAACATATAGATGCAAATTCAAACATGCCCTAAAACTAACCATCATAAGCTGGTAAATAAAAGGGAGAAAGACGTGGGGTTGGAAGACATACATCACACACACGCACACTTATTACAACATTGCCCTCTCGTAGAGGGTCCGAATAAATATTGCACAACCAAAATGAATAACGAATTACAGCTAATTATTACACAACATTAATTAATTAACAAATTAGCGACGAAAACAAATAAACTAGCATGCAATGCTACATGAAATGGACTGCCTCAGCTCTGTTCTGAATAATAGGGATGCGTGCATGCTTGAGTTGCCTTGTCGGGAAATCCATCGCGATGCCCCGATTTGCCTCTGTTTGCAACTGGTCCTGGAACATTGCACAAAGCTCCAAAAGGCTGCTGACCTGTTTTTGCTGCTGGCTTCCGGTTTGCTGCAACAGAGAGCAAGAAAGGGGCATGGCGAAGTATTTTCAACATATGTATGCACAACCACTCTCCCCGTCATTGCATGAGCTCTAGGGAGTGTAGTCTTCGATCTTCGTGCCACCAATCGTGCATCTCGATGCGTGATGGCCGAGGAGTCGAATTGCATGACTCAATATGAAATGAATGCACAAATGGACACCTAAAGCCAACAACTCTATCATGGATAGTCAAGAGTGTCGGCGATCGGGAATTGAAGCACGTTTCGTCACTTTGAGTACGAAACGTCCTTCGTTTCCCGTGTTTGGACTAAACCCTACTCCAAACACTATGCAACAACTCAAATGGCATGGCATGCAAACACAATGCAACAACTAGCATGCAATCCTAAATGAAATGCAACTAAGACACGCAAACATGCAAGGAGTGATCTGCAAAGGTGCAACTAGCATGCGCAATGCTACGAACTATCAATGGCATACTCAATGCACATGACATAATACGGCATACACAATGCAAGATGGACTTAAACCAATATGAGTGGACCTCAGCCACACTCAAATTAGTGGCCAAAGAAGATGAAATAAAGCAACAACACTCATGCAAACATGCCCAAATGCAAGGGACCAAAACTAAGGCACCAAGTGCAACTTTACCAAGGCATGGCAAGCATGTAATATAGCATACAACAACACATTTTCCAGCTCTGAAATGACATTCGAAAGGGTCCCGAATCATGCAAACACCTCACACAATGCATGCTAGGTGCCCCAAATACCGAAACTAGTGAAGTGGATTACACTAGAGGTATGCAAAACAATGCTCAAATGACCAAACCACCCCCAAACAGTCCCTATGCAGACCAAAATAGTAGCAAATATGGACTAAAATGGTGGCTCGAAAGGTATGAAAATGAAGCTCATGCAATGCCCCAAAAATGAGGCAAACAAGCACAACTCTCAAATGCACTTAAGGAGTGGAAAACATGGGAACATGGCACAAGTATGAGGTCTGAAATAACATGCACAATGATGCCAAGGCATGCAAACACCTCTATTCAAGCATGCAAGAGGCTACAAAACTCAAGGGTAGGCATGGATATTACACTACAAGCATGCATAACAAGCATCATTCGGCCAAGGGGCATGAAAAAAGAGCTAAGGCAGTCCAAAACATGCACAAAATCAGTTTAGGGCATGGCCAAAAAGTGCTAGAATCAAGGGCCAAAACAACATGCAATACAAGCTAGTGAAGAGGGTTTACACTACAAGTATATAAAGCATTCAAGAGGCCACTAAACCAACAAAATTCAGAGGTATGACATGCCAAATAAAGCCCAAAAATTCACTGAAACATGGTCCATGCATGCAAGAATGAGGTGCTCATTTGATGAGCCATGAAAGGGATTGCTTTACACATGCAAGAGGCAAGCAAAAGGGGGCCACAACAGCCATGGACAGAGGCTAGGCTGGTCCCAAAACTCACCAAAAAGTGCCTGAAATAGGCCTCCAAATAATACAAACATATGCTCCTTTGATGTGCTATGAAGAGTGTTGTTCTACACACGCAAGATAGACACCTAATATGGCAAAATGGGCTCTAGACAGAGCCTATTCAGGTCCTAAAACCCACCAAAAATGGCCTGAAACATGCTCAAGAAGTGTACAAATAAGGGCTCCTTTGTTAGGCCAAATATGCTAGTAAACAAGACAAGGGGTGAGAGGGTCACCCCTCTCTGATTTTGGTGCTCAAAACAGCATGCTAGCCACTTTCAGTGGCTAAGAGGCCAAACAAAGGCCAATGCAAAGGCTTAAGTGCATGGTTCAGAACAAGGTGAAAACAAGCATGCAAGGGGTTAGACGACCCCTAACAAAAAAATGACCTTAAACAAACATGTAAAGGACCTCAAAATAAGACTTTTTTCAGTTTATGACAAAGCCCAAAAATGCTTGCAAGTAAGGCTAAAAGATGAAGCAAAATAAGGACCAAAAGAGGGAATAAGAGTGTTACCCTTGTAGCCAAGAACTCCAGCAGCTTCTGGACCAAAAATGCAACCCCTTAGCCTCTAAAAACAACCTCCAAGAACCTCGAAGCAATGGTGGAAGGGTTAGGCTATGGAGTTGAATGCAAAACGGTGAAGAACTTCACACTTGAGGGCTCAAAGTAGAGAGATATGGAGAGGGACACATGTATATGCCGTAGGGAAATTCTGTAACCCTCTACAAGGAAGGGGAGCCCTTCATTCATAGAACAAAGGGTCTAAAGCTTCTCCTAGAAGCTTCAAACCAAGGGCAAACATCCTCCATACACGTGTATGGAGGATCCAGTCTGTGCCCTCCAGCTGGCACAGCTGGAACCAACTCACTGAGACAAGACTGCAGAGTGCTGGCCGACCAGTTTAGGTGTTCGGCCGACCACTTCCCCTGGTCGGCCGACCAGTTCAAAAGGGTCAAGTTGATGAAAGGTGGTCAGCAGCCCTGATTGGTGGTCTCCCAACTGAGTGCAAGGCAGTGGTACTATGGGAGACCAGTAAATGTGGCTCAAAACACAGGGAGACGAGTTTCCTGACAAGAAAATCGGCTGGAGGAGAGAGAAATGGTCTCCAAAATAAATACTGGTCTCCCACCCTACTACCACCTTCCAAACATGGAAAACAAGGTCTGTGCCAAAAAAGAACCAAGACGGATGCAAAACGAGGGTTCGGGGGTCAAAACGCGCAGCCAGGTGCCCCGAAAACTGACTGTTAAGCATCAAGAGTGGCGTGCAACCACGAAGGTGGTCTCCTGAGCCACAGTGTCCCTCTAGAGAGAGGAAACAAGGTGTGTGCCAAAAATCGGAGCAAACGGAGAAAGTTAAGCGGTCCTGAACCAAGGCGCACGGTCGATGGCTCCGAAAATCAAAAACTGGTCTCCAAACGGGAACAGTGGTCTACGACCACGAAAAGTAGCCTACAGCCACTGAGAGATGGTCTACGAGACCTCTCCCTCCCTTCGGGAAGAGAAAACAGAACCTGGTTCGCAAACCGAGGCAAAGCACAAAAGAGTCCCGAAGTCCGGAGGCAAGGCTCTCAACCGAGACTCCGTAACCTCAGAATGAGCACAACATGCGCAATCACCAAGCGCTCAATCGATGACGTCTGAGTCTTAAGGTCAGTCAAAAATGGGGTGTCTACAATTGCCCCTCTTTGACAGAACTCGAAAATCATAAGTGACGGGAGTGAATGTCAAAGCCCAGAGACGATCCATTTTTGACAAGGTCGAAGACTTAGACAAACAGACGAGATAAACAAGAGATGGGCCAGCAGGCAGGGGCAAAATGCAAAATGACATGCACAAAGCCGAACGTAACTGATGATCATGCAAAGCAGCAAACTGTAATGAAACAAATATTCACAATAAATGCAACAGTTTTAAGCAAGAATGCAAAGCAAAACTACATTTCATGCAGTAAGGGTGTAAGAGAATTACAATTCTCGCTACGTCTCACGCGGAGAAGATACAATACCTGTCCGGTTCATCTGGTCGCACCAGCTTCAAATGAACCATACATACAATATCGTGCCTGCAAAAGAGAGAAACCTAACAGGCACAACATAGTTAGCAACATATGTTCAACACTATATCGAACGCGGATAGACATGGTGCCGATGGAAAAGTGCATCACAATGCAAGAGAAAACGTGCGCAACAACGCAAATTAAGCATGGAGGTATTACGATACCAGTGAATCACGCACAACAATGCAAGTAGTGCGCATAATAATGCCAGTGACGTGCATAACAACGCAGGATAAGCGCAACTTCAAAAGCATGTTTGAGACAAAACATTGAGCAGCGAAAAGCAAGCCTCAACGAGGGAAACTCAAACGCGACCTCCGGTTTACCTCTCGGATGGGTCGCAACGTACTCAAAAAGGATACATCTTGATCTTGATGAGTAACGACGAGCCACACGTCGAAGATTGGATTTGAAGTTCCCGCGGAGGCATTTCGCGCCGAAAAGTGCACTTTCCTTGTACTTTCTTGAGTGCCGGGGATTCCAATCACCACCAAAATTTGCAGGGAGCTCAAAGAGACATTGGAGACCATGGAGGAAGGCCACCGACCACCTAGGGAGGCCACCGACCAGGGGTTGTTCAAGGGGTTACCACAAAATCTGGCCGGCCGACCACTTTACCAAAACAGGGGCATTTTTGTCCTTTTATGCTCGGCTCTTTAAATCCTCTTGTCCAACTCACTGTTGTTCACAACCCCAAGGCCGAAATTAGCTCCTCTTGCTTCCTAGACCATTTTCCCCCTCAGATCTGCACTTTATACGCGTTTTCCAATGCCCCACGCAAAGTTGTTTCGCAAAAACTTTCAATTTTCTTCACTTTGAACAGATTAGAATTTGATTTCGGAGCTTCTTTCTCCATTTCCGCCACTTGAGGTATGTTTGTCTCAAAATTTGGGACATTTTCTCGGGAGTTGACTTTTGTTGACTTTTTCATTTCCCGAGAGTTGACTTTTGTTGACTTTTTTCCATTTTGGCTCATTTTGCTCATTTTTGCAGATTTCTTCAGATGGCAGATCACTTTCCCCACAGTGGAGGTTCTCTAGGTGCCGAGGGTGAGCCGGACATCATGTCCTTGCCCCCGAGAGTTCGCCCTTTTGATCCCGAGAGGTATCATCCTTAGGAGCACGTCTTACCTCCGACCACTTTTTATCATTTTACCGACTTTGACCGACGAGCACCCGTGGATCTATTGCCACTGGAGCCGGAGTCTCACCTCTTTCACTAGGCACGAGAGGTACGTATTTCATTTTTACATTCTCTGCAATGTATTATGCCTTTTCTGCATATTTCATGCTTTTGCTATGTATTTCATCTGCTTGTTTTAAACACATTCGCACGCTCCGTCTGGTCTATTCGGTACACGACTCATCTATGACCATACTTTGCTCATTTTAGCACATAACTCACAACACGATATTCTATTTAGTTGGCACGCAGCTTACAATACTGCATATTCTGCATTTTGAACATACAACTTGAACTTTTGATTGTGAACACACAGCACACACTTGTTAAAAGTTGAACACGCATCCCAAACTTCTGAATTTCTGAACACACAGCCCATTTTCTGATTGTGAACACGTAGCTATAGACACCCCATTTTTGATCGTCCTCAAGACTTGGGCGTCACCATTTGCACGCTCGGTGATCATCCCTGTTCGTGTTTGTTTTGAGTTCCCGGAGGTCTCGGCTACGCACCTTGCCTCAGGATCTCTCAACTTGCTTGTTCTGTGCTTGGTTTTGCACCAAGGACTTGTGTGTTTTTGTACCTGAGGGTAGAAAGTAGCTTGTTAGCTACCCCTAACCCCCACCGGCCTTCCCTTGAGGCCACCGGCCGTGTATTCTTCCTATCGGCCATTGGTGAAATATACCATTGGCCGGTCGGCACTTGGTATGGTCGGCCGACCATATGTTTGGCCGATGGAATCTTTTGCTTGCCGGTACCACCTTTTTGCCTTTTACAAGCATAATGCATGCCAGCTGTGCCAGCTGGAATGCACAGACCCTGCCCCCCATGCACGGGCGTGGCTGTTTTGAACCTTTGCACCCTTTTGGGTCCAAGCTTCCTAGAGAAGATTGCACCCTTTGCTCAAGCTTCTTGAGGAAGCTTGACCCTTTGTCATAGCTTCCTCAAGAAGCTTGCAACCTTAGCTTAGCTTCCCTTGGAAGCCTTGACCCCTTGACCCTTTAGGACAGCTTCTCTTAGAAGCTTGGCCATTTTCCTTGTCTATATAAGGAGAGCTCTCCTCTCCTTTGAAGGGATTGAGCAAAAAACCAGAGCTTACATATATATTCTGATATATATCACCTTCTCTCTCTACATCTCTCTCTTTCTCCTCCTTTGTGTGTGTTAGAGGCCTCAAAAGTGTGTTTTGACCTTAGTTTTGCACTAAGTTACCTACTATTACACCATACTTTGACTTTGGAGGCTTTGAGAGTTTGTTCTTGAGGTTTTGGGCTGGTTTTGATCAGAAAAAGGGGCCTGAGCTTGCTGTTCTTGGAGTGTTCTTCAAGGGTAACACTTTTGCTTTATTTTCCCCAATCTTGCACTAGTCTTTGACCTATCTTGCACACTGATTTGAACTTTGTGTATAAGCAAAAAAAGTCTTGTATTTGCATGCTTAAGATACTTCATTAAGGTCACTTTGGTGTTGGGGGTTGACCTCCCCGTCTTAGGCCTTGTTTGGCCCTTTTGGTGCTCTTCTTGCTAAGCTTTGGTTACTTTGGTGTATTGGCCTTCTCACCACTGAAATCCAGAGGATTTTTAGTGGTGAAGAAGGGGCTTTGAAGTCTTGCATAGGGGAGGGACACCCCTCTCCCCTTTGTCTCTCTTTTGTTTGCATTTTTGGCTCATAAGGGTAGCATGCATGATTAGTTTTCTTTGGCTCCATTTCAGAGGTTTTGGATGTCATTAGGTCATAATATGCCTTTGTTTTTGGTTGGATTAATGGCCCCTCTCATGCTTAGTACACTTGCTTTGTATTCTCCCATTTTGCCTAGGATTGCATCTTGCCATTAGACCATCATGCTTGCACATTTTTGCTTAGCTTTGTGAAGCTTTTAGTCATATTTTTCCATGCTTGAGGTCTGTTGGGTGTTGATTTGGTCATGCATTTCATGCTTTGTATAGCCCCTTTGCATTCTAGTATGTTGGCATCAGGTGTGTGAGTCATGAGCACGCTTGAGTTGGCCTATTTCAGTGATTTGGAATCACTTACCATGCCATTTTAGTCCATGTTTTGTGTTTAAATGTTCGCATTTATCATTCCTTCCATGCCTTGAAGAAGTCTCCTTTTATGCCTTGAAATGTAGCATTGTGCATGTCTATCTGTTTGAGTCATTTGAGCTGCCATAACAGTGGGTTTTGGGACTTATTTCGATGCATTACAAGTCTGTTTTGTATTAATAAGTCCATGCCATGAGTGGTTGGGATGTTTGTTGAGTAATGCCTCTCACTTGTGGCCTTGAATACCTTCCATTTTGCATCCATTCCCTAACATGATTTGGCATCAACCTTCCCATATATATATATATATATATTTGAGTTTAATATGAGTGTTTAATGTCCATGTTTATCACCTTTGAGTCTTCTTGAGAGTAGCCTTCCATGCTTGGGTTTTTGGCTCATTGGTGCACATGTTTGCATGAGCACTTGTCCATCATTTTTGGCACTTTTGGCCACTGTTTTGGGGTATGGCTGAGGCCTCCCATTTCAGTTTGAGACCACCCTTGTACATAGTTGCATACTTGGCATGTTGCATGTTGCATTCCATTAGTTGCATACTTCCATTATATCATGTTTGCATTGAATGCTTGCATTGTGTGATAGGTTGCATCACATTGCATTTTGTATGATAGGTCATATTGCATTTGGCATGTTTTGTACCTTAGCCACATCTTGCATATTTGAGTCATGTTGTATACTTGAGCCACATTGCATACATTGCATTGCATTTTTCTTGGTTTGGGGTATCAAACCAAGCATGAGAGTTGAGGAGTGTTCGTACTCAAAGTGATGCAACCCGTCTCAACCCTCGGCCGCCAGTGTCCTTGACCTCAACATGATAGGTTGTTGGCATTCATTTGTTTAATTTGCATGCATTTACATCGATTTGCAACTTGGCCACTTAGGCCATCATGCATCGAAATGCGCAATGGATGGCCCGAGGGTCGAGGGCCACACTCCCTTGAGTCCATAACATGATTGGGAGAGTGGCCATGCACACATTTGCTTGAAAATTCCATGCCATACACTGCTTGCCCTCTGCTGCTGTCAACTGCAGGATTCTGCAGGAATCAATGGCCGACCGGCCACCAGTGTCCAGCCGATGACACCATATTTAGCCGATAAGCCCGTTCTCATGGCCGATAGTCTCCTGTTCTGGCCGGTGACATCCCAGAGCACTCAGGAGGAAGTTCAAATCAGTTCTGGAGACTTTCATAATTTTCAGAGGGGTGAGGCAGTGTAAACAGAGGCAATAGTGGCATGGTACGGGTTTTCGGGCGAGATGGATTCGAGCATGCATCATCCGCGAATTTCGAGGCAAGGCTGCGGCCTTTTCCCTTCTGCATTTAATTTGTTAATTAAATTAGAAGTTATGTAATAATTAATTTAGTATTATTCATTCGGACTGTAATATTTATTCGGACCCTCCGAGCGAGGGCAGTGGTGTAATAAGTGTGTGTGAGTGTGTGTATGTCTTCCAACCCCCACTTCTTTCTTCCCTTTTATTTAGGAGCTTTCAATGGTTGGTATCAGGGCATATTTAAATTAGCATACTTTATGCTTTGCATGCGTGCATCCATCCATCTGTATTGCATGCACCGGGCTCGGCGCATCATACTAACTGCATTGTCTTTCAATTCCAAATTGAATATATGCTATCTGTTGCACCTCACATGCCATGTTTAGGATAGCCGAGCCTGTCTAGATTGCATCTTTGCATGTGTTGCATTAGCCATTTTAAACACGAACTAGGATCATGCAAATGATTACTAACTAGTTTATGTTTTGGCTTGGAGTACTAGGTAAGCTTTTGTGCTTTAGCATGCCACATGTGCGTGAATGTTGCCATGATAGCATAATTACCATGAGGCTAGCTGCTTACATGTTATAACTGCCTAAATGCTTGTGGGTGAAGGTTGGGTTACTTAAATTGGAACAATGCATTGAATGCATCGAAATGCGAGTTTTAAGCCCACTTGAGGGTGGCAAAATTCATGTCTTATCCTACTTGCAAGTAGCACCATCAAACCATTTTCAAACAAACAAACATGAAATGTTTTGTTCCAATTCAAGCGACTTAGCCTATACTTTTTTGTTGTGCGCATCACGTAGTAAATCTAGGCTAATAACCGGAATAAGAACGCATAATGTTTTCAAAACAAGATATCATGGTTAGTAGAGGCCGATCTTCGAATCGGGCGAGAGGGGGTGCTCATAGCTGACCTTCCCCAATCGTACCCAAGTTCCCGAGCCGAGGCAACTTTGGTGATGACGGACACGTGGGCTTAGGCAAATGAGTCAGGGTTTCCTAAATTTCCTCATTAAAAAAAATATTTAGGTGGCGACTCTGTATCTGGCCAAGCAGTCCATGTTTGGCACTTCTTTCTCAAAAAATCTATTTTTCAAAACGATTTGCCAGACTTGGACTCTTTGGTGATTTATCAATCTCACATTGCACATTGTGAGATCAGATTAAGAACCGACACAAAAGGGGAGTCCGAACTGTAGCATGAGGCCCACGGGCGCGTCTACAGTTTCTGGCGACTCTGTTGGAGAGAATGAGAGCTTGACTCGAACTCGTGATATCCTGTTTTGATTTCACTTATGTGTTTCTTTGCATTGCATGTGCATTGGTGCGCCTAGGACACCGTGTTTGCCATTTGCCATTCCTGAACGGTTTGCCGAAGGCCTGTCTTCTCAAGGCATGACCATAAGGCAGACCGGTTATGGGCTCTGACAGTATGGGAACACAAACTCCAGTTTTACCGGGGCACCCTTTCTGACCATTCAACCTAGCACATATCGAAATCCATAGTGACCATCCCAAGCTAGGACAGGTTGCTTACCCGATCATAGGTTGTTTGAAACCGCTGTATGCATAGTGAAACCCTAGCTCCTGACAAAATAGGATAGGGAAACCCTACCCCAACATAGGGGTGTTTTGGCTCTCACTTGTCTTCTATGTGCTTTAGAGTTGGCCTCTATAGGATTGCACGTATCAGTTTGCAAGTTTGGGCATTAGGCCTGCGGGCACCAATATTTTGAGAATCAGTTATCTGCGGGTATCAGATTCGGCTTTGGGGACAATGATTTGGGGAGTTCGCCAAGCAACAGGCCACAGTTATGATTGAACAAGCAGAGTTAATCATAAGGCTACAGCAGCAAGCCGGGGCATCCGCTTCACATCAAGCTCCTCCTCCACCAAGGGTTCCGATACCCGAGAAGACACCAAATGTCTAGAATATCCAAGAGGATACGGACATTCCAACGGGGCCGGCTCCACCCCCGATTCTACCGCAACTATCCAAGGCGCCCACGCCTATCAATGTACTGGACTCTCTCTTCGAATTCGAAGTGGACCCCACGGCGCTGAAGTTTAGCAAGCTTGAAAAGCTGTTTAAGAAATCCCAAGGAGTCAAGTCCATTCCCAACATTGAGGACGGATATACGAACGCAGCTGTGACGCTGCCAGATCGGTTCAAGATGCCACAAATTGACCGATTTGATGGGTCCGGGGACCCCATGGTGCACCTGAGGTTGTTTTCAGATATCTTAAGGCCGATGTGCTCACTAGACTACAGAAGCTGTCTTTGTTCGGCCGGACCCTGTCGGGTGTGGCGGCCATCTGGTACGCAAAATTGGAGGATGATGTCAAGCGAAACTGGGATGAGATGGCTGAGGCCTTCGTTGCACAATACTCGTATAACACACAAATCGAGATTACGACCCGTGATCTTGAGACGACGAGACAAGAGGCTAAGGAGAGCTTCTCAGAATTTGTGACCCAATGGAGGGCAAAGGCCTCAATGATGACCATGACGCCAACAGATAAGGATCAAATACGGATAGTTGTGCGCAACCTCCAACCTAAATTGATGCAAAAGATGATCGTGCTCCCCTTCTCTACCTTTTCAGATCTGCATGAGATGGAAGTACAGATTGAGGATGCCTTGAGGCAAGGCTTGATCGACAATGACAGAGAGCAACCTAGAAGAACCTTCAATCGCAACACTAATGCGGGCCCGAGCGCCGCTACAGCTACAAGAGCCTCAGAAGTGAGCATGGTCACCACCATTCCCCCTCCAAGAACCATGGCAGCTACGCCATTCTCCGGTGCGTCCAGAAGTAACACACAAACAGCCAAATACCAACCCAAAAACCAAATAACCTTCGCTCCACTATATATGCCCCTGTCCAAAGCTCTAGGGGTTTTAATCAGAAAAGGGCACTTGAATCCCCTAGAGCCGAGGCCATTGTCGGAAAAACTTCCCCCTACCCATAATCCAACCAAATATTGCGCATTTCACCAGTAGCACGGTCATGACACCGACCAATGCTACTAATTACGTCATGAGATTCAAGATCTCATTGATAATGGGGTGATTATGCCTCCCAAAAAACCCAATGTCACGACAAACCCTCTCCCACCGCACCACCAAGCTCCACCTCCCGAAAGAATCAATTTTATCCAGACTGGGGTCGTGTCTTACGATCCTAGCATATATATCACTCCTTCTCACCTACCTAAGCCGGAGGTGCTCCTTCCTGACTGCACTAACCTTTTGTGCACGTTGGACATCTCCAGAACCAAACCCGAACCAATGGTGGGGACTGTCGAAGACAGAACAACAGAGTTTGCTGAGGAGAATGGGATTATTGAGTCAGAATCTGAGGAATCTGGGATTTTTGCCGGGAAGGTGTACAGTCTGCGTGACTACATTTTGTCGGTAGGCCAGCATAGATCAAGTGTGGAATTGCCAGAAAGGGCAGAACTTTGTGTGATACAGGGTAATGGGTTTGATCAAAGATGAGAGGACATAGCGGCTGTGGAAGGGGACTTTGTTGACTTCCAATTTTTCAATGAACAAGGCCCAGAGGACGTGGGAGTCAACTGGTCAGATTTCGAGGAATCAGTAGAGGCTACCGGGTGGCTTGATGACCTACCAGACATTGTCGAAGAATTTCAGTTGGAACGGGGCCTGCCAGGGGCAAGAATAACAGTGGTGACCGGAAGGGTCGGAAATCAGAGTACATCGCCGGAGAGCGCCGGTGTTAAGAATTTTGCTCAGGATCTGGGCATTTTGAATATAGGAATTGATGAATAGCCAGCTGTACTGACACAGTTGGAACAGGAAAGGTTTGGGGATTCTGAGAGAATCAGGAAAGCTAAAGCCCATGTGGGGACTGAAACTGCTGTGTGCACAAGGACAGAGAATACTGCAAGTGCATGGATAGAAGATACCGCGAATATAAGAACAACCATACCGGAGCCGAACAGGTGTCTATCGGCTGCCGATGGAATGTGGTGGGAGGACGACGATTTATTTCTTGCCTACACTGATGAGGATTGGGGAAGCAACCAGCCAGACGATACCTGGTATATCGGCGAAGTCGATCATATGACAAGGAGCAGGCGGTATTTTAAGCCCCCGCACCTAGATCAGCCAGAGGCATCTGGGAAGGATAAGGAGCTAAGAAACAGAAAGAGAAGCAACTTGAAGATGAGGCCGTGCTCAAACAATTGAAAAAGATACAGGCAGACATCTCCATTTGGGGACTGCTTATGGCATCGCTAATGCACAGACAGGCTGTCTTATCTGCTATGGACAAGGCTAAACTCTCCGTAGATACCACACCAGAGCAGCTAGTTGGACTGGTCTTTTCGGGAGGAGCTACCCCGGTGTTGACTTTCTCTGATAAGGAACTGCCACTTGAGGGTGCGAACCATAATAAGCCACTCTACATCTCTGTAGAGTGTAGAAATAAATGGATACCGGTGGTTCTTGTTGATACCGGGTCCGCCATCAACGTCTGCCCAGCAAGGACAGCGTACTCGATCGGTTTGAAGATCGCAGAATTTACACCTACAACCCAGGTAATTCAGGCATATGAAAACACAAGCTGAGAAGTCATGGGGACAGTGAAAATCCAGACTAAGGTTGGGCCGGGACAGCATGAAATAGACTTCCATATCTTAGAAGTGCCTGCAGCTTTCAATATGCTTTTGGGGCGGCTGTGGCTGCACCAAGTAAAGGCAGTCTCCTCCACTTTGCATCAAATCGTGAAATACCCCCATGGGAAGGGAGTAGCTATAGTTTTTGGAAATTCGTCGATCCATCCACCGCCGGAAGTATCCACGCCAGTTTTGGAAATTGAGCACGGTATGGAGGATGTGTTCATGTCGGGTTTTACCTTGGCCGAGGCTCGGGTAGTTCAGAACGTCATGGCCGTTAGTGAGGGGTTGTATGTCAGTGCTCAATCAGTATACCTCATGAATAAGCTCCAACAAATCCCCAGGATGGGATTGGGCAAGAGTGGCCGGAAGGGCGTCGCAGCATTGGCCGAAGTGCCACACAACCCACATACCTTTGGCTTGGGTTACCTGCCCACCAAGGAGGATTGGGTAAGGAAAGGAAAGGAGATGGCTGGGAGAGCCAGAGCGAAGCAGGCCGGGAAGCCTTTTGAACTAATGCACCGACCCATTCGAGGTACCCTAAACGGACGCTTCGTCCGGGAGGGGGAGGACTTTCCGTTTTGTGGCTTCCCAAAGCCGTGGCTGAATGCGGAGAGGAAGTGCGTGCCAGGTTTTGAGATCTTCTTTGACCTACAGTTATCCGGGGATGACGATGTGGAAGAGCAGACAGACCCATTGGTTGAGGTTGAGCAGAGCAAGAAAGAGGAGTCGGAGGACGCCGAAAGTGAAATGGGGGTAGCGCTGGCTTGTCTACTTTCAGATCCTCCGATCGAACAAAAGTTCTTGGGGGATAACTTCTCGGTGTCCATGATCGGGAATGAAACGACTGCGGGCCCACCACCAAACATTTTGGATGCATCTATCGCACTCTCTCTCATTTGGCAGTATGAAGAGGGATTTTTGTCAAGCAGCACCGGGTCAGGTAGTGAGCCGGAATCTGATTCCACCGAGTCTTGTGAGTCGGAATCTGGTTCCAGCTCAACTGAGTCTGAGTCCGGTATTCCTGGGGGTGATAACCCGGATACCACAGTCCTGTCCAGGTCGTCTTTTTCCTTCTCTTTTGAGTCTGTTGTGACAGAAGAATCGGACGGTTTGGAAGAACTTAATGAGAATGATGTGGATGTAGTTTTTGAGTACTTTTCTGTGCCCTTGATTTATTGCATTAATTCGGACTTCCAAAATTTTGACAAAAACGACGAAGAAGAAATTCCTCTAGTTTTGCAACGTTTAATTGAACAAGAGCAGGAAAGATTTGTTAAACCTTTAGTTGATGAAATCACTACTATGACTATTGGTACCGAGAAGGACCCGCGGTTGGTCCAGATCGGGTCCACGTTGTCTTCGGAGGAACGCGAGTGCTTAGTCGCTTTATTAAAAGATTTCAAAGATGTTTTCGCGTGGTCCTACGAAGACATGCCTGGGATCGATCCTGGGATTGTACAGCACCGGATCCCTCTTGACCCCGAGGCTCGACCCATCAAGCAAAAAGTCAGAAGAATCCGCCCTGACTGGGCCATCAAGATTAGGGAAGAGGTCACTAAGCAAATTGACGCAGGGTTCCTGTTGGTATCTGAATACCCGACTTGGTTGGCCAACATTGTTTCGGTGCCAAAGAAGGATGGCAGGATCCGAGTGTGTGTGGATTTCAGAGATTTGAATAGAGCCAGTCCGAAAGACGACTTTCCCTTGCCACATATCGATGAGTTGGTGGATTTCACAGCGGGGCATGCATTGCTTTCATTCATGGATGGCTTCTCAGGCTACAATCAGATAGTGATGGCACCCGAAGATCGGGAAAAGACTGCTTTCACCACCCCATGGGGGACATACTGCTACAGAGTAATGTCGTTTAGGTTGAAGAATGCTGGAGCTACATATCAATGGGCCGCGACCACAATATTGCATGACATGATCCACAAAGAGGTTGAGGTGTACGTGGACAACATGATTGTCAAGTCCAAAGAAAGAGATGGCCACTACACCGCCTTGCAAAAGTTTTTCCAAAGGATCAGAGAATTCCGGTTGCGGCTGAACCCTCAAAAGTGTACGTTCGGTGTTACAGCGGGAAAAATGCTGGGGTTTCTGATTACACAAAGGGGGCATCGAAGTCAACCCTTCCAAAATCAAGGCCATCTTAGAAATGCCACCACCAAGGACTAAAAAGGAGGTGCGAGGCTTTCTGGGTAATGTGCAATTCATATGACGGTTTATCTCAAAATTAACCTTGACTTGTGAACCACTTTTTGGTCTCTTGAAGAAAGGAAAGAAATTCTAATGGGACGGCCGATGCCAAGCTGCTTTCGAACAGATCAAAGAATATTTACAGAACCCACCCGTGTTGTCGCCGCCGGAACCGGGGAGGCCGTTGATATTGTACCTTTCAGTGACCGAGACTACAATGGGCTGCATGCTCGTGTAAGAATCGGAGGACAAAGTGGAGAGAGCCATCTACTACCTGAGTAAGAAGATGCTAGAGTATGAGACTTGCTACACGCCGTTGGAAAAGACTTGCTTATCCTTGGTATGGGCTACCAGGAAGCTGCAGCACTACCTGTTAGCTCACTCCATAATATTGGTTTCACGACTGGATCCCATCAAATGTCTTTTTGAGAAACCGGCTCTTATGAGTAGTCTAGCTCGTTGGCTGCTGTTGCTTTTCGAATTCGATTTGAAGTATATGATGCGCAAGTCAGTCAGGGGAAGAGCAGTAGCAGAATTTTTAGCTGATCATCCGGTGGAAGGGGGTGAAGCAGTCGAGTTCTTATTCCCAAATGAGTCCATTTTACATATCGAAGACGAAACTTGGACGATGTACTTTGACGGAGCGTCAATCCAGTACGGGTATGGAATAGGGTGTTGCTAATAGCACCCGACAATTCCCGTATCCCCCTAGCCTTCAAACTCCGATTCAAAGTCTCGAACAACAAAGCAGAATATGAGGCATGCATTGCCGGTCTAGAAGCAGCCCTGGAACTAGGGGCAAAACGATTGGACGTCATTGGGGACTCAAACCTTGTTGTGTCTCAAGCAAAAGGAGACTGGAAAGTTAAAGAGGAAAAGATGATAATGTACCACTAGAACTTGGACTTGTTGATTCCTAGGTTTGAGAAGTTAAACTTTGCTCATCTAGTAAGAGAGAACAACAGGTTCGCAGATTCACTAGCAACTCTATATTCCATGATAGACATCCCGTTTCAAGTCCGGATGCGTCCAGTCATTATTGACCAAAAGTTTGCGCCAGCATATGAATCAATTGCTGCCATAGAAGAGGTTCAGGACGAGAACTCCTGGTATTACGACATTTGGAACTTCTTGGAGAAAGAGGCGTATCCACCAGGGGCAAATGCCAAGGATAAAAGGGCAGTTAGAAGAATGGTCGTTCAGTTCATCATCTGCAGGGTAAGCTGTATAAGAGAGGTCATCTGGGAATGCACAAGTTGTGCGTTGAAGTCGAAGAATCGAAGCGCCTAATGGAGGCCATCCATGGAGGAGAATGTGGAGCACATATGAACGGGATAATGCTAGCCAGGAAGATCCTTAGACAAGGTTACTATTGGTCCACCATGGAGGAGGATTGTATCAGTTTTGTTCGGCGATGCCACAAGTGTCAGATCCATGCAAACCGCATGAACATCCCACCGTCGAAGCTGTACAACATGACTTCGCCATGGCCATTTTCAGTTTGGGGAATCGATGTGATAGGGGCTGTTACTCCAAAGGGGTCGAATGGGCATGAGTTCATCTTGGTCGCTTTAGAGTATTTTACAAAGTGGGTTGAGGCCCAATCATATGCGGTGTTGAAGGCGTCGCACGTTGCAAAGTTCATCAGAAACAACATCATCTGTCGCTACGGGGTCCCGAACGAGATCATTTCAGATAATGGTTCCCACTTCAAGAAGGAAGTGATTGACTTGTTGGAAAAATACAATGTGGCTTTTCATAAGTCATTCACATACCGGCCGCAAACCAATGGAGTAGTTGAGGCCGCCAACAAGAACATCAAACACATACTGCAGAAGATGGTGGAAACCTACCGGGACTGGCCAGATAAGTTGCCGTTTGCTCTATGGGGCTACCGAACTTCAATTAGAACTTCTACTGGGGCGACTTCGTATTCGTTGGTTTACGGGATGGAGGCCGTTCTACCTATTGAAATTGAGGTTCTGTCTTTGCGAATACTGGCTGAGTGTCAGATAGCCGAAGCAGATTGGCAGCAGAGCATATTTGAAGAACTCATGCTCTTTGATAAGAGAAGACTGAAAGCACTGTACCATGTTCAAGGTTATCAACACAGAATTGCCTGGGCTTTCAACAAGAAAGTTAAGTCCAGGAATTTGAAAGAAGGAGATTTGGTGCTCAAGGATAACCGAGCTCCCATCCATGACCCTAGGGGCAAGTTCAGACCCAATTGGACTGGTCCCTACATCATTAAGTCTATTTGGTTGGGTGGAGCTGTCGTTCTGATGGACCTAGATGGCCTAGAGTTCTCACAGCCAACCAATATGGACAAGTTGAAGAAATATTACCCTTGAGAGGCTCGCTAGGCCGAAAACCCGAAAGGGCGACCTAGGAAAAAGTTAGAGCATGAAAAATTGGAAATTATAAAAACTGAGCTCACAAGGTTGAAAACCCGCAAATGGCGGCCTTGGCAAAAGTTAGAGCGTAAAAGGAGAGTGAAAATACTCGAGTGAACCCAAGCCTGAACTACGTAAGGCTTGATTCCCGTCTTCGGGATACATAGGCAAGTTCGTCCTGAAGTCCAGCCATAAACTTTTTCCCCGATCAACTTTGTCCATTTGATCATCTTGGTCATCTTTGTCTATTCAGCATTCAAGAGCTTTGGTTGTAATCTCCGGTACAGTGCTACTCAGACTAGGGGCAACTTTCCAGTTGCTGGAATCTGGAGTTGTGCATCTCAGTGATAGATTCCAGGCATGTCCAGTTCTGATCCATATCGAAAATGGTTTTGAAAAGTTTTAATAAAAGTCGACTTTGTTCAAATTAATCTTTTTACAACTAAGACCATTTTTTGGACCAAGGCGGAAAATTTTTAGTACTCACAACCTTCAATTTCATTGATTTCAACACAGAGTTCTCCTGCTCTTGCATACAAATTGAAATTGCTTTTTATTACATTCATAAAAAAAACTTGAAAGTACTAATAAAGCAATAAATCCGGGGCATAGATAGGTCAGGTGTTCTTGCGCCCCCTCCCAGAGCTGGTCGAAGCCTCTGATGCCAAGCTGGGCCCAATCTGCGCCTCTTCATTGAGCCAATCTATGCAAACGTCAGACAAAGTGCAACAGAAAGTGGGAGCGGGGGCCAGGAGCTCTCTAGTCCTCCATGCTGCGGCCTGCCGAGCAAGCTGCACACCTCGAGCTAGGAATGCAGCTGGATACTCTATCCCATCTACCAGGCAAGTCTGATCATGGCCGAACTGGCGTTGGAACCGGAATGGGAAGTAGAACACACAGTGAGTTAAGTGAATCAACTGAATCCCGGTCTACCGGGACATGCTGTAACTCATTGCCGGTAGGTTGAGCCAAGGGCACCGCCAAGCAATACGGTCTGCGGACAAGCTGCATATCCAATCAAACCACCATCTCTCATCAAGGGCATTGACTAGGCGTTGCCAGAAGAAGTAGCTGCAAGCTGATTGTGCTGGGCAAGAGTCCACAACTTGTAACTTATCCATCAACCACACCTGGGAAGGGATGAAAAATGAGAGAATAAAGAATAGAGAGACGTACGAGGAAAGAAAAGTGAGAAAAGGGTTCTGTGAGAAAAATCGAGCTTGAAGGCCGAGTGATGTAAGCAATACACATGTGAGATCGGGTGGGAAACATTACCTGTAGCAGTAGTGGACTCCCCGCAAATCTGGTTGTCTCTCGGCAATAAAAGGCATCTAAGTCTATCAATGTCTCAGCCAGAGTGATGGCAACGTAGCTCTTGCCCTCCTTCAAGCCTTGGGCAACCTCGATCAACCGGACGCTAGATCCTCCGGAGCCTGAGACAAACAAAAAATGAGATAGCATGCACAAACAGAGGGCGTGTCGCCGGAAGCCTTGCCAATGATGGTCGCCGCGGTCATCGACGTCGGAAAACCGGCAAATCAAACTTGGAATATCCAGTATTCCGTCACAAATCAGAGACCGAGCGTCATACATAGTGAGTCCACACATTCACCCTAAGGTTTGAGCATGGTCAAAGTCAAGCTAGGGTAAGATCTCCTTGTTGCGCTCGGATTCCATTAAAGCTTGGAAATCTTCGAAGGTAGGACATACCTCTTGCCCGTTAAAGCTAAAGACATACGTCACCGGATTCCAAAAGCTCGCCGCGGCGTGAAGAAACGAAAAGTGCAGCGGGGTGCGACTTAGAGTGAATAGTGCATTTATGTCGAAGCCCCAGAAATTCAGCTTTTCCGAGCCGTCCAAGTTGGCAATCCAAGCTGTGAGATTTTGAGCAAGAAACTCTTCCATTTGGAGCAAATCAGTGTGGAATTGAGGAAAACTACGAAGCTGAGGCCTTTTGTAGGGGATAAGATTGAGTGGAGGACAGATGTCAGCATTCTGTTGGTCCTTGCCATTTATGGCCGGCCGGCCAAATATAGCGCCGACCGGCCACCACTTTTGGCCGATTGATCAAAGATGCTGGCCGATGGCCATTTCTTGAGGCCGATGGATTTCCCCTGTAGCCGATGGTATTCTTTCTTGCTCCCTAAGCTATTTACATGTTGAACATACTGAGAATTTGGGGAATGCCACCACTTCCATTACCCTCCGATGATGATTTTTTTTTTTTTTTTTTTTTTTTGCAGCAGCACGCCCATTTGCTTATCGAGTTGTTGTAAATTTGCTTATCAAGTTGTATTTCTGATTCCTTTAGTCTTTGTGTTACTTATCAAGTTGTACTCGCACTTGGCTAGCTTATCGAGTTTCTTTGTCTTGCTTATCGAGTTGTAAGATGGTTCACTACCTGATTATTACGATGCAAGTGCTCAATTTTGAAACCAAGTTCAATTTCGTTCACATTGTTATGTGATACCATGCGATGCGATGCATAGAAAGCACAAATGTAACACCTTTTTGAACAAAGTAGTTGTTTCATTTCCCTCATGTGTTTTGCAAAAATACACACTTTTGAAAAAGTAAAACCTGCCTGAGGCAGTGCAATGTGCTTAAACTACCAGTAAAAAGGAAAGTAAAGCAAAAGAAGAGCAGGGCAGCAAAGTATCGGAATTGATACCAGTAACCTCCCCTTGCGGTCAATGCACCTCCCACGCCCTTGTTCGGGTCAACTATGTGGTTTGGCACCTTCATTACTCAAGACAGTGCAAGGAAGTGCACTTTCAGAACATTAGTAGGCCTTCGAGTTGACCTCAAGCCGTGTCTTCTATGAGCGATGCTCGGTGCGTGCGAGGAACGTCCCTTCCCGTATCCTTTTCGTATCTTGTGAATTCCACAAATCGTTTCAATTATACTGTGTTGCAGTGCTTTGCACTCCAAATTTCATGAATAACATGTCTTTACCATGCTTCAAGTTGAATCTGCCCCTTCAAGTTTCCAGACACATTGCATGCGTTGTCACGTTATGCTTTACTTACATGTGTTCAAGTTTCTATACACATTGCATGCGTTGTCATGTTATGCTTTACTTACATGTGTTCAAGTTTCTATACACATAGCATGCGTGGTCGCGTTACGCTTTACTTACATGTGTTCAAGTTTCTATACACATTGCATGCGTGGTCGCGTTATGCTTTACTTACGTGTGTTCAAGTTTCTATACACATTTCATGCGTTGTCACGTTATGCTTTACTTACATGTGTTCAAGTTTCTATACACATTACATGCGTTGTCACGTTATGCTTTACTTATATGTGTTCAAGTTCCTTTTATACACATTGCATGCGTTGTCGCGTTATGCTTTACTTACATGTGTTCAAGTTCCTTTTATACACATTGCATGCGTTGTTGCGTTATGGTTTACTTACATGTGTTCAAGTTTCTATACACATTGCATGCGTTGTCGCGTTATGCTTTACTTACATGTGTTCAAGTTTCTATGCTTTACTTACATGTGTTCAAGTTCCTTCTACACATTGCATACATACGCGCATTGCTTTACTTACATGTGTTCAAATTCCTCATCATACACATTGCATATGATGTCGCGTATACTTTACTTACATGTGTCTACATCTTCACACGTTGTGCACGTTGTCACGTGTTCTTTACTTACATGTGCTTGTGCTTTCATAACATTGTTACGCTTCCCACTCTGCTCGCGTTGTTACGCACTTTCAATTGCATTGCTATGCATACTGCTAACGATATCGTACCTGTTAAGTTTTATTTCTTTTTCAGGCCCGATATTGTATGTACGGTTCATTTGAAGCTGGCGCGACCAGACGAACTGCACAGGTATTGTGTTCTCCGCGTGAAACGTAGTGGGAATTACATGATTCTCTTACACTCTCTCTGCATTGTAATGTATTTTGGTGTATGCTAGCTTAAAACTGTCGCATGTTATGCCTCGTTACGGCTTTCTTTGCAAGATCATAAGTTATGTTCAGCTTCTTGCATTGTCAGTCGCATTTTGCACCTGCCTTCGGGCGCATATCTTATATGTAGCTTGTTTGCTTGTCTAAGTCTTCGGCTTTGTCAAAAATGGGTCGTCTCTAGGCTTTGACACTCACTCTCGTCATTGTTATGAATTTCGAGTTCTGTCAAAGAGGGGCAACTGTAGACACCCCGTTTTTGACCGTCCTCAAGACTTGGACGTCACCGTTTGAACGCTCGGTGATCATCCCTGTTCGTGTTTGTTTTGAGTTCCCGGAGGTCTCAGCTACGCGCCTTGCCTCAGGATCTCTCGACTTGCTTGTTCTGTGCTTGGTTTTGCACCAAGGACCTGTGTGTTTTTGTAACTGAGGGTACAAAGTAGCTTGTTAGCTACCCCTGACCCCCACCGGTCTTGTCTTGAGGCCACCGGCTGTGTATACTTCCTACCGGCCATTGGTGAAATATACCATTGGCCGGTCGGCACTTGGTATGGTCGGCCGACCATATGTTTGGACGATGGACTCTTTTGCTGGCCGGTACCACCTTTTTGCCTTTTACAGGCATAATGCATGCCAGCTATGCCAGCTGGAATGCACGGACCCTGCCGCCCATGCACGGGTGTGGCTGTTTTGAACCTCTGCACCATTTTGGGTCCAGGCTTCCTAGAGAAGATTGCACCCTTTGCTCAAGCTTCTTGAGGAAGCTTGACCCTTGGTCATAGCTTCCTCAAGAAGCTTGCAACCTTAGCTTAGCTTCCCTTGGAAGCTTTTACCCCCTTGACCCTTTAGGATAGCTTCTCTTAGAAGCTTGGCCATTTTCCCTGTCTATATAACGAGAGCTCTCCTCTCCTTTGAAGGGGTTAAGCAAAAAACCAGAGCTTACATATATATTCTGATATATATCACCTTCTCTCTCTACATCTCTCTCTCTCCTCCTTTGTGTGTGTTAGAACCCTCAAAAGTGTGTTTTGACCTTAGTTTTGCACTAAGTCACCTACTATTACACCATACTTCGACTTTGGAGGCTTTGAGAGTTTGTTCTTGAGGTTTTGGGCTGGTTTTGATCAGAAAAAGGGGCCTGAGCTTGCTGTTCTTGGAGTGTTCTTCAAGGGTAACACTTTTGCTTTATTTTCCCCAATCTTGCACTAGTCTTTGACCTATCTCGCACACTAATTTGAACTTTGTGTATAACTAAAAAAAGTATTGTATTTGCATGCTTAAGATACTTCATTAAGGTCACTTTGGTGTTGGGGGTCGACCTCCCCCTCTTAGGCCTTGTTTGGCCCTTTTGGTGCTCTCTTTGCTAAGCTTTGGTTACTTTGGTGTATTGGCCTTCTCACCACTGAAATCTAGAGGATTTTCAGTGGTGAAGAAGGGGCTTTGAAGTCTTGCATAGGGGAGGGACACCCCTCTCCCCTTTGTCTCTCTTTTGTTTGCATTTTTGGCTCATAAGGGTAGCATGCATGATTAGTTTTCTTTGGCTCCATTTCAGAGGTTTTTGGATGTCATTAGGTCATAATATGCCTTTGTTTTTGGTTGGATTAATGGCCCCTCTCATGCTTAGTACACTTGCTTTATATTCTCCCATTTTGCCTAGAAATGCATCTTGCCATTAGACCATCATGCTTGCACATTTTTGCTTAGCTTTGTGAAGCTTTTAGTCATATTTTGCCATGCTTGAGGTCTGTTGGGTGTTGATTTGGTCATGCATTTCATGCTTTGTATAGCCCCTTTGCATTCTAGTATGTTGGCATCGGGTGTGTGAGTCATGAGCACGCTTGAGTTGGCCTATTTCAGTGATTTGGAATCACTTACCATGCCATTTCAGTCCATGTTTTGTGCTTAAATGTTCGCATTTATCATTCCTTCCATGCCTTGAAGAAGTCTTCTTTTATGCCTTGTAATGTAGCATTGTGCATGTCTATGTGTTTGAGTCATTTGAGCTGCCATAACAGTGGGTTTTGGGACTCATTTCGATGCATTAAAACTCTGTTTTGTATTTATAAGTCCATGCCATGAGTGGTTGGGATGTTTGTTGAGTAATGCCTCTCACTTGTGGCCTTGAATACCTTCCATTTTGAATCCATTCCCTAACATGATTTGTCATCATCCTTCACATATTTTTTTTTTTTTTTTGAGTTTAATATGAGTGTTTAATGTCCATGTTTATCACCTTTGAGTGTTCTTGAGAGTAGCCTTCCATGCTTGGGTTTTTGGCTCATTGGTGCGCATGTTTGCATGAGCACTTGTCCATCATTTTTGGCACTTTTGGCCACTGTTTTGGGGTATGGCTGAGGCCTCCCATTTCAGTTTGAGACCACCCTTGTACATAGTTGCATACTTGGCATGTTCCATGTTGCATTTCATTAGTTGCATACTTCCATTATATCATGTTTGCATTGAATGCTTGCATTGTGTGATAGGTTGCATCACATTGCATTTTGTATGATAGGTCATATTGCATTTCGCATGTTTTGTACCTTAGCCACATCTTGCATATTTGAGTCATGTTGTATACTTGAGCCACATTGCATACATTGCATTACATTTTGCTTGGGTTGGGGTGTCAAACCAAGCATGAGAGTTGAGGAGTGTTCGTACACAAAGTGACACAACCCGTCTCAACCCTCAGCCGCCAGTGTCCTTGACCTCAACATGATAGGTTGTTGGCATTCATTTGTTTAATTTGCATGCATTTACATCGATTTGTAACTTGGCCTCTTAGGCCATCATGCATCGAAATGCGCAATGGATGGCCCGAGGGTCAAGGGCCACACTCCCTTGAGTCCATAACATGATTGGGAGAGTGGCCATGCACACATTTGCTTGAAAATTCCATGCCATACACTGCTTGCCCTGTGCTGCTGTCAACTGCAGGATTCTGCAAGAATCAATGGCTGACCGGCCATCTGTAGTGCCGACCGGCCACCAGTGTCCAGCCGATGACACCATATTTAGCCGATAAGCCCATTCCCATGGCCGGTGGTCTCCTGTTCTGGCCGGTGACATCCCAGAGCACTCAGGAGGAAGTTCAAATCAGTTTTGGAGACTTTCATAATTTTCAGAGGGGTGAGGCAGTGTAAACAGAGGCAACAGTGGCATGGTACGGGTTTCCGGGCGAGATGGATTCGAGCATGCATCATCCACGCATTCCGAGGCAGAGCTGCGACCTTTTCCCTTCTGCATTTAATTTGTTAATTAAATTAGAAGTTCTGTAATAATTAATTTAGTATTATTCATTCGGACTGTAATATTTATTCGGACCCTATGAGCGAGGGCAGTGGTGTAATAAGTGTGCGTGAGTGTGTGTATGTCTTCCAACCCCCACTTCTTTCTTCCCTTTTATTTACGAGCTTTCAATGGTTTGTATCATGGCATATTTAAATTAGCATACTTTATGCTTTGCATGCGTGCATCCATCCATCTGTATTGCATGCACCGGGCTCGACGCATCATACTAACTGCATTGTCTTTCAATTCCAAATTGAATATATGTTATCTGTTGCACCTCACATGGCAAGTTTAGGATAGCCGGGCCTGTCTAGATTACATCTTTGCATGTGTTGCATTAGTCATTTTAAACACGAA
The DNA here is from genome assembly GCA_022316695.1 of Camellia oleifera. Taxonomy (NCBI): domain Eukaryota; kingdom Viridiplantae; phylum Streptophyta; class Magnoliopsida; order Ericales; family Theaceae; genus Camellia; species Camellia oleifera. The sequence goes on from CM039311.1 coordinate 31,981,674, forward strand.
CTAGGATCATGCATATGATTACTAACTAGGTTCTGTTTTGGCTTGGAGTACTAGGTAAGCTTTTATGCTTTAGCATGCCACATGTGCGTGAATGTTGCCATGATAGCATAATTACCATGAGGCTAGCTGCTTATGTGTTATAACTGCCTGAATGCCTGTGGGTGAAGGTTGGGTTACTTAAATTGGAACAATGCATTGAATGCATCGAAATGCGAGTTTTAAGCCCACTTGAGGGTGGCAAAATTCATGTCTTAGCCTACTTGCGGGTAGCACCATCAAACCATTTTCAAACAAACAAACATGAAATGTTTTGTTCCAATTCAGGTGACTTAGTCTATACTTTTTTGCAGTGCACATCACGTAGTTAATCTAGGCTAATAACCGGAATAAGAACGCATAATGTTTTCAAAACAAGATATCATGGTTAGTAGAGGCCGATCTTCGGATCGGGTGGAGGGGGTGCTCATAGCTGACCTTCGCCAATCGTACCAAAGTTCCCGAGCGGAGGCAACTTTGGTGATGACGGACACGTGGCCTTAGGCAAACAAGTCAAGGTTTCCTAAATTTCCCCATTAAAAAAAAAATTTAGGTGGCGACTCTGTATCTGGCCAACCAGTCCATGTTTGGCACTTCTTTCTCAAAAAATCTATTTTTCAGAACGATTTGCCAAACTTGGACTCTTTGGTGATTTATCAATCTCACATTGCATATTGTGAGATCAGATTAAGAACCGACACAAAAGGGGAGTCCGAACTGTAGCATGAGGCCCATGGGCGCGTCTACAATAGCACACACTTGTTGAAAGTTGAACACGCAGCCCATTTTCTGATTGTGAACACGCAGCACACACTTCTTGAAAGTTGAACACGCAGCCCAAACTTTTGAATTTCTAAACAAGCAGCCCATTTTCTAATTGTGAACATGCAGCCCATTTTCTGATTGTGAACAAGCAGCACACATTTGTTGAAAGTTGAACACGCAGCCCATTTTCTGATTGTGAACACGCAACACACACTTGTTGAAAGTTGAACACGCAGCCCAAACTTTTGGAATTTCTAAACACGCAGCCCATTTTCTGATTGTGAACACGCAGCACACACTTGTTGAAAGTTGAACACGCAGCCCATTTTCTGATTGTGAACACGCAGCACACACTTGTTGAAAGTTGAACACGCAGCCCAAACTTTTGAATTTCTGAACACGCAGCCCATTTTCTGATTGTGAACACGCAGCACACACTTGTTGAAAGTTGAACACGCAGCCTAAACTTTTGAATTTCTGAGCACGCAGCCCATTTTCTGATTGTGAACCCGCAGCACACACTTGTTGAAGGTTTGAACACGCAGCCTAAACTTTTGAATTTCTGAACACGCAGCCCATTTTCTGATTGTGAACACGTAGCACACACTTGTTGAAAGTTGAACACGCAGCCCAAACTTTTGAATTTCTGAACACGCAGCCCATTTTTTGATTGTGAACACGCAGCACACACTTGTTGAAAGTTGAACACGCAACCCAAACATTTCAAATTTCCAAATACGTAGCCTATTTTTATTTGCACGCAGCTTATACTGAACACATAGTTCATACACTTCACTTCTGAACACGTAGCTCATTCATTTCATTTGCACGTAGCTTATATATTTCATTCTAAAACTGAATACATCCGTTCATTTTGAATGCAGGTATCTTCCCGTTCGACGCGAGGTTATGGCTCGATCGTTGCCAGGGACTGGTATGCAAAGCTCCCAGATACCGTTCGCCATCTCATGGATGAGGCGAGGTTTGGACCTTTCTGCGCAAGGCTATTACGTTACCCTACGAGCACGACCTTGATGGGGGCACTCATGGAGAGATGGTGGGACACCTCCAACTCGTTTCACTTCTCAGCTACCGGGGATATGACGATGACCCCGTTCGACTTTGTTATGCTGACTGGCCTTGATGTGGCCGGCCGACCAGTCCCCTATGACGAGGATATGGGTGAGTGGGAGGCTGCCTGGATCTATCTGTTCGGAGCTCGCCCACCGATTGACCGATCTTCGGGTAGAGTCAGATACACTTGGTTCCCTGTGCAGTATAGGAGGAGTACGCCCGAGACTCTTGAGGAGATAGAGCAGTACGCTCGAGGTTTCTTGATCTTCCTCCTTGGGACCACTTTGTTCTCCGACAGGGGGAACACTGTTGGACTGTATTTGCTCAGTGCTTTGGTGGACTTGTCACAGGTCAGCCAGTATGACTGGGGTGGCGCCAGCCTTCCTACCCTTTACTGCTATATGAGTGCGACCTCCTGCGGAAGGGAGAACATAGTTGGCGGCTACTGGAGAGCCTGGGAGGTACCTTCTACCCTCTTGATTTACATTTATGTTTTTCATCATCTATACACACGACACACTTTACATTCTGTATTCCACATCTGCACTAAACACTTTGTATTTTCTGTATTTCTATATTCTGATGGCCACTGCCCTGTTTTCCGCATCTATGGGTTTACGCATACTTTTCGACGCTAGCCCCAGAGCTCGAGGTGGCGGTGCCTCTTGTGATCCATTATTCTCACGTATTTGAGGGCCGATGCTGACCAAGGGTTCAGGAGACTTTGCCTTACCTGCGGTAATTTTTTGACACAGTGCGGGCGACCGAGGTAATTCAAAACTCTCAGTTCTTCATGTTTTCAGCTTTGATTCATCTTGCATATTCACGATATATGATCAGCTCATGCACCGGTTATCCGCAGGTCACTTGGCAGCCCTGGTGTAATAACCCGACCCTTGCACATGATTTCTGCTACATTCTCAATCCTCGATTGGTACTTTTAAATGCTTACTGTGAAATTCCACGAAAAATTATGATTAAACAAGTGAAATCCATGCCTATGAATGTCTATCTGTCTCACAAGGAAACTATCTGTCACCATTAACACGTTTGAATTAGAAATTGGAAGCCTTAACGGCTTAATTAGCTGAAATTGATTATATATCTGTGATCAGCATATTTTTTAAGTAATATTAAGCATGTTTACGAAATTTCAATTTCAGATTGATTAAACGATTAAATTTTTGTCTTATATGCCTTATTTATGAATATATATATTTCTAAGACTTCATGAGCCTTGGTCAAAAAACAGGAATACCATTTTGGGGGAGAAAATAAGAGAAAGTGAAGAAGAGAAATTAGGGGAGAAGGGATTCAACAAGAAAGCTTGGAAAAATTGCTAGAGGTGTAGGATTGAATTCAAGGTGAGTTCAAGTCCTGCTTATTATGGCCACTTAAAGTTTGTAATTGATGTGTATGTTTGATTCATGTCTAATTTATGCTTGACAAATGAGGGTTTCTCTCAATTGGTTGCTTAGACATCTAGATTAGGTGTGGTATGAAATTATACTTCCATCTATGTTTTTATATCATCACTTCATGAAGTTATGTTTATACCAAGTGTTATGTTTTATGAATATGAAGAACTTGAATCCAAGAGTGGAATTTGAGGGAGAGAGATGGCTTGTTGAAGCTTCTAATCTTGGTTAATTTGTTATACTCAAGGTAGAATCCATGTTATAGTGATGTTAGGTATGAATATTGCATCAACCTAACCTTGGGTTGTATGTAAACATGGAGTGAACACCAAGTTGGGACTCAAATGGAGGTACATAATTTCAGAATCTGCGCTTGCCCTCCCAGCAATTTTGTGAATTTTACAATCCGCTCGAGCGGCCAAAGTGGCGCTCGAGCGGGGGACTTATTTTCAGGAACAATTAAATGTTTGTTCAGTTTTGAGTTCTTGCTTCCCTGGTATTTTTAGAATGTTTTTTAGATGATTTTAAAGTGGTTGTAAATGCATGCAAAGTGTAAGACTCAGGAAACTCTTTAAGGAAGAAAAAAAGGAACTAATGTGTTAATTGTGTGCAGGGCACATTCCAGAAGGAAGCAACACGCCACCTCAACGCTGTGAGTAGTAGTACCTATGTAAATGTTATGCAATCATGTCAATGTTTCAAGGCATGTAAGGCAATTATGTTAATGTCTCAAGCATGTAATGTACTTATGCATGTTTAAGGTATGTTAATGTTAAAGCATGTAAAGAAAAGCATTTTCAAGGGCCTCGTGCCACTTACAAGGGCTATATGCCATTTACAAGGGCTATGTGCCACTTACAAGGGCTATATGCCATTTACAAGGGCTATGTGCCGTTTTCAAGGGCTTCGTGCCATTTTCAAGGGGCCTCGTGCCAACAATTTTCAAGGGCTTATAGCCACCAAGTTTATGATACAAGATTGGGCCTAAGGCCGTTATGTACTAGCACAGAATCAGACTGTTGTATTGATATGTAATATGTTCAAGCTAAGCAACGTTTTATTTATGTATTACTATTCACTGAGCTCGGCTCACTCTCCTTTATGTTTGTTTCTGTAGGTCACCCACCTGGTGGTCTGTCCTAGCTCATGATGCTGCTTTCTTTTGTCAACCTTTACATATCCAGGCACCATACCAAGCCTTTATTTTGTGGAACTGTCAAGATGTTAGTCTACTTTTGAGTGCCATTTAAGTTATTGTACATAACTTTTATGTTCTTTTTGTATATGCCCAATCTTCGGGCTGGGACTGTAAATGTATGTGATTGTAACCGATATCCAGGGATGTAGTTCTGAACTTTACCCGCTTTTGATGATGTAAATGTTGTATGAGATCCTGGCATATTAGAAGTAGCTCAATGGAGAATGCTTGCATCTATGTTATATTAATATTTATGCTTCCGATAAGGCCCCGTACGGTATGTGCATCAGGTTTTATGTCCGTTTCTGCATAGGTCATGCCCAAACTTTTGGGGGCAGGTTTGGGGTGTGACAAGTGGTATCAGAGCACAAGTTGCTATCTCACACACGGATCCATTGAGCTGTAGGGTGTCTAGAAAAGATTTAGGCTTCATGCATGACATCCTAAAAGTATAAGACAAGTTTGATGGCAACATTAAGTGTACTCTGATAATGCTAACCATTTTTCCCTATGTCTATTGTATCTAATTAATATTGTTTAGATCATGGTGAGAACAAGGATAGAAGATGTGGAAGATGCTACCTCGGCACTACTGGATAGGATGGAGAGGATGATTATGGAAATGGCGGAGACTCTACGGCAACAACAGCAACAGCCTCAACAACAGCCGCCACCGCCACCGCCACCGCCACAAGTACCTCCACCAGTAGTACCAGAGTTTCATGTTGAAGACCGAACTATCACTCTCACTAAGGAGTTTAAAAAGATGAAACCACCATCTTTCAAAGGAGGAATAGAACCGATGAAAGCTGAGGCCTGGGTATTGGGCATAGAGAAGTTATTTGAAGTCTTTCCCTGCACTGAAGCTCAAAAGGTGCAACTAGCTGCCTTCACTCTTGAGGACGAGGCACGGAGGTGGTGGATGCTTACGAGGACAATCCATCCAGGGTTAACATGGGACAGATTTCTGGAGCTGTTTTATGATAAGTACTTCCCTCAAAGCATGCAGGACAAAAAGGTGACTGAATTTGAGACTCTCAGACAAGGGAACAAGACTGTTGCTGAATATGAAGCCCAATTTGCAGAGTTAGCCCGGTTTGCACCGCATATGGTGGACACGGACTATAAGAAGGCACGAAAATTTGAAGGGGGCTTACGGGGTGCTATCTTGGATCGAGTCAATATGTTAAAGTTGCCTACCTATGTAGATGTACTGGAGAGGGCTGTTATAGCTGAGGGAAACCTTGCTGCTCAGAACCGGATTGCCGAGTGGAAAGGGAAGAGGCAAAATAATCAATGGCCAAAGGGAGCGACTATGCCACCAAACAAGAAACAAAACTCAGGGACTTCGACTACTTCTGCCCCTAGTCAGGGTACGATTCCTGTTTGTTCGGAATGTGGAAAGAGGCATCGTGGGACGTGCCAATGGAAGTCTAGAGCCTGTTATCAGTGTGGTAAGACGGGTCATTTGATAAGGGATTGCCCTCAGAGGAATCAACAAAATGGCAATAGGGCTGCTACTAGTTCAGCGGGGTCTACACCAACTACTAACACCAAGGCACCGGTCAAACCTAACAACAATAAAGACACAACGAGACAAGGCAGAGTATTCGCATTGGTTCCAGGAGATGTGCAGAATGCAGCAACAGTGGTGTCAGGTACATTTATGGTTCACGGTCATTCTGCTTCTATCTTATTTGACTCTGGCTCTACTCATTCCTTCGTGTCAAAATTATTTGCACAAAACTTCGACAAAATTGAAGAAACACTGTCTTATATGTTATCTGTGTCTTCACCTATGGGCGACTCTATGTTTTGTACTTCTGTCTATTGTGGTTGTGAACTCGAGCTTGGGGATGTCCGGGTATATGCCAATATGTTACCTCTTTACATGACTTATTTTGATATTATACTGGGAATGGATTGGTTGGGTGAATATGGTGCAACTATAGATTGTCTAACTAAACGAATCAGTTTCCATCCTCCGGGACAAGTCGAATCTACCTTCCAGGGGCATGGCGTAATTTCACTACCTTATTTGATTTCGGCAACAAAGGCTTGTAAATTAATTCAAAAAGGGTGTCAGGGGTATTTATGCAGTGTTTTGGAGGCGCAAGTGGTGAATGGAACTGTTGACATGATCCCAATAGTGTGTGAATTTCCGGATGTCTTTCCTGAAGAATTGCCAGGGCAATTGATAGACCGTGAAATTGAGTTTACAATTGAAGTGGCACCGGGAACTCAACCCATTTCTAAGACTCCATATAGAATGTCACCAGTTGAAATGAAGGAATTGAAAATGCAGTTGCAAGATTTACTGGACAAGGGATTTATCCGTCCGAGTGTGTCTCCGTAGGGTGCACCAGTTCTGTTTGTAAAGAAGAAGGATGGAACACTCCGGCTTTGTATTGACTACAGGGAACTTAATAAAGTTACAATCAAGAATAAGTATCCATTACCAGGAATTGATGACCTATTTGATCAGCTGCAGGGGGCACAAGTCTTTTCCAAGATTGATCTACGGTCTGGATACCATCAATTAAAGGTTAAAGCTGATGATGTTGAGAAGACAGCTTTTCGAACCCGGTACGGTCATTATGAATTTTTGGTTATGCCGTTCGGAGTCACTAAGGCACCAGCAGCTTTCACGGATTTGATGAACCGTGTTTTCAAGCCCTATTTGGATGAATTTGTGGTGGTCTTTATTGACGATATCCTCATCTATTCGAAGAATGCAGATGCTCACGAGAATCATCTTCGTTTGATCCTTCAAACCCTCGGGAAAAGAAATTGTATGCAAAGTTGAAGAAATGTGAATTCTGGCTACGAGAGGTGGCATTTCTGGGGCACATCATCACAAAGGAAGGAGTTTCTGTTGATCCACACAAGATCGAGGCAATCGTAAATTGGCCGACTCCTACTAATGTGACTGAGGTGCGTAGTTTTATGGGGTTAGCTGGTTATTATAGGAGATTTGTTCAAGATTTCTCAAAAATTGCTGTACCACTTACACAACTGATTCGAAAGGGGGTTGCATTCGAATGGTCAGAGGAACAAGAATCTGCTTTTCAGGAATTGAAGACAAGGTTGACAACAGCACCAGTTTTTGCCTTACCATCCGGTACAGAGGGATTTGTAATCTACAGTGATGCTTCGCACAAAGGACTTGGTTGTGTACTGATGCAAGATGGAAGAGTCATCGCTTATGCTTCTCGGCAGTTGAAACCCCACGAGAAGAATTATCCCACGCATGATCTTGAGCTGGCAGCGATAATTTTTGCCTTGAAGATATGGAGACACTATTTGTATGGCACGACCTGCAAAGTATATACTTACCACAAGAGTGTCAAGTACCTTTTTACTCAAAAAGAGTTGAATATGCGACAGCGGTGATGGTTGGAACTTCTTAAAGATTATGATTTACAGATTCATTATCATCCTGGTAAAGCCAACACAGTTGCAGATGCGCTCAGTCGGAAAAGTGTGGGGACTTTAGCAAATTTGGTTATAGGGCAAAAGGAATTAGCAAGTGAATTAGATAAAATAGGAGTAGACTTGGTGCTGCATGGACAGGAAGCTTTAATGGCAGCGGTGATGGCCCAACCAACTTTACTCGAGAAAATTAAAGTACATCAGATAGAAGATGAAGCTCTAAGAAAGATTTGTGATGAGTTAAGAACAAAACCAAAGTCGGGATTCAGTTTGGTAGATTCCGTGCTCAAATTTCAAAACCGGGTATGTGTCCCCAATGTGTTAAACCTTAAGCATAAGTTGATGGAAGACGCACATACCTCGAGGTTTGCAATGCATCCAGGGAGCACCAAAATGTACCGAGATTTGAAGCAAAATTTTTGGTGGCCAAGTATGAAGAAAGAGATCGCGGAATTTGTCTCTAAGTGTTTGCAATGCCAGCAAGTAAAAGCGGAGCATCAAAGACCTGCCGGGTTGTTGCAATCTCTTCCTATCCCGGAGTGGAAATGGAAACATTTGACCATGGATTTTGTTGTGGGGTTACCACGGACTCCCCGAGGTATGAATTCAATATGGGTCATTGTAGACCGATTAACTAAGTCTACCCACTTCCTACCAGTAAAAACTCAGTATAATGCAGATAAACTGGCAGAAATTTATGTGAATGAAATTGTGAGGCTTCATGGTGTTCCGGTCTCAATTGTGTCAGACAGGGATCCTAAGTTTGTTTCTAGATTCTGGCAAAGTTTACAGGAAGCAATGGGTACAGAATTAAAGTTCAGCACGGCTTTCCACCCTCAGACCGACGGTCAATCTGAGAGGACGATACAGACTCTTGAGGATATGCTCCGAATGTGTGTACTAGATTTTCAAGAAAGTTGGGAAACCCATCTACCGTTGGTAGAATTTGCGTATAATAATAGTTACCATTCGAGTATAGACATGGCACCATATGAAGCTATGTATGGAAGACCATGCCAGTTCTCCCGTGTGCTGGGCTGAAGTTGGAGATAAATCCTTATTAGGGCCCGAAATTGTTCAGTTGACAACTGAAAAAGTTCACGTTATTCGGGAAAGGTTGAAAACCGCTCAAAGTAGGCAGAAAAGTTATGCTGATAACCGACGGAGAGATTTGGAGTTTGACGTGGATAGCTATGTTTTCGTGAAAGTCACTCCGATGAAAGGGCACCCAAGATTCGGAAAGAAGGGTAAGTTGACACCCCGGTATGTCAGTCCTTTTCAAATTCTGGAAAAAGTGGGTCCGGTAGCTTACCGAGTTGCCCTTCCGCCACATATGAGTCAAGTGCATAACGTGTTTCATGTCTCTATGCTTCGTGGATACCTTCCGGATCCGTCACATGTTATTGATTACCACCAAATTGAGTTGAATGACAAGTTGATTTACGAGGAAAGACCAATCCGCATTTTAGATCGACAACTAAAACAACTACAAAACCGTGAGATTCCAATGGTAAAAGTTGAGTGGCAAGAACATTACGGAATCGACGCAACATGGGAAAGAGAGGAAGAAATGCAACATCAATACCCACACCTGTTCTAACCCTAAGGTAACCCAAGTTTGGAGGACCAAACTTATTTAAGGGGGGGAGAGTGTAATAACCCGACCCTCGCACATGATTTCTGTTATATTCTCAGTCCTCGATTGGTACTTTTAAATGCTTACTGTGAAATTCCATGAAAAATTATGATTAAGCAAGTGAAATCCATGTCTATGAATGTCTATCTGTCTCACAAGGAAACTATCTGTCACCATTAACACGTTTGAATTAGAAATTGGAAGCCTTAACGGCTTAATTAGCTGAAATTGATTATGTATCTGTGATCAGCATATTTTTTAAGTAATATTAAGCATGTTTACGAAATTTCAATTTCAGATTGATTAAACGATTAAATTTTTGTCTTATATGCCTTATTTATGAATATATATACCTCTAAGACTTCATGAGCCTTGGTCAAAAAACGTGAATACCATTTTGGGGGAGAAAATAAGAGAAAGTGAAGAAGAGAAATTGGGGGAGAAGGGATTCAACAAGAAAGCTTGGCAAAATTGTTAGAGGTGTAGGATTGAATTCAAGGTGAGTTCAAGTCCTTCTTATTATGGCCACTTAAAGTTTGTAATTGATGTATATGTTTGATTCATGTCTAATTTGTGCTTGACTAATGAGGGTTTCTCTCAATTTGTTGCTTAGACATCTAGATTAGGTGTGGTATGAAATTATACTTCAATCTATGTTTTTATATCATCACTTCATGAAGTTATGTTTATACCAAGTGTTATGTTTTATGAATATGAAGAACTTGAATCCAAGAATGGAATTTGTGGGAGAGAGATGGCTTGTTGAAGCTTCTAATCTTGGTTAATTTGTTATACTCAAGGTAGAATCCATGTTATAGTGATGTTAGGTTGGAATATTGCATCAACCTAACCTTAGGTTGTATGTAAACATGGAGTGAACACCAGTTGGGACTCAAATGGTGGTACAGAATTTCAGAATCTGCGCTGTCCGCTCGAGCGTCGGAAAGCCCGCTCGAGCGGGAAAATTGCCCTCCCAGCAAGTTTTGTGAATTTTACAGTCCGCTCGAGCGACCAAAGTGGCGCTCGAGCGGGGGACTCATTTTCAGGAAAAATTAAAGTGTTTGTTCAGTTTTGAGTGCTTGCCTCTCTGGTATTTTTAGAATGTTTTTCAGATGATTTTAAAGTGGTTGTAAATGCATGCAAAGTGTAAGACTCGGGAAACGCTTTAAGGAAGAAAAAAAGGAACTAATGTATTAATTGTGTGCAGGGCACATTCCAGAAGGAAGCAACACGCCACCTCAACGCTGTGAGTAGTAGTACCTATGTAAATGTTATACAATCATGTCAATGTTTCAAGGCATGTAAGGAAATTATGTTAATGTCTCAAGCATGTAATGTACTTATGTATGTTTAAGGTATGTTAATGTTAAAGCATGTAAAGAAAAGCATTTTCAAGGGCTATGTGCCACTTACAAGGGCTATATGCCATTTACAAGGGCTATGTGCCACTTACAAGGGCTATATGCCATTTACAAGGGCTGTGTGCCATTTTCAAGGGCTTCGTGCCATTTTCAAAGGGCCTCGTGCCAACAATTTTCAAGGGCTTATAGCCACCAAGTTTATGATACAAGATTGGGCCTAAGGCCGTTATGTACCAGCACAGAATCAGACTGTTGTATTGATGTGTAATATGTTCAAGCTAAGCAACGTTTTATTTATGTATTACTATCCACTGAGCTCGGCTCACTCTCCTTTATGTCTGTTTCTGTAGGTCACCCACCAGGTGGTCAGTCCTAGCTCATGATGCTGCTTTCTTTTGTCAACCTTTACATATCCAGGCACCATACCAAGCCTTTATTTTGTGGAACCGTCAAGATGTTAATCTACTTTTGAGTGCCATTTGAGTTATTGTAAATAAGTTTTATGTTCTTTCTGTATATGCCCAATCTTCCGGCTGGGACTGTAAATGTATGTGATTGTAACCGATATCCAGGGATGTAGTTCTGAACTTTACCCGCTTTTGATGATGTAAATGTTGTATGAGATCCTGGCATATTAGAAGTAGCTCAATGGAGAATGCTTGCATCTATGTTATATTAATATTTATGCTTCCGATAAGGCCCCGTACGGTATGTGCATCAGGTTTTACGTTCGTTTCTGCATAGGTCATGCCCAAACTTTTAGGGGCAGGTTTGGGGTGTGACAAGTGGTATCAGAGCACGAGTTGCTATCTCACACACGGATCCATTGAGCTGTAGGGTGTCTAGAAAAGATTTAGGCATCATGCATGACATCCTAAAAGTATAAGACAAGTTCGATGGCAACATTAAGTGTACTCTGATAATGCTAACAATTTTGCACTATGTCTATTGTATTTAATTAATATTGTGTAGATCATGGTGAGAACAAGGACAGAAGATGTGGAAGATGCTACCTCAGCACGATTGGATAGGATGGAGAGGATGATTATGGAAATGGCGGAGACTTTACGGCAACAACAGCAACAGCCTCAACAACAGCCGCCACCGCCACCGGTACCTCCACCAGTAGTACCAGAGTTCCATGCTGAGGACCGAACTATCACTCTTACTAAGGAGTTTAAGAAGATGAAACCACCATCTTTCAAAGGAGGGATAGAACCGATGAAAGCTGAGGCCTGGGTGTTAGGCATAGAGAAGTTATTTGAAGTCTTTCCCTGCACCGAAGCTCAAAAGGTGCAACTAGCTGCCTTCACTCTTGAGGACGAGGCACGGAGGTGGTGGATGCTTACGAGGACAATCCATCCGGGTTAACATGGGACAGATTTCTGGAGCTGTTTTATGATAAGTACTTCCCTCAAAGCATGCGGGACAAAAAGGTGACTGAATTTGAGACTCTCAGACAAGGGAACAAGACTGTTGCTGAATATGAGGCCCAATTTGCAGAGTTAGCCCGGTTTGCACCGCATATGGTGGACACGGACTATAAGAAGGCACGAAAATTTGAAGGGGGCTTACGGGGTGCTATCTTGGATCGAGTCAATATGTTAAAGTTGCCTACCTATGTAGATGTACTGGAGAGGGCTGTTATAGCTGAGGGAAACCTTGCTGCTCAAAACCGGATTGCCGAGTGGAAAGGAAAGAGGCAAAATAATCAATGGCCAAAGGGAGCGACTATGCCACCAAACAACAAACAAAATTCAGGGGACTTCAAATACTTCTGCCCCTAGTCAGGGTACGATTCCTGTTTGTTCGGAATGTGGAAAGAGGCATCGTGGAATATGCCAATGGAAGTCTGGGGCCTGCTATCAGTGTGGTAAAACGGGTCATTTGATAAGGGATTGCCCTCAGAGGAATCAACAAAATGGCAACAGGGCTGCTACTAGTTCAGCGGGGTCTACACCAACGACTAACACCAAGGCACCAGTCAAACCTAACAACAATAAAGACACAGCGAGACAAGGCAGAGTATTCGCATTGGTTCCAGGAGATGTGCAGAATGCAGCAACAGTGGTAGTCAGGTACATTTCTGGTTCACGGTCATTCTGCTTCTGTCTTATTTGACTCTGGCTCTACTCATTCCTTTGTGTCAAAATTATTTGCACAAAACTTAGACAAAATTGAAGAAACACTGCCTTATATGTTATGTGTGTCTTCACCTATGGGCGATTCTATGTTTTGTACTTCTGTCTATTTTGGTTGTGAACTCGAGCTTGGGGATGTCCGGGTATATGCCAATTTGTTACCTCTTGACATGACCTATTTTGATATCATTCTGGGAATGGACTGGTTGGGTGAATATAGTGCAACTATAGATTGTCTAACTAAACAAATCAGTTTCCATCCTCCGGGCAATTCAAATCTACCTTCCAGGGGCATGGCGTAATTTCTCCACCTTATTTGATCTCGACAGCAAAGGCTTGTAAATTAATTCGAAAAGGGTGTCAGGGGTATTTATGCAGTGTTTTGGAGGGGCAAGTGGTGAATGGAACTGTTGACATGATCCCAATTGTGTATGAATTTCCGGATGTCTTTCCTGAAGAATTGCCAGGGCAGTTGATAGACCGTGAAATTGAGTTTACAATTGAAGTGGCACCGGGAACTCAACCCATTTCTAAGACTCCGTATAGAATGTCGCCAGTTGAGATGAAGGAATTGAAAATGCAGTTGCAAGATTTATTGGACAAGGGATTCATCCGTCCGAGTGTGTCTCCGTGGGGTGCACCAGTTCTGTTTGTAAAGAAGAAGGATGGAACACTCCGGCTTTGTATTGACTACAGGGAACTTAATAAAGTTACAATCAAGAATAAGTATCCATTACCAAGGATTGATGACCTATTTGATCAGCTACAAGGGGCACAAGTCTTTTCCAAGTTTGATCTACGGTCTGGATACCATCAATTAAAGGTTCAAGGCTGATGATGTTGAGAAGACAGCTTTTCGAACCCGGTATGGTCATTATGAATTTTTGGTTATGCCATTCGGAGTCACTAACGCGCCAGCAGCTTTCATGGATTTGATGAACCGTGTTTTCAAGCCCTATTTGGATGAATTTGTGGTGGTCTTTATTGACGATATTCTCATCTATTCGAAGAATGCAGATGCTCATGAGAATCATCTTTGTTTGATCCTTCAAACCCTCGGGAAAAGAAATTGTATGCAAAGCTGAAGAAATGTGAATTCTGGCTACGAGAGGTGGCATTTCTGGGGCATATCATCACAAAGGAAGGAGTTTATGTTGATCCACACAAGATTGAGGCAATCGTAAATTGGCCAACTCCTACTAATGTGACTGAGGTGCGTAGTTTTATGGGGTTAGCTGGTTATTATAGAAGATTTGTTCAAGATTTTTCTAAAATTGCTGTGCCACTTACACAACTGACTCGAAAGGGAGTTACATTCGAATGGTCAGAGGAACGAGAATCTGCTTTTCAGGAATTGAAGACAAGGTTGACAACAGCACCAGTTTTGGCCTTACCATCCGGTACAGAGGGATTTGTAATCTACAGTGATGCTTCACACAAAGGGCTTGGTTGTGTACTGATGCAAGATGGAAGAGTCATCGCTTATGCTTCTCGGCAGTTGAAACCCCACGAGAAGAATTATCCCACGCATGATCTTGAGCTGGCAGCAGTAGTTTTTGCCTTGAAGATATGGAGACACTATTTGTATGGCACTACCTGCGAAGTATATACTGACCACAAGAGTCTCAAGTACCTTTTTACTCAAAAAGAGTTGAATATGCGGCAGCGACGGTGGTTGGAACTTCTTAAAGATTATGACTTGCAGATTCATTATCATCTGGTAAAGCCAACACAGTTGCAGATGCGCTCAGTCGGAAAAATATGGGGACTTTGGCAAATTTGGTTATAGGGCAAAAGGACTTAGCAAGTGAATTAGATAAAATGGGAGTAGACTTGGTGCTGTATGGACAGGAAGCTTTAATGGCAGCGGTGATGGCCCAACCAACTTTACTTGAGGAAATTAAACTACATCAGATAGAAGATGAAGCTCTAAGGAAGATTTGTGATGAGTTAAGAACAAAACCAAAGTCGGGATTCAGTTTGGTAGATTCCGTGCTCAAATTTCAAAACCGGGTATGTGTCCCCAATGTGTTAAACCTTAAGCAAAAGTTGATGGAAGACGCACATACCTCAAGGTTCGCAATGCATCGAGGGAGCACCAAAATGTACCGAGACTTAAAGCAACATTTTTGGTGGCCAAGTATGAAGAAAGAGATCGCGGAATTTGTCTCTAAGTGTTTGCAATGCCAGCAAGTAAAAGCGGAGCATCAAAGACCTGCCGGGTTGTTGCAATCTCTTCCTATCCCGGCGTGGAAATGGGAACATTTGACCATGGATTTTGTTGTGGGGTTACCACGGACTCCCCGAGGTATGAATTCAATATGGGTCATTGTAGACCGATTAGCTAAGTATGCCCACTTCCTACCAGTAAAAACTCAGTATAATGCAGATAAACTGGCAGAAATTTATGTGAATGAAATTGTGAGGCTTCATGGTGTTTCGGTCTCAATTGTGTCAGACAGGGATCCTAAGTTTGTTTCTAGATTCTGGAAAAGTTTACAGGAAGCAATGGGTACATAATTAAAGTTCAACACGGTTTTCCACCCTCAGACCGACGGTCAATCTGAGAGGACGATACAGACTCTTGAGGATATGCTCCGGATGTGTGTACTAGATTTTCAAGAAAGTTGGTAAACCCATCTACCGTTGGTAGAATTTGCGTATAATAATAGTTACTATTCGAGTATAGACATGGCACCTTATGAAGCTTTGTATGGAAGACCATGCCGTTCTCCCGTGTGCTGGGCTGAAGTTGGAGATAAATCCTTATTAGGGCCTGAAATTGTTCAGTTGACTACTGAAAAAGTTCACGTTATTCGGGAAAGGTTGAAAACCGCTCAAAGTAGGCAGAAAAGTTATGCTGATAATCGACGGAGAGATTTGGAGTTTGACGTGGATAGCTCTGTTTTCGTGAAAGTCACTCCGATGAAAGGGCACCCAAGATTCAGAAAGAAGGGTAAGTTGACACCCTAGTATGTCGGTCCTTTTCAAATTCTGGAAAAAGTGGGTCCGGTAGCTTACCGAGTTGCCCTTCCGCCACATATGAGTCAAGTGCATAACGTGTTTCATGCCTCTATGCTTCGTGGATACCTTCCGGATCCGTCACATGTTATTGATTACCACCAAATTGAGTTGAATGACAAGTTGATTTACGAGGGAAGGCCAATCCGCATTTTGGGCCGACAAGTAAAACAACTACGAAACCATGAGATTCCATTGGTAAAAGTTGAGTGGCAAGAATATTACGGAATCGACGCAACATGGGAAAGAGAGGAAGAAATGCAACATCAATACCCACACCTGTTCTAACCTTAAGGTAACCCAAGTTTGGAGGACCAAACTTATTTAAGTGGGGGAGAGTGTAATAACCCGACCCTCGCACATGATTTCTGCTACATTCTCAATCCTTGATTGGTACTTTTAAATGCTTACTGTGAAATTCCATGAAAAATTATGATTAAGCAAGTGAAATCCATGCCTATGAATGTCTATCTATCTCACAAGGAAACTATCTGTCACCATTAACACGTTTGAATTAGAAATTGGAAGCCTTAACGACTTAATTAGCTGAAATTGATTATGTATCTGTGATCAGCATATTTTTTAAGTAATATTAAGCATGTTTACGAAATTTCAATTTCAGATTGATTAAACGATTAAATTTTTGTCTTATATGCCTTATTTATGAATATATATATTTCTAAGACTTCATGAGCCTTGGTCAAAAAACGTGAATACCATTTTGGGGGAGAAAATAAGAGAAAGTGAAGAAGAGAAATTGGGGAAGAAGGGATTCAACAAGAAAGCTTGGCAAAATTGTTAGAGGTGTAGGATTGAATTCAAGGTGAGCTCAAGTCCTTCTTATTATGGCCACTTAAAGTTTGTAATTGATGTGTATGTTTGATTCATGTCTAATTCATGCTTGATTAATGAGGGTTTCTCTCAATTGGTTGCTTAGACATCTAGATTGGGTGTGGTATGAAATTATACTTCAATCTATGTTTTTTATATCATCACTTCATGAAGTTATGTTTATACCAAGTGTTATGTATTATGAATATGAAGAACTTGAATTCAAGAATGGAATTTGAGAGAGAGAGATGACTTGTTAAAGCTTCTAATCTTGGTTAATTTGTTATACTCAAGGTAGAATCCATGTTATAGTGATGTTAGGTTGGAATATTGCATTAACCTAACCTTGGGTTGCATATAAAAATGGAGTGAATACCAAGTTGGGACTCGAATGGAGGTACAGAATTTCAGAATCTGCGCTGTCCGCTCGAGCGTCGGAAAGCCCGCTCGAGCGGGAAAATTGCCCTCCCAGCAGTTTTGTGAATTTTACAGTCCGCTCGAGCGGACAAAGTGGCGCTCGAGCGGGGGACTCATTTTCAGGAAAAATCAAATGTTTGTTCAGTTTTGAGTGCTTGTCTCTCTGGTATTTTAAGAATGTTTTTCAGATGATTTTAAAGTGGTTGTAAATGCATGCAAAGTGTAAGACTCAGGAAACGCTTTAAGGAAGAAAAAAAGGAACCAATGTGTTAATTGTGTGCAGGGCACATTCCAGAAGGAAGCAACACGCCACCTCAATGCTGTGAGTAGTAGTACCTATGTAAATGTTATACAATCATGTCAATTTTTCAAGGCATGTAAGGCAATTATGTTAATGTCTCAAGCATGTAATGTACTTATGCATGTTTAAGGTATGTTAATGTTAAAGCATGTAAAGAAAAGCATTTTCAAGGGCCCCGTGCCACTTACAAGGGCTATATGCCATTTACAAGGGCTATGTGCCACTTACAAGGGCTATATGCCATTTACAAGGGCTATATGCCACTTACAAGGGCTATATGCCATTTACAAGGGCTATGTGCCATTTTCAAGGGCTTCGTGCCATTTTCAAGGGGCCTCGTGCCAACAATTTTCAAGGGCTTATAGCCACCAAGTTTATGATACAAGATTGGGCCTAAGGCCGTTATGTACCAGCATAGAATCAGACTATTGTATTGATATGTAATATGTTCAAGCTAAGCAACGTTTTATTTATGTATTACTATTCACTGAGCTCGGCTCACTCTCCTTTATGTCTGTTTCTGTAGGTCACCCACTAGGTGGTCAGTCCTAGCTCATGATGTTGCTTTCTTTTGTCATCCTTTACATATCCAGGCACCATACCAAGCCTTTATTTTGTGGAACCATCAAGATGTTAATCTACTTTTGATCGCCATTTGAGTTATTGTACATAACTTTTATGTTCTTTCTGTATATGCCCAATCTTCGGGCTGGGACTGTAAATGTATGTGATTGTAACCGATATCCAGGGGATGTAGTTCTGAACTTTACCCGCTTTTGATGATGTAAATGTTGTATGAGATCCTGGCATATTCGAAGTAGCTCAATGAAGAATGCTTGCATCTATGTTATATTAATATTTATGCTTCCGATAAGGCCCCGTACGGTATGTGCATCAGGTTTTATGTCCGTTTCTGCATAGGTCATGCCCAAACTTTTGGGGGCAGGTTTGGGGTGTGACACCTGGGCGTCCTTGGGAGGAGATATTCGTTTCTGATTCCCTGGGTGATGGTTCGCTTCTCGATATAGGACCTTATTTGAGGGGCCAATTGGCAGGGCCTGGTTTCTAGGAGATCGCTTTTTACGTTAGACGCTGGGCCACCCTGATCAGGATATCCCCTCAGCACCTCCAGAGAACATGCGGTTCACTAAGGATATCACTCCCCAGGGGGTCAAGATGGCTATGTTGGGTAATGATGTTATGTTGTTCCTGAAGGAGGGGAGTACGCGACCTACCGCCATACGTACTTGATGCCTCCACTAACGGGTGTCCGTACTCCCATGAGGAGGGCTACTGGTGCATTACCATCGAGTCGAGTCCGGGCTGCAGATATGCCTTCGACTAGCAGCGCCAGTACATCAAGGAGTGGGGCTACATAGATTCCCCCGACTTACCAGCATGCTGGGTGGCCAGATCTTCCGACCGAGCTGACATGTTGGAGATACGAGACATCCTTTCCGATTCCGTTGGAGCCCCCATTGCCCGATCACCGATACGTCAGAGACCCTGACTCACCACTAGTATGCTTTACAGTTTTGATTTATCACTCAGATATTTAGACGTTCATTCATTTACTGATGACTTGCACTTGCATCTGCAGCCTCCCAGTGAGTATATAAATGGATTGTTCGGAGTGATGGCCTCGCTCGAGAGCATGGTACTGCGGAGGGAGACACTACTGTTTGTCATCGACATTCAGGTACTTTTCAATTTCCTTGCATTTATCATACTTCTGATGACATACCGACATTGGACAGTTCATTTTCATCGGTTGGCTGCATGTGTAGAGCACATCTGACACACCACATTCCCATACTATATCTGCATGCATTCATTCCGTGTATCATTCTTGCATCCGCATCTGATATACATGTTGGCTAATGCACTCAAAGTGTCCTTTTCAGGTCCCACCACTATAGGCCGGGCCCTCTAGGCCTTCTCGAGGAGCTGGGAGAGGAGACTCGTCTCACAGACGAAGCGGGCGTAGAGCACCTATCAGAGATGATCCGGAGTCCAGCGAGGAGGAGGAGTCTGCGCATCCTCAGTCGGAGACATCCGCAGGTAGAGAGGAGGACTCTGGCTCCGGTTCTGAGAGTGGAGGTGATGCCGGGGAGGGTTCCGAGGATGATGGCTCCGATTCAGATGGAGACGCCGACGATGATGGCGCGGAGATGGCTCAGCCGAAGAGGACGAAGAGGGCCTCTGAGTCTTGCGCTTCATAGCACCGATGCGGATGTTCCCGCTTTATTTTCCTTTTTACTAGTAGTTGTAGCACATTAGCTTAGGCAGCAGTTTTATTTTCTGTAAAACTTGTACCTTGCTATAAGATGTTGTAAAAAAGAGATATGATGGAATGAAACGGCCTTTTGTTCAAAAAGTGTTGTATTTTATGTTCTTAGCATCGTATCGTATCATTTTGCACAAAAAATGAGATTGAATGGAAATTGAGCATTGTATATCACCAAGCCAGGTAGTGAACGGACGCAACAAACTAAACAACTTAACTTACTAAGAAACAACAAAACCTCAGTAAGTTTACAACTCGATAAACAAAATACGACAATGTTTGATAAACAGAGAGTAACAACTCGATGTAGAAAACTCGATGATCTGATAAGCAAACTTACAACTCGATGAACAAATGCATTACAACTCGATAAGGAAAGACTCAACAACAACTCGATAAGAAAATGCATTTTGGACGAACCGGGCAACGGAATGCATCCGAAACAAAGGTAAACGCGGATCTTCAACACTCCCAACGCATGGAAATGCTAGGAGCTCTCTTCTAGAAGCTAGGACAAGACCAAAAATCTGTTTGTCTTCATGGCCGACCACCTAAGGAGGCTGGCCAACCAGCTTTCTACCTTGGAGACCAATGGGGTGGTCGGCTGACCTGAAAAGCTGGCTGGCCGACCAAAAAAAGTGGTCGGCCGACCAGTTGGCCTGGCGACCTCCAGATTTTTGACAAGTGTCCTCCAAACAGTGCCTTATCCTTTAAAGAGGTTCCAGCCTCGTGGTTCTCTCATTCCATCTCATTTTTACATCGAAATGGAAGCGTTTCTCACCCAAAATCTCACAGCATGGATTGCTACTTTAGATGGCTCGGAAAAGTTGAACTTTTGGGGCTTCGGCTTGAATGCACTATTCACTCTGGGTCACACCCCGTTGCACTTTCCGTTTCTCCATGCCGCGACAAAGTTTTGGAATCCGGTAACACATGCCTTCAGCTTTAGCGGGCAAGAGGTGTGTCCGACCTTTGAAGATTTCCAAGCTTTGATGGAGTTCGACCGCAACGAGGAGATCTTGCCCCAACTCCGCTTCGGCCATGCCCAAGCTTTAGGGTGAATCTGTGGGCTCACTATGTACGATGCTCGATCTTTGATTTATGGCGGAATGCTGGACATCCCGAGCCTGATTAGTCAGTTTTCCGATGCCGGTGACGCCGGTGACCATCATTGGCAAGGCTTTCGGCGACATGCCCTTTGTTTGTGCCTGCTATCTCATTTCTTCCTTGCCTCAGGCTCTGGGGGATCTAGTGTCCGTCTAATTGAAGTTGCCCAAAGCTTGAAGGAGGGTAAGAGCTGCATTGCCATGACATTGGCCGAGACACTGATGGGCTTGGATGCTTTCCATCGCCGGGAAACAACCAGATTTGCGGGGAGTCCACTACTACTGCAGGTAATGTTTCCCTCCACATCTCACATTATTATTGCTCACATCACTCGGCCCTCAGGCACGGTTTTTCTCACAAAACCCTTTTCTCACTTTTCTCTCAACGTACACCTCTCTATTCTTTAATCTCACATTTTTCATCCCTCCCCAGGTGTGGTTGATGGACAAGTTATAGGTTGTGGACCCTTGTTCAGCATACTCAGCTCGCGACAACTTCTTCCGGCAACGTCTAGTCGATGCCCTTGATGAGGGATGGTGGTTCGGCTGGATGTGCCATTTGTCCGCAGACCGCATTGCTTGGCATTGTCCTTGGCTCAATTTACCGGCAATAAGCTACAGCATGTCCCGACAAACTGGGATTCAGTTGATTGGTCTGACGCATTGCGTGTTTTACTTTCCTTTCCGATTCCAACGCCAGTTCGGCCATTATCAGACTTGCCCGCCAGAGGGGATGGAGTACCATGCTGCATTCCCGGTCCGAGGCGCACAGCTTACTCGGTATGCCACAGCATGAAGGACGAGAGAACTCTTGGCCCCCGCTTCCACTTTCAGTTACACTTTGTCTAATGAGTGCATAGATTGGCTCAATGAAGAGGCACAAATTGGGCATACTTTGGCGTCAGAAGCTTCGGCGCAGGAACACCTGACTTAGCTATGCCCCAGATTTATTGCTTTATTAGTACTTTCAAGTTTTCTTTATGAATGTAATCAAAAGCAACTTCAATTTGTACACAAGAGAAGGAGAACTCTGTATTGAAATCAATAAAATTGGAGGTTGTGGGTACTGAAAATTTTCCGCTTTGGTCCAAAAATGGTCTAAGTCGTAAAAAGATTAATTTGAACAAAATCAACTTTTATTAAAAATTTTCAAAACCATTTTCAATATGGATCAGAACTGGAAACACCTGAGATCTATCACTGAGATGCACAACCCTGGATCTCAGCAACTGGAAAGTTGCCCCTAGTCTGAGTAGCACTGTACCGGAGATCACAACTGAAGCTCTTGAATGCTGAATAGACAAAGATGACCGAGATGATCAAATGGACAAAGTTGATCGGGGAAAACGTTTATGGATGAACTTCAGGATGAAGTTGCCTACGTATCCCAAAGATGGGAATCAAGCCTTACGTAGTTCAGGCTTGGGTTCACTCGAGTATTTTCACTCTCCTTTTGCGCTCTAACTTTTGCCAAGGCCGCCCTTTGCGGGTTTTCAACCTTGCGAGCTCAATTTTTATAATTTCCAATTTTTTGTGCTCTAACTTTTGCCTAGGTCGCCCTTTCTGGTTTTCGGCCTAGTGAGCCACTTAGGGGTAATATTTCTTCAACTTGTCCATATTGATCGGCTGTGAGAACTCTAGGCCATCTAGGTCCATCAGAACGACAACTCCACCCAACCAGATAGACTTGATGATGTAAGGACCAGTCCAATTAGGTATGAACTTGCCCCCAGGGTCATGGATGGCAGCTTGATTGTCTTTGAGCACCAAATCTCCTTTCTTCAAATTTCAGGACTTAACCTTCTTGTTGAAAGCCCTGGCAATTCTGTGTTGATAACCCTGAACATGGTACAGTGCTTTCAGTCTTCTTTCATCAAAGAGCATGAGTTCTTCAAAGCTGCTCTGCTGCCAATTTGCCTCGGCTATCTGACACTCAGCCAGGACTCTCAATGACGGAACCTCAATTTCAATAGATAGAACGACCTCCATCCCATAAACTAATGAATACGAAGTCACCCAAGTAGAAGTTCTAATTGACGTCCAGTAGCCCCACAGAGCAAATGACAACTTATCTAGCCAGTCCCGGTAGGTTTCCACCATCTTCTGCAAAATGTGTTTGATATTTTTGTTGGCGGCCTCAACTGCTCCATTGGTTTGCGGCCGATAGGTGGATGACTTATTTAAAGCCACATTGTATTTTTCCAACAAATCAATCACTTCCTTCTTGAAGTGGAAACCGTTATCTAAAATAATCTCGTTTGGGACCCCGAAGCGACAGATGATGTTGTTTCGGATGAACTTTGCAGCGTGCGAAGCCTTCAACACTGCATAAGATTGGGCCTTGACCCACTTCGTGAAATAATCTATCGCGACCAAAATGAACTCATGCCCATTAGACCCTTTCGAAGTGACATCCCCGATCACATTGATTCCCCAAATTGAAAATGGCCATGGCGAAGTCATATTGTACAGCTTCGACGGCGGGATATTCATGCGGTTTGAATGGACTTGACATTTGTGGCATCGCCGAACGAAACCGATACAATCCTCCTCCATGGTGGACCAGTAGTAACCTTCTCTAAGGATTTTCCGGGCTAGCATCAGCTCGTTCATGTGCGCTCCGCACTCTCCTCCATGGATGGTCTCCATCAGGCGCTTCGATTCTTCAGCCTCAACACATAGCTTGTGCATTCCCAGATGACCTCTCTTATACAGTTTTCCCCCGCAAATGACGAATTGAGCAGCCATTCTTCGGATTGCCCTCTTGTCCTTGGCATTTTGCCCCTGGTAGGTATGCTTCTTTCTCCAAGAAGTTCCAGACGTCGTAATACCAAGGGTTCTCATCTTGAACCTCTTCTATGGCAGCAATTGACTCGTAGGCCGGTGCAAACTTCTGGTCAATGATAATCGAACGCATCCGGACTCCGAAAGGGATGTCTATCATGGAAGATAGAGTTGCTAGTGAATCTGCGAACCTGTTGTTCTCTCTTAACAGATGAGCAAAGTTTAGTTTCTCAATTTGAGGAATTAACAAGTCCAAGGTCTGGTGATACATTATCATCTTCTCTTCTTTGACTTTCCAATCTCCTTTCGCTTGAGATACAACAAGGTTCGAGTCCCCGATGACGTCCAACCGTTTTGCCCCTAGTTCCAGGACTGCTTCTAAACCAGCAATGCATGCTTCATATTCTGCTTCATTGTTCGAGACTTTGAACCGGAGTTTGAAGGCTAGAGTGATACGGGAATTGTCGGGTGCTATCAGCAACACCCCTATCCCATACCTATATTGGTTTGACGCTCCGTCAAAGTACATCGTCCAAGTTTCGTCTTCGACATACAAAATGGCCTCGTCTGGGAATAAGTACTCAACTGCTTCACCCCCTTCAACTGGGTGATCGGCTAGGAACTCCGCTACCACTCTCCTCTTTACTGACTTGCGAGTCACATACTTCAGGTCAAAATCGAAAAGTAGAAGCAACCAACGAGCTAGCCTACCCGTAAGTGCCGGTTTCTTGAAAAGATATTTGATGGGATCTAATCTTGAAACCAACATTACAGAGTGAGCTAACAGGTAGTGTCGCAGCTTCCTGGTAGCCCATACCAAGGCTAAGCAAGCCTTTTCCAACAGTGTGTAGTGGGTTTCATTCTCTAGCATCTTCTTGCTCAGATAGTAGATAGCCCTCTCTACCTTGACCTCAGACTCTTGTGCGAGGATGCAGCCCATTATAGTCTCAGTTACTGAAAGGTACAAAATCAATGGTTTCCCCGGCTCGGGCGGTGACAACACATGTGGGTTCTGTAAGTATTCCTTGATCTGTTCAAAAGCAACTTGGCATCGACCGTCCCATTGGAATCTCTTTCCTTTCTTTAGGAGACCAAAAAGTGGTTCACAAGTCAAGGTTAATTTTGAGATAACCAGTCTTATGAATTGCACTTTACCCAGAAAGCCTCGCACCTCCTTTTCAGTCCTTGGTGGTGGCATTTCTAAGATGGCCTTGATTTTGGAAGGGTCGACTTTGATACCTCTCTGTGTAATCAGAAACCCCATCATTTTCCCTGCTGTAACACCGAACGTACACTTCTTAGGATTTAGCCGCAACCGAAATTCTCTGATCCTTTGGAAGAACTTTTGCAAGGCGGTGTAGTGGCCCTCTCTTTCTTTGGACTTGACAATCATGTCTTCTACATACACCTCAGCCTCTTTGTGGATCATGTCGTGCAATATTGTGGTCGCGGCCCATTGATATGTAGCTCCAATGTTCTTCAACCCAAATGGCATCACCCTGTAAGAGTAAGTCCCCTACGGGGTGGTGAAAGCAATTTTCTCCCGGTCTTCAGGTGCCATCACTATTTGATTATAGCCCGAGAATCCATCTATGAATGAAAGCAAAGCATGCCCCGCTGTGAAGTCCACTAACTCATCAATATGCGGCAAGGGAAAGTCGTCCTTCGGACTGGCTCTGTTAAAATCCCTGAAATCCACGCATACCCGAATCCTGCCATCTTTCTTCGGCACTGGAACGATGTTGGCCAACCAAGTTGGGTACTTAGATACCAGCAGGAACCCTGCGTCAATTTGCTTGGTGACCTCTTCCTTAATCTTAAGAGCCCAGTCCGGGCGGATCCTTCTGAGTTTCTGCTTAACGGGTCGGGCCTCGGGGTCAAGAGGGATCCGGTGCTCTACAATCTAAGGATCAATTCCAGGCATGTCTTCATAGAACCACGTGAAAACATCTTTGAAATCTTTTAATAAAGCGACTAAGCGCTCGTGCTCCTCCGAAGACAACGTGGACCCGATCTGGACCAGCCGCGGGTCCTCCTCAGTACCCACATTAACTGTTGTGATTTCGTCAACCAAGGGTTTAACAAATCTCTCCTGCTCTTGATCAATTAAATGTTGTAAAACCGGAGGAATTTCTTCCTCGTCGTTTTCATCAAAATTTTGAAAGTCCTGATTAATGCAATAAATCAAAGGCACAGAAAAGTACTCAGAAACCACGGCCATTCCATTCTCATTAAGCGTTTCCAAGTCGTCCGATTCTTCTGTTACAACAAACTCAAAAGAGAAAGAAAAAGACAACCTAGACAGGACTGTAATATCCGGGTTATCACCCCCAGGATTACCGGACTTAGACTTAGACGAGTTGGAACCTGATTCTGACTCTACAGACTCGGTGGAATCAGATTCCGGCTCACTACCTGACCCAGTGCTGCTTGACAAAATCCCTCATCGTACTGCCAGATGAGAGAGGGTGCGATGGAT
Source organism: Camellia oleifera (assembly GCA_022316695.1). Taxonomy (NCBI): domain Eukaryota; kingdom Viridiplantae; phylum Streptophyta; class Magnoliopsida; order Ericales; family Theaceae; genus Camellia; species Camellia oleifera. The sequence continues at coordinate 32,007,961 of CM039311.1, forward strand.
GCATCCAAAATGTTTAACGGTGGGCCCGCAGCCGTTTCATTCCCGATCATGGATACTGAGAAGTTATCCCCCAAGCACTTCTGTTCGATCGGAGGATCTGAAAGTAGACAAGCCAATGCTACCCCCATTTCGACTTCGGCGCTTTCAGAATCCACTTCCTTACACTGCTCAACCTCAGCTAATAGGTCTGTCTGCTCTGCGGCAACATCATCCCCGGATAACTGCAGGTCAAAGAAGATCTCAAATCCCGGCAGACGCCTCCTCTCGGCATTCAGCCATGGCTCTGGGAAGCTACAAAATGGAAAGTCCTCCCCCTCCCGGACGAAGCGTCCATTAAGGGTACCCTGGATGGGTCAGTGAATCAACTCAAAAGGCTTCCCCGCCTTCTTTGCTCTGGCTCTCCCAGCCATCTCCTTACCTTTCCTCACCCAATCCTCTTTGGTGGGCAGATAACCCAAACCAAAGGTATGTGGGTTATGCGGCATTTCGGCCGATACTACAATGCTCTTCCGGCCACTTTTTCCCAGTCCCATCCCAGGGATGTGCTGAAGTTTGTTCATGAGGTACACTGATTGAGCGCTGACATACAACCGCTCCTTATCAGCCAAGATGTTCTGAACGACCCGGGCCTCGGCCAGAGTAAATCCCGATAAGAAGACATCCTCCGTGCCGTGCTCGATTTCCAAGACTGGAGTAGACACCTCAGGCGGCGGATGGATTGATGAATTTCCAAAAACTATAGCTACCCCCTTCCCGTGAGGGTATTTCAACATCTGGTGCAAGGTGGAAGAAACTGCCTTTACCTGGTGCAACCACGGTCGCCCCAAAAGTAGGTTAAAGGTTGCGGGAGCGTCCAAGACATGGGAATCGATCTCGTGTTGTCCTGGACCAACCTGGGTCTGAATTTTGACAGTCCCCATCACCTCCCCGCTTGTGTTATCATACGTCCAAATCACCTGGGCAGTTGGCACGAAGTCCACATGCTTCAACCCGATTGCATATGTCGTCCTTGACGGGCACACATTAAGGCGGATCCCGTGTCGGCAAGAACCACCGGTACCCACTTGCCTCTACATTCCACAGAGATGTAGAGAGGTTTGTTGTGATTCGCGCCCTAAGGTGGTAGTTCTTTATCAGAAAAGGTCAACGTCGGGGAACCTCCTCCCGAAAAAACCAATCCAACTAGCTGCTCCGGTGTGGTGTCTATCTAGAGTTTGGCCTTGTCCATGGCTGAAAGGACGGCCTGTCTATGTACTTGAGAAGCCATAAGCAGTCCCCAGATGGAGATGTCTTCCTGTATCTTCTTCAACTGTCTTAGCATAGCCTCGTCTTCAAACAGCTTCTCTTTTTGTTTCTCTACCTCCCTGTCCTTCCCGGACACCTTTGGTTCGTCTACGTGCGGGGGCTTGAAATACCGCCCACTCCTAGTCATATGGTCAACTTCGCCAATGTAGTAGGTGTCGTCCGGCTGGTTAGTCCCCCAATCCTCATCTGTGTGGGCAAGACATAAATCATCGTCTTTCCACCACATTTCGTCGGCAGCCGACAGATATCTGTCCGGCTCCGTTATAAAAATCTCTGTGCCCGCAGCACCTTGCGTTCTTGTACTCGCAATACATTCTGTTCTTGTGCACACAGCACTCTCAACCCCCACAGGAGCTTTAGCCTTTCTGGCTCTTTCGGAATCTTCGATCCTTTCTTGCTCTAACTGCTTCAACACAGTCGACTCAACATTTTCTGCATTCACAATGCCCAAGTCCCGAGCGAAATTCTTAGCACCGGTGCTCCCCGGTGATGTAAACTGATTCCCGGCCCTTCTGGCCACAATTGATGTCCTTGCCCCTGACGAAACCCGTTCTGGCTAAGATTCTTCAACAACATCTGGTTGGTTATCTAGCCATCCTGCGACCTCTGCTGACCCCTCAAAATCAAACCAGTTGACTGTCATGTCTGCTGGATTTTGTTCATTGAAAAACTGAAGGTTAGCAATGCGCTCTTCCAGATTTGCTAAGTCATCTAGCCTTTGATCAAATTGGTCCCCCCGCAATACACAAATCTCTACCCCCACCGGCAATTCCACATTTGGCCTAATCAGACCCACTGTCGCGATATAGCCACTCGGATTGTACACCTCCTCAGCAAAGCTCCCCAATTCCTCAGTCCCTGAATCCACTGTACCACTTTCCTCCGAAGTCGTCCCTGTTCCATCTTCGATGGTCACCACTATTGGTTCAGGTTGGGCTTGGAAGATGTCCAACATGCACAAGTCAGTGCTGTCGGGGAGGAACACCTCCGGCTTGGGTAGGTGAGATGGGGTGATATATATGCTGGGGTCGTATGACGTGACCCCGGTCTTGATAAAGTTGATTCGTTTGGGAGGTGGAGCTTGGTTGTGTGGTGCAAGAGGGTTGGTTGTGACGTTAGGTTTTTCTAGAGGCACAATCACCCTGTTGTCAACGAGATCCTAAATCTCGTGACGCAATCTAAAACAATGGTCGGTATCGTGACCATGTTGCTGGTGAAAGGCGCAATATTTCCTCGGGTTATGAGAGGGAGGTAGTGGATTTGGCAATGGCCGCAGCTGCAAGGGCTTCAAGTTCCATTTTCTGATTAAAACCCCCAAAGCCTTGGACAGGGGCATATATAGGGGGGTGAAGGTTCTTTAGCCTCAAGGTGCGAATTTGGTTGTTTGTGGGTTGCTACCGGACGCACCAATGAATGGGTTAGCCGCAAGGGCTCTTGGGGGATTGGTGGTCACCATGCTCACTTCATAGGCTCTGGCAGCTGCAGCACTGCTTGTGCCTACATTCGTACTGCGGTTGTTGAAAGTCCTTCTGGGCTGTTCTCTGTCTTGGTCAATCAGACCCTGTTTCAAAGCATCCTCGATCTGTACTCCCATCTCATGTAAATCTGAAAAGGTGGGGAAGGGGATAACGATCATCTTTTGCATCAGTTTGGGTTGGAGGTTGCGCACAACTATTCATATTTGATCCTTATCCGTTGGCCTTATGGTCATCATTGAGGCCTTGGCCCTCCAGCGGGTTAGGAATTGACAGAGACTCTCCTTAGGCTCCTTCCTTGTTGTCTCGAGATCACGGGTTGTAATCTCGATTTGCGTGTTATAGGAATACTGTGCAATGAAAGCCTCGGCCATCTCATCCCAGTTCCGCTTGACATCGTCTTCCAATTTTGCATACCAGATGGCCGCCACACCCGACAGGGTTCGGCCAGACAATGAAAGCTTATGTAGTCTGGTGAGGCCCATCGGCCTTAGTATGTCTGAAAACAAACGTAGATGCACCATGGGATCGCCGGACCTGTCGAAGCGGTCGATTTGTGGCGTCTTGAACCGATCTGGCAGTGTCACAGCTGCGTCGGTATACCCGTCCTCAATGTCTGGGATGGACTTTACCCCTTGGGATTTCTTGAACAACTTTTCAAGCTTGCTCAACTTCAACACTGTGTGGTTCACCTCGAACTCGAAGGGGGAATCTGGTAGATTGATAGGCGTGGGTGCCTTGGATAGTTGAGGTAGAATCGAGGGTAGAGCCGGCCCCGTTGGGATGTTTGTATCCTCCTAGACATTCTGGACATTCACTGTCTCCCCAAGTATTGGAACTCTCGGTGGGGGAGGAGCTGGATGCGAAGCTGATGCTCCGGCTTGCTGTTGTAGCCGGGTAATTAGCTCGGCCTGTTGGGCCATGACTTCGGCCTGTTGTTTGGCAACTTCTGCCTGACGGATAGCGTCCTGCTGTATGACTCTCATACTCTCCTGGAGCTGACGGACCACCTCCTCCATTCCTGCCATACTGCTCTGATCTGACTGAACTATTGGTATATCTGTCTCTGGAGTAGTCTTAGGAATCCCAACCTGACTGCTCAAGGACCACTGCTCTGGCAATCTTGGTACTGATACACTATGCTTCACTGATATCCACCTAGCAACCGGGGGTAAAGAGCAAAACACTGGTTGTCCGTCCACCAGATCCTCAGATGGATGGAGTCTGCGACCTCTAGTCCAGAGTGCTTGGGGAATATCTGCTTGGTCGGAAGCTATTGTGCTAAACTACCTAGCAAAATGATAAATAAAGCAATAATGAGGAAATAAACAACCAGAAAATGGACAGCATAACAGTATAAATAAACACACAACACACAGTTGGGCATCACAACACACAGTTGATAAGCTGAATAGACTGTTCTCAAACACTGAGCATTGTTCCCAAATCACTACCCTCAACACTGAATCTGATACCCGTAGATAACTGATTCCCAAAATACTGAACTGGTGCCCACAGGCCTAATACCCAAACTTGTAAACTGACACATGCATTCCTGTAGAGACGCACTCTAAAAGCACATAGCAAACAAGTAAGAGTCAAAACACCCCTACGTTGGGGGACGGTTTTCCTGTCCTATTTTGTCAGGAGCTAGGGTTTCACTACGCACGCAGCGGTTTCAAACAACCTACAATCGGGTAAGCAACCTGTCCTAGTTTGGAATAGTCACTATGGATTCCGATATGCACTAGGTCGAATGGTCAAAAAGGGTGCCCCGGTAAAAACTGGGGTTTGTGTTCCCATCGTGGCAGAGCCCGTAACCGGTCAGCCTTATGGTACACTTCTCAAAGCGAGCCTCCGGCAAACCGTTCAGGAATAGCAGATGGCAAACACGGTGTCCTAGGCGTACCAATGCACATGCAATGCAAAGAAGGACATAAGTGTAGTCAAAACAAGATATGATGCGTTCGAGTCAAGTTCTCTAAATCCCCAGCGAAGTCGCCAGAAACTGTAGACGTCCCCGAATGTCCCAGGAGGGAATCCCATTTTGTTCATTGGGCTCACTACAGTTCGGGCTCAAATATCACGGTTCTGAATCTAATCTTGCAAAGTGCAATGCAAGACCGATAAATCACCAAAGAGTCCAAATCCGGCAAATCGTTTTGAAAAACTGATTTTTAGAAAGAAGTACCAAACATGGACTGCTTTGCCAAATACAGAGTCGCCACCTAAATACTTTATTTTGGGGGAATTTAGGAAACCCTGACTCGTGCCTAAGGCCACGTGTCCGTCATCACCAAAGTTGCCTCGGCTCGGGAACTTGGGTACGATTGGGGAAGGTCACTTCGTGAGCACCCCTGCTCGCCTTATCAAAGATCGGCCTCTACTAACCATGATATCGAGTTTTGAAAACATTATGTGCTCTTATTCCGGTTATTAACCTAGGATTACTATGTGATGCGCACAGCATACAAGTATAGACTGAATTGCCTAAGTTGGAACAAAGCATCACATATCCGTTTATTTTGAAAATGGTTTGATGTTTGCTACTCGCAAGTAGGCTAAAACACGGGTTTCGACGAATTATTCCAATTCAAGCAACCCAACCTTCACCCACAGGCAAACAGGCAGTTATATCACATAAGCACATAGCCTTATGGTAAGCATGCTATCATGGCAATCACTCACACACATGCAAGGATGCTAAAGCATAAACACTTACCGGGTACTCCGAGCCAAAGAAAGAAGCTAATTAGAAATCATGCATGGATCCTAACTATGCTAAGAATGCCTAATGCAACACATGCAAAAATGCAACTAAGATAGGCTCGACTATTCTAAAATGGTATATGAAAGGCAACAACTGATACATGTATTCAACTCGGAATTGAAATACAATGCAGTTAGTATGATGCGCCGAGCCCGGTGCATGCAATACAGATGAATGGATGCAAACATACGAACATATAGATGCTAATTGAAACATGCCCTAAAACTAACCATCATAAGCTGGTAAATAAAAGGGAGAAAGCCGTGGTGTTGGAAGACATACATCACACACACGCACACTTATTACAACATTGCCCTCTCGCAGAAGGTCCGAATAAATATTACACAACCAAAATGAATAACGAATTACAACTAATTATTACACAACATTAATTAATTAACAAATTAACGAAGAAAGCGAATAAACTAGCATGCAATGCTACATGAAATGGACTGCCTCAACTCTGTTCTGAATGATAGGGATGCGTGCATGCTCGAGTTGCCTTCTCGGGAAATCCATCGCGAAGCCCCGATTTGCCTCTGTTTGCAACTGGTCCCGAAACATTGCACAAAGCTCCAAAAGGCTGCTGACCTGTTGTTGCTGCTGGCTTCCAGTTTGCTGCAATAGAGAGCAAGAAAGGGGCATGGCAAAGTATTTTTAACATATGTATGCACAACCATTCTCCCCGTCATTGCATGAACTCTAGGGAGTGTAGTCCTCGATCCTCGTGCCACCAATCGCGCATCTCGATGCGTGATGGCCGAGGAGTCGAATTGCACAACTCAATATGAAATGAATGCACAAATGGACACCTAAAGCCAACAACTCTATCATGGATAGTCAAGAGTGTCAGCGACCGGGAATTGAAGCACATTTCGTTACTTTGAGTACAAAACGTCCCTCGTTTCCCGTGTTTGGACTAAACCCTATTCCAAACACTATGCAACAACTAAAATGGCATGGCATGCAAACACAATGCAACAACTAGCATGCAATCCTAAACGAAATGCAACTAAGACATGCAAACATGCAAGGAGTGATATGCAAAGGTGCAACTAGCATGCGCAATGCTATAAACTATCAATGGTATACTCAATGCACATGACATAATACGGTATACACAATGCAAGATGGACTTAAACCAATATGAGTGGACCTCAGCCACACTCAAATCAGTGGCCAAAGAAGATGAAATGAAGCAACAACACTCATGCAAACATGCCCAAATGCAAGGGACCAAAACTAAGGCACCAAGTGCAACTCTACCCAGGCATGGCAAGCATGTAATATAGCATACAAAAACACATTTTCCAGCTCTGAAATGACATACGAAAGGGTCCCAAATCATGCAAACACCTCACACAATGCATGCTAGGTGGCCCAAATACCGAAACTAGTGAAGTGGATTACACTAGAGGTATGCAAAGTGATGCTCAAATGACCAAACCACCCCTAAAAAGTCCCTATGCAGACCAAAACAGTTGCAAATATGGACTACAATGGTGGCTCAAAAGGTATGAAAATGAAGCTCATGCAACGGCCCAAAAATGAGGCAAACAAACACAACTCTCAAATGCACTTAAGGAGTGGAAAACATGGGAACATGGCACAAGTATGAGGTATGAAATAACATGCACAATGATGCCAAGACATGAAAACACCTCTATTCAAGCATGCAAGAAGCTACAAAACTCAAGGCTAGGCATGGATATTACACTACAAGCATGCATAACAAGCATCATTCGACCAAGAGGCATGAAAAAAGAGATAAGGCAGTCCAAAACATGCACAAAATCAGTTTACGGCATGGCCAAAAAGTGCTAGAATCAAGGGCCAAAACAACATGCAATACAAGTTAGTGAAGAGGGTTTACACTACAAGTATATAAAGCATTCAAGAGGCCAGTAAACCAACAAAATTCAGAGGTATGACATACCAAATAAAGCCAAAAAACTCATTGAAACATGGTCCATGCATGCAAGAATGAGGTGCTCCTTTGATGAGCAATGAAAGGAATTGCTCTACACATGCAAGAGGCAAGCAAAAGGGGGCCAAACCAGCCATGGACAGAAGCTAGGCAAGTCCCAAAAGTCACCAAAAAGTGCCTGAAATAGGCCTCCAAATGATACAAACATATGCTCCTTTGATGTGCTATGAAGAGGGTTGTTCTACACATGCAAGATAGACACCTAATATGGAAAAATTGGCCTTGGAAAGAGCCTATTCAGGTCCTAAAACCCACCAAAAATGGCCTGAAACATGCTCAAGAAGTGTACAAATAAGGGCTCCTTTGTTAGGCCAAATATGCTAGTAAACAAGACAAGGGGTGAGAGCGTCACCCCTCTCTGATTTTATGCTCAAAACAGCATGCTAGCCACTGAAAATCCACTGGATTTTAGTCGCTAAGAGGCCAAACAAAGGCCAATCCAAAGGCTTAAGTGCATGGTTCAAAACAAGATGAAAACAAGCATGCAAGGGGGTAGACGACCCCTAACAGAAAAATGACCTTAAACAAACATGTAAAGGACCTCAAAATCAGACTTTTTTTAGTTTATGAAAAAGCCCAAAAATGCTTACAAGTAAGGCTAAAAGATGAAGCAAAATAAGGACCAAAAGAGGGAATAAGAGTGTTACCCTTGTAGCCAAGAACTCCAGCAGCTTCTGGACCAAAAATGCAACCTGTTAGCCTCTAAAAACAACCTCCAAGAACCTCCAAGCAATGGTGGAAGGGTTAGGTTATGGAGTTGAATGCAAAAGGGTCAAGAACTTCACACTTGAGGGCTCAAAGTAGAGAGATATGGAGAGGGATATATGTATATGCCTTAGGGAAATTTTGGAACCCTCTACAAGGAAGGGGAGCCCTTCCTTTATAGAACAAAGGGTCTAAAGCTTCTCCTAGAAGCTTCAAACAAAGGGCAAACATCTTCTATACACGTGTATGGAGGATCCAGTCTGTGCCCTCCAGCTGGCACAGCTGGAACCAACTCACTGAGACAAGACTGCAGAGAGCTGGCCGACCAGTTCAGGTGGTCGGCCGACCACTTCCCCTGGTCGACCGACCAGTTCAAAAGGGTCAAGTTGATGAAAGGTGGTCGGCAGCCCTGATTGGTGGTCCCCCAACTGAGTGCAAGGCAGTGGTACTATGGGAGACCAGTAAATGTGGCTCAAAACACAGGGAGACCAGTTTCTCAACAAGAAAACCGGCTGGAGGAGAGAGAAATGGTCTCCAAAAGAAATGCTGGTCTCCCACCCTACTACCACCTTCCAAACATGGAAAACAAGGTCCGTGCCAAAAAAGAACCAATACGGATGCAAAACGAGGGTCGGGGGTCAAAACGCGTAGCCGGGTGCCTCGAAAACTGACTGTTAAGCATCAAGAGTGGCGTGCCACCACGAAGGTGGTCTCCCGGGCCACAGTGTCCCTCTAGAGAGAGGAAACAAGGTGTGTGCCAAAAACCGGAGCAAATAGAGAAAGTTAAGCGGTCCTGAACCGAGGTGCACGGCCGACGGGTCCGAAAATCGGAAACTGGTCTTCAAATGGGAACAGTGGTCTACGACCATGAAAAGTAGCCTATGGCCACTGAGAGATGGTCTACGAGACCCCTCCCTCCCTTCGGGAAGAGAAAACAGAACCTGGTTTGCAAACCAAGGCAAAGCACAAAGAGTGCCGGAGTCCAGAGGCAAGGCTCTTAGCCGAGACTCCGTAACCTCAGAACGAGCACAACATGCGCAATCACCAAGCGCTCAATCGATGACTTCTGAGTCTTAAGGTCGGTCAAAAATGGGGTGTCTATAGCAACTCTACTAGGTATTTAGAGAACTTGACTTGAAATTCATGATGTGAAATTTTATTTACCTATATATGTTCTTTGCATTGCATTTGCATTGTTGCTTTAAGTCACTATGTTTTCCATCTGCTATTCTTGGACGATTTGTGGGTGGGTTGCCTAAAAGCTTACCAAAAGGCTGACCGGTCATGGGCTCTGCCATGTTAGAAACACAACCCTTGGATCTAGATCACGCTATGCCGTTTGATCCTCCTTTCACTTCTCGATGTTAGGTGTGAGAGGTATATTAGGTAGTCTTGCTGAGGTACCCCTTTTGACCAATCAGCCTAACTGCATATAGTCAGCCTTAGTGACTTTTCAAACATAGGACATGATGCCCTCCTATTTACTAAGCTATTGTGATGCCGTGTGTTTGAATAGTAAAGTTGTTGATCACTCCGAAAAGCTCGGACAAGGAAACCCTAACCTCTTATAGGGTGTTTTGAGTGCTTTTGTGCAAAATGTGAAACCATTGGAAATGTGTGATGCAATCCTAGGAGAGTCTTAATCTCAAGGCGATTCCTTTCAAACTTGAGGGTCATATTAGAATCAGAATTTGGGTCAAAATCCAGGGGCTTGTGTTTGATATAGTGGAAAAATATCGGAACTTGAACTAGAGCTGGGGCCAAAAATTGTATCTTTCTTTATTGTGACCAACGTACTCGATATCCTGATTTGATAGGCATTTGTTTTTAATGCTAGGTTTGTCTGAGCCAGAGAAGGAGCGGTTCCTATCTTAACCCATCACAGTCCATCCAATCCTAGAAAAAATGCCACTCAACAAAGGTCTAGTCTATCTTATCCCCAAAAGCCAACTCAAAAAAGGTCCATCCAACGCCAAAAGACCCACTCTAAAAAGCCCAATCTAGTCAAACCTGTCTAGACTAATCCAGTTCAGATACATCAAGTATAACCGGGTCAAAATCCTTGTTAGTCAGCTTTTAACTTACACCCATCCATTTTTCCAATTGCCAACTCAGCAAACCCGTGATGGCTCAGAGTCCAGAAGAAGTTGTGGCCATGATAACGGCCCTAAACCAGGGAATTTCCATGCAAAATTAAACCAGTACTGAAATACAATGCCCATCTGGGGCATCTACCACACATCTGGCCTCGAACCCCCAGTCGAACTTTGACCCACCTCCACCAGTTGAAGAGTTGGGTTGGCCCAAATCCTAGAGAAGGGTTGTCTCAAGCTCGAGTTATTAGACCCCTGGTGTAGGCCAATGAGGGGCTTTTTGTCCCTAGATATTAATGATCTTAACCCGACCTTGTCAAAAATTGCTAACCATGAGAAGCAATTCAAAAAGGCATAGGGAATTAGCTCCATTCCTGATATTGAGGATGAGTACACTGAGGCTGCCATAAGTCTTCCAGACAGATTCAAAATGCCACACATTGACCGTTTTGACGGGTCTGGAGATCCTATGGTACATATTTGGCTTTTCTTGAATGTCCTGAAACTGATGGATCTAAATAAGCCTCAGAAACTCTCTTTGTATAGAAGAACCCTGTCGGGTATAGCAACCACTTGGTATGCCAAGTTGGAGGATAAAATGAAGAACCCTGTCGGGTATAGTAACCACTTGGTATCACTCAAGCACACTTTTTCGATTGAGTCTGGGCAGACAAAGCAGTTTCTGAACATTGTCTTCATCAGTGCACATGCGATCTTTGTGGATTCTTATTATTGTAATATCATTGCTGTAATGAATTAGATAGTTGGTTAGCTATTTATTATTCATTCAGATTTGTAATGATTAGTTTAATCCGGACACTTGGACACTTATTCGAACCCTCTTGCATGAGGCTAAAATATGTAATAATTGTGTATGTCTTCCAACCGCCAAGTTTTTCTCCCTTTTATTAATCCGCTTATGATGGTAGAACAGAGCATCATATTTTCTTAGCATTTTTCCATGACCTGTTGTAGACGTGCCCGAGGACTCCCGAGCTCCGCGCTGCGAAGGTGCGAAATTCATTTTCTCTCTAGCTACTACAAGTTCAGACTCATGTCATGGTTCTGAATCTAATCTCACAATGTGCGATGTAAGATCGATAAATTACCAAAGAGTCCAAATCCGGCAAATCGTTTTGGAAAACTAATTTTAATAAAGAAGTGCCAAACATGGACTGCTTTGTCAAATACAGAGTCGCGATCTAAATGTTTTATTTTGGGGAATTTAGGAAACCTTGACTCGTGCCTAAGGCCACGTGTCCATCATCACCAAAGTTGCCTCGGCTCGGGAACTTGGGTACTAGAGGGGAAGGTCATGCAATGAGCACCCCCGCTCGCCCGATCAAAGATCGGCCTTTACTGACATGATATATTGTTTTTGAAAACACATGTGTTCTTATTCCAGTTATTAACCTAGAATTACTATGTAATGCACACAACGTACAAGTATAGACTAGATTGCCTAAGTTGGAACAAAACATTGCATATCTGTTTATTTGAAAATGGTTTGAAGATTACTTGTCGCAAGTAGGCTAAAACGTGGATTTAATGAATTGTTCTAATTCAAGTAATCCAACCTTCACCCACAGGCATTCAAGCAATTATATCAAATAAGCAGTTAGCCTCATGACAAGCATGCTTTCATGGCAACATTAACACACATGTAGTATGCTAAAGCGTAAACACTCACAGTGTACTCCGAGCCAAAACAAAGAACTAGTTAGAAATCATGTATGATCCTAGTTCATGTTAAGATGGCTAATGCAACACATGCGAAAATGTAACTCAGATAGGCTCGGCTATCCTAAGATGTCATGTGAAATGCAACTTGGTACATGTATTCAAATTGGAATTGAAATACAATGTAGTTAGTATGATGTGCCGAGCCCGGTGCATGCAAGACAGAGGAATGGTTGCACGCATGCGAAGCATAAGGTATGCTAAACAAAATATGCCCTAAGACTAACCATCGTAAGTAGTTAAGTAAAAGGGAGAAAGAAATGAGGGTTGGAAGACATGAATGAAACACACGCACTCTTATTACAAAATTATGCCCTCTCGATGGAGGGACCGAATAAGAAGCTAACTATCTAATCTAAGCTAATTAAACTAATTATTACAAAACAAACTAATCAACTAATCCTAGTTAACTAATTATTACAAAACAAATTGAAATAGATAAACGCATTAACTATTAAAGTACAAAACGAATGCATAATCTAGCTAAGTAAAGAAGCTAAATAAAGTAGTAAAACAGGAGCCTCAAAGGGAGAAGTGCATGCATGCTCGGTTGCCTCGTTCGGAAATCCGTCGCGATGCCCCAACTTGCCTCTTTTTGCAATTGTCACCAGAACACTGCACCAAACTCCAGAAAGCTTCCAACTCACTTTGGAGACTTGTGGGAGGGCTGCCGACCACTTGTTGAGGTTGGAGACCACCTGCCGACCACTTTCTGTGTTGAAAAACAAGAAAAAGTGGTCGACCAGCTAGTTTTTCTGGCTGGGCGACTAGTTGTTGCTGCATTTCTCCAGTTTGCTGCAACAGGAGCAAGAAAGGGCATGACAATGTATTTGCAAGATATGTGTGCATAACCACCGTCCCAATCATTTCATAAGCTCAAGGGAGTGTGGTTCTCCACCCTCGGGCCACCAATCACGCATTTCAATGCGTGATGGCCGAGAAGTCAAATTGCACAATTCAATGTAAAATGAATGCACAAGTAAACACATAAAGCCTAAAACTCTATCATGCTTGATCAAGAGCATCGGCGACCGAGAATTGAGGCACGTTTCATCACTTCAAGTATGAAACGTCCCTCGTTTCTCGTGCTCAGATTAACACTTAATCCAAACAACAATGCAAGCAACTAATAACATGGCATACACAATGCAATGTAACAACATGGCATACTCAATGCAATGTAACAACATCAACTTAACAAAGCTAATGAGATGCAAAGAATGTTAATGCATGCATGCACAATGCAATGCTACAAGGGCAACTTAGCAATGTTAGGGACATGCAGACTCAATGCAAGGCAACAACCTGGCATACACAATGCAAATAACCACATGGCATGCACAATGCAATGTAGGATGGCATACTCAATGCAATGAACAATAAGAAGGCGAACAACATGTAAGTAAACATGCTAAATGGACTTAAACTAAAAGGGGGTAAACCTCAGTCATGCCCAAATCAGTGGCCAAAATGATGAAACAAAGGCACCAAAAACATATACAAGCATGCTCAATGCAATGGCCCATCAACTAGGCCTAAGAGCACAACTCTCAAGAGTGCTCAAAGAGTGACAAAAGTGGAAGTGCAACAACACTAAGTGCATTGAAATAATGTAAGAAATGGTGCCAAACCATTCAAACAATACAAGCAAAGCATGCAAGTGCCTTTAAGGCATAAGAGCTAGTAAAGAGGACTACAAAAGAGGCATGCAATACGTGGCGCAAGTGCATGAACTAAGCATGGACAGAACTCAAGTAGGCCAAAACAAGGACCAAACAAGCTGAGACAGGGGCTCAAAGACCTAGGCATGCAAGCATACAATCTAAGCCATAAACTAGGCAACAATGCACAACACTCAAAGGCACTTAAAGAGTGAATGAAGTGGGAACATGGCAGTCCTAAATGCTCTGAAATGTCATGTTAAGCGATGTCAAATCATATACATGACGCAAATGAAGCATGCTATGAAGCTCAAAGCTTGAAACTAGCATATGTTCTTGCACTACAGCTATGCAAAACATGAAGCATATGGCTAAGGCAACCCAAAACAGTCCTAGAACATGTCAAAGTGAGTCTAAAACATGCATGGAAGGAAGCCAAAACAAGCCAGCATGAAGGATATAAGGCATGGTGAATGCAAGGCAAAGAAGGTCGATTGCACTACACCTACCAAGACCAAGCATGAGATGACTTAATGTCATGACCCGAACTCGCCCCCGTAGGTTAAGGATATAACCGGCCAGTAATCATGAGATTACCTATGGCCTCAAACCAAACCAAACGTATTTTAACAGAGTTAATGGGGGCCAAACGGACGCAATTTAAAACTTTGTCCATAGAGCTGTGCTTACATGGCACATCGTAACAACCATACATATGCACATTAATAACTCACAATAAAAACACAGTAGCATAAGGTTCTATACAGAAGAAATTATCAAAATCTAAGTCAACCCATGAAAACTATATACAGACATATTCAAAGACTTCGCCAACATGACAACATAAAAAAAAATGACAAAAAGGCGAAGACGAGTCTCGTGCGTGAGACACAAGGGCTGACCCTTCAAAACCTTTGTTGTTCCACACAGACTTCACTGCAGCTGGATTTGGACTTCTCTTGGCTCACCTACAAACACATGAATGAACGAGAGCGATAGCCTAGTGAATAATATCAAATAAAGAAGTTATACAAACGATATGTAGAACAACATACCTCAAACGACCTTAGGCCCAATTCATATTTCTATTTAACATATACGGACACAATTTAAATCAAGTCGATGTAGTTCCAAATATACTGGCCTTTGGCCCATTTATCTTTCATTTGTCAAACTGGCCTTTGGCTCATTCAGAATGTCATGTCAAACTGGCCTTTGGCCCATTCATTCATGTCAAACTGGCCTCTGGCCCATTCATTCATTTCAGACTGGCCTCCGGCCCATTCATTCATGTCAAACTGGCCTCTGGCCCATTCATTCAGGTCAAACTGCCCTCCGGCCCATTCATTCATGTCAAACTGGGCTCTGGCCCATCCGTTCATGTCAGACTGGCCTCTGGCCCATTCATTCATGTCAAACTGGCCCCTGGCCCATTCGTTCAATCATGTCAAATTGGCCTTTGGCCCATTCATTCATTCATTTATTTTAGACTGGCCTTCGGCCCATTCAGTTATTCATATCAAACATTTGTCCACAATTCAAACTAGGAACTTATAGGGCTTATAAGGAAATAAGCAATTGTACAAATGACAAGCTTTGAAATATCGATATTACTCACAGTGATCGGTTAGCTGGTTTGCCCTGGAGCTTGACCCTACACATCACATAGCACATACGGGTCCTAAACGATTCAATCCGTTCCTTATTTCACATATTCCACTTTAGGCTTCATTCTTATCTCTTTAACTCATTTACAATGGTCAATGCATGCCTAAGAGTGCTTACAAGTGAAACAGGATGAAAAACGAAACACATAAACCCATTTCAAAAAACTTTGAAACAGGGTCTCCGCTCGAGCGTGGATTTCCCCGCTCGAGTGGACCCTTGAGGCCTGCAAAAGTACTGGATATGTCAAATTTACACTCAATCGCGAACTCTGGCGCTCGAGCGAAAGGCCTCTCTACATGGCTCCCCGCTCGAGCGTGAACTCCACCGCTCGAGCGTATACCATGTCTGCAAAAAGTTATGGGAGCATGTATTTCACACTCGAGTGGCAATTTCCCCGCTCGAGTGGACAACAAAATTCTGGAAAACCCAGAATTGTTCTTTGAGCTCAATTCGACCTTCCAATCAACATTTCATGCATATAATAGCTCAAACCTCAAATATACTTCTGCTAACATGATACAAACACCAAATTATATCATTATGAAGCTCAATTTCACAAATTAATCGCATGCAAGTCCCAATTTACACCAAATTCATTACCAACATAATAATTTCATTCATTCACACTTACACCCTTGTGGATTGTACATGCATGTGGCAAATTACTCTCATTCTCAACTTAGATGATGAAGAGAAGGTCAAAATAAGAGCTTTAATCAAAATCTCCCATGGATTATACATTTTGTGCTCAAACATGCAATTTCAAAACCATTCTTCACATGCATGTGCATATAGACTACCAAATCAACAAAACTAACTCAAATCATGTTAACTCTTACTCTTGATCACCCAACTAGCTTGAATACACAAAATCACAAGTTCAAACTTATGAACCAAGGGGTGATTACTCACTTAGGAGTTTAATCCTTACAATTTATGGTAAATTCTTGAGTGTGCCTTCAAGATCACCAAGCTTTGAGGCCAAAACTCCAATTTCCTTCACCCTCTCTCTCTCTAGCCGACCTTCTCCTTTTCCTTAGAGTTTATAATTAGCCAAGTCAAGCTAAAGAAAAGAAATTGAGTGTGTAGTGCTCATATAAAAGTCCCTTTTGTTATATTATTTTAATATATGATAATAGAGCACTAATTAACTAATTAAATCAATTTAATCTGATACAAATCAATTTCCAATTAAATTTCACCGTAGGCTCTAAAAATTACGCTAATCACAATGGCATAATCAATTTCGGGTTCTGTGGCCGATAAGGCCTTCAATTTAATTTCCAAAATAGATAATCAAACAGATATTCCTACGGTGAACAGATTGAAATTCAAAACCACATATTTTCACATAATGGCACACAAAATCATATTAAACACATAATCATACTGATATTAAGGACCAATTAACATATTACAGAATAGGGATATCACAATCTTCCCCCTTTTAGGAAGTTTGGTCCTCCAAACTTATTTTACATTCGTCGGAAAACAAATGTGGATAGCGTAGTCGCATTTCCTCCTCTTTTTCCCATGTAGCATCCGTCCCATAGTGTTCTTTCCATTCCACTTTCACCATTGGAATGGACTTGCTTCTCAATTGTTTCACTTGCCGGTTAACAATTCGTTCCGGCCATTCGGCATATTCCATATTTTCATCAATAGCTACCCGGTGATAATCAATCACATGAAACGGGTCTCAGAGGTAACCCCTCAACATCGACACATGAAACACATTATGGATTTTTTCGAATCCTGGTGGCAAAGCAACTCTATAAGCTACTGGAGCAAGCCTTTCCAAAATCTGAAACGGCCCAATGTAACGGGGCGACAACTTGCCCTTCTTTCCAAACCTGACTTGGCCCTTCATCAGAGATACACGAATGAACACATGGTCACCAACCTCATACTCAATTGGTCTTCTCCGAACATCTGCATAATTCTTTTGTCAGTCCTAAGCTGTTTGAGCCTTTGCCGAATAATCTTAATTTTCTCAGAGGTGTCTTGCATAATTTCAGGCCCAAGTAAAGCTCTATCCCCAACTTCTGTCCAACAAATAGGTGATCTACACCTTCTACCATACAAAGCCTCGTATGGTGCCATACCAATGCTGGAGTGGAAGCTGTTATTGTATGCAAACTCTATAAATGGCAAGTAGTCTTCCCAACTCCCTTGAAAGTCCAAAGCATACATCCGTAGCATATCTTCCAAAGTTTGTATTGTTCATTCTGATTGCCCATCGGTCTGCAGCTTGAATGCAGCACTGAATCTTAATTCTGTCCCCATAGCTTCTTGCAAACTCTTTCACAATCTAGATACAAATTTTGGATCTCTATCCGACACAATGGATACCAGAACTTCGTGTAAACGGACAATCTCATCAACATAAATAGTAGCCAATCTATAAGCATTAAACGTGGTTCTAACTGGTAGAAAATCTACAGATTTAGTTAGTCTATCAACTACAACCCAAATAGAATCCATACCTTGAGAAGTTCGAGGTAGGCCAACAACGAAATCCATAGTCACATGTTCCCACTTCCATTCAGGAATAGGGAGAGGTTGAAGCAGAGCGCCCGGTTTCTGATGTTCAACTTTGAGTTGCTGACATTGAAGACACTTGGACACATATTCTACAATCTCTCTCTTCATTTTAGGCCACCAATAGGTCTGTTTCAAATCCTGATACATTTTATTATTACCCAGATGCATAGCAAGTACAGATCTGTGGGCTTCATCTAAAACCCTCTTCTTTAGTTCCGGAATATCTGGGACACACATTCTGTTCCGAAATCTCAACACTTCATTCTGAATGCCAAACTCTGCTTTTAGACTTGTCTCAAATTCATCAATCACTTTCTTGAGGAATTCATCCTCTTTCTGCTTCTGCTTGATTTCGTCAATGATTGCTGGCTCGGCTGTAATAGTGGCTATCAGTCCGCCCTGTTCACACATTACCACTTCAATTTTAGATTTTTCAAAATCTTGCAAGATCTCTTTCTGTTCAGTAAGCAAACAAGCCATACTCCCCGTTGATTTTCTACTCAAGGAGTCAGCAACTGTATTAGCTTTCCCAGGGTGATACTGAATCTCCAGATCATAATCATTTACCAATTTCAACCATCTCCTCTGCCGCATATTCAACTCTTTCTGTGTGAAAAAGTATTTCAAACTTTTGTGATCTGTGTAGACTTTACACTTTGCTCCATACAGATAATGCCGCCAGATTTTCAAAGCAAAAACAACTGCGACCAATTCTAGGTGTAAGCAATAACCTTTCTATTCTGCATTAACTCTCAACCCAAACCTTTATAAGACGCATCACTGAAAATTACAAAATTCTCCGTACCTGAAGGTAGTGTCAAAATTGGTGCAGTAGTCAATCTTGTTTTCAGTTCATGGAAGGCAGCTTCTCTTTCGTTGTTCCATTCAAACGGTTGCCCTTTTCGTGTCAATTGGGTCAGAGGCACAGCTAATTTCGAAAAGTCCTTCACAAACCTCCTTTAGTACTCAGCTAAGCCCATGAAACTACGGAGTTCTGTCACATTGGTCCATGTAGGCCAATTTACAACTGCCTCTATTTTCTGTGGGTCCACTGAAATTCCTTCCTTATTGATCACATGCCCTAAGAAAACAACTTCATCCAACCAAAACTCACATTTCTTTAGTTTAGCAAATAATTTTCTTTCCCGTAGTATTTGTAAGACAGTTCTCCAATGTTGTTCATGTTCAAGTCTATCTTTAGAATATATCAAAATATCATCGATAAAAACCATAACAAATTCATCAAGGTAGGTTTTAAAAATTCGGTTCATTAAGTCCATAAATGCTGCCGGAGCATTAGTCACTCCAAATGGCATAACAAGAAACTCAAAATGTCCATACTTCGTTCTAAATGTGGTTTTCTCAACATCTTCTGCCTTTACTTTCAATTGATGATACCTGGATCTCAAATCAATCTTAGAAAACACTTGTGATCCCTGCAACTGGTCAAATAAGTCATCAATACGAGATAGGGGATATTTGTTCTTTATTGTTACCTTGTTCAATTCCGGATAATCGATACACAAGCGCAAGGTTCCATTTTTCTTTTTCACAAACAGTTCTGGTGCACCCCAAGGTGAAGTGATAGGTCGGATAAACCCCTTGTCAAGCAGATCTTGTAACTGTTCTTTCAGTTCTTTCATTTCAGCAGTAGCCATTCTGTAGGGAGTTTTAGAAATGGGCTGGGCGCCTGGCACAGTTTCAATAGTAAACTCTATCTCCCTGTCCACCAATTCCCCCGGTAATTCATTTGGAAACACATCTGAAAATTCTCTAACAATAGGGATATCATTTAATTCAACATTCACAAATTGTTCAGACAACACATAGCACAAATAACCCTGGCACCCTTTCCTGATCAGTTTACATGCTTTCATTGCCGATATCAAGTAAGGTGGAGGCACTACCCCATTACCCACAAACACAATCTCCTTATGTTCTGGTGATTTAAACACAACCCGTTTTGTCACACAATCAATGGTGGCACAATATTTGGTCAACCAATCCATGCCCAAAATTACATCGAAATGCCTAAAGTTCAAGGGTAACAAATCCACATATAGGATAGCATCCTCAACACGCATATCACAAAACCGGTATATAGATTCACACAATACAGATTCCCTAGATGGAGCAGACACACATAGCAAATATGGCAGTAATTCTAGAGGTCTATTCAGTCTAGATGCAAATGCACATGTCACAAAAGAGTGTGTGGATCCGGAGTCAATTAACACAAAAGCATCCTGATTACATATAGAAATGGTACCTGAAACAACTGCATTGGCATTCCGTGTATCGCCCGGAACAAGCGCAAAAACTCTCCCTTGTCTCACGGTATCTCCGGCGGGAGTAGGTCTCATAGTATTTCCTAGTTTTGGGATCGATGCAGTGGAACTAGAAGCTATTCTCCCACTGTTCTGATTACAATCTCGGGCCATGTGCCCTTGTTTACCACACTTGAAACAGGCCCCTGACACACGGTAACAAACCCCACGGTGCCTTTTGCTACAAATATTGCACATGGGCGATGCGTCTCGGGAAGAATTCGAAGTATTTGAGGAGCCCGTGTTTTGCGTTTTCAAAAATTTCTTCTTTGAGCAGAAGCTTTTCCCTTTGTTACTTTTCCAGTCAGTTGTTGACTTAGTCTGTCTAGCTATGTTAGTCTCTGATATTTTGGCCCTGTCTAGCACCCCAATGTAGGTCTCCAGCTTCAAGACATTCACTCTTTCTAAAATGTCACTTCGAAGTCCACCTTCAAAATGTCTCGCCTTCTTATAGTCAGTGTCAATCACGTGTGGTGCAAACCTGGCCAATTCAGTGAATTTGGTCTCATACTCGGCTACAGTCATGCTATCTTGCCTAAATTCCATGAACTCTGCTACTTTCTTGTCCCGAACACACTGCGGGAAGTACTTGTCATAGAAAATCTCCAAAAATTTTGCCCAGTCGGCATCTTTATAATTTTCACGCATTAACATCCACCATCTTCTTACTTCATCTTCTAGCATAAAGGTGGCTAGAAGCACTTTCTGTGTCTCTAAACACGGAACACTTCAAACAGTTTTTCGATACCAAGGACTCATGCTTCGACTTTCAATGGGTCCAGTCCCCCGTGGAACTGTGGTGGTTTCATTTTCTTAAACTCTTTGGTGAGAGCAATTATTCGATCATCATTCTGATTATCTGGCACATGAGGTGCCGGAGGTGGAGGTGGAGGATGTGGTTGTTGCCACTGTTGTTGCCATTCCTGTTGTTGCCTCAATGTTTCTGGCAGTAGAGGACTCCTCTATCTCATCACCTCTTGTTCTCACCATCTGATTAAACTTGCATTATGCTTTATACAAAAATTCCACAAATATGCATATACTAGAGAGCATATGTAGTCAAATAATTTGCAATGCAAGTAAATCACAACTTATAGCATATAATTGCTCAAATCAAAGCACTTAAGCATATTCTTGATGCTTTCAATTTCAGACTTATCATATGAATGCTTCCTAGATCTTTTGTAGACGCTTATTGCTCTTTCGGACAAGTGTGTGAGTTATTAACTCGTGCTCTGATACCACTTTGTCATGACCCGAACCCACCCCCATGGGTTAAGGACATAACCGGCCAGTAATCATGAGATTACCTACGGTCTCAAACCAAACCAAACGTATTTTAACAGAGTTAATGGGGCCAAATGGAAGCAATTTAAAACTTTGTCCATAGAGCTGTGCTTACATGGCACATCGTAACAACCATACATATGCAAATTAATAACTCACAACAGAAACACAATAGCATAAGGTTCTGTACAGACGGAATCATCAAAATCTAAGTCAACCCATGAAAACTATATACAGACATATTCAAAGACTTCGCCAACATGACAACATAAAACAAAATGACAAAAGGGCGACGACGAGTCTCATGCGTGAGACACAAGGGTTGACTCTTCAAAACCTTTGTTGTTCCACACAGACTTTACTGCGGCTGGGTTTGGACTTCTCTTGGCTCACCTACAAACACATGAATGAGCGTGAGTGATAGCCCAGTGAATAATATCAAATAAAGAAGTTATACAAACGATATGTAGAACAACATACTTCAAATGGCCTTGGGCCCAATTCATATTTCTATTTAACATATACACACACAATTTAAATCAAGTGGCTATAGTTCCAAACATACTGGCCTTTGGCCCATTTATCTTTCGTTTGTCAAACTGGCCTTTGGCCCATTCAGACTTTCATGTCAAATTGGCCTTTGGCCCATTCATTCATGTCAACTGGCCTCTGACCCATTCATTCATGTCAGACTGGCCTCCGGCCCATTCATTCATGTCAAACTGGCCTCCGGCCCATTCATTCATGTCAAACTGGCCTCTGGCCCATTCATTCATGTCAAACTGGCCTCCCGCCCATTCATTCATGTCAAACTGGCCTTCGGCCCATTCATTCATGTCAAACTGGGCTCTGGCCCATCCGTTCTTGTCAGACTGGCCTCTGGCCCATTCATTCATGTCAAACTGGCCTCTGGCCCATTCGTTCAATTATGTCAAGCTGGCCTTTGGCCCATTTATTCATTCATTTATTTTAGACTGGCCTTCGGCCCATTCAGTTATTCATATCAAACATTTGTCCACAATTCGAACTAGCAACTTATAGGGCTTATAAGAAAATAAGCAATTGGACAAATGACAAGCTTCGAAATATCGATATTACTCATAGTGATCGGTTAGCTGGTTTGCCCTGGAGCTTGACCCTACACATCACATAGCACATACGGGTTACAAACAATTCAATCCGTTCCTTAATTCACATATTCCTCTTTAGGTTTCATTCTTATCTCTTTAACTCATTTACAATAGTCAATGCATGCCTAAGAGTGCTTACAAGTGAAAGAGGATGGAAAACGAAACACATAAAGCCTTTTCAAAATTTTCTAAAATAGGGTCCCTGCTCGAGCGTGGACTTCCCCGCTCGAGCGGACCCTTGAGGCCCGCAAAAGTACTGGATATGTCAAATTTACGCTCGATCGCGAACTCTGGCACTCGAGCGGAAGGCCTCTCTACATGGCTCTCCGCTCGAGCGTGAACTCCCCCGCTCGAGCTTATACCATGTCTGCAAAAAGTTCTGGGAGCACGTATTTCACGCTCGACCGGACATCAAAATTCTGGAAAACCCATAATTGTTCTTTGAGCTCAATTCGACCTTCCAATCAACATTTCATGCATATAATAACTCAAACCTCAAATATACTTTTGCTAACATGATACAAACACCAAATTATATCATTATGAAGCTCAATTTCACAAATTAATCACATGTAAGTCCCAATTTACACCAAATTCATTACCAACATAATAATTTCATTCATTCACACTTACACCCTTGTGGATTGTACTTGCATGTGGCAAATTCCTCTCATTCTCAACTTAGATGATGAAGAGAAGGTCAAAATAAGAGCTTTAATCAAAATCTCCCATGGATTATACATTTTGTGCTCAAACATGCAATTTCAAAACCATTCTTCACATGCATGTGCATATTGACTACCAAATCAACAAAACTAACTCAAATCATGTTAACTCTTACTCTTGATCACCCAACTAGCTTGAATACACAAAATCACAAGTTCAAACTTATGAACCAAGGGCTGATTACTCACCTAGGAGCTTAATCCTTACAATTTATGGTAAATTCTTGAGTGTGCCTTCAAGATCACCAAGCTTTGAGGCCAAAACTCCAATTTCCTTCACCCTCTCTCTCTCTAGCCGACCTTCACCTTTTCCTTAGAGTTTATAATCAGCCAAGTCAAGCTAAAGAAGAGAAATTGAGTGTGTAGTACTCATATAAAAGTCCCTCTTGTTATGTTATTTTAATATATAATAATAGAGCACTAATTCACTAATTAAATCAGTTTAATCTGATCCAAATCAATTTCCAATTAAATTTGACCGTAGGCTCTAAAAATTACGCTAATCACAATGGCGTAATCAATTTCGGGTTCTGTGGCCGATAAGGCCTTCAATTTAATTTCCAAAACAGATAATCAAACAGATATTCCTACGGTGAACAGATATAAATTCAAAACCACATATTTTCACATAATGGCACACAAAATCATATTAAACACATAATCATACTAATATTAAGGACCAATTAACATATTACGGAACAGGGATATCACACTTAACCAACAAAAATCAGAGTTATATCATGGCATAATAACCCCCAAAACACACTGAAATGATAGCTTGCAAGCTTAGGCATGAAGGCATACACAATGATTCATGTTAAGGCATAAAGGGCAAACCCTCCAACGCATTGAATAAGAAAAAAATGTAAGTGTATGACCATGAAACATGCACTGAAATATCATAACAAATGATGCCAAATCATTCAAATAGGCCAAGCAATGCATGCTAGCGGACTCGATACACGAAACTAACAAGCTAGAATGCATTATAGCTATACAAAACATGGCATGCATGACCAAAACAACACAAATCAGACCTTAAACATGGTAAAACATGAACAAAATCTTCTTTAAGTTAAGCCAAAAGCATCCTAGAATGACATGTCAAAGCATGATGCACATTAGGCTAATTCATGGAAATGCACTACAAGTGCATGGAACATGCAAAGGCCAACCAAACCAAACCTTAACAGAGGTATGACATGGAAAAACATCACCAAATACATGCTGAAATGGACTCAATCAAGCTAGAATGACATGCTACATCATGAAGCATACAAAGCTAGTTTATGAGGATTACACTACAAGTGTGTTAGGCATGCAAGGGATGATCCAGAAAACCAAAAATAGTGGCATGCCATCTCAAAATAACCCGAAATACATGCTAAGAACAAGCCAACACAAGCTTAACAAACATGCTCAAACATAAGGCATATATGGCAAGTGTACAAGACACAAGGAGAGGGGATACCCTCTCCTATTTAGGACCCCAAAACCACCTTTCCACCACTAAAAATCCTTTGGATTTCAGTGGTAGAAAGGTCATGCAAAGGCTACAACAAGAGCCTAAAGGGATGGCTCAAAACAAGGCCTAACAAGGCCTAAGAGGAGGTGGATCACCCCCAACGAAAAAGTGACCTTAAACAAACAACACAAGGACTGAAAAACTGAAATTTTTGTAGTTTAAAGTTAAGCTTAAAACAGCATGCAAGTAGGCCTAAAAGCTTAAGCAAAAATGGGGGTTTAAAAGGTTAAATGCTCACCCTTGAAGACCCTCTTTAAAGCTACAACTCCAGCAACTTTGCTGAGTTCAAACCAGTCCAAGAACTCCAAAAACAACTTCAAGGGACCTCAGCTCCAAGAGTATGGTGTTTAAGTGTGTGTTTGTGTACAAAAGTGAGACAAAATTACACTTTAAGGCACAAAACAAGAGCAAAATGAAGAAGTATAGATATAGATGATATGTATCACTCAAGCACACTTTTTATGAACCTAAAGGAGGGAGGAGGAGCCTCCCTCTTATAGAGAACAAAAGCTAAAGCTTCTTAAGAAAGCTAAGCTTCAAGGCCATCCCTCCGTACACGTATATGGAGGATGGCTCTAGTGCCCTCCAACTATGCCAGCTGGAGAAAAATATCTCCAAAAAGGTGACAAAAAGCAGCCGACCATTTCAAGTGGTCTCCCAAGAAGACAACTGGTCGGCTAGGGGTAGGAGAAGTCTACACACTGAAAACAAGAAAGTGGTGTGGTGGCCAACCAGAAAAGGTGGCCCAAAGACCAAGAAAGCTAGTTATCCGACCAGAAAACTGGCTGGCTGGAGGAAAAGTGGTCTCCAAGGGAAAAAACTGGTCTCCCACCCTTGTACCACCTTCCAAACAAGGAAAACAAAGTTTGCACCAAAAACAAACCAAAACGGATGCAAGACGAGAGATTGGGATGCAAAACACGTGGCCGAAAGCCTCGAAAGCTAGTCTACGGGCATCAAAAGTGGTCTGTGGCCACAAAAGTGGTCTCCCGGACCACAATGTCCCTCTAGGTAGAGGCAACAAGGTGTGGTTCATAAACCACGCCAAACGGAGAACGTTAAGCAGTCCGGAGACAAGGCGCCCGACCAAAGGCTCCAAAAATTAGAAATTAGTCTCCAAACGGGAAAAGTGGCCTATGATCACCAAAAGTGGTCTACAACCACAAAGAGATGGTCTACAAGACCTCTCCCTCCCTCCAGGAAGAGAAAGCAAGATTCGGTCCACAAACCGAGCCAAAGCACAAAGAGTTCAGAGGCCTGGAGGCAAGGCTCTCAGCCAAAAACTCCGAAACCTCAGAATGAGCACAACATGCACAATCACCAAGCGCTCAATTGATGACGTCTGAGTCTTAAGGTTGGTCAAAAATGGGGTGTCTACACCTGTATCCATTCGTCTTGCATACATAAGAGTTCGGCTCATCATTCTAACCGATGTCAAGATCAAAACCTTTGCTTGAATACGTGTTTTATTCCATATCTTGGATTGAATCAATTGCCATGCTAGTAGCTGAACTTGTTATTTGCATGATTGTATGTCTCACATTAGTCATATTGCATTATTTAAGAGCATGCATGTTTTCTAATTATTTTTCTCTGTATGGCTTGCCTTGGAGTACTAGGTGAGCACTTATTGCTTTAACATGTTGCATTACGTGTCATTGTTGCCCTATCAAGCATGATTCCATGAGGCTAAATGCTTAAGTGATATACCTGTTTGAATTCCTGTGGATGAAGGCTAATTACGAAAATTGGGATAAGATGATTAATGTACATACAAACTCTTTTTTTTTTTCAAGTGATGCATATCAAAAACAATTTTCAAACATGAAATCAAAGCGTTCCAACTTTCGCAAATTAGTCTATACTTGTGTGCAACACATAGTAGTGTTAGTCTAATAATTGGAACAAGAGCATATAATGTAAATAAGAATCACATCATGATTAGTAAAGGTTGATCTTTGATCGGGCGAGTGAGGTGCTCAATTCATGACCTTCCCCTCTCGTACATAAGTTCTTGAGCCGAGACACTTTGGTGATGATGGATAAGTGGCCTTTGGCACGAGTCACGGGTTTCTTAAATTTCTCAAAAATATTTAGGTGGCGACTCTGAAATTTGGCAATGCAGTCCATTTTTGGTATTTTTGATTCAAATTGATTTTCCAAAAGAATTATCGGATTTGGACTCTTTTTGTGTTTTCACTATTTCACATTACACTTATGAAATCAGATTCAGAACCACGGGAGTCCAAACTGTCGGGCTAGTCATATCCGAAAAGAGCACGAAAAGCAAGCTACAGTTTCTAGCAACTCTACTAGGTATTTAGAGAACTTGACTTGAAATTCATGATGTGAAATTTTATCTACCTATATATGTTTTTTTGCATTGCATTTGCATTGTTGCTTTAAGTCACTATGTTTTCCATCTGCTATTCCTGGACGATTTGCGGGTGGCTTGCCTAAAAGCTTGCCAAAAGGCAGACCGGTCATGGGCTCTACCATGTTGGAAACACAACCCTTGGATCTGGATTACCGCTATGCCGTTTGATCCTCCATTCACTTCTCGGTGTTAGGTGTGAGAGGTATATTAGGTAGTCTTGCTGAGGTACCCCTTTTGACCAATCAGCCTAACTGCATATAGTCAGCCTTAGTGACTTTTCAAACATAGGACATGATGCCCTCCTATTTACTAAGCTATTGTGATGCCGTTTGTTTGAATAGTAAAGTTGTTGATCACTCTGAAAGCTAGGACAAGGAAACCCTAACCTCTTATAGGGTGTTTTGAATGCTTTCGTGCAAAATGTGAAACCTTTGGAAATGTGTGATGCAATCCTAGGAGAGTCTTAATCTCAAGGCGATTCCTTTCAAACTTGAAGGTCATATCAGAATCAGAATTTGGGTTAAAATCCAGGGGCTTGTGTTTGATATAGTGGAAAAATATCGGAACCTGAACTAGAGCTGGGGCCAAAAATTGTATCTTGCTTTATTGTGACCAACATACTCGGTGTCTTGATCTGATAGGCATTTGTTTTTAATGCTAGGTTTGTTTGAGCCAAAGAAGGAGCAGTACCTATCTTAACCCATCACAGTCCATCCAATCCTAGAGAAAACGCCACTCAGCAAAGGTCCAGTCTATCTAATCCCCAAAGGCCAACTCAAAAAAGTTTCATCCAATGCCAAAAGACCCACTCTAAAAAGCCCAATCTAGTCAAACATGTCTAGACTAATCCAGTTCAGATACATCAAGTATAACCGGGTCAAAATCCTTGTTAGTCAGCTTTCAACTTACACCCATCCATTTTTCCAATTGCCAACTCAGCAAACCCGTGATGGCTCAAAGTCCAGAAAAAGTTGTGGCCATGATAACGGTCCTAAACCAAGGAATTTCCATGCAGAATTAAACCAGTACTGAAAGACAACGCCCATCTGGGGCATCTACCACACATCCAGCCTCGAACCCCCAGTCGAACTTTGGCCCACCTCCGCCAGTTGAAGAGTTGGGTTGGCCCAAATCCTAGAGAAGGGTTGTCTTAAGCTCGAGTTTTTAGACCACTGGTGCAGCCCAATGAGGGGCTTTTTTCCCTAGATATTAATGATCTTAACCCGACCTTGTTAAAAGTTGCTAACCTTGAGAAGCAATTCAAAAAGGCATAGGGAATTAGCTCCATTCTTGATATTGAGGATAAGTACACCGAGGCTGCCATAAGTCTCCCAGACAGATTCAAAATGCCACACATCGACCGTTTTGACGGGTCTGGAGATCCTATGGTACATATCTGGCTTTTCTTGGATGTCCTGAAACTGATGGATCTAACTAAGCCTCAGAAACTCTCTTTGTATAGAAGAACCCTGTCGAAGTATAGCAACCACTTGGTATGCCAAGTTGGAGGATAAAATGAAACAGAACTGGGAAGATTTGGCTGAGGCATTTGTCAATCAATATTCTTACAATACCCAAATTGAAATGACCACCCAAGAGCTTGAAGCAACCCACCAGAATCCTAAAAACCTTTTGCGGAATTTATTGCAAGGTGGAGAGAAAAGGTAGCATAAATGATAGATCAACCTTTTGAGAGGGACCAAGTGCGGATAGTGGTGCAGAACCTTGAGCCAGATGTGTTACAAAAGTTAATAGTCACTCCACTGTTCACTCTCAAAAATTTGCATGAGTTAAGGATTCAAATTGAGAGTGCATTCAACAAAGGGATTATTCCCAGAACAAGCGAATGAACAACGAGTGTGTTTTTCAGGAGTACTAATGCTAGTAGTAGCACCATTCCCAAACTCACTAAAATCAATACTGTTGCCACTTCTAAAACTACCGACCCTTTTGCCAATACCAACCTACAAACAGCCAGCCCAACCCGAGCTTAAGGCAGAACTTTCACCCCCTCCATATGAGTCTAACTACCACACTAAAAGTCCTGATGGAAAAAGGGTATCTCAAACCCCTTTATCACCATCCTCATCCTAAACCACTACTTGCTAGACATAACCCCACCAAATACTATGCGTACCATCAGCAGTGCGGTCATGGCACCGATCGTTGATACCGCCTTCGTCATGATGTTCAGAATCTCATCGATAACCTGATGATAGCTCTGCCTCAAGAGCCTAATGTTACCACCCATGCACCTCCCATCTATGACCAATACCTCATCCTCACTTTAACCTCATCCGTACAATACCTCCTACATTCAACCCCAGTATATATATCACTCCATCTTTTTTGCCCAAGCCAGAGGTGTTCATTGTTGAAAGTACCAATTTGTGCATGATAGATACACCATCACCGGTTCGGACACACCAAGAACGCCAAATGGCCGAACCCACTACTGTTGAGATGTTGAGAATGATTGAAGACCTTCAAGGAATGGTGGAAGATTTAATCTTTAGGGTTTCGACCCCATCAAAGGATTCTCCAATCTTGGGACAAGCTAAGAGTGGAATGGGCCAACCCAAAATTGATACGAAGATGAAGATTGGTGGTGATAATAGAAGGGTAACCCAATTGGACACAATGTTCAATCCAGATATAACTGTCCGAGTCTTTGGCGAGGCTGAAGCAAGTAGCAAGAATGAGTCTTAGGTAACTATTGATCCTTGTGCATATCTCCGATGGGTTGTCAAAGTTCTAAAGACCAAAGGCCTGAACAAATGGCAAGTCTTTGCAATTGTTGAAGGGGTTGTGGATGAAACTTTCCCCACTCAAAACACCAATGCTTAAAGTGAAGGTTACTATGAATGAATTCAATGAGAAAAGCCAGGTTGTTGGTATTTTGAGTCACAGGTTGGCAAACAAGGGAAGGTCAAACAATGAGGAGAGATGCTTTACCAGAAACACCCATCCTGATTCTAGTCCCAAGCCCATAAATACCTAGCCAACACCTGTCAATCCCTTTGCCAATGTTTCTAAACTTGATGCTTCCTACTCCCAAAAACGAACCTTCGCCCATCTCCATACGAGTCCAACCTGTGCATTGAAGGTACTGATAAAGAAAGGGTATTTGAAGCCGCTCAATCCTCGACCTCTCCCTAATCCTGTCTCACATGGACATGACCCTACCCAATATTGCACAATCTGTCAGCAGTACGGTCAACATGCTGATCGTTGCTTTTGCCTTCGCCATGAAATTCAAGACTTGATTGACAATAAGGTCATCACCCCACCAAATCCCAAAGATGTCAATAAACCTCTCCCTGACCG
Organism: Camellia oleifera; assembly: GCA_022316695.1. NCBI lineage: Eukaryota > Viridiplantae > Streptophyta > Magnoliopsida > Ericales > Theaceae > Camellia > Camellia oleifera. The sequence goes on from CM039311.1 coordinate 32,038,607, forward strand.
CAATAGGTTGCCACCCCATGACATAAATCACATCCAAGGCTTGCCAACAACCAACCTTGACCCTAGCCGGCACGGTCAAAGAGATGTGTGGGGACATTCGGGGTAATTGTGAGGTTGAATCTATGAGATCCTACTAGGTGTGGATGTTAGTATTGCTGAATTAAAGGTAGGTTTGGACCCTCCCATGGGCTACTTGAAGTTGTTTTGAATTCTGCAGATGGACTTGGAGAGTGGAAACCCCTTTTGTCTCAAGGGTACTAATTTTGTTTTGAGTTGTTTTCTTGTAAATAGTTGAGTTGGGAGCTTTATTTTCGTTGTCTTTTCTTGTGTTGCTACGTCAGTTGAGTCTCTTCCTTTGAGTTGCTCTCTTGTATCCTCAGGTCTTTGTTGTTTTCAATAAGAAAGCATGAGTCAAGTTTTTGATCATTTTGTTGTGCCTACAGTAATGCATATGTGACCTTTTAAAAAATAGAAAAGCTTTAACAAATTTTTGTTTTAATGAGATTCCGTTAATAAGTGTGAGTGTTGAGAAGGATCGCCCAAATGGTTTTAGTGAATTCTGACTTATCAGCGCGAAGTCCTTCATGATCTCAAAAGTTTAAGTTGCTTCTTTAGTTGTTTCTTCTACAAAATTTGCAAAAATAGATTCAGAATTGTGCGTGGTATTCTGCATTGTCCTGGGGATGCTCTTCACTTTTAGGCGATCATTTTGGCAAGCACAAGATGACTTTCAGACCTCACAATCATAGAATTTCTCCCCCTGGTGTTTTCATTATTTCAGAAAGAAATGGATAAGCAAAGCCAAAAAACAAGAAAAAGGAAAAGAAGGAAAAGAAAAAAGGACAAAGAAGAAAAAGAAAGGAAAAAAAAAAGAAAAAAGAAAAAAGAAAAAAGAAAAAGGAAAAAGAAGTCAACCATCAAGCCAGGGGTATTCATTGGAATAAAGTCCAATCAACTGTGAGAAATGAAACTTTTGTCTAAATCCAAGGAAGCCAATGTGAGGAAGTACCACATTGCAAGAAGAACCAACTCTGAAAATGAAGCAAAAGAAAAAAAAAAGAAAACATGCATATGAGAATGAAGAACCAAACTCAAATAAAGTTGAAGCCAATTCCCGTGCAAGGGCAAGGATGACTATTGATCAAATTCACCACAAGTGTTGTAACGCTACCCTTGAGAGGCTTACTAGGCCGAAAATTCGAAAGGGAAACCTAGGCAAAAGTTAGAGCATGAAAAATGAGAAATCAAATAAATAGAGTTCGCAAGGTTGAAAACCCCGAAGGGGCGACTTTGGTAAAAGTTATAGCACAAAAGGAGAGTGTCAAAACCCGAGTGAACCTTAGCCATGAACTACGTTGACCTGATTTCCATTCTTGGGATACGTAGGCTACTTCATCATGAAGTTCGGTCTCAACCATATCCATCTTGTTCGTCTCGACCCAATCATCTTGCCCGATTCACATCGTCAACTTCACATCAATCCATGAGCTACACTGACTATTGTGCATATCACATACTTGATTTGCGAAAGAAGGAACTAGCTTAAATCAACAAGTAGAGAAATTTTCAATACTTGAACTTATCAGTTGAATCTCTAACTTGAGCAAAAAAGGAATAAAAACTCGGGTTTTGCGAAATTGAGTTCTAAAGGGAACATAAGTAATACTAGGGGCACTATGAATGATCAATTACCTTGAGTCTTTTTTTATAATTTTGGGTTAGATGTGAGTTCTGTTGTATCATGCCTAGTATTTGTTTCAATATGTGATCTTCATCGAGTCACCATAACGCATCTGTCGTTCAAAAGCACTCTACATCGAGTCACCATAACGTGTCTATCATTCAAAAGCGCTCTTCATCGAGTCACCATAGTGTGTTTGTCGCTTAAAGTTCAATAGAGTGGCATGGTCAAAATTCCATACACGAATGTTCGCTCCAACTCAAAAACAAGTCCATATGTGGAATTTATAAACAAACTGAGAGTGCCCATACAAGGGGCCTCGCATTGATGATCATTGCAAAGTGCATATGACGAATCCTTCATTGCTTTAGAGGAGACTAGAGTAAGTTCTAAACATGCCAGGACAGAAAATGAGCATGAGTCTAATCAGTTGGCAACTGTTCTAGGATCTAATGATCACCATCACACGTGCCGGCATGATGTTGAAAAAAGGTGGCCAGTGACTGGACACTAGGGGCAATTTTTAGTACATCTGATCGGGCCATCCATCGAACAAGGGGCATGAACCCAACCAGTGGCCAAGGACTGGACATTAGGAATAATTTTCAGTACATCTGATCGGGCCATCCATCGAACAAGGGGCATGAACCCAACCAGTGGCCAATGATTGGAAACTAGGGGTAATTTTTAGTGCGCCTGATTGGGTCATCAATTGAACAAGGGGCATGAACCTAACCTTTCTTTCGATCCGCTCGAAGCCACTTGTTGGGCACTTTGCCCTGGATTAGGATAGCTCACCCCCATGATGATTCTGATATGATTCAGCTTTCAAAAGTTGTCTCTGACCATTTCAAAACTCTCTTGGGATTGCCATCTTCCCTCTGATTAATACATGTGCTTTATGCATACATGCTCATACACTCTGGTTGATTTGAACTACGTGATTGGTTGCTCTTGCTCTTGACTTTGTTTTGCACTTAACAGAGTTTTGTCGAGTTGCCTCCCTTTGTGTGACATTTCAAATAAGTTGTGGCAAGTTTCCTTACACTCATTTCATAAGGTACATGACGCATTACTCGGAGTACTGCTCATTTCCTTCTACATACCCTACATCGTACTATTTTGTGCATGCACTTTGAGTTTGCACTGTTTTGTATATTCACCTTGTGTCACACTGTTTTGTGCACCTTGCATCGCACTGTTTTGTGCATTTATACATCTTCACTTTGTATCGCACTATATTGTGCATCTTGTATCGTACTATTTTGTGCATCTTCCATCACACTATTTTGTGCATTCATACATCTGTCCCTTGTGTTGCACTGCTTTGTGCACCTTGAGTTCGCATTGTTTTGTGCATTCACTTTGTATCGCACTATTTTCTGCACCCTATATCGCACTGTTTTGTGCACCTTGCACCGTACTATTTTGTGCATTCACCTTATATCGCACTGTCTTGTACAACTTGTATCGCACTGTCTTGTACAACTTGTATCGCACTGTCTTGTGCACCCATATTACATTGTTTTGTGCACCCTGCATTGCACTGTTTTGTGCATTTATCTTTTATCACATTGTTTTGTGCACCTTGCATCACACTGTTTTGTACATTCGTCTTATATCGCACTGTTTTGTGCACCTACAACGCTGTTTTGTGCACCTTGTATTGCACTGTTTTGTGAACCCCATATCACACTATTTTGTGCACCTTGCCTCACACTGTTTTGTGCACCTCACCTACATTGTCTTGTGCACTCATTGGGTCTAGGAGACCTTAAATCCTCTGAAGGTGCAATTCTTTTGGTGTTTGTCATGCCTGAATGGCTTCAGGTGGTTTGGTATAGCCACGTCGATGTGTTTGTAATGAGTTCCTAGGAGATCAATTGGGATGATGGAAACTAGAGTTCGAATGGCGACACCCAGAATGCAAAGGCTTGGAATTTCTGAGACTAAAGTCTAGTTTAAATACCCAGGGGTGTATCCTCGGCTTGAAATTTGTATAGCAGCCCTATAGGTTGAGGTAGCTTGTGTGCGCCTCAATTCTGGATACTGAACCAACCTAGTCTATCACCCTGTTGGAGAATAAGGAAAGTTACAAACATAGCCAGGGAGAAAAGTAGTACTCATGGTTTGGAAGCGCAAGATGAAAGAAGAAGAAGAGGGAAATCCCCAGCAGCATAAGGTGAGTCATCGCCAATTTCCCCTATAAGGTACTTTCACTTCCTAGCTACACATCGCATTGTATTATCTATTACATCTATCGAATTACATATAGAATTTATTGCATGCATCTACGACATCATACCATTTTCTTGCCTGCATCCTTTCCATGTTAAGCTTAGTTTGGCATGGGCTCATACCTTTCTCTCATTGAAATATGGGTATGTCATGTGTAAGTACCCATGCTGCCCTAAGACCAGTATTGAGGGTGTCAGCACCTTTTCTGTGTTAGACGTGGTCTGCTTTGTGCCCATGCCTTTTATGGGTAAGATGTGGTTCAGCCTATGGCCCTTGTTCACTTCATCCATTGAATTCATTGCATCATACTTTATCTTGTTGCATTCAGCATTTAGGATTACTATCTTTCCCCAGCAGATAATTCCATACTTATATCATGCTACCCAATTACTTGTACTTTTTCTCTTTCTACGAAAAACATAGTTTTACAGGCGCTCACACCCCGTTCACATTAAAACATGGTTCTGTTATGTGCAAGCATCAATGCTACGCTGAGGCCAGTATTGAGGATGTAGGCACTTAGCCTACGTTAGGGATCGTTTGGCTCGTGCCCGCACTTCTTTTCTATATAAAACGTAGTTTGATTTGCATCTTCATTCCTTTATGATATTTGTGTGGTAAGCATTGCTCGTGGCTTAGATTGCTGATATTGTATATCATTTGCATTATTTTGTCACATCGTGTATCATTTTGCATTTGCATCCTGCCCCTAAACTACGCTGGTTTGATTCTTTGCAAAGGGATACGTAGGCAACCCTCGGATTCAACCAACTGCATCGACATTTTGTTTGTTTGCCCAAGTCTTACGGCCTTGTCAAAATGGGTCATCTTCGGGTTTTGACATTCACTCACGTCATTTCATGACTTTGAGCTCTGTCAAAGAGGGGCAACTGTAGACACCCCATTTTTGACCGCCCTTAAGACTTGGGTGCTTTATTTCAAAAGCCCAAAGACGAAAGTTACACTATGCAATCTTGTGAATTCTCAGCAAAGAAATTTGGATTTAAGCTCTTATCCCAACCTTACTTCCCATTTTGGCCAAACTATTTTAGACCTTAAAACCCTCTTTTTCAAAATATTTTTCCAAATGTTTCTACGATGTTCCGAGACTTGTATTTCATTTAAAATATTGCCATTTTCAGTAAATTGAGTAAGGATAAAGTGGAAATAAATGGAAGAGAGGTGAATTCTTTGAAAAATCTTTAAAACATTTTATTTAGAGGTTTGGAGTTTGAGGAAATAGGTAGGGAGGGAAGAAAACTACTTTAGGAAGGTTGGGAATCAATCCGTTAAGATAGAAATCAGAAGCCTTCCCTAAATTAGGCATATTTCTTTTCACACTTAGAATTTAGATTTGAGGCTACCACCATTGGAAAGTAGACTTTTGGGGCTTCAATTTGGACTCAAAATTACCCAAAATCGAGCCCAAATGGGGGAGATATGCCCGTTTGAAGTCGGGCTTGAATGCAAAATTTTGGACTCGACTGGGTCCATTTAGAATCGACCGTTCCAAATTTAGACCTGGTCAGGTCTCAATGAAAACATTTCCAGAGTTTCTTTTTAGGCCCGGCCATGTGTTTTGGGCCCCGGTCGGGTCTCAATGGCAAGAAACATGACAGCCGGTGAGAATTCACCAACTATTGTTTTTTGAAGGTATTTTTGACCATTTTGGCTCAAATTTTATAAATAGACCCCCTATGTAGACACCCCATTTTTGACGGCCCTTCAAGACTTGGACATTCTTCCAAGTACATCCGATGATGAGTCTGTTTGCTCGCCAAGCGCTCAAAGTCCTCCAGCGGAACGCCACAACTTTGAGCCTTCCAAACCCTGCATCCACTTTGTCTCATTTTTGGACCATGCCTTGGTCTTTCTATCCTGCAATCTCTGGTGGCCTGTCGGCCATCCCTGGAGGTTGTCGGCCATTATTTCTTGTCTGTCGGCCATTGATGTGCCTTGCCAGTCATCAATGATGCTTTGTCGGCCATCACTGATGGCCGGTCGGCCACCAGTGTTTTCTGCAGATATTTTATGCCATCTGTGCCAGCTGTTTGCACAGATGCTTGCATCTGTCCACACGTGGTGTATTGGATGTCCTTGTATAGATTTCATGCTTTCTATATATAGGGACCCTCTCTCTCATGTTTGAGGGTTAGAAAAATTTTAGACTCAAAATTTTCCTCTCTCTACAATTCTATCTCTCTTTCTCTACAATTTCTCTACACTTTTGCCTACTTACACTACACCCTTTCCTATATTTTCTTAACCAAATTTGATCACCTTTGAGCTGAGGTTCCTTGGGGTCTTCTTGTAGCTTTTAAAGTTAGTTTTGGCATGAATTGTTGTCTAGAGTCACCTTTCTCCTCAAGAGGTATAATATTTGCTTTGTTAGCTGACTTTGCATGCTTGTTTTCCTATCTTTTTCTCACTATTTTTAAGTTGTTTTTGGGTTATAAAAACTCTGTTAAAGTGGGCTAAAATTTTTGGTTTGAAGCCATTTTAAGGTAGGGGGTGATTCACCCTTCTTTGTACCTTGTTTGTAAGGTTTTCCCACTTGTGTTTCCCACTTTCAAACTATCATTTTTCAAGCTTTTAACCACTGAATTTTAGAGCTTTTCAATGGTGAAAATCATGTTATGAAGTCCAAATTTTGAGGGGTTAGCCTCTTCTCCTTGTGTCTTGTTTGCTAGCCTAGTTGGTGCCATGCTTTAGCTTATTTTGGTAGCTTGTTGTAGCTTAATTCCAGCATGTTTTACCCTCTGTTTTAGGCTATTTTAACTCTGTTTTGGGTTGGTTGTTGCATTTGAGTCTTGTATTGCATAGTTGTAATGTAATAGTCCTCACAAGTTTGGTGTTTTAGGCCTTTAGACACCACTTGATTACATGTTTTTGTTGTTTTTCACACTTAATTTCGGCACTAATCATCTCTGCAACCTCTCTCCTTTCTTGGCTTTTAATTTTTCTTTGAAAGTGGTTTCAAATCACTTGTTTGCCAAAGTGTAAAATTGAGGTTTCATACTTAATGGTTTAATCCCTTAGAGAGTTCATTACCAACGGTATGATACTTCTTTCATACCCAAAGCAACTTTTGTTTTGAGCTCTCTTTTCATTAGAGGACTTTAATTCACCTTTGGACTTAATTGGATTAAAGAATGGTTGGTAAGTCAAAAAGAGTAATTAAAACTTGGGATTAAAAGTGAGCAAGATAATAACTTGTGTGTTGTGTGTTCAATCGGACGTTAATTGAACACAAGGAAAATTGGGACATTTCATACTCAAAGTGATGAAATGTGTCAAGTTTCTTAGGTCTCCATTGCCCTTGATCATGTATGATAGGGTGATGGGTCTTGTGTGTCTCATTTTGCATTTATCGAACTTGTACATCTTGAATCACAAGCCATCATGCAATGAAATTGCTTAAGTTGGTGGTTTGTGGCTTAAGTTCGTCACTCCTTGGATTTGCTCATGAAAAGAAGGGGTGAATTGTGCAAACAATCGGTGAGAATGCCTTCATTTTGCTCTATTTGTCCTTTGTTGCAACAAGATGAAACAGTGTATTAGTGGCCGGCAAGACACCATCCATGGCCGGTAGGTGGCCGATAGAGCACCATTGATGGCTGGTAGGCCACTTCCATGGCCGACAGGTGGCTGGCAAGCTTTACCAATGGCCAGCTAGCCATTGATTCAAATCTCAATAGAATGTTGGTAAGGCTCAGCAAAATTGTTTCGTAAGTGTTCAATTGTGCATACAGAGGCTTTCGGGACTCAAACAGTGGTCATTTCCCGAGGCAGAATAGTTAAGTACTTAGTTTAATTATTAGTTGCAATTGTTTTGTAATTATTTAATTAGGTAGTTAGCTAATTAGTTCATTTGTTGTTGTAATAATTGGTTAATTAGTTTAGCTAGTTATTTATTTTGGTTTGTAATAATTAGCTTAGTTAGCTTAGCTTAATTAGCTTAGCATAGTTATTCATTCGGACTCTCCTCCGTGAGAGCGTGATGTAATAATGTGCATATCTTCCAACCGCACGTCTTTCGCCCTTTTATTTAATTGCTTTTGATGGTAAGATTAGGGACATATTTTAATTAGCATACCTTATGCTTGCATTCATTTATCTTGTCTTGCATGCACCCAAGGCTAGGCGCATCATTCTAACTACATTGTCATTTCAATACTTCTTTGAATACGTGCTTAGACCGAATGTCTTGAATCGATCCATATGCCATATTAGTAGCAGAGCTTATTAGTTGCATATTGCCTGTGTTGCATTAGATATCTTGTATAGTTAGGAATCATGAATTTTTTTTCTAACTCTTTTGTTTATCTTAGCTTGGAGTACTAGTTGAGTTTTTAGCGCTTTAGCATACTTGCATGAGTGTGAGTGATTACCATTACTAGCATGCTTGCTATGAGGCTAAGTGTTTATTTGTTAAACTACTTGAGTGCCTGTGGATGAAGGCTTGTTGTTTGAATTGGAACGATTCAACGAATGTATGTTTAAGCCCACTACGTCTAGTGGCAAATTCACAACTTTAAGCTCACTTTGTTGAGTGGAAAATTCGCAAACTTTAAGCCCACTTGAGGTGGCAAAATCAAACTATTTTCAAAAAACAAACATGAAATTGAATTATTCTAATTTGAGCAAACTAGTCTATACTTGCGTGTGTGCATCACATAGTAAAGTAAAGCTAGCCTAAATAACCAGAATAACAACACATAATATTGATAAAAAAATCATATCATGATTAGTAGTGGCTAATCTTTGATCGGGCGAGCGGGGGTGCTCAATTCATGACATTCCCCTCTTATACCTAAGTTCTCGAGTTGAGGCAACTTTGGTGATGACGGACACGTCGCCTTCGGCACGAGTTATGGGTTTCCTAAATTTTTCCAAAATAAAATATTTAGGTGGCGACTCTGTATCTGGCAAAGCAGTCCAATTTTGACATTTTTGATTCAAAAATCAATTTTCCAAAAGATTTGTTGGATGTGGAATCTTCGGTGATTATCAATTTCACATTGCACTTGTGAGATTAGATTCAAAACCGCAGGAGTCCGAACTGTAGGGCTTCTTTCAAACTTTCGAAAGGGGGTCCGAAAAAGTTAAGCTACACCATGGATTCAGATTTTGAGGTTAGAAGATTTTCCTAAGGGCTTTGAGGGAGATTGAGACCTAAAACTATCCTCCTTGCTTACTTTGATCTTCAAACATTCTTGAACAATACATACACAATACATACACCATTAGAGCTTGTTCTTGAAGCTTTTAGCTAGAGTTTCAAACGACATTTCAAAGACTTGAGGGTATTTTGAATCAAGTTGGTTTAACTGCAAGCATCCTCTCTTTTAAGAGGTATAACTTTTGCATCTTCTTCCTTATTTCCGTTTTACTCTTTTCCTATCTTTTCCTTGCTTTATACATTGTTTTGGGACTGTTTTGTGGGCTTAAATTTGTGATTTAAAAGCTACCAAGGATGGAGGGGTTAACCACCCTTCCTTGAACCTTATTCCAAGCTTATATCCTTATGTTTCCCACTTATTTCTCTAAATTTAGCCACGGTTTTGGGGTTTTTTTTGGACTATTTTCATTAGCTAAAATATGGTTTAGAAGTCCTAAAAATGGAGGGTTAGCTACCCCTCCTTAGCTTTGCTTACTAGCTTTGTATATCTTTGTTTTTGTCTATCTATTGTGCTCTTTTAACATGGTTTTAACTACTATTTTTTACACTTTAAGGGCTATTTTAGGGCTGTTTTAATTCATTTAAATAGTTTATGCTTTGAATACTTTGCTTGTTGTGTTGTAAGTCCTCATGGCTTCGATTGTTTAGGCCTTAGACACCGACCCATTCGAGTTAATAGCTTTTCTTTGATTAGTTTTCATGTCAAGAGTCTCATTCTAATAATCAACCTCGCATAACCATTTTTGCAATCTCCCTCTTTTTTTTTCTTTTGTTTGAGAGTTATTTCAAAAGATTGATGGTTATTCAAGGCATGAGAAAGAGAGCTATGCTCAATGGCTTAATCTCTACGGAGGTTTATCGTCAATGTATAGTCTCCCTTTCATGCTATGGATCACTTCTTGTTTGACATTTCTTCTCATTTAGTGGACTTAAATATCACTTTGGACAAAATAGTTAAGTAATGGAATGGTAAGTCAAAAGGGATTAATAAAATTGGCTTAAAATCAATGAAACCAACCTAAAGAAAATGTTTAGAATTGGTTGGATTCGACCGAACTTTATGTCGGATCCATCACTTCAAGAATTGTCACTTATCAGTCCATGATATTTTGACAAAACTTAAGGTGTGTCTATATCCCTCTTTGAGCCTCTATGATGAGAGATACGGGTGATCATCTTTATTGCATTTATTAATTGTTTTATCCAAATTGTGTTCAAAGTCGTCAAGCCATTAACTTGTGCCTATTGACAGTTTCAGACTCAAATTCACTCTTCTCTTCAGTTTCATGATAGAGGGGAGCAGAAGATACAAAAATGGTTTAAAGTTTCTTTGTCTGTACTGTTTTCACCCCAAAAGCACAAACACAGATTTTTACAAGAAATTAGGGTACCACCAGCGTCATTTGGACTCGGTCGAGCCTCATTAAGGACTGGCTGGGCTCCACTGTTTGGTAAACAGAATGCTTTTGGCAGAAATAGTGGGCAGTGGCTGAGGGTGGAACAGAGCAGTCTGGGTAGATAGAGCAGTTTTTGAACATTGTCTTCATCAGCGCGCATGCGATCTTTGTGAATTCTTATTATTGTAATTGTTGTCAATAGTTGTAATTATTGTAATATCATTCTTATAATAAATTAGATAGTTGGTTAGCTATTTATTATTCATTCAGATTTGTAATGATTGGTTTAATCCGGACACTTGGACACTTATTCAGACCCTCTTACACAAGGCCAAAATATGTAATAATTGTGTATGTGTTCCAATCCCTATTTATTTCTCCCTTTTATTTATCTGCTTATGATGGTAGAATAGGGCATCATGTTTTCTTAGCTTTTTTTGTGATTTGTATCCATTCGTCTTGCATATATAAGAGTTCGCCTCAACATTCTAACCAATGTCAAGATCAAGATCTTTGCTTGAATATGTGTTTTATTCCATGTCTTGGATTGAATCAAATGCCATGCTAGTAGCCGAACCTGTTATTTGCATGATGTATGCCTCACATTATTCATATTGCATTATTTAAGAGCATACATGTTTTCTAATTATTTTGCTCTGTTTGGCTTGCTATGGAGTACTAGGTAAGCACTTATTGCTTTAGCATGTTGCATTGCTTGTCATTGTTGCCATGTCAAGCATGATTCCATGAGGCTAAATACTTAAGTGATATACTTGTTTGCATGCCTGTGGATGAAGGCTAATTGCTAAAATTGGGATAAGATGATTAATGTACATACAAACTCATTTTTTTCAAGTGACGAGTATCAAAAACAATTTTCAAACAAACATGAAATCAAAGCATTCCAACTTTTGCAAATTAGTTTATACTTGTGTGCAACACATAGTAATGTTAGTCTAATAATCGAAACAAGAGCATATAATGTAAATAAGAATCACATCATGATTAGTACAGGTCGATCTTTGATCGGGCGAGTGGGGTGCTCCATTCATGACCTTCCCCTCTCGTACCTAAGTTCCCGAGTCGAGACATTTTGGTGATGACGAATAAGTGGCCTTTCGCACGAGTCACGGGTTTCCTAAATTTCTCAAAAATATTTAGGTGGCGACTCTTAAATCTAGAAATGCAATCCATTTTTGGCATTTTTGATTCAAATCGGTTTTCTAGAAGAATTGCCGAATTTGTACTCTTTTTGTGTTTTCATTGTTTCACATTGCACTTGTGAAATTAGATTTAGAACCACGGGAGTCGAAACTGTAGGGCTAGTCGTATCCGAAAGGAGCACGAAAAGCAAGCTACAATTGTGCAACTACCAAAAACAATGTTGTAGACTCAATAGACTCGCCCAGATGCAAGTCAAACTCCCTAATAGCACCCAACATCTCCCATTACCGGATGACAATACAAGCTACGCTGCTAATAGATTTTCTACTCAATACATCAGCCACAACATTGGCTTTTTCCAGATGATAATGTAATGCAAAGTCATAATCTTCTATGAACTCCATCCACCTCCTCTGCCTCAGATTCAAGTCTTTCTGTGTAAACAGATAATTCAGACTCTTGTGATTAAAAAATACTTCAAACTTCTCACCATACAAATAATGCCTCCAGATCTTTAAGGCAAAAATCACCACCACTAACTCTAGGTCATGAGTAGGGTAGTTCCTCTCATGTGTCTTCAACTGCCGTTAGTCATAGGCCACTACCTTCCCCTCTTGCTTCAATACACAACCCAAACCTTCCCGTGAAGCATCACAATACACCAAACAGCCCAAATCCCTCTCCGGAATACTCAATACTAGAGCAGTGGTAACTCTAACCCTAAGCTCTTGAAAAGACTTCTCACAAGTCACATTCCACACAAACTTAACTCCCTTCCTCGTCAGTCTAGTTAACGGTGAAGCCAATCTAGAGAAATCCCTTACAAACTAACAATAATACCAGGCCAACCCCAAGGAATTACGAATCTCAAAAGCATTCTTAGGTTGTTCCCAATCTTGCACTGCCTCTATCTTGGATGAATCTACAGCCATCCCTTTCCCGGATACAACATGGCCTAAAAACTTAACTTCCCTCAACCAGAATTCACATTTCCCAAACTTAGCATATAGTTTATGGGCTCTAAGCAACTCAAGTACCACTCGCAAGTGTTCCTTGTGCTCCTCCTCAGAGGGTGAGTAAATCACGATGTCATTTACAAAGACGACCACAAAATTGTCTAGGAACTCATCTAAGATCCGATTCATCAAATTTATAAATACAGCTGGTGCATTGGTTAGCCCAAAGGGCATCACTAGAAACTTGTAATGGCCATACCGTGTACGAAATACTGTCTTCGGGATATCCTTCTCCCTTACTCTCAACTGGTGATAACCCGATCTCAGGTCTATCTTAGAGAAACAACAAGACCCCTTCAACTGATCAAACAAATCATTTATACGAGGCATTGGGTACTTGTTCTTAACAATTACCTGGTTTAACTTTTGGTAATCTATACAAAGTCGCAACGCACCATCTTTCTTTTTGGATAAAAGAGCCAGTGCTCTCCAAGGTGAAGTACTAGGGCAAATGAAACCCTTATCTAATAATTCCTAGAGTTGAATATTCAACTCACTCAACTCAGCGGGTGCAAATCTATACGATGCTATGGAAATCGGTGCCGTACCAGGCACTAAATCAATAGAGCGCTCGATTTCTCGACGAGGTGCCAAACTAGTAAGATTCTTGAAAAAATGTTCGGTTATTCACAAACCACTCTTGGTAACTCAACTCGGACTTCGTTACACTTAGTACTCAAGAAGTTGGCAAGAAAGCAACTAAGCTCACTCCGCCTACGTGAATCATACACCGATGATAAGACTCCATCCACCCGGTTCCCAAGAAATAAAAGCAATCACTGCCCAAGGTACATATAGTAACCCTTTGACGGTAGCAGTCTATAACAGCCCGATAGGATGATAACCAATCCATAACCAATATAACATCAAAACTAAACATATCAATCAACACAAATGCAAAAGGAAGTCAACAACCGGTAACCTCTATGTCACAACCTCGGCACCCCTCCTTCAAAATAACCTCACCACCCCCCCTCCCGTTGATTTGGGTCATCCATTGTTGTACTTATGGACACGTGTATGGATGAGGTTAAAAGGAAGTCACACCCAGGCCCAGGTGTGAATGGTGTGAGTACTTTTGATTCCTTTGCCAGATAGTGCTATACACGTGTCACGTTTTTGGTGGTTTGCATGGTTGTAAAGTAAATATTCTTGCAGAATGATAGACATAAAGCAAAGGCTGGAAAATGATTATGCTTTTGAATTATTTTGAATAGGGAATCTTCGTCCTTATGCTATTTATTTGGTACCAGAACACATTGGATGGCATAGAGGAATATGCTTTTGAAGTGGGATAGCTATTGTGGTGAAGTTGTTTTCTGGTACCTTGTTTCGTCCCTCATTTTCAATCTTTCTTTTTTTTTTGATTGTTTTGTTATACAATGTTGTACTCCTTATAAGAGTATCCCGAGAATTACGGGCAGTTCACTCAAATGTGTGTAGATCATTTTTTGATGTAGCAAATAGGACTGTGGGAAGAGTGGCGGTAGTCAGCTTCGGCGAAGTTTGTTCGTTGGTACGAGGAGCAGAGGGAAAAAATATCAAAGCTAAGGTGTCTAAACAGAAGGGTTAGCAGAGGTAAGATAATCTGCAGAATTTGTAGGATACAAGATTTGAAGTGTTTTATAAAAAATGGAAGGAGGGATGACCAGCTAGTATCAGACTCCCCATGCGTACTGCCGGTCAAGGACACTGGCGGCTAGTGGATATAAGCATAGTTACCGTGGTCGTGCACCTTTTAAGGTGGTGTACATTCGCAGACAGTATGTGTGGGCTCGACTTTTTCGCGCTCCCTTTTGGAGAGCTCGAATTGGTCCTACAGTTCGGACTCCTGTCACAATTTTGAGTCTAATCTCACAAAGTGTAATGTGAAACTGATAAACACCAAAGAGTCCAATCCTGCAAATCATTTTGGAAAATCGATTTTAAATCAAATAATGCCAAAATTAGAATGCTTTGCCAGATTACAGAGTCGTCACCTAAATATTTTATTTTGGGAAAATTTAGGAAACCTTGATTTGTGCCAAAGGCCACTTGTCCATCATCACAAAAGTTGCTTCGGCTCGGGAATTTTGGTAGAAGATGGGAAGGTCCTAAAATGAGCACCCCCGCTCAACCAATCAAAGATCGGCCTCTACTATCATGATATGTTGTTTTATAAACCTCATGTGTTCTTATTCTGGTTATTATCTAACTTTACTATATGATGCACACAAGCAAGTATAGACTAAAATAGCAAGAATTGGAACATTTCAACTCATGTTTGTTTTCGAAAATGGTTTGAATTTGCCACCCTCAAGTGGGCTAAAACGTGGATTTGCCACCTCAAGTGGGCTTAAAAACATGATCTGCCACTTCGCAAAGTGGGCTTAAAACTCACATTTGTTGAATTGTTCCAATTCAAGCAACAGAGCCTTCATCCACAGGCATTCATGCAGTTTAGCAAATAAGCACATAGCCTCATGGCAAGCATGCGAAACATGGCAATATGGCGATCACACTCATGCAAGCATGCTAAAGCATAAAACTCACCGAGTACTCCATGCCAAAACAAAAACTAGTTCGAAATATGCATGATCCTAACTATGTTAAGTGTCTAATGCAAGACATGCAATAATGCGCTAAATAGGCTCGGCTACTAATATGGCATATGATACAATTTGATTACATGCTTTGAAACACGTATTCAAATAAGTATTGAAATAACGATGCAGTTTGAATGATGCACCAGGCCTCGGTGCATGTAATACGAATGAATGATATGACATGCAAGCATAAGGTATGCTAATCGAAATGTCCCTAATCTAACCATCGAAAGTGGATAAATAAAAGGGAGAAAGACGTAGGGTTGGAAGACATGCACACACGCACGCACACTTATTACAACATTATGCCCTCGCGAAGGAGGGTTCGAATGAATAAGCTAATTAGCTATGCTAATTAAGCTAACTATTACAAACCAAAACTAATTAACTATTCTAGCTAATTAGTACAACAATTGGAACTAATTAACTAACTTATTCTAAGCTAATTAATTACAACAAAACAAATTAAGCTAATTAATTACAACACTTGCATGAATGAATTAGCCAACTTATTCTAAGCTAACAAAAGCGACTAAATGGCTTTGAGGGAGAGGGATGCATGCATGCTCGGTTGATCCACCCGAAAATGCCATTACCTTGCCATCGGATGCCTCTGTTTGCACTCATTTGATCACTGAAAGTTGTGCCAACTTCCAGAATGCCTCTACTCCAACTCAGGAGCACATTTGTGTAAATTTTCCCAAGTGGCCGGTCGGCTACAAAAAGTGGTTGTCGGCTACTACAACTGGCTGGTCGGCCACTCCAAATGGCTGTTGGCCACTAAAACTAGCCGATCGGCCACCCCATCTCTGGACTTCTTCTTTTGCTACAACAGAGAGCAAATAGAGGCAAAGCAATGTATTTTCAAGAAATGTGTGTACTGTTGCTCTCCTTATCATTACACAAGTTCAATGGAGGGTAACTCTCGGCCTTCGAACCATCAACCAAACATTTTCAATGCATGATGGCTAGAGAGCCAAGTTTGTACAAGCTTAATGAATACACAAACAAGACCAAAACAACCACCACCCTATCGCACATGATCAAGGGTACGGTGACCAAGAAAAGTGGCACGTTTCATCACTTTGAGTTTGAAACGTCCCATTTTTCTCATGTTTGGATTAACGTCGGATCCGAACACATGCAATGCAACACAAAGATGCTCAATCTTGCCTCTTTTGCTTTGTTCATTTTGTTTACACATTTTAGATTACCAATCCATTCTTTAATTGATTAGTCCAAAGGTGAATGTACTCTAATTGAAAGTAGGCATAAACCAGAAATACCTTGAGCATGAAAGAGGCCTCATGCTATTGGTAATGAACTCCCGAAGGAATTAAACCATTAGGCATAAAGGTCTCAATTCCACACTCAAGCCAACAAGGGGTTCAAAGTCACTTTCAAAACAAATGAAAGAGTGAAGAATAGAGGGGGCTTGCAGAGATTTCAATGCTGAAATAGAGTGCAAAAAGACACTAAATCATGTAAGCAACTCATGCAATTCATGCTAAAAAACCTAAAACATTTAGTTAGTTGAAGACATTGCATTACAACCACAGAATACAAGCTTCAAAGGGCCAAACCAGCTCAAAATAGAGCTAAGACCAATCAAAACATTGACTAAATCATGCTGAGATTAAGGTACAAAATGCTAGAAAAACATGCTCACATGTTAGCTTGCAAACAAGACTCAAAAGCAACTCTCAAAAGCAACTCTCAAAAGCAATGAAAGAGTGAAACAAATGAGCATATGACAGAGCTATATATACTGAAATTACATGTAAAAAGACACTACAACATGCAACCAACTCAAGCAAATCATATTTGAAGGCCTAAAACACTAAACTAGTGAAGGCATTTACACTACAACTATGCAAAACAAGGCTCATATGACCAAAGCAGCCCAAAATAGAGCTAAAACATTCCAAATCAGAGGCAAAAATGTGCTGAGCTTAAGCTAAGTTAGGCTACAAAAACATGCTACCATGTGATGCTAACTAGACATGCAAGTGAGACACAAGGAGGGGAGGCTAACCCCTCCAATTTTGGACTTCAAAACATGTTTTCCACCATTGAAATAACTCTGAATTTTAATGTCTTAGAGGCCCAAAAAGTTTGGTTTAAAAGCCTTGAAAGATGGCATAAAAAGCTTCACAATTAGGCAACAAGAAGGGTAGACTACCTCTTTACATAAAATAACCTTAAACCATCATGTTAAGGCTAAAAAATCAGAGTTTTTTTGTAGTTGAAGACTAGGCCAAAAACAGTATAAAAAGGTGTCAAAGCAAGTAATCAAAACAAAGCCTACAAGGTAAGTCTTTACCTCTTGAAGCACAGCACAAAACAGGTACAAATTCCAGCTCAAACCTCCCTCAAGAGCTCAAACTAAACCTCAAAGAACCTCAGCTCCAAGGTGAGAATGTTTGGTTAAGGGTCCTTGTGCAAAAGTGTAGAGAAATATAACTATAAAGCACAAAATAAGAAGAGAGAGAGAAAGAGAGAGAGAGAGGGAGAGAGAGAGAGAGAGAGAGAGAATTCTAGAGGGAGAGAGGAAATTTTGATCCAAAATGTCCAACCTCTCCAAATGGGGCAGAGCATCCCCTATATATAGAAAAGCAAGCTTAGAGCTTATATTCATCCCTCCATACACATGTATGAAGATGCATTTCAGTGAATAACAGCTGGCACAGCTGGCAAACAAATATCTAAAAAAGGAGACAAACGGCCGTCAGCCACTCTAAGTAGCCGACCAGCCACCTCAAGTGGTCAACAAGAGCAAAAAATGGCTGACAAGGCCAAAAAGTGGCCGACAAGGCCTCTCCCCCTTCCAGGCAAGAGGCAACAAGGTTTGGCCCAAAAACAAGCACAAACAAAAATGGGTTTAGAGGCTCAAAGACAAGGCGTTCCGCCGAGAACTTCAGGCTTCAAAACAAGCACATTCATCGAGTACACAAACGATGACGTCCAAGTCTTGAGGTTGGTCAAAAATGGGGTGTCTACAGTATGTACAGAATATTCCCTGATATATTAAGAAGACTAAGAGGGGAGTAAAGAAGTTACAACTGTAAGATGAACAATTAAGGGACGTTAAATTTGATAATAAAGGTGTAGCGAGATTGCTTAATGGTATTGAGTTGGGTAATAAGAGATGTGGCCGTCAATCAGACAAGATTTTGGTTAAGGGTATCAAATTAATTGGGAATGTTGAATTGGGACAAGATGCTAAAGACGAAGATGTGGTCCACCACATATTGTTTTTCGTCATAAGTGATAATAGTCCGTCAGATTCTGTCCCCACATCTGACAAGATATTTATTAGAGTTGGGGAGGGTAATCCTGAGACCTGGATGGTTGATGCTGACCAGTCCGATCAGTTTCAGATGCTAAAGAAAATGAGATTCAATCTCATTGGGTGCAAGGACAAAGAGTACATTCGTCACAGGATAGAAGTTGTGGACCGATTCTTCCCAATTGATGTTTGGACGGACTACAAAGATACGCTGTTGGGAAATGTTAGAAGTATTCAGAAGGGTGCCATATATTTAGTGGCTGCTACTGTTAGTGGAAAAGAATGCAAAATTACGTTAAGGATTCAAATATACTTTAAGACTGTTTGGAATTATAATTTATGTATTTTTATTTATAATGTTCAAGTTTTGAATGGAGGTGGACAATATAAAAACTGGCGTTGTTGAAGGTATTTCGGCAAGCAATTTCAGTTGTATTAAACTTGCTTTGCCTAATTTATTTTCTCAGTTGAGGTTAGGATTCAAACAAAAGAGTATTAAGGTTGATAAAATATTGATAAAAGATTCCCCCCTTTGCGGACCCAATGCCAGTAGGTTGGTCAGAGTAAATGTTTATGATCGGAGGTTAGATGGTAATGACAGTCTACAGGCATGGTTTTTTTTCCTTGTGGATTGTCAATACGAGTTAGTCTATTATGGGAATGGTTATTGTTCAATTAACGACAAACAGGTGCCATGGATGGTGAAGTATCGACTTGAAAATTCGAATATTAAAATGAGGACTATGTATTGTAAAATGAAGGGGTCTCTGAAGTATTCTACGAGTGACATGCCAGAAGATTCACAAATGAGGGCCTCATCTATTGTTGTGTTATCTAAAAAATATACTAATGAAAATCTTGATGTTTGGCATTGTCCTCCAATGAAGGCCATTTTGATTCTGACACGGACTAATTTTGTGGGTTTACCGGAAAAGCGAAGAGATTTATTGTTAGGAGGTTTTGGAGAAAGTGGTTCAGTTATTCATGAACACAGAGGTACCTCTCACTACCGAAGGCGCTGGTACTAGATCTGGCGCGGTAATAGCATACACACGTCCTGAAGGTCTTTGCTCAACCTATTCACCCCTCGGAGCATAAACCTGATGTACTGATTGAGCCAAAAGGCTTCCTGATTGGCCCTCGAGGCCTGTGTTAATTATGTAGGCTAGTGGTTCTATGTCTGCCTCGAACCAAATGCACAAGATGTGCCACCTACCTGAGAGAAAAACCTCTTCATGTGCCCTGCCTGCCACACTGATAACAAGTGAGCAACTGGTCTTTCCCCTGACTCTAGCTTTGAGAATGAGCCAAAGACGATGCAGACTGCTGCCCTCCTCTTCTCTGCAGGCAAGCTGGAGACTTGTGGCCTAACTTGCCACACTTGTAACAAGTAAAATCTCCCAGACCACCTCTCCCATAACCCAAACTCGACACTGGAAAGGTAGACTTCAACTGTGCTCCCTGGGACTACTGTGGGGTAGGAACCCTCTGTCTCTTGTTGTCCCCTTAGACATCTTGACTCCTCCTGGAGTTCCTCATCCTCTCCTCCTCCATCTGCATTACGGTCTCAAGGTGAGCCGCTACATCCACAAGGCGTTCATAATCTCTAATCATTGACCCGACCACCTTGAACATGAGGCCGATTCTCAACCTCTTCTAAAACTTCAAACAACGGAGCTTCTCTGTCACCACTAACTTTGGTCCGAACCTAGAGAGGCTAGTAAATGTGGCCTCAAACTCGGCCACCAGAGTGTTCAATTGCACCATCTTGGAGAACTGATATCTCAACTTGTCCTGGAAAGCACTAACAAAAGCCTCCGAAGTCACCCTAATGCGCCCACGCACATACTTCCACCACTGACCCGCATCTCCCTTCAACTGCAAGGATGCCAAGGTCATTCGCAACTGATCATCCTTGATGTCAAGCATCTCAAACGTTTTCACTATCTGCTCCAACCACTCGTCTGGCTTTAGTGGCTCCTTGGGATCACCCACAAACTCATCTGGATTCAACTGGAAGAACTCTCGCTTCAAGAAAGACAGCCCTGCCTCAGCTACTTGGGCCTAGACTTGATTCTCAGCTCTGAGAATGTCCATGGATTCCCGCAACGCTCTGGCCATTCCACGGGTCAAGGCACCCATAGCCTGTTAACCAACTGGTTCGGCCACATTGGCCAGACCAACCCCTTTTTCCTGTGCCAGAATCTCATGTGGTAAAGGCACCACATGGCTCCAGGGCCTACCACGTCTATCGCCACCACGTCCACATTCTGACATCCTAATGAAGGTAATAAAAGAGATTAGCACATTTACAAATGTGTCGAAGCTAACTCACTCACGTCCTAATGTGTAGACACCCCATTTTTGACCATTCTCAAGACTTGGATGTTCTTGTAGGTTCATCCAGTAACAAGTTTGATTGCTCGTTGAGTGTCCGACTTTCGCGACGGAACGCTCCAGGTTTGATCCTTCCAAACCCTATTTCCATTATGTCTCATTTTTGGACCACGTGTTGGTCTTTGTTTTGTGGAGTCCTTGATGGCCTGCCGGCCATCATAGAGGGCTACCGGCCATGGGCTAGGCCCTGCCGGCCATCATTTGGCCTTCTCGCCCATCAATGAGGCACTGCCGGGCACCACTAATGGCCGGCCGGCCACCCTTGTTTTAACAAATATTTTCTTAGATATTTTTGAGCCAGTTGTAGCTCACTGAGCCATCCTCCATACACGTGTATGGAGGGATGGAAGCTTGCTTTAAGCTTGTCAAGAAAGCTTCTCCTTGCTTTGCTTATATAAGGGGAGGTCCCTCCCCCTTGTTAGGGGTTCAGATTTTTTTTAGAGCAAAAAATCTACTCTGTCTCTATATATATATATATATATTTGTGCTTGAAAGTGGGAATTCTTAGTGCATTTGCAAAGGGACTCTTAGCCAAACACCACTATCATTGAGATAAGGTTCTTGGAGGTCATATTTGAGTTCTAAAAGTTGGTTTTGGGCTGAAGAACTTGCTGTTATTGCTGTGCTTCAAGGGTGAGGCCTATATCCTCTTTAAAGCTGTATTTTAATTGCTTGTTTGGCCATCCTTGCATGCTCTTTTAGGCCTTACTCTCAACTACAAAAACCTTTGTTTTTAAGTGTTCAAAATGGTTGTTTGAGGCCTTGTTTGAGTTAGGGGTGTTTCACCCCCTTTTGTGCCTTATTTGCTAAGCTTCTTTCTATCTTTTAAAGCTTTTGAAACTATCTCTTTTTGGCCCTTTAACCACTGAATTCTAGAGGAATTTCAGTGGTGTAAAGATGGTTTTGAGGTCTCAAATAGGTGGGGGTAGTCTTCTCTCCTCTTCTCTTGTTTGCATGTGTTGATGGCCTATCAAATGAGCATGTGTTTCTCCCTTCGCGAGGCTTAGTTTGAGCATGTTTTTGTGACTTTTTGGACCTACTATAACTCTGTTTGTGGTTGGCTTGGCCACTTCTTGCATGCTCCTTACACTTGTAGTGTAAATCTTGCTTACTAGCTTAATATGCTTGCTATTTTGGCCTATTATTCTAGCTTATTTTGGCTACACTCCAGCATGTTTTTGCTCATGTTTTGGCATGATTGAACTCTATTTTGGGTGGTCTTGGTCATATGAGGCTTGCTTTGTATAGCTATAGCATGATAGGCTTTAATAGCTTTGTGTTATGAGTCCTCTAGTATGCTTTGCTTGAGTTGTTTGCATGATTTGGCATCATTTAATATGTGATTTTAGAGCTTATATCTTTGCCATGCTTCCACTTGAATCACTCTTTCAATGCTTTTGAGAAGTTGAGCATCATGCCTTGTTTGTGAGCAAATACTTGAGCATATTTTTCTTGCCATCTATGCTGCAAGTCTAGCATGTTTTTACTATTGTTTTGACATGCCTTAGGTCTATTTTAAATAGTTAAGGTCATTTGAGCATTGCTTAATATGGTTGTAGTGTAAAGTGCCTTAACTAGCTTTGAGTTTTAGGGCCTTTAACATGTTGTGCATGTGATGTTTGCATGGTATGACACCATTTAGCATGTAATTTCAGTGTATATGGTGTAGTCACACTCTCACACACTTCACTCCGTCATTGCTTTTGAGGGTTGTGTATTGTGCCTTGTTTGTGGCCTAACATGTATGCATGTTTGTCTAGTCCTTTGAGCTTCAATTTCAGCACGTCTTGGCCTCTGATTTGGCATGTTTGAGCTTTGTCCAGAGCTGGTGTGGTTGTTCAGGCTATGTATTGCATGTCTCTTGTATGATGCTCTTCACTAGCCTTAGTGTTTTGGGCCCTTAACATGTCTTACATGCATTGCTTACATGATAAAGTCTTGTGCATGCCACTTTAACATTGAAATGTCTGCCATCTTTCCTATTAGAGGACTTTCACGATTGGACCAATTGGTTAATGAATGGCTTGGTAATCTTAAAATGTGTAAACAAGAATTGCACCAAGTAAAACATGCCAAGATAAACAGGTGTTGTGTTGCATTGCATTGTGTTCAATCAGACATTATATTGAACACAAGATGAATTGGTTCACTTCATACTTGAAGTGATGAAAATGAGCCAATTCTCTTTGTCTCCATTGCCGTTGATCACTCATGATAAGGCTGTGGTCATAGTGTCTTGTTTGTTGTGCATTTATTGAATGTGTACAAGTTGGGTCTTAGACCATCATGCATTCAAAGTGCTTGGTTGACGGTATTGGATTCAATTATGCAACTCCTTTGATGTTTTGAAGTGATAAGAAGAGGCATGGTACACACATACCCTTGGGAGACCCTCTATTTCCTCTGCTTTGTGCTTTATTACAGTTTGGTGTCACAGCACACCAGTGGCCGGCGGTGCCACATTGATGGCCGGCACCCTTGCATTGTTGGCCGGCAGAGGCCCATCTTTGGTTGGCAGGTGGTTGGTAGTAGCTCCTCACGGCCGGCAGGCCACTGGTGCATTCCCCAGCATGGATTTGGTAAGTTTCAGCAGAGGGTTCTTGAAGACACCCTGCAAATAGCGCCTCAAAAGAGCAAACCGGAAGGCATTTCGAGGCGACAATCGAGAGCATGCATCCTTCATTGTCCAAGGCAGAGCTGAGGCAGCCTAGTTTAAATATCATGCATGTTTAGTTGATTTTGTAATTTAATTAATTAGTTTGTTAATTAATTAAGTGTTGTAATAATTAAGTAGCTTAGCTTTGCTATTTCTTTATTGGTTTGTAATAATTAGTCTAATTAGCTTAATTAAATTAGTTGATTAGCTTAGCTTAGATTAGCTTAGCTTATTCATTCGAACCCTCCTCCGAGAGGGCAAATGTTGTAATAAGGGTGCGTGTGTGTGTGCATGTCTTCCAATCCCCATTTCTTTCTCCTTTTACTTATCAGCTTTTGATGATTACTTTAGGAAATATTTCGATTAGCATACCTTATGCTTTGCATGTTTGCATCATTCATTTGTCTTGCATGCACTGGGCTCGGCGCATCATACAAACTGCATCGTATTTCAATACATTACTTGAATACGTGTTTCAGAGCATGTTATCAAGTGTTGCATTCATATGCCATCTTAGATAGCCGAGCCTATTTTAGTTGCATTTTTGCATGTGTTGCATTAGGCATCTTAACATGGCTAGGATCATGCACGATTTCTAACTAGCTTTTGTTTTGGCTCGGAGTACACTGTAAGTGTTTACGCTTTAGCATCCTTGCATTAGTGTAAATGATTGCCATGTTTAGCATGCTTGCCATGAGGCTATGTGCTTAAATGATTAACTGCATGAATGCCTATGGATGAAGGCTTCATTACTTGAATTAAAACAATTCATCAAAATGTGGGTTTTAAGCCCACTTGAAGTGGCAAATCACCATGTTTTAAGCCCACCTTGTTTGGTGGAAAATTCGCGTTTTAGCCTACTTGTGAGTAGCATCTTCAAACCACTTTAAAAAAAAAACAAACATGAGATGTTTTGTTCCAAATCGAGAATTTAGTCTATACTTGTGTGTTGTGCGCATCACATAGTAAGTTAGCTACTAATTGGAATAAGAACACATGTGTTTTCAAAACAGCATATCATGCTTAGTTGAGGCCGATCCTTTGATCGGGCGAGCGGGGGTGCTCATTTCATGACCTTCCCCCCTCGTACCCAAGTTCCCGATCCGAGGCAATTTTGGTGATGACGGACATGTGGCCTTTGGCGCGAGTCAGGATTTCTTAAATTTTCCAAAACAAAACATTTAGGTGGCGACTTTGTAATCTGGCAAATCAGTCCATGTTTGGCGCTTTTTGATTAAAATCGATTTTCCAAAACGATTTGCCGGATTTGGACTCTTTGGTGATTTATCAGTCTTATATTGCACTTTGTGAGATTAGATACAGAACCGTGACAGGAGTCCGAACTGTAGGACCAATTCAAGCCTCTCCAAAAGGGGGCGCGCAAAAAAGTCGAGCTACATAACGTGGTGGACAACAGTAATTCACTCCACATAAGCACGTAGTCACGTAAACACATACAAATTTCATTCCCGGATAATGACCGTCCTGCGGCGTTGCCAGAGTTCCAATTAGAAACAACAGTGATCGAGTGTCTTTCTAATAGGACTCATAGAAACCCGTAGACTCGATCAACATCCTAGAAATTAGATTCCATACCCATATAATCACATAAACATGTTATCACATAGCATTGTTAACATATAAACATCTTTGTCAAACGAGATAAACCCATTTTGATACTAACCACTTCCCATGTGCCCAAAGTATTCAAACCTGGTACGTTTTGATACCAAGTTGTAACGCCCTCAAAAGAATTACTATAATCCAACTCCAGGCATCAGTACAAAGGGATATAGATACAATAAGAAGCTTCTGTTAATCAGAGTTAGGTGACACATGCGATATACATTCATAAATTGTTCATCATGAATCTACAGCATGTGTTACGAATAGTGAAAAGTAATGAAAGCTAAACAAATATTCATCTACCTTAAAGGCTTACATCTTTCCAAGACCGTGCTTGGTTACCACAAAATAAGTCATAATCTCAATACAAATAAAGCCCTCGGCTTGTGAAAAGTAAATACTAAATAAACAAAAGTGAGCCTTCAGCCCCACAATCCTCCCAAGCTAAGTCCTTGGCGAAGGCATATCACCAACACCTAAAAATGGTTTTTCCCAAATAGGGTGAGTCAAAGCCCAGTAGAAACAATCTAACACAATATATGAATCTTAACAAAGATATAAGTAAAATGTGCATATACCATGCCTTCTATAAAATCATTCATTTTTCCATTTTACGAAAATTTTGTCCGCATGATCGGCACCCATGTATACAAGCGGTTTTCGGGACTTTCACCCTGGACACACAGGCGAACTAAATTCACTGGAGTCCATCCCTTTTCTCCTCCCAAACATCATACATATATAATGTATTAAAACACAGTCATGTTCAATACAACCAATAAGAGATTAGTTTCAATTCACCTAATCCTCATGCAATTTCTACAACAATCATAGCTATCCTCCACCGATAGCCCCAAACAAATATTTCTAAACAAATATACAATCTCCATGACAAATAAATTATCTAAATTTCTATAGGTAAGAGATAATACACGTCCAACTCCACCATTGATATAAACATTCATCTAATTTCAGATTTCCAATGCTACTTTCATTATTTATACAAAATAATTATTTTAAACATTTTAGGGCAAAACTCCATTCTCTTCCAAATCTAATCCATGTGTCAAAATCAACAAATTCAACACAATACATCCTCATATCTATACCCATAACCATTTTCAATACCATCATTTGAAAACCCCCCTTTTGATTTTAAACCAAAACCCTTGGTTTGTCTAAAATCCTCCAAATCCCAACATTTTTACACAACAACAAGTAACTAAGTTAAAAATCACAGGAGAGTGTAGAAAGTCCCTACCCCAAGCTTAGAAGACCAAGGAAGAAGTGGAAGAACTTCAAAGATGCCGAAATCAAGATCTATTTGGATCAAAACAGAGCTCTTAAGATGCTCTACCTTTTTCCCTAAGACACTAAGGGGGGGAACCAATGGATCTAGGTGAAAATGTAGAAAGAGAGTGAGTTTTAGAGAGAGAGGCTCCTCATCTAGGGTTTAAAGTGAAAAAGATGTAAAAAAGTGATATAAAAAGGTATTGCTACGAACTGATATATGCACAGTCCGCTCGAGCGCAAAAGTTGATGCTCGAATGTCAGACACAACAAGTTGTTCTGCTCGAGCGCAAGAAACGACCCTTGAGCGCATAATGCACACTCCGAGTAGTTTTGTAAACAACTGACTATTGCTCGAGCGCAAGAAGGGCCGCTCAAGCATAGAAAACGCCGCTTGAGCAGAGGAGCAAAAATCTAGGCAACAAAAGTTTGGAAACTAAGTAACCAACCTGTTCCAAACGCAATCACAACAACCCAATAGCCAAACTCAAGTAAGAATAACAGAAGAAAAACATGAGTAACATTCAGAAACCATAAAACCCGAGTCTAGAAAATCAAATGGCTCGGGTCAAAACCGGAATCGCTATACATAATTTTCCAAAACCTAGCTCTTCATATTTCAAAACATGAAATCAATCTTCAAATCTTTTAGAAATCCATGATGCATATAAAAATGAAACCCAATTTCATGCAAGACTACAAAAATCAAACCCAAAATAGTTAATTTCTAAATTTATTCCATAATGTTTAACCTAACTCAATTTTCTTCATCTTCTTGTTAATTTCTTTTTAATTACATGAAATTGAACCCAATTACTTCTTCATTTTAGTTGTTAAATAATTAATCTACAAGGATTAAGCTTAAATTCCTTACCTTGAATTCTAGATTGATAAATTTCTGGATGATTTTCCCTTTTTCTTCCTTAAACCCTATCTTTTCTTAGGCTTTCCTTCAGATTCCTCTGGCATGCTCTCTTATTCAAGTTCTCTCGTAGAATAGAAATGAGTTCTCTCTCTCTCTCTCTCTCTCTCTCTCTCTCTTAGAGAGACTTTTCCAGCACAAAACATATGAACACACTCTCTCTCTTACCCCTCAAGTAACTCTCTCTCTCTCTCTCTCTCTCTCTCTCTCTCTCTCTCTCCCTTCCTCTCTCTCTCCCTTCCTCTAGAACTCTCTCAGACATATACCAATATTTCAATTAATTTAAGTGAGATTAGATTAACACACTAAATATTCATTAGTTTAATTAAACACAATTTAATCTTAATTAATCTTGATCAATTAAAAAATTCACATAACTTAATTAATCGCAATTAAGGCTTAATTTAATCATATTTTAATTTTACTAATCTGAATCAAATTTTTAATTAAACTCTCATATGATTCTATACATTAAATTGAATCAATTAAGCTCGTCACTTACGGTTTCTTAAATTATTAAGACTTTCAATTTCTAATTCAAAATAAATTCCCCTATTAAACAAACCACCACATGAATTCTAATTAATTAATAATGTCTAGTTCTAATCAATTAGAATTAATTCTTGATTCCTATTATTAAACTAATCTCAATTAAGCTTATTAGCTTCAATTAATTATAGTTAATTTTATCAATCTGAATTAGAAATCAGACTACTAAAAGACTCCAAATATTACACTAAACTTATTGATGTTGGGTATACCTCCTTATTGGAGTGTGAAACCCAATTGGTTTTGGAAAAGAGTTTAATTTGGTTTAGTATTAATTATAGTATATTTTTATATATTATATTTAATTTGTGGAGACCCAATCTAATTTGGAAACAACTAAGGTTTGATAATAAACCCTAGATTCACAATATATTATGGGTATTGTTTTTGCCAAAGAAAAAATAGAGTGAGCGGCAGCAGCATCTTGGTGATCAAATTTCGTGTATTGCTTGAGCTCCTTGTTCGTCTAGTTTAAATTCTGGTTCTGATTTGGGTTATTATTTTGGGTCTTCTTCAACTCTAGTTCTGAAGATTTTGGTTCATCTATTTGGTGAGGTCTTTCCTCTTTGTTTATTTGTGATTATTTGGAATTCACCTAAGGGTGATTTTGTGAGACCATTAGTGTCTCATTTTTAATCGTTTGGAAATTATTTGGTTGATAGTGGAATCGGATTTCGATCCCGTGGACGTACCTCACATTGAGGGAACCACGTAAAAATTATTGTGTTGCTTTTGATTTAATTTTTTCGCATTAGTTTTTATTCCTATTGATTGATTTACTTGTGGTGTAGAGACCCTAATTTTTGTAATTACCGTTAAATCCCTAACCTTGAGTTTATTTCAATAAAGCCCTTGAATTTTCGCTTAATTGTATTTTAAACCCTCGAATCGGGAAGCATCACAAATTAATTCGAGTAAACCCTAATTGATCCCGGCAGATTAATAATCACCTTTAAAACCATATTATTAATTATTAGACCCTATAATTATAGATTCATCACTTTAAAATCTTAATTCCTGGTAACACCGTTTTTGCTCGGTTTCTCGCCTTTGTTTGCGCTTTAATTTAACAGGATCCAAATTTATTATTTTAACTATTTTCTAAGGCTAGTATATTGTATGCTAAATATCAAGGTTTCATAAATTTAGACTTGGTCCCTATATACTTTTATTTTATTTCATTCCAACCCTTAATTGTAATATTTTATTAATTAATGTACTTGTGCCTATTATATTATGTTTATAAATACAAATATCTTATATATATATATATATATATGTCTTGGAGCCCAAGTTGTTGACCATGTGATGGATGAAAAGGGCCATAATGGCAACTTTGACAATTTGCACTTATAAAACTTGGCGCCTAAGAAATCTTCCAATCCTTCTCTATATATATATGCACACTTCTCCCCCCTCATTTTACACATTTTTCAGCCTTGCACTAGAGGAGTGAGAGAGAGTGATCTTGAAAAAAAAGAGAGGGAGAGAGAGAGAGAGAGGAGAAGAAGGAAAGGAAGAATTGTGTTGAGTCTTGTACAACAAAGGTAAGCATATATCGCCTCTTCTCTCAAGTTCTTTTACCACTTGTTTTTCCCCTCCTAATACATGCTCTTTGTATATATATGTTGTAGTCTAGGCCTACACTCTTGTATAAATGTGTATTAATCAAGAAATTGTGTGCTTCTCTTTCTTTGTTAAATTTCCAGCAGCAAATCTTTCCCCCTCTTGAATTTATTTTCCTATCAAAACTCCATAAACTCAAAATCTGTTTTTGTGGTGTAATATTTGGTATGTCTAGAGTAAGTGATAATTTTGGTAGGACCTAAGGATGTATTTTTTTAACCTAAACAATTTTTCTAAGTTTGTTACTCACTGAACCAGAAAAACAGTCACCTTTATCTATTTTTAGAAAATTCCAGAAAAATAATCTCAAGTCCAATTTTATGTCAAAATGTTAATCTGGGTGTTGTATTTCAACTAAAATTTGTTTGAACTCAAGAGAGAGAGGGGTTTGAGAGAAAAACAGATTTCCGTAACAGTCAACGAATTTAGATAGATCTTGGTAATTCTGAATTATCTTAAAATATAAAATACCTATCCTATTTTCGTAAATTGGGTTTGAAACTAAACTTATTTATCTACAAACCCACATGAGTCCAAGTACTTAGGGCCAATAAAAGTATTTTTTTCATAACTATTTTGAAACTGATTCAAATCAGGAAATCTGGAAATTTATGTTAATATGCTCTTATTTACTGTTATATTATATGTTTCTTGAATGTTTTAGTCTCGTTTGTAATCTATGATAAATTGTGAATTTTCTTTATCATGAATAAATTACTTCTTGTTTAGTTTGGATTCATAATTATACTGACCATGCTTTGCTATAACTGAGAACATAATGCACTTAATAAAGGGGAAATCAAATGGGATGGTAATGGGTTGCGATCATTGCATTAAATTTTATGAGATAATGAACGATGGATTCAAGAGTATGATATAATGGAATGTGTTCCATTTTTGTGAAGTCTTGCGCAAGTGTGTTTTCGAACCCTAACATGGCACGGGAGGTATTCTGGCTACTTAACGGAAATGGGAGGCATAAGGGTGGCAGTGAGGGTCTCACACAGGGAAAGTATCCCTGGAAGCCCGTTCCCTTGGGGTAGACCGTGATGTCACCACTCGGGTATGTAACCCAGGTGCGTGGGCATCATTGGTAAATTGTGCGGTAAGCGACGCACTGGTGGTTATGCGGTAAGCGACGCATTGGTATTGTATTAACCAAGGGGGAGTTAGAATTGCCCGTGGCCAGTGTTAGTGGTTGGGTAGGAACGGCATTCCGCGGGGAGTTGCCTAGAACTAACTAAAATTGACTATTGTTCATGAGAACTAAAATTTAATTATAAGCTCTGCTTAATTATTGCTTTCATTGTATGTTATGATCATGTCGTTATGTTCTTGTGTATTTGGAATGGGAAAAGGGTCGGGGTGTGTGTGTTTACTGGGCATTCCAAGCTCATGGCGTTTTATGCCAGGTGAATGCGAGTTTTACATCGAGAATGGAATCCCTAAAAGCTTCGCGGAACCACGCTACCTTAGAGATTAGATTTCATATTTCCTGTATTTTAGATAATCTTTTTGTATCAATGAACTGATTTGTACTCAAAGACTTGAAGAATTTTTATTACTATTTTATTTTAGTGTAATTATTTGTATTTTGTTCTTAAAAATGAGGTGTATCCACTAGTTAAACCCCAATGTATCATTGTATTATATTATCAAAATTTGAGGCGTCACATGTGGGGAATCACATATTTTTCCTAACAACTGGTATCAGAGCTTACGGTTTATTTGGATCTATTTATTTGTGTAAATCAATGGAGGGGAATGTGGGTCGTATGTCTAGCTTCAATAGAAGCAATTGGGTAACTTAGAAAACTAAAATGGAAGACCTATTATTTTGTAAAGACTTGTATGGGCCTATTGAGGGTGATAGTGGCAAACCCGAAGGTATGAAAGATGATGAGTGGAAGAGGCTTAATCGAAAAGCCGTTGGTGTTATCCGTCAACGGATTGATGACAGTGTATTTCATCATGTTGCTACTGAAACTTCGGCACATGATTTATGGAAAAAATTAAAGAGTCTTTATGATAGAAAATCAGCCACAAATAAAGCTTTTCTGTTTCGTAAGTTGGTTAATTTAAAATATAAAGAGGGCAGCCCTATTCCGGAACATCTGAATGAAATAAAGAGTATTGTTAACCAACTTGCTTCTATGAAAATTATTTTTGATGATGAGTTGTAGGCTTTGATGTTACTTAGTTCTTTGCCCGAAAGTTGGGAGACTTTGGTTGTGACGGTTAGTAATTCAGCACCTGATGGAGTTGTCACAATGGGCCAAGTCACTAGTAGCTTGTTGAATGAAGAAACTAGAAGAAAATCAGCGGGTTCCTCTCATTCGGAAGCATTTGTTGTGAGAGGCCGAAGCAAAACAAGGGGAAGGAGTAAGACTACTCATGGTCGTGATCAAAGCCGTGATAAGTCAAAAGATGGTTTTTTTTCAAAGAAAGACGCTGAGTGCTACTATTGCCATGAGAAAGGACACATGAAGCGGGAATGCCGAAAGCTCAAGAACAAGGAGAAAAGGCATGACAAAAGTGTGGATAAGAAGCAAGAAGACACAACGGCAGTTACTATCGATGATCTCATGGTCGTTTGTGAAGATGATTGTATCAATTTTGTGGGCCAAGAGAGTAATTGGGTGATTGATTCTGGTGCTTCTTTTCATGTGACTTCTCGAGTTGATTTCTTCACTACCTACACCGAAGGAGATTATGGTTTTGTTCGAATGGGTAATGAAGGTTTGTTCAAGATTATTGGCATTGGTGATGTTTGCTTGGAAACAAATTTGGGCTGCAAGTTGTTGCTTAAAGATGTGAGGCATGTTCCCGACATTCGCTTCAATTTGATCTCTACTGGGAAGCTAGATGATGAAGGCTTCAACAACAAATTTGGTAATGGAATATGGAAGCTCACAAAAGGTTCTTTTGTGGTGGCTAAGTGCAAGAAGACTCATACACTTTATTCAATGCAAGGAAAAATTTGTAAAGGTGTTGTCAATGCACTTGAAGATGATACTTCTACCGAATTGTGGCATAAGCGACTTGGGCATATGAGTGAAAAAGGGGATGCAAGTTTTGTTCAAGAAAGAGCTTCTACCCGGTTTGAAAGGTACACATCTTAAAACTTGTGTTCATTGTTTGGCGGGTAAACAACATAGAGTTTCTTTTCATAAAAATGTTGCTTCCAGAAAAGAAAATGTTTTGGAGTTGATTCATTCGGATGTTTGTGGTCCTTTAAAAGTTAGAACACATAGTGGTGCACTTTATTTTGTTACTTTCATTGATGATTATTCAAGGAAAGTTTGGGCTTTTCTACTAAAAACTAAAGATCAAGTTCTAGATGTATTTAAGCATTTTCAAGCCATGGTCGAAAGAGAAACAGGGCAGAAATTGAAGTGCATCCGATCAGAAAATGGTGGTGAATACATTGGGCCATTTGATGAGTATTGTCACAGCCAATGTATTCGGTATCAAGAGACAGTTAAGAAGACTCCTCAACAAAATGGAGTTGCCGAAAGGATGAACCGCACCATTGTAGAAAGAACAAGGTGTTTGCTTTCACAAGCTAAATTGCCAAGATCCTTTTGGGGTGAGGCATTGAAGACAGCGGTTGACGTAATCAATTTGTCTCCTTCCTATCCTTTGAATGGTGATGTTCCTGAAAGAGTTTGGACTGGCAAAGATGTGTCTTATGAGCACTTGAGAGTGTTTGGTTGCTGAGCTTTTGTTCACATTCCAAAGGATGAGAGGTCCAAGCTTGATAGTAAGTCAAGACAATGTATTTTTCTTGGCTATAGGCGTGATGAATTCAGGTATAGATTGTGGGATCCAGTCGACAAGAAAGTTATTCGAAGCCGTGATGTTGTGTTTCTTGAAGACCAAACAATTGAAGACTTTGGCAAAGGTGATCAACCAGAGCCAAAAACTAGTAATCTCATTGACATAGATCCATCTCCTTCATCTTCAGTTGATGATGAAAATGGGAGAGATTCGCAGCCACCTATTGAAGATGTAGAGGATGATGCTAATCCTAATAAAGCTGAGCCAGAAATTGAGGAAGAGCATCCAACTCAAAAACCACCACCACAACTTGAGTTGAGGAAATCTACAAGGGACCGACAACCTTCAAGAAAGTATCCTCCCAATGAATTTGTGTTGATTTCTGATCAAGGGGAGCCGGAGAGCTACCAAGAAGCAATTGAGCATGCAAAGAAGGGTGATTGGGAAAAGGCCATGGAAGAGGAGATGAACTCCTTACTTGAAAATCACACCTATGACTTAGTGAAGTTGCCTAAGGGGAGGAAAATTCTGAAAAATAAGTGGGTTTTCAAATTGAAGAATGATAGGAAGAATCTGAGGTACAAAGCACGTCTTGTTGTGAAAGGCTTTGGGCAAAAGAAAGGTATTGACTTTGACGAGATTTTCTCACCGGTTGTAAAGATGTCTTCTATTCGGGTTGTACTTGGCATGGCTGCAAGTATGAACCTTGAAGTTGAGCAACTTGATGTGAAGACCGCATTTCTTCGTGGTGATCTTGAAGAAGAAATTTACATGGAGCAACCGGAAGGTTTTGTGGAAAAAGGGAAAGAGAAATTTGTTTGCAAATTGAAGAAAAGCTTATATGGCCTCAAGCAAGCTCCACGGCAATGGTACAAAAAATTTGACTCTTTCATAATGAATAATGGTTTTTCTAAAACCACTTCGGACCATTGTGTGTTTGTGAAAAATTTCCCGGATGGTAAATTTATTATTCTTTTGCTTTATGTTGATGACATGTTAATTGTAGGTCAAGATTCTACCATGATAAACAGGTTGAAATTGGAGTTAAGCAAATCTTTTGCTATGAAAGATTTGGGACCGACAAAGCAAATACTTGGTATGAAAATTGTTCGTGATCGCAAAAAGGAGCTGATTTGGTTGTCTCAAGAGAGCTACATTGAGAAAGTTCTTGAGAGGTTCAACATGGATAAAGCAAAGCCGGTTGGTTGTCCACTTGCGGGTCACTTCAAGCTTAGTTTGAATCAATGTCCTACAAGTGAGAAAGACAAGGAAGAGATGTTGAAAATTCCTTATGCTTCAGTAGTTGGTTCTTTGATGTACGCCATGGTTTGTACAAGGCCGGATATTGCTCACGCCGTTGGTGTGGTGAGTCAGTTTCTCTCTAATCCGGGTAAAGAACATTGGGCTGCGGTAAAATGGATTCTAAGATATCTTCGAGGGACTTCGAAGGTGTGTTTGTGTTTTGGGGATGGTAAGCTGATGCTTGATGGGTTCACTGATTCTGACATGGCTGGTGATGTTGATTCTAGGAAATCTACTTCGGGGTATTTGATGACTTTTGCAGAGGGAGCTGTGGCATGGCAATCTAAATTACAAAAATGTGTTGCTCTCTCAACTATCGAAGCTGAATTTATTGCCATTACAGAAGCTTGTAAAGAAGAGAAATTTTTGCAAGAGTTGTGTTTAAAGCAAGAAAAGTATGTGCTTTATTGTGATAGTCAAAGTGCTATTCACTTGAGCAAAAATTCTACTTTTCATTCGAGATCGAAACACATTGATGTGAGATACCATTGGATTCGTGATGTGTTAGATTCGAAATTGTTATAACTCGAAAAGGTTCACACAGATGATAATATTTCAGATATGTTGACAACGACTTTGTCGAGGGACAAACATTTAAAGTGTCGAACTTTGGCGGGTATGGTCGATTTCTCCACCTAAGTCAGTAGGGGGAGAATTGTTGGGTATACCTCCTTATTGGAGTATGGAACCCAATTGGTTTTGAAAAAAGAGTTTAATATGGTTTAGTATTAATTATAATAAATTTTTATATATTATATTTAATTTGTGGAGACCCAATCTAATTTGGAAACAACTAAGGTTTGATAATAAACCCTAGATTCACAATATATTTTGAGTATTGTTTTTCCCAAAGAAAAAACAGAGTGAGCGGCAGCAGCATCTTGGTGATCAAATTTCGTGTATTGCTTGAGCTCCTTGTTCGTCTAGTTCAAATTCTGGTTCTGATTTGGGTTATTATTTTGGGTCTTCTTCAACTCTAGTTCTGAAGATTTTGGTTCATCTATTTGGTGAGGTCTTTCCTCTTTGTTTATTTGTGATTATTTGGAATTCACCTAAGGGTGATTTTGTGAGACGATTAGTGTCTCGTTTGTAATCGTTTGGAAATTATTTGGTTGATAGTGGAATCGGATTTCGATCCCGTGGACGTACCTCACATTGAGGGAACCACGTAAAAATTCTTGTGTTGCTTTTGATTTAATTTTTTCGCATTAGTTTTTATTCCCATTGATTGATTTACTTGTGGGGAATCACATATTTTCCCTAACAATTGATAGTTCATCCATTTTGGTTTCTTAAATCATTAAAGGCTTTAATTTCTGATCAAACTCAAAACTCCTATCAATAAATCTACTACTATTATAAAAGTGGGAAGAGTATGCATGTTCTCTACTCTTTTTTTTTCTTTTTTTTTTTTAATTTCAATTTTACCCTCTCAAATTTACTATATTTTCTAAAAGTTATGAAGAGTCCTATATAAACTAGCTATTCCTTTAATTTTTGAGTTAAACACTAAAAAATGATATATCTGCTTCCAAGAATCCCATATAAATATAAACAATAAACACTTTCGTTAGTTTTATTTTTTAAATCAGTTTTTTAGTTTTTATTTTTCATATTTTCTTTGTTTTGGTGATTAAAGATACTGAAATTTCTTCATATTTTATATTTAAATTATATCTTTAGATGAAAATCTAATATCTAATAATCCAATTAGAATTTAAAAATAAAATATTAGTAAAAAAAAATTATAAATTCAAATATGTATTAATTTTTTTATTATATACATTTTTGTTGTTGTTGTTGTTGTTGTTGTTGTTGTTGTTGTTGTTATTATTTAATATTAATAATTTTTTTCCAAAAAGAACACACAAAAAATTATTTTCTAAGTGTATTTAGATTCATTGAATCTAAATGTAAGTCCAAATCTAAACCTAAAAATAAAATTTAAATAAAAAATATTAAATTAAGTGAATGTAAAAAGAAAATAAAATGATTATTAAAAAAAGCAATATCAAAAACAAACACACACGCGCGCGCGCACACACACACACAAAACCCCAAACACTATAAACTTCTTCCTTTTTTTAAAAAAAATAAAATAAAATCTTTCTTCACTAATCTCTACTTTTACACAAATTCCTTTCAATTTTTACGTTAATTTAATAATTTAATTAAAAAATGGTGCATACACACAAAAATGTAACACTAAATATCTACATTATGACCAACTATTTATGAATAATTAATTTCTCATTGTTACTTATATTATATTGTTATAAAAGATTTTACATATTACTTTTGTAATATCTTATATATGTCAATATGTACATATATAAATATATATATATATATATAAATATAATTATAAATTTATATATATTACTGTATTCATACATTGTCAATCTATAATGTTATATTACCATCACATACTTTAATTTTTCAACATGTATCGCTAATATAGTTATATTTGCTAGGAAAAACTGCAGAATTGTGTATTGTTCTCTTATCAACTTATGTTCAATACATATATACATACATGTCATACAAATAAGTGTCCACAACCAACACTTTCAATAACAAATCAAGACTTTGCAAAACACTTCCATCATGACAATAATTGTATTTTTTTTCCCTTACAGAAAAAATCACATTATTGAGAAAAAATTGATTTTGAAATTCATTACAATATTATATCACCTCAAACTCCTACTCATCAAAATATTTTATTACAATGGGTTATGATGGTGGCAAGAAGAAAAACAAGAAGATGACGAAACAAAAACTCTCGATGATATGTTGCAACATGCTTTCCAAGTAAAGTTAGATGAGTTGAAGCAGGAATTATCCTATTTATTGTGAAGTTCAAGAAAAACAATGTACATCATGCACACATTTTAGTCAAATTATAAGGAAAAATTCAAAATAATGCCAAACATTATTGCAACAATTCAATGATGCATAAAGTAAGTGCAGCAAATAAAAAGTTTCAATGAATTTTGTCATATGTTGACTACTTACAGATGACATAATAAATTATGTAACTTGACAGTTTCATGAAAGTGACCCTACAAGCACTTATAAGCATAGATTTATAAACATTGTGAAAACAATTATGAAATCCCTATATCGATCGAAATATTAAACTACAATATCATTATATTTTCTTAAAAAAACGATTTCACATTTTCTACATGAATGAAAATATATTAATAACTATATCATATTATTCATTATGCAAGATATCCTTGACACAGGAAACAAGACTCAATAACTTTGATGTAATGACTCAGAAATTCTTTCCTCCGCTCGAGCGGAGGAGTGGCCGCTCGAGCGGACTTTTGGGGTTTCCAGCAATTTTTCAGACGGCCTGAGATTCTGGGAGTTGTGATTCTCCGCTCGAGCGGGGGAGTTTACGCTCGAGCGGATGACTTTGTTGGTCTGCGCGCTCGAGCGCAAGGTTCGGCGCTCGAGCGGGTCGCGAGGTTAAGTTTGATTCTGAAGCATGTGGGCTCATTTTTGATGTTCTTTTTAGTGTATTTGAAATGTTCTTACCTTATTTTGGGAGATTGATTGAGATGATAAGATGATGGTAAAGTAAGATTGGACTAAAAACCTTAATTGGAATAATTCGTTTATGACCAACCGTCACTCAATTGTCTTTTTGTTTTTCCACACTTTGAATTTGGATGTGAGGTTAGAACCATCGGAAAGCTTATTTCCGGGGCTTCAATTTGGACACAAGAACGACCTAAAACGGAGTCCGGATGGGAGAGTTATACCTGTTCAAAGTTTCGAAATCTGTGCTGAGGGCAGGTCCGCTCGAGCGGAAATCAGTCCGCTCGAGCGAGAATTACGGGACAGCAGCTTTAAGAACGGGATTTTTGGATCATTTCATAGATTTTCTTCAACCCTCTTCTTTCCTCTTTGCCTTAGTCCGAAACCCTAACTCTCAAACCTTTGATTTCACCCATTTTTTATCAACAATCCACCATGGTTTTGGCATGTAGGATGGAGAACTAAGGAGGATCAATGTTTTTACCCGATTAAAATTTGGATTGGTGAAAGTTTCTTCTCAAGCTCACCCCTTTGCTTGATTGTTGAGGTAAGGGTTGAAGACTCTTTAATATTTACATCCGTAGATAGGTTGGAGGTGTCTTCATTGTATAATGGTGCAAGTTTTCATTCATGTTATGTATATGGAAGAAATTATGAGATTTTGGGAATTTTGGGGTTTGAACATTGGGGGTTTTATGGTTTGAAGATATTGGGAGTTAATTGATGGGTTTAAATAATGGTTTATGGGTCCTAGATGTGTAATTGATGGAAAAAGAGTGTTGGGTTAATAAGTTTGATTATTTCTTGAAATCTCATTATTTTCTTGAAACCCTAAGTTTCTTAATGATGATAACCAAAGATTTAACCCAAATTGAATGTAGAATAATGAAATTGACGTATTGAATTATGTATATACAAGTTTAATTGGAATTTGGTGATACTTGGAAATTATGTTTAAATTTGCGAATGAACTCGTTAGAAGCTTTGTGAATCATGTCTTAGTGAGAAAGGAGATTGGGGGAAAGGGTTTGTTGATGATGTGGATGATGTAAATTGAGCCTTAGCAATTTAATTTGAATAATGTGAAATTATATTTGGTAGCACTGAGTGGAATGATGTTAAATAGTTTGGATTATATTGGATGGTGATAATTATGTGGAGTTATGTTGATTACGTGGGGTTGTGTTAATGTTGTTGAATTGAATTGTGTAGGGTTAGCTGCAGGGACGAACCTAGCATCTAAACACTGTGAGTAATAGTACGAGGATGTATATTTTATTTATCATTGATAATTATTATCACTAACACTTTGTTTCTTGTAAGTGTTACACGAACATGTTACATGAACATTTATGATGATTGAAAGTCAATGTGAACATTGGAAGATTGGCCTACATCGGTATGACGTTACAATGACTCTGTCCTGTTAATAACGAATAATAATTCTCTATTATCTATAAGTAAATTACGTTGTTTTAGTGCATAAACGGAATCATGTTATGGAATCATGTTCATCTTTAAGCCAAGTATATGTCTCGTCAAGAACCTATGACATGCATGTAAATGTTTATCAGTATTATGTGATCCTCATAAGGATGTGAAGTATTCTATCTTTGACAAGTATGTTCTATATCAAGTATGGTGCTAAGTATATATGAGTTCATGTTTATTACAAGTTCAAGCATGTAACAAGCTTAAGTAAGGTACAAGTTTACATATGCTATGTAAATGTTATGCAATCATGTTAAATGTTATGCAATCATATTAATGTCTCAAGCATGTAATGTACTTATGTTAATGTTTAAAGTATGTTAAAGTTAAAGAATGTAAAGTGAGCCATTTACAAGGGCTTATTGCCACTTACAAGGGCTTCTTGCCATTTACAAGGGCCTCGTGCCATTTCAAGGGCTTTTATGCCAACCTTTTCAAGGGCTTCATGCCACTTTGAAGGGCCTTAGTGCCAATATGTTTCAAGGGCTTCATGCCACTTTCAAGGGCCTTAGTGCCAATATGTTTCAAGGGCCTCGTGCCATATGTTTCAAGGGCCATGTGCCACATGTTTCAAGGGCTTTTATGCCACTGTGTTTCAAGGGTTTTATGCCAACACGTTTGAAAGTTGAATGCTATAATATTCAAGGGCTTAAAGCCATTATGCTTTAAGATGTTATGTTTCAAGTTATTATGTATGTTTCAAGTTATTATGCATGTTTCAAGTTATTACGTTTCAAGACTGGGCCTAAGGCCGTTATGACATTAGTACAGAAGCAGACTAATTATGTTGACTTGCAATTTCACACGTAGTGATATATTATGTTTCCAATGAAGTATTGTTTTGTTTAGGTACTATTATTCACTGAGCCTGGCTTACTTGGTGTTATGTCTGTTCTGTAGGTGACCACCTTGGAGGCCAGTCTTAACCCTGTTGCTCGTCTTTCATTGTCAACCTCAGTGTGTCCAGGCACCCAGACCAAGGCCATGCATTTCTGTGAAGTTTTATTAAATTTGTGGTTAATTGTCTATTTAAGTGAAATTGTATGTATATGATGTTTAATTATATGCTCTGTAAAGGGGCTGTGTACGTGTATGTGATCCTGGCATATTAGTATTAGCTCAATGGATATTATTCTATGTATTTTATCTTATTAAATGCTTCCGTTCAGGCCCCGTCTGATATATATATATAACAGGTTTAGTGCCCATTTTCGAATAGGTCATGCCCAAACTTTTAGGGGCGGGTTTGGGGCGTGACATTTGATCTATAAAAATATATTACATATTGATAGTAATGCATTCTTACACCAATAGTACGCAAATAATATGTAAAAGTGGGTTCAATGAAATTGTATTATAAGATGAACCATTAAACAAAATTGTGCAATTGTGCAATTAATTTCATACCTTCAATTATATTACAGGTACGAGTTATGAAAATCTGAAGTGGGAAGTTGATAGAAAATTTTTTTTCTCTAATACTATATATTTAAAAGACATGTTTATTATTTATTGTTTTAGATAATATTGAAAATAAAAAATTAAGTTATGTTTATAAAATTTTTCATTTATCATTTAAATTCTTCAGCTGAGTATATATTCATTTATTACTTAGTTGTATTTGGATACAGATCAATTTACCCATACAAGTCTTCATATTTTGTATACATATCGCATACCAATTTAAAAGACATGCATAATTGTAGTACTAACAGTTAATGAAGAATCGCGTGCCATGTGCAACGCACGTGCCCTAACCACTAGTTACATATACAAATTAGATACCTCACAAGAAATTCCAATTTAGAATAATCACAATTTCTAATCCACATAACTTATTAACTTAATTAATTCCCATTAGGACTTAATTTAATCAAATCTTTATTTTTACTAAACTGAATCAAATATTTAATTAAACTCTTATATGGCTCAATACATAAAATTAAACTGATTCAATTCACCAATTTTACCTTCTTAAGCCATTTAGGCTTTCAATTTCTAATTCCGAAATAAATCCTTAGCAAAATCTTATACGAATCGGACTCAATAATTCTCATAAATTTCAAAATCAAATTCAAATAATATGCAACTAAAATTCAAATTTTCGTAATTAATTAAATACATAATACTATGTGTGGTGGGGTTATCACAAGAGGAGTTTAAACTAAAAGGATCAACCCGAGAAGATTATGCACGCGCCATCACGCACGTCATTGGAGATTGCTGGAGACTCGCGGAAAATTCAGTCCGACGAGGAAGTAGAAGTTGAACATGGCCCATCTGTTTTATGTAATAAATATTTATTTGTGAAAATATACAACACAAGCCTTATGCTGACAGTGTGTTTTGTTTTTTGGTCTCAAGGCTAAGGGCTTATAACTCTTAGGAAACTAATTTACAAATTTTCTTTTGTAGAGCCATGATAACGCTGCCACGTCATCCAAGTAGGGACTTTAACACAACGTGTTACTGCCACATCAGTGATTCTGTCACATTAACAGAAATTTTTGGTAATTACAACTTTGCCCCTAAAATTTTGATAAATTGGAATTCAGCTCCTGAAGTTTCTAAAATTTTTAATTCGGTCCCTAAAATTTTTAGATATTACAATTTGGCCCTGATAGTTTTGAAATTTTCATTTTGGCCCCTATATTTTGCTAAAATTATATTTTGAGCCCAAAAGTTTGCATAAATTGTTGTTTGGCCTCCTATTTTGTTTGGTTTTTTCAGTGAAGCCCCTGGAAAATTGAAAAAAGGACATTCTTGGGTAATAGACCATTCTAGATTCAACAGTGAAGTCCGTTTTTCAGACTGAGGCTATCTTTGACAGAGGTAATTGTTGATAGAGGAATTAACATCAACATTGGGATCCATGATAA
Source organism: Camellia oleifera (assembly GCA_022316695.1). NCBI lineage: Eukaryota > Viridiplantae > Streptophyta > Magnoliopsida > Ericales > Theaceae > Camellia > Camellia oleifera. Next base: position 32,081,232 of record CM039311.1, read on the forward strand.
AATTGAATGTTTCAAATTATGCAATTTGAAAGCCCAAAATGGAGGACATTTTGTACTAACAAGACTTGTTTGACCCTATTGAGCATAAAAGAATCAAACTAGCAATGGAGAAAGATGAACACTGGAAACAGAAAAATCGAAAGACTACTGGCCAAATCAGGTAATGGATTGAGCACAGTGTATTCCATCTTGTCGCCCAAGAGACAGACGCATATGCTCTCTAGACGAAGTTAGAAGGCATGTACCGGTAGAAGAATGCTCGAAATAAAGCCCTCTAAATGAGAAGGCTTGTAAATTTGAAACTGAAAGGCAGTCTTTGTTGCTGAACACACCAGTGAGTCTCAAAATCTAGTAAAGCAACTAGCAACTGTCAAAATAGAGTTGGATAATGAGATGCAAGCCCTATTACTGCTCAGTTCGTTACCAAATATATGGTTAGGAGAACTTAGTGGTATCCCTCAACAACTCTGCACTAGAAAGCAAATTGGCCATGAGCATGGTCACAGATACTCTATTCAATAAAGAGAAAAGAAAAAAAGACATTGGTGGAGATTAGTCCCACGCCCTGATCACAAAAAATAGAGACAGGGGTAGAGACAGGTAGAAGTAGAGGAAAAAACAAAACAGAGGACAAAACAAAGGAAGATCTCAAGACAGAGGGAAATCCTGAGATGGTAGGAGCCAACCAAGGTTCAAGTGTTACCATTGTGGCCAAGATGGTCATATCAAGAAATATTGTTATACTTTGAAGAGATAACTGAAGCAAGACAATAGTTAGTTAAAGACTGAAGATGGGAACGTTGCTGTTACCATCTGCGAGGATATTGCATTATTCTTTGTTAGAGAAGAAGAATGCCTCCATGTTTCAGACAACGATACCGAGTGGGTGGTAGACACAACAACCTCCTACTACGCCACACTCCTAAAAGAGTTCTTCAGTATGTACCAAGCTGAAGATTTTGGTATAGTGAGGATAGGTAACTCTAGTTTTTTGAAGATTATTGTAACAACCACCTCCTTGATTAGTTATGCTAATTATCTGATTTACATTGATTATGTGTTTATGTGTTAATATGTGCCATGTGTGATTTGAGTTGTGTCATTGTTAACAAATGTGTACAGCATATGAATTTGAACCTATCTGAATCAATAAACCATAAGGTTAGAATTAAATGTTTGGATAGGTAATTAAAGCCTAATTCACATTACTATGATTAAGTTTAGTTTAAATTAAATTAGATTTTGATAATTTAATTAAGTATATGATGACATGTGATTTAATTAGGTTAATATGAATTATTAGCCTAAATCTAACTTTGTTGAGAGAGATACAACTTAAGAGAGAGAGTGAGAGAGAGAGAGAGAGAAAAGAGAAAAATGAAGACTAAGGGAGAATTAAGGTAAATCTCCATAATTTAACAATCTAGGGTAGGAATTTCTTCCTAACATTACAACAAAACTGGGTTTTTACGGTTTCACATCAACGACATACAGTAAATGCAAGCCGTGGTTTCTCACTTTTACGACTTGCATTTTTTGTATGTCGTTAATAATTTCTCAATCACGACGTATTTATTGCGTAGGTCATGAATTCTAATAACGATGATTTTTTTATAGCTAGCAATGTTAGTTGTACATAATAAAACTTTCTGTAATGTGCATATAGCATGACGTTAATACATCAACTATACATGGCCTACATATGCTAGCCATTAAATATATTTCACTTTTCATGACGAACAATTTATGTCATGCATGATATGATCCAAAAAAAAAAAAAAAAAGGTTCCAAAATAAAATGTTTTAGGGCCAATAACCAAAAATATTTTTTAAAAAAAGTTATCAAAATATTCTAACTGTTGCTATTAAGCAAATAAGAGAAGGAGAAGAGAAAGGGTTAGACATGAAGACTAGTTAGCTAGTGGTGAGACTTCGACCTAGAACGATGCTATCTCTTCGGCGACAAGACTGGTTCGGTGGCAGCGACGATCAATGATTCGAAGGGGACGGGTTTCATTCTTCTTTTCTCTTCGCTTTGATCTAGAAAAAATCTCAGTTTGATTATTGAGGTATGTTCAGATTCCCCTCTTCCCCCTTTTCTCTCTCTCATGGTTCTGCTATAGCGAAGGGGCTGGGAAGGGGTAAGTGGATTGTTGAAGTGAAGGATAGAAGGGGAGATTGCTTAGTTTGGTCCTGGAGGGTGGTTACCAGAGGGGTTCCTGGGAAGAGGTGAGGGGAGAGGAAGGGGTAGGATTTTTTGTCTTTGCAATGAGATCTAGACGAACTCATCCACTCGACTCCCTCTCAGGTACTCCTCTAATCACTCCAATTTTCTGTTTGTTTCCCTAGAAATTGCATATAGGTTTTTTTTTTTTTAGCTGAGAAAATGAAGCAAGTAGTCAATGCGGGGTTCTTTTCTCTGTTTGGTTGTTGATAATTGGGGCAATAAATATTCCATTGAATCTTGAATGTTATATGAACTAAATTTTTATATGCAAAATTACTAATGCATGAAAATTTACATTTGCCCCCTTCATTATTCAAATTACTTTTGTATTGTAAATTTTTTTTTTTTTTTGGTTCTTTTGCGATTTTATCGATTTTTCAGAAAGATCTCAAAGTGTATCACAATAGATCAATGGATATTAATTGGTAGTTCTAGGCTTCCAGCAGCTAATTACACAGACCCCACTAATGTACAAAATGGATGCTAATGGCCAAAACCCTAGGGTTAAAATCAAAAGGCTTTCATGGCTTCTGCAAGAAGCATGCCAAAACCATCCTTGAAGTGATTCTAGACAGTCTTAAGCAGTGTGTGTTTACTTAAAACAAAGCACTAGAAAGCATCAATGGGCATCATTCTAGTGTGCTTTTAGAAGCTTTTCATTAATAAAGTTTCTTTCAACTGCCAAGCATTATCTGGTAGCTTCATTAGGATCTTTGACGCAGCAGAATACACGGGGACTAGATATCGTTCTAGTAGACGAAAGGGGCTCTCAAATCCACAAGAAAACTAGAACCTTGAATCCACAAAGAAGAGAAAATATCTTAATATTATTGATTGAATGACTTCTATTACATATGTTTGTAGGCTTATTTGTAATAAAATAAACCTAATACTTGTAGGAAAAGTAATACCAAAATAAACTAGGAAACTTAAATCAACACAAATTAGGAAACCTAAGAAAATAAGAAACTAAAATTCTAAACTATTTAAAATCCTAGTCAAAATCTAATTCGAAAATAATAAAATTAAGAAACCTAATAATTCTAAAATATTTAATAAAATAATATATTAAAAATATTGAAACTAAAAATATAAAAATTCTTAAAATCTTGTCCTACACCAAGCTTCTCTTTTTTGAAAGAACTCGTCCTCAAGTTCATATTAACGATCTATCATCGCCCATGCCAAATAAAAAGATACTTGGAATACTTCAGCTGTTTGTCCCTCTTCCAAAAATTATATGCATAGAAGTCTACTTTCTGAAAGTTATTCTCTATATGCTTCAACTGGTTGACAAGATCAATTAGACAAGTATTGAAAATCAAATTAAATTCCTCCACAACAAGAAAATCAACGAAGTGTATTTTATGTTGATGTCGGATATTCTCTAGACTTTGCTCAGTCTTAGATTCATCTGGACATTCAATTATCATCCTTAGAAGTTCAATTGCATCCTCAATCAACTTCTCTGGTGCACATGTCAACTTTATTACCTCATCTTTTATTTTTTCTTTTTCATTGAGTTCAACTTGATCTCCTTTTGTGATCTCATAACCATCATAATAATCAAGAGATGATAGTTTCGTCATTAGAAGCTCTTGGCTAACTTCAATATTTTCTCTTGCTTTACCTTTTCATCGTCTTCTTTAAACGTCTTGATCAAAGTAATTTCAGTGACCTCTCTTTCATCAATTTCAATATTCTCATCGTTGTTAAAATCAACTTGATTTTCTACTTGAATTAACTGTCTATTTGGGTCTTTAAATTTTTGAAACATTGAGATACTCAAAACCTTTTCTTCTTCAATGCATGGTGGAGCGTGACAAATTTGTTGACCTATAAGACTTGATTGACCCAAACTTGGCAGAGCCATAGTCATGTTTCTCGAATAATCTGTATCCACAATTGCTTAATAATTATTAAGTTGCGAAGAATATTGCGCATCAGAATTACCTTGGAACAATTGTTTCGATTCAAGCTTTCTTTGATATTGTTGATACAACATTTGCCCATGATTTGGTTGAAGGAATCTAGAACTCATCAACTTCTTCATCTTATGCCACGTCCTAATGGGTTGTTTGTATTGTCGCCTTCGATCATACTACAATTGTTTCCACCATGTAGAAACAAAACCTTGTAACTTACGTGCGACATATTTGGCTTGCTTTTCTTCAGAGATTTCTATACACTCAAGGAATCTGTCAACTTTACGAAACCCAATAAATAAAATCCTCGACATGACAAGAAGCATTAAAATAGGGAATTTCTGGTGGTACTTGATAATCTGAAAAGTCATGATTGATGCAATTATTCCTATTGAACACATCACTAAATCTTCATTGTCGTCTTACCAATTAATATTCACCATAATCCTCGAATAACTCATCTTCAGATTCATCATCACTATCGCATTAATAATAAGAAGATCATCTCAAGATGTTGTGGTTAATAGGCTGGTCTTGGGCAAATCCCATAGCGTGGTTCCTATCAACGTTATGATTAACAAGTTGGCCTTGGGCAAGTCCCTTAACTCGAATCCTATTAGATCTTTCTCTACGATCATCGTCAATCGAGCTTGTGCTTCCTCCTTCGATGAATGACATCGAGCCAAGAGAAACATTGCTCTGATACCACTTGATGTAGCGGAATACACGGGGACTAGATATCATTCTAGTAGACCAAAAGGGCTCTCGAATCCCGGAGAAAAATAGAACCTTGAATCCACAAGGAAGAGAAAATATCTTGTGGGAGCCAGAAAAATATAGGTACTAGCTTATTGGGCCTAATCTAAACAAAGCCTACAAGGGTCCAGCCCAAATAAATATCACACCCCCCATCTATATAAGGGGGGGGGGGGGGGGATCCCAAGTAAAAGGTATGTCTGATCTCCCTCCACAAAACACACACCCCTTCTAATATATATACTATTTCTTGATTCAAGGACTAACTTCATCATCGGAGTACTCCCGGCCAGCAACCCCGGTTGGGTGGCACCAACTATGTTCCTCATTGCAGATCTACAGGGGTGAAGCTCTTCTCTTCGTTGGATCTCTACAACATCCATGTGAGAGGATATTTCATGGTCTCACAATTTGCGCCGTCTGTGGAAAATGTCTGACAGAGTTCAATGAAGAAGACAACAAATACCATACTCAAGATGCTCAGATGATTGTTACATGTTACTATAAACATGACCCACAGTTAATCCTATCTTTTTACTCTTTGTTTAAATTGATCTTTGAAATTCAATCTTACTATCTATATGCATATACATATATATAGATATATATGTGTATATATTTATGCTCATAGATTTGGTCCAAGCATTTATTCAATATAGTCGGCACATACTAAACCCATTGAAATGCCTTTAGTTGGATTTAGTTTTGCATTTTTATTCTCTCTCTAAAAATGGGTTTCACTCTTATTTTTGCTAGCTTCTTTTCGGCATTATATAATGGATTCACACTCTTTGATTCTTGAGATATACTTCCACCATGAGTTACTAATCTAATTTTTGTGGTAGTTGGATACTTATAAAGTTTGAAAATTCGGCAGTCGGCTAATCAAGAAGTTATTCGGCAACGAAATGAGGATGCATACAAAAGTTGTGGCCATGAATATTTGTTTTTCAGCTTTTGAAAAAATCGTATATTTTATTCAGCAATGTGAATTTCATAGGCAAATTTTATTCGGCAAATATTTCATTACCTTACGTCATATTTACAAGTTCAATTTTATTCCTCACATCATTATATTTTCAAGTTCAATTTTATTTACGTCATTATATTTTCAAGTTCAATTTTATTTGGCAAACAATTCATTACCTTACGTTAATTTTATTCGGCAAATATTTCATTACCTTACGTCATTATATCTTCAAGTTTAATATACGGTTGACATTATTCGGTCACAGGAAAATTTTTATAGTTTCACTACCTACATCATGTATTTATCCGGCAACTGAAATTTTCGGCGCAGTCAAACCCAAGTTTGGACTATACACCACGATTCCGATTGCCGACCAAGTATGCGGCAAGTCAAGAACAAAAGGGAAGTGCTACACAGGTGTGCTCGGCCAGACAAACCCAAAATTCGGCGTTCGAGCCCATGCATTCGCATTTCGGCAGTGCCGTAACTCATAATCAATCGATCGGCAAAGCTCCAAAGCTACTCTGCACTTATTCAGTTTATTATATTGGCATGACAACTCTACAAACTCACAACTTATTCGGCATTTCATTTGGCATATCATTATTATCAACGCCGCAAGATTATTTGGCACCTCTGCAACTCGGCTTAGACAACTTATTCGGTTTATTATTTGGCATAACTCTGCACTCACAATCTATTCGGCATTTCAATTTGGCATATCATATTAATATCAACGCCCTATCGTCTAGCAACGACAACTTATTCGGCTTTAACATCTCAGCTTCGACATTGCTTATCAACTCAATTATACAATACTCGGCAGAACATCATACCGTATTGCTTATCCTCTGCGATTTGGTATATCACTCGGCCTATTATCAACTGCATATTAACATTATTCTGCATATCTTGGCTTCGGCAACTTACCCGGCAGCTAACACTACTCGGCTGCAAGACTACTCGGCCACCCATACGTCATGCACATTGGACAATCCCGCCCCGTTATCTACGATATTCGGCTACAACATTTGTCAACTTTATACGGCAACATTTTTGACTAAACAACAGTCAAATTATTCGGCAACAGAATTCATCGGCATTATGAACGCTACATGCATATGATCAACTCGACTTCGGCATCTTATTCGGCACATTCTTTGACCAGCTCACAATATTCCGCATCAAATATTCAGCAACGTTGTAACTTATTCGGCACTATTATCTCAGCATAAAATTAGCATCTCGGCTTGCCGAAATCCACATCTGAACATACCACAGGATTCGTATCGGCTCAAAGATTTCAAACCCACCAACCCGAGGAGCCAAGAAGCAACCCAAGTCCGCCGAAAGTTGTGAAACGGATCACACATACCGAAAACTGAAATTTCAAAAGTATCAAACTCAAGTTTTGACCATACCAATGTGAAGTACTCATTAAGACGAGTCTAACGCAACAAACTGCATCGAAATCAGAGCTAAAACGACACTGTACAGGCCGATCAAAGTTTGCCCAGAATTGATGAATTTTCTGAGGACGACGAACTAGCCATGCAAGAAAAGTTATACTGTGCTTCGCGGCGCACAATTCTCAACCGATCTAAGCCATCAACTCTATTTTGGCTACAATTACGCCATCAGGAGTCTGATCACAGCGTTCTAATAGTCCTTTCCAGCTATTTGACGCATTCTGGATACATTCGTACGGTCAGAATATGCAATTTCAGGTCGCAAAAAAAAAATATATATATATATATATTAAATAAATAAATAAAATAAAAATAAATTACAGATTTGATTCCGATATCACCAAGCACCCTACTTTATCTCAGCTTCATTCTGATTTGGCCACGGCACCCAATAGGGGCACGGAATCCGTTTCAAATCATTATCGGCCTACTCGGCAATTTTGGCCCAAGTCAATTTTATTCCTTCCGAATAACAAATCTTATTCAAAAGCAATGGGGAAAATATACGTTGGACAAGGAACTCAACTTCACTAAATTGGCAACACATATATGTTATACAAGAAGCTCAACTTCATTAAATTGGCAACCATTGCCAACCAAGTTTTTAGCAAATCTAACTCCGAAGGAATGTTGACACACTGTGAAGCTAAGAAAAAATCGCCGACCAAATGATCGGCACAATCACCAACCCAAGTGTGAACGGACACCGATGTTTTGGCACTAGTTACTCAGCAGTGCATCAATTTTACTCGGCAATATTATTCGACACCATTATTAATTCAACATTATGATCATTATTCGGCCGTGCATCAACCTTTTTCGGCTAAACAACATTATTGGTCAACTTTATGCATTGTCAAACTTTATGCAGCAACATTGGCTGCAGTATTCGGCAACTTTATTCGCCTAACAACATTATTTGGCAAAACAATTGCCCATTGGGACATCAGTCAATTTTCTGCTTTCCAATTGGGGCACATCAGCCGATCATCATCTCGACACCTTTGATATGCATGCATACTCGGCCAACTTGGTACAAACATTACAATGACGTTTACTTGAGTTACAAACTCACGCTCCTTTTCACACAGCTTGAAGCAAGCGCCCGTTTTGGGGCAATACATCACACACTTGGCAGTTGGCAGTTTGCATATTTTTACGCGTCGTCATTTTACCAAAGTTGAATCTTCCCTGTAACATAGGGCAATGGAAATCTACATTCTTTCCAACTAACACCTATCATTCGAAAGCAATAGGGCAAGTCTACCTTGGACTAAACGCAAACCGAGCAACTTGGCAATTAAATAGTTGGCCCAATATCTACTTGGCAATTCCATATAAGCGGAGCAATATTATTGGTGATTAACACGTCCACCTTATTCGGTACAGGCTACATTATTCAAAGTCCTTGCCATATTGGCACTTAGTTGCCACTTAAAATCAGTAAAAGTCTCTGAGTACAGCATAATCTTCGTACTCGGCATGGAGCACCATCAGCAAAGGCCTACACCCATGCCCGGGGGTTAGAACACCGCGGCCTATACCTATGCTCGGAGGTTAGAATACTGTGGCCTACACCTACGCCCGGAGGTTAGAATACCGCGGCCTACATCCTCACCCGAGAGTAATAATACCGTGGTCTATTTTTCGGCTGATATATCTACTTTATTTAATCTGTCTTATTTGGTTCAGACAATCATTTCCATGCTCGGCATATAGAAATATTTCTAGCTCGGAACGAAAGTCCATATTTGGAAGCAATCTTTGCACTCGACAATATATTACACCTTTGCCCGGGGTTAGAATATCGCGGCCTACACCCTCGCCCGGGGGTCATAATACCGCGGCCTACAGCCCTTGCCCAGGGGTAACAATACCGTGGCCCATCGTTATGATTTGTTTGTATTCCTTTCTGGGTTTTAGCTCACCCCATTCATCCTATGATCGACATACGTACATTTATACATACATTCAAGCATACATCTAGTCATTCATTCATACATTCTATTCATTTATTCAAAGTGTTCTTTATCAAAAAACCTAACAGCTATTTGAACAACGTAACTTGGCAGGGAAAAACTCTCATTCCTTCTACCGCAGACAATGAAAGTTTTGGGGCAATTGTGGGAGCCAGAAAAATATAGGTACTAGCTTATTGGGCCTAATCCAAACAAAGCCTACAAGGGTCCAACCCAAATAAATATCACACCCCCCATCTATATAAAAGGGGGAGGGGGATCCCAAGTAGAAGGTATGTCTGATCTCCCTCCACAAAACACACACCCCTTCTAATATATATATACTATTTCTTGATTCAAGGACTAACTTCATCATCGGAGTACTCCCGGCCGGCAAACCCGGTTGGGTGGCATCAACTATATTCCTCATTGTAGATCTGCAGGGGTGAAGCTCTTCTCTTCGTTGGATCTCTACAACATCCATGTGAGAGGATATTTCATGGTCTCACATATCTTAATATTATTTGTAACGCCCTCAAAATAAACCCAAAAACAGACATTCATGAGACAAGAGAGATATCATATTTCATAAATCAGAGTATTCTTACAGAATGTATTACATATTGACAACAAAAGTAAATGCCCTACGAGCTTACAACTTTCCAAGCCAACACATGGTTACAAAAAGGAGAGTACTAGCTCTACACAAAATAAGCCCTTGGCTTGATATATATGTAATACAAAAAGTAATCAAAAAGGTCCCTCAGCCACTAAGCCTCCCAAGCTACGTCCTTGGAGATGGAATGTCACCTGCAACTGAAAATGATGTCCCATATAGGGTGAGCCAATGCCCAGTAGAGATATGCTAAGCATAATATGAGAAATAACTAAAACATTATCATTTGATAAATGTTTAACTCATATAAACGAACTTATATCACATTCCAGTTTCATGAAAAAATGTCCATGTTCATTTTACTTTCCTTTACTTAACCAATTTTCAATTCATATACATGGCTCAGAACCTGGCCAAACAACTTAATGAGATTATAACTCATATCCAAAACACTTCCGTAATTCATGATAGATACACATATTTGCTGTATCGATGTCACATTAAGACACTTCCATACTCCACAAATGATACACAAATTTGCTGTATCAATATCACATTAAAACACTTCCATACTTCAAAATGATACACAGATTTGCTGTATCAATGGAGTCCATCCCCTATCTCCTTCCAAATAATTTCCGGTTTAGGAGTTCATCCCTATCTCCTCCTAAACCATGGAGTACATCCCCTATCTCCTCCCACACAATACAATGTATATAAACAATTATCATATACAAGTTCAATCAATACACATATTTAATGTATTATTCCAACCATCATATTCAATGACAAATTCAATTGATTAGTTTTAATTCACCTAATCATCATGCAATGTCTACAACAATCAAGACTATCCTCTACCGATAGCCCAAGGCAATTATTTCTAAACAGATAATAAATGCATCAAACAGATAATTCAACAACAATTTCAAAAGTGAGCGATTAATAAATCTAACTCCACCATTCCATCTCATAACATGCTAGTTTCTTTATTTCCATCCCAATTTCATCTTTCACAATGAAAGTCATTAATTACACTAATGACCCAATAAAACCCCAAATATGGCATTTCTCTCACTTTTTCCATTATTGACTCAATGGTCTAAATATCAACAATAATTATCACTAATCTCATTTTAAGACTCAAAATACACATTTATGGCCTAAAATAACAAAACCCCTCTTTCTCAATATTTCAAATCTTAAACCCTAACACCCCAAATCGAACCATTTATACAAAATGCTCAAAATCTATGTCAAAGTTCATAAAGATGAGTAGTTATCCCTACCTCAAAAGATGAGACTCAAAGGAGAAGATGATCAAACTCGAAATGCTCCAAAACCAAAGATTCTCGGATTGAAATGTAGCCCACACTAAGTTCCATACTTTTTACAAAGGGACTAGGGTGGAAGATCACTCAAACTAGATCAAACCTTAGAGAGAAGTTGTATTTTAGAGAGAGGGGCTCTCAAAATATGGTTTTGAAAAGTAAGAGAGAGAGAGAGAGTGTGTGTGTGAAAAGTGATTTAAAATATCGCAGTCCATATCTGATATACGTATGACCCGCTCGAGCGGAGAATAGGACGCTCAAGCGTCAAACACAAAAACTTAACCCGCTCGAGCACAAAAAGACCCGCTCGAGCGCCAAGACACATAAATAAAACACACCCCCTTGAGCGCAAAAGAAAACCCGCTCGAGTGTAGATTACACTCTTCCAGTATTTTACAGACAATGAACACCCGCTCGAGCGCAATGATACCCGCTCGAGCGTGACCCGCTTGAGTGTAGGGAAGTCCGCTCGAGCGTGAAAAACACATCTACAGTATTTTTGCAGACGAACAAACTACTGAAGATATGCAGACTCCGCTCGAGCGCAAGAAGACCCGCTCAAGCGGATCACTAAAACTTTGGGCAACAAGAGTTGGGACGAAAGCTCAACCAACATGTTCGAAGCAGGTCCAAAACAATTCTAAACTCAAATACAAGGAGTAAAGGATAGAAACGAGAATAAAACAACAATACAGTCACAGAACCGAGTCTGGGATACAATACACAAAGGAAGGAAAAACTGGGATCGCTATATTATTGATTGAATGACTTCTATTACATATGTTTGTTGGCTTATTTATAATGAGCTAAACCTAAGACTTGTGGGGGAAAGTAATTCTAAAATATTTATACTAAATTACAAGAGTCCTAATAAAATAATATATCAAAAATATTAAAATTAAAAATATAAAAATTCTTAAAATCTAGTCCTACGTCAATCTATTGGACTGAAAGTTGAAATTTTGGAGTTCTGTTTTGGTTTTCTTTTCACTTCCATTATTCATGGAAGCTTCATTGTACTTTTCTTTTCCCTCTTTCAACAAATATTTGTTTCTTTGCTGATAAAAATACAAAAAAAAAAAAAAAGAAGTTAAAAATGTGAATGCACCATTGAAGTGGTGGCTATATATATTAATACAAACGCTTGTGTTGATAAATTGAACTGCATGTAAACATCGTTGAGGATTTTTGCCTTTGTGCCTACATCTTTTAAGATTGTTGCTCTTAGACAATATGTTTGTTGATATGATGTTATAAATAGCTGAGTTCTTGGATGATAGAAGCCTATTTGAAGGTAACTATAGATAAGTTAATGGTGCTCATCAAACATTTGAAGATAGGGAAATCTTCATTTTTCTGTAATTTATGCCTTCTTTCTTTCAGAATTGTGGTATTTTTAGCCCAAACAACCAGAAGATATGGGAAGAAGCTTGATACTAAGCAAAATATGTTTGGAAGGCAAACAAAAATAGGTATAACAGATTCATTCTGTAGCAACTTTATTTATCAAATTACCTAGTTCATTCTGCATTCATTTTTCATTACAATAAAAAGAATATAATATTAGATTTGGAAGAGTACAATGTATTATTTAATTCTACATGTGTGTGTATATATAATATATATACATATATACCAAATAAATTAAAAATAAAAAAAGAAGCTCTGTTTCTTGCAGTATTATCACCACTTTCTGTTACAATTACTACAACTGCTATTGTCATTATTACCATCCTTTGGTTAGATATCCAGGGTTAGAGTTCGAAAATTGGAGATGGTTTTTTTTTTTTTTTTCCTTCTATATTTTCACTCATATTTGCTTACCTCACCTGTAACACCACTGCCACCAATTCTATTCTTTGATTTCATGCTGACCCAATAGTTTGATTTTGGTTGTAGAATTTGCAAGGTAAGTGGAGAACTATAGATTTTATTGTTTTTACTTGTTAGGCATTTTTTATTTTTAATTTATTTTTAATTTTATAGTGAGTTAACAATGCTCAACAATTTGCAAACTTAATAGAAGATGAGTTGAAAATAGTAAACAGGTTGTAAAGAAAATAAAATAACGTAAAAGGAAGGAAGAATACTTGTGTTACATGGACCCTTTTATTTTCCCCACAATACCTTGTCTACCGAATATGATAAGGGTAAGGGTGTGGCATATGTCCAACGCTCGTACCCAATTTAGATACTTGAATTTATCTAATTTTACGTGATGTATGTAGAAGAAGAAGATGGCATTTGCTTATAAAGAAATTGTTCTTCCCTCTCACATGGATGAAAGATGGGTGTGGGAGCCGTATAATTAAAGGGGAGAAGTCCGATACGCACAGAGAGCCGGGTGTTAAACGGCTCCATTCTGCTCTGCCGAGACGCCGAGTAGGACTCTCGGGCCGAGTATACTGGAAAAAGCACGTCAGGATAAATAAAAGAATAAATAAACGATTTAAAAGTAGACTCTTGCCCCGAGGCTGGAAAATGGCTATAAATACAAGAGATTCAGATTTATAAAGGTATGTAAGAATTACTTCTAGAGACTTAGCAAGCAAGCTTTCTTGAGAGGAACTAACTTGTCCGTCGGAGTGCTAATTCCGACACCACCGACCGGAGTTTGTATTTTTGCAGGTGACTAGCAGAGGCTCATTGGCGTCTTCCGGGATCTGAAGAGTATTTCCAAACCACATTCACCACAATTGGCGCCGTCTGTGGGAATACTCAAACATATCCATGGAAGGCGTGACCGAAGATCCTCCGATAGCCACCGACGCCATCGCGCAGGAAGACGACCTCACCCCAGCGAACATGCTCGGAAAAGAAACCATTGCGGCACGACGCACCTTGCGCTTCGACTCGCCAACGACTTCAGCACAAGAAACAATGCATGCTGTCATCGAACAAGCGAAGCAGAACGAACAAAGGCTCGAGAACATGATCGCTGAGAACGAACGACTCCGTCAAGACTTGGCCCTGGAGGTAGCAAAATCTAAGGAAGCCATGCGCCAGAAACCGGAGCCATTCCCAAGGATGGGCGGACGGAGACCACGGGCCCGACCAAAGGTTACCAACAGCGACTCCAACTCATTATCCACGGAGCTCGATGCGAAGGAACGATCCGAAACCTCCAGCTCCTCTGACAAAGATTCGCGATCAAGAAACAAGCGAAGAAGAAGCAGCTCGAACGAGGAAGATCGTCATGACCCTTTCGTTCGGAGAATCACGAGGGCGTCCTTGCCCAAGAAATTCAAAGCTCCGTCATTCACTCTTTACGACGGAAAATCAGACCCCACTGATCATATCCGTCACTACAAACAGGCCATGACCTTACATGCAGACAACGAGGCCCTCATGTGCCGAATATTCCCCAGTAGTCTAAGACCGCTAGCCGTCAGGTGGTATTACAAGTTGGAGCCAGCGTCGATCAAGAACTTCCACCAATTGCAAAAGTCTTTCAGGGCCAGATTCATTACCAACGAGGTACAACCAAAACAGGCCGACTCCCTCTGGGCGATGCAGATCCAGTCGGGAGAGACGCTCAGAGCGTATTCAGCTCGATATTGGGAGTGCTTCAACCTGGTTGACGACGCTTGCAACGACTCCATGGCCATAACCGCCTTCAAAATGGGCTTACACCCTGACAGTGCTCTGCGCAGCTCCTTGACCAGGAGGCCCCCCAAAACAGTCTGGGCCTTGATGAAGAAAGTCGAAGAATATTGCAAAGTCGAAGATGATGCCCTGAGAACAAAGGCCGGACAAAGCTCCAGAAAAACGGAACTCCCCGAAATTGCTCGGCCAATAAACTCCGTGCCACCAAGCCCTGAACCACGACAACGAACCAAGCGAGACAAAAGGCGTGATTCCCGCCGAACAAACGATCAATGCCCCTACCGAGCAAACGAACAGTTACAAGTCGACAGCAGACGCTCAAGGCGAAACGACAAGAAATATACGGAGCTAACAGAACCGATCGCGGCAATAATGACCAAGGTCCAGCATCTCCCGTTTTTTAAGTGGCCGCCAAAAATGATAGGACCCCCCGACACACGGAGGCGGGACAGACGATGCGAATACCACAAAGATCACGGCCACGAAACCGAGAATTGCTATGCACTGAAGGATCATCTGGAAGAATTGGTGCAGGATGGTCGGCTGCAGCAATATGTTAGCAAGGGAACGCCGATTAAAGCATTAGCCCTGAGACAGGACTCACCTCCGCTTGGTGTGATCCATATGATCTACGGTCGGCCGACCGCCCCGGTCATCCACACGATCCAATCGCACCCGTCTCCCCAAAAACATGACAGGCAAACCGGCAGCCCCAGTGAAGCCCCGACGATTGGGTTCGACGACTCCGACCTCCTCGGAATGAAGGCCAGCCACGTCGACCCTTTGGTCATCACGCTACGGGTACGTCAGTTCAGCGTTGAACGCATCCTCATAGACCCAGGGAGTGCTGCTGAAATCCTGTACTACAAAGCTTTTGTAGAACTCGGCCTTAACGAGTCGGATCTGTCACCATCGTCCCAGCCGCTGTTCGGCTTCAACGCGAATCCAGAGTATCCGCTGGGGAAGGTCGTGCTGCCGGTTCGGGCGGGCTCAAAAACGGTCGACACAGAATTCTTGGTTGTAAAGCTTCCATCGCAGTATAATGCCATCATAGGCCGCCCCTGGTTGCACGTCATGAAGGCCGTCCCAAGCACCTACCATCAGCTTATGCGCTTCCCAACAGATCGCGGGATTGAAGAGATCCGTGGCTCGCAGCAATCCACACGAATGTAGATCTTATGCGAATTCATCTGCAGACCCAACTTGTGGGACCTGATGCTTGTACTGGAACTTCATTTTAATGAAAACGGATTTTTGTTTGCCTGACCTTCAACCCAATTGGGGCCAAAACAAGTCTCCGGATTCGGAGCGCCCTGTCGATGCACGTCATCTGGGGCCGAATAAGCCTCCGGATTCGGAGCGCCCTTCGTGGATGTCACGATTGGCCAAAACAAGTCTCCGGATTCGGAGCGCCCTGTCGATGCACGTCATCTGGGGCCGAATAAGCCTCCGGATTCGGAGCGCCCTTCGTGGATGTCACGATTGGCCAAAACAAGTCTCCGGATTCGGAGCGCCCTGTCGATGCACGTCATCTGGGGCCGAATAAGCCTCCGGATTCGGAGCGCCGTTCGTGGATGTCACGATTGGCCAAAACAAGTCTCCGGATTCGGAGCGCCCTGTCGATGCACGTCATCTGGGGCCGAATAAGCCTCCGGATTCGGAGCGCCGTTCGTGGATGTCACGATTAGCCAAAACAAGTCTCCGGATTCGGAGCGCCCTGTCGATGCACGTCATCTGGGGCCGAATAAGCCTCCGGATTCGGAGCGCCGTTCGTGGATGTCACGATTGGCCAAAACAAGTCTCCGGATTCGGAGCGCCCTGTTGATGCACGTCATCTGGGGCCGAATAAGCCTCCGGATTCGGAGCGCCCTTCGTGGATGTCACGATTGGCCAAAACAAGTCTCCGGATTCGGAGCGCCCTGTCGATGCACGTCATCTGGGGCCGAATAAGCCTCCGGATTCGGAGCGCCGTTCGTGGATGTCGCGATTGGCCAAAACAAGTCTCCGGATTCGGAGCGCCCTGTCGATGCACGTCATCTGGGGCCGATGAAGCCTCCGGATTCGGAGCGCCGTTCGTGGATGTCGCGATTGGCCAAAACAAGTCTCCGGATTCGGAGCACCCTGTCGATGCACGTCATCTGGGGCCGAATAAGCCTCCGGATTCGGAGCGCCCTTCGTGGATGTCCCGATTGGCCAAAACAAGTCTCCGGATTCGGAGCGCCCTGTCGATGCACGTCATCTGGGGCCGAATAAGCCTCCGGATTCGGAGCGCCGTTCGTGGATGTCGCGATTGGCCAAAACAAGTCTCCGGATTCGGAGCGCCCTGTCGATGCACGTCATCTGGGGCCGAATAATCCTCCGGATTCGGAGCGCCCTTCGTGGATGTCCCGATTGGCCAAAACAAGTCTCCGGATTCGGAGCGCCCTGTCGATGCACGTCATCTGGGGCCGAATAAGCCTCCGGATTCGGAGCGCCGTTCGTGGATGTCGCGATTGGCCAAAACAAGTCTCCGGATTCGGAGCGCCCTGTCGATGCACGTCATCTGGGGCCGAATAAGCCTCCGGATTCGGAGCGCCGTTCGTGGATGTCGCGATTGGCCAAAACAAGTCTCCGGATTCGGAGCGCCCTGTCGATGCACGTCATCTGGGGCCGAATAAGCCTCCGGATTCGGAGCGCCCTTCGTGGATGTCGCGATTGGCCACAAGTCCCCGGATTCGAAGCGCCCTTTCGATGCACGTCATTTAGGGCCGAATAAGTCTCCGTGTTCGTAGCACCTTTTAGATGCACGTCATCTGGGCCGAATAAGCCTCCGCCTTCGGAGCGCCCGTCGTGGATATCACGATCGGCCAGAATAAGTTTCCGAATTCGGAACTTCTTTTATTACACGACACCTCCTGGCCTAAATGAGGGCCGAATGCCCCGTTAATCAGGCAGAATCACTAACGCGCATCCCGGACAACATGCCTTAGCCGGCCCGGAATACAACAATTTGGCCAATCCGCCTAAGGCAGGGGCCGACCCCCGCTTACAAAAAAAAAAAAAAAAAAGGGTTTAAACCACAACAGTTTCAATGGCAAGCTAACAGCAAACTATTAAAGCATATGAAGTAAAATACATAAAATAACACTCTTTATGTAATGACACTTTTTATTCGATTAAAAAGTTGTTACATCGACGCAACTGCGTTCGAACATTACAATATCTATTTCTAACTTCTAAGACAAACGAATCCATCGATTCAAGGGCACATCCGTGCCCGAATCGCCATCCCCCCGGGCCTCTGACGCCATCGACAACGTCAAGGCCAAGATCCAAGACAAGGAAGGTCTCGGGGAACGGTCGCTGTATCTCCTTTCGGGGCGATCTGCTTCAGCAACTTGGAGACTGACGAGTTTCCAGTTCCTCCTTTCACGGGTCCACCGCCCACACCGGAAAATCCTCCGCCGCCAACCAACGGAACGCCAAGTCCGGCCGGAAGCTGAGCCCCTGCAACTGTCATCACGTTCTGATGACGAGAACTCTCGATCTGCATTATCCCATACAATAGCCTCTGGGGAACTAAATAGGTTCGATCGCATAAGGGCCCTGTCGTTTTTATTCTCAGTAACAGCCCCAATTTCGAGGCCCAAATCTCGAAGTAATTCTTATCAGCGTTAAACCCCATGAGACAGGCGTCGATCAACATTCTCCATGACTTGGTTAAACCAACGGTTGACTAAAACGCGCAAGGGTTAGAACCATCTATCCCAATCGGCTAGATATGCGGCATTTGTGCCGTCTTGCAAACAAAAACAAGAATGCCGACACCCCTTCATCCCTGGCTCATGGCTTACCCAATTTGAAATACGCAATGGTTTAATTCTAAATCAGACGGCCATTACATGGAGGCCGATCAAGCCAACCAATCGGCGCATCGAATTAAAACGACGAGTCCGATTAGTATATTTTCATCTAGCTAAACATGCAATAAAATTAAACATGCGTACGCCGAATGCGGGAGAGAATTTGATATTTCCCATAAAGCATCTTTTATTAAACATCAAGAAATTACATAATTACGAACGCGACTAGCGTCCGAACCATACAACAAATACATATTATGCGGCATCACCCTCATCCTCACTCTTTTCGACCTCAAAAGCAGAAAACGGG
Source organism: Camellia oleifera (assembly GCA_022316695.1). Taxonomy (NCBI): domain Eukaryota; kingdom Viridiplantae; phylum Streptophyta; class Magnoliopsida; order Ericales; family Theaceae; genus Camellia; species Camellia oleifera. The sequence goes on from CM039311.1 coordinate 32,100,242, forward strand.
AAGTCCTTCTTACGGTAGCGAGGCGACGCCGCATCAATTCCTGCCAGGCGAAGAGATTCGGCAACTTGAGTTGCCCTGATCCAACCATGCCTAAACCCACGATTTTCACATCGGCAAACTTCTTCGGCGAGCTTTTCCTTGGTCTTTTGAATTCCGACCAGCCGTCCTTCGTGAAAACCTTTTTCATAGGACCTCCCCTTTGCGGACTCCAAGGCGAACATACTCGCCGTATCCCGATCGGCAATGGCAGCGCTTATAAGCCGACTGGTAACCCTCTCTTCAACGATTGGGTTCACCTGCCCCGCTGGCTGTGCCTGAGCTGCCTTGATCGTCCCTAACGCACGTTCAGCCGCCTCCGCTCGAGCCTCCAAACTCCGGATACGCTCTTCCTTTTCCGCCATTTCTCGGCGGGCGGCGCGCAATCGCATGCCGACTTCGTAAGCCGTATAGAGCCCTTTCACCGCTCCATGTATACCCTCGCGAAACACTTCGTAGTCCTGACGACCAACCATCGACTGCTGAACTTCAGGAGGAAATATTTGTCGAGCGAACTCGACCGCTACATCTGGATCTCGCACGATCGAATCCGCTTCCGTCATGGGCTTATTCTTCACAAACACTGCAAAACTCAACGGGCACGGAGTCGCGTCTGATTTCCTTTCGACGCGGGCGTGTGGCAACTTCGCTTGAGACTGCCTCTCTCGTCTGGGCGACCTGCTTCGACGTCGAGGAGATCGACGCCCCTCTCTACTCATAGAGCTCTTGCTCCCCGCGCACAAGGGCGCGCCTCGATGTTCACTGCGATTCATATCGCCACCCAGCTCAGCCAATGTCTTCGCTTCCCCTTTGCTGTTAAAAAAGCGTTTGTTCGACATTCGCACAATCGACTTCCCTTCAGGAGTTCGAACACAGCACTTACCAGACCCTTTAAAGCTGTCCCTTCGAACACAGTACCTACCAGACTCTTTAAACACTCGCAAAGGCAACGCGATCGAGGCAGATTCATTAATTACAAACCTAATCGTCCGACGCCGAATGGGATGACGGCAGGGCAGGTGGTTGGTTCAACCTGCTCACAGGTTCCCTGAGGCAATGGCAGATTCGTCAATATATTCGGCTCGAGTGCCCAGTCGGCCCATGATCGGTAGGCAGTGAAATTGCAAATGCCAGTGAAATTGCAAATGCCGATTTTGATTGAATACGTATTGAATTCCACCAAAATTGTTCGGCCAGGGTATCCAGCCGGCCTGCGAATTGAATCCAAAGCGCCCTTATCATGAACCCACTGGGGCAAGGGCAGCTTCATCAATATATTCGGCTCGAGTGCCCAGTCGGCCCATGATCGGTAGGCAGTGAAATTGCAAATGCCAGTGAAATTGCAAATGCCGATTTTGATTGAATACGTATTGAATCCTACCAAAATTGTTCGGCCACGGTATCCAGCCGGCCTGCGAATTGAATCCAAAGCGCCCTTATCATGAACCCACTGGGGCAAGGGCAGATTCATCAATCTATTCGGCTCGAGTGCCCAGTCGGCCCATGATCGGTAGGCACTGAAATTGCAAATGCCGATTTTGACAGGATATTTATTGAAATTGCAAGAACCCGGTTCTTGCGGATATATATTAAACGAACGATATTGCATGTACGGCTTGTTCAGAAGAGCTCTAGGTAAAAATCACCAATGCCACAGTAAAATTTATCCAGTCAGACCAAGTACCCCAACCGGCACACAAGAGGCAATTCGTTTCACGAACCCCCTGGGGTACGGGCAGGCTCACCAATTAGGATTTCCCCACAATACATACAATTCTATTTTACCAAATGCATGGACAAAACATAGAACTCTTTCATTAAAATTAAGCATAGAGCCGTCTCATACAAAGTGTGTGGTGGCAGCAGAAATTAATACGTATTGAAATTACAAGGAAATTTTCATTCATAAATTGCGCGCAGATGCTAACCAATTTATACACAAAAACTACCAACGCACTATCCAAAAGAAGAAAAACAACAAAGACAAAAAGAAAACGACGCCCGTTCGGTAAACGGCTCCCAGATCACTCGTCGGTATCGGATTCAAGCGGCTCAACATCCACCTGCTCATAAGGAATTGGCAAATCCAATGTAACCTCAGCGGCGGCAAGGGCTTTGAGCCACCCATGCTTGAACCCGCGATTCTCAAATTTGGCCACTTCTTCAACATACTCCGACAAAGCGGCGCCTCTCCCTGCCTCAAAGGCCTCCGATTCGGCTTTCTCGCGGGTCGCCTTAAGCTCGTCTAATTGAGCCTCCGCTTCAGCAAGCGCTTTCTGGGAAAGCTTGAGCGATTCCTCGCTCATATTTGCCCTGCCTTCTGCATCAATACGAAGCTGTTCGGCGACTCGAACCCTCTCTTTCTCCGCTTCGGCTCGCGCGCTCTCCATCTCTGCCCTCATAATTTCGAATTCCGCCCTACTTCTCTGACCCTGCAGCTCTGTTTGCAAATGGTCAATTCGCCCGAGAGCATCACGTAGGCGGCGACCCAAGTCGACGACCCTTCCGATCGTCTGCAAAGACAATTCGGTGTAATTAGACGCCGTTAAACAAACAACAAGGAAACGAAGCTGACTTACCAGGAGCGCCGATTGAGCAGTTAAGGCAACTGCCATGACATCAGGAACGGCACCGAAAGCTTTGCTGTCAGCTGGCAAGGAAATTGAAGCCGCCAGGCTAAGAGCGACGGCCGGATCCTCGCTAGCCGAAGCATCGGATAAAATCGGCGTGCCCCTGATCTTCGGCTGAATAACGAACGGAGCCACCGCGACCGGTTCTTCAAGTCGAGGCCGTTTACTGGCAGGGCCAGCTTCCGAAGTCGCTTCTCCTGCGGCATCGCGTTTTTGGCCTGGCTCCGAAATTAGCTGCACCTGATCGGCCTTTTCTCCGCCCTCCTTATCCTTGACGGACACAGCAGCCTCAACCGTGCCCTCAGAAACGGCTACAAATGGCCTGATCAAGCTAGGATTGGATTCGGCACATTCAGTCTTCTGTCGGGCGGCCAAGCGCTCGGCATTTCTTTTGCGCGCCATCTGCGTTAAGCTCTCCTTCGCCATATCCTCAGAAAAATCGCCTGGTAGATCCCCCAAGTTCGCAAAAATATCCCCAGACAAATCTGCTCGTCCTGAGGTAGATGGTTGAGGGGCCTCGGATGCCGAGCGTACGGTCTCGCCGCCCTCGACCCCTTCGGCAGATCCTGCAGTCGGATCGGCAGTCACTTCTACGGTCTGCTCCGCGTCTTCCCCCGAATCAGAAGCTGCAAGACCGATCTGCCGAAGATTTCTGAAGCTGGGAAAGATAAGGGCCGAGAGCTGTTGATCGCCCAATGGAATCGGAATATTATCTGCAGCCGAAAACGTGGTGTAGGTGGGTTCGTACCGAAGAAGGATATGGGCGGCCCTCCCCTGTTTTTGTACGTTTCGACGGCCGAAATACGTCAATGCAGTCTTAATTTCCCCAAGAACTGCGTCATCAACCGAATTCAGAATTTTCTTCAACCTATTACCTGCGGAAGATAGAAAGCGATCTAAGAAAAGGAAGCCGAATAAGGAATAGGCCAACAAATATGAGACATTGCGTGTCAACCTGGTTCACCCTTATGCCTGGGAATAGGGTCCAGGCGATCCTCCCCCTCGGCGAACTCCCAATTACCTCGGACGTTGACCATCACGTCGTCAACTCGCTTACCAGAGCTGGCAAGCATAGTCACTAAATGATGGTCAGTATCTTTGGCCCTGAGAAAATATCGCCCCAGCCGACCAGAGGACTTGGCTAAGGCGTAACAATGCCGAATGGCCGGAATCCCAAGGTTAATACTAAGGCGTTGATTCAACTCCACAACCCCCATGATGATTCGAAAGAAATTTACATTGGGTTGAGAAGGAATCAAACCCCAGTAGCGGAGAACGGCCCTGAGAAGTGGGTGTAAGGGGAAGCGAACTCCGCCCTCCGCAATGGACAAAAGAGGGAATACAACCGTGTTCTGGTCTTCCCTCTCCATGTCAAGAGCGTTGTCCGTGACAAGGGATAGATGAACGTCGTCAGGAATGGAAAAATGCTTCCGGAAGCCAGAGATGCGATCCTCGGAGAGGAGGTCTTTCAAGTGTTTTGCCATTCTAGTGGAACCAAGTATTCGCCGAGGCTAAAAATAGCAGGTAGAAAATAGGGTTACAATGAAGGGAGAAGAAGACTTACAAAAAACGGATGAGACAAAGGAAGGCAGGAAGAGGTTGCAGAAAACGCGAGCCACAGAGGGATATGCACTGGCGATCCAAAAAGCTCAGAAGACCGACGAAATATGAATTCGAAAGGACTAAAGTTTCAAATCACAATAAATGCTGAGATATACGAATAGAGCGGGAAAATGTAATAATGAGTAAAAAAAAAAAGGGCGTGCGCCTCCTGACGTATTGGGACACGCAAAGCCGCCCGATGATAAACTTTTTTCGAATTCCGAGCCAAACACGCCGATTTAACTGCCGGTTAAATAGGGGGTTCGGGGGGCAATTGTGGGAGCCGTATAATTAAAGGGGAGAAGTCCGATACGCACAGAGAGCCGGGTGTTAAACGGCTCCATTCTGCTCTGCCGAGACGCCGAGTAGGACTCTCGGGCCGAGTATACTGGAAAAAGCACGTCAGGATAAATAAAAGAATAAATAAACGATTTAAAAGTAGACTCTTGCCCCGAGGCTGGAAAATGGCTATAAATACAAGAGATTCAGATTTATAAAGGTATGTAAGAATTACTTCTAGAGACTTAGCAAGCAAGCTTTCTTGAGAGGAACTAACTTGTCCGTCGGAGTGCTAATTCCGGCACCCCCGACCGGAGTTTGTATTTTTGCAGGTGACTAGCAGAGGCTCATTGGCGTCTTCCGGGATCTGAAGAGTATTTCCAAACCACATTCACCACAATGGGAATTTCATATTTTTCATAAACCCTATTTAATTTTAATTATATTTCTAATTAATTGTTTCAGACATCATCTTATTTAACAAATACTATATAATACAAAATATATGCAACTGTTCAGGGCATGTCTTCGTACTTGTACCCAATTTTTTAATATATATCTCAATATCCTAAGATTTAAGTTTAAGAAGGTCTGACACTTGAACACTCCTATGCATAGATCTAAGCTTTTAGCTAAGAACATTTGAACTTAGATATAGGATATAAGAGCCATGATGACTTTGTTTCCACAATTGATTGCATGCATCACCTGTTCATTCTGAGATTTTCTATTTCGAGAATATTTTTATTTAACTATTCATACCATTTATCTTACTTTTGGACTTGGAGCTCTTTGGTTTCCAGCTACAAAGGGTATGGAGACTTCCATTAGAGCAGCTTGAAAAGGTTAGCTTCATTGTAGAGTCTCAATATAGAGAATGCAAGTATGGCTTACCTAAGATGACAGTTTAATAATTTAACTATCAATAGCACTCTTAAGTCTTGAAATCAAAAGCAAAATGCTGGTATTTTGTTTTGAAATATTGTGGTAATGTGACTAGCCATCACATTACACAGGGAATGATATATATACATACATATATATATATAGATTATGGAGAACATAGTTCTTTGTAATCCTAAGTGATCATAACCCCTCTAAACTAAATGTAATTCAAATTTGACTAGTTGGCCTTGCCTAGTTGATCGTTTTGTTCTGAAAACATAGGAAAACTAGTTTTGCAAATCAATATGAAATGGGTCTGTAGTTTCTTTCTCCATTTTAGATTGTGTAGCTGCTATACCGAGGTACAAACATGAACTCCTTTGACAATCATTTATTTTTCTAACTAGCCGTACTCAGGAGCAAAAAAGCAATGTTGCATCAGGTTTGCTTTGCTTTATATTGCTTTATAGCAGCCTAATTTTTGCTTCTAGACTTAGATAGATTACCATTTGAATTTCAATTTTTATACTACATGATATCTGCAGGTCTAAATCTCCCTATGCTAATATAAAATGCTTTTCTTATGAAACACTTACTGCTGCTTCTTCACCTCTTGGAATCATTTGGGGAGCACTAGCTGGTCACAGAGTTGCACCTTTGGTAACTTGAATACTTCAACAAAAATTTAAACTTGTCTTTGCATTAGCAACATTGCAAGTTCCTTTCATAACTAAAAAATCAACTCGCAAAATTTTTTTGGCTAAGAAGCAGAAATACTTTAGTTTTGAAACATGCTTTTGGGATTTGGCAACATGTGCAAATTACAAGTTTTTCAGCTAAAGAAATAAAATACATGTTTTTCTCTTAATTTTAAAATTATGGTGACTTTTGTGGCCTGTGATAAGGCTATGTTGACAAGGTTTAATAATGACAGTCTAAATATAATTGACCATATATAGTTCAAAATTTTAATTTTTGTTAGACATGGTAATGTGATTGTTTAATTATCATTCTTTTTTTGGGGTTTCAATGAGCTGATGTTTACATTGATAGATCTGATCCATTAAAAATTGTTTCATGGAGGTGGCTATTTTGGGAGGTTCTTTACTGGGGACTTTCTTATATGAGAAGGTCAGATTTTCTCATTTGTCAGCCAAAAAACATCCTTAATATAATAGTTATGCCCAAACACATAACACACTTGGTCATTACTTAGTCCTTTCTTGTTCTTAGTTCCAACATGTATTCAAATCAGACAACACCTGAAACATTAAATTCTAGTCTCACAAAATGAGACATATGTGATTATCAAATGTAAAATAATTATCCTAAATTATCCTAATTGTTAAGATTATGCTTGTAGGCATAATTATTGCTTTTTAAGATGTCCTTTGTTGCATTTTCTAATGTTTGTAGTACTGCTCATGTATTCAATATCGACCATTGCGACCCTGTTCTCGTCTCTCAGAAGGTCTGTGCCGGTGTCTACAATGGCGTCACCACTAGCCAACTCGATGAATTGGCTACTTAATGTAGACCGCCACAAGAACTCCTTGCTCCGCGCCTGAAGGGTGCGAAATCGTTTTGTTCTGAGCCTACTACAGTTTGGACTCAATGTCACGGTTCTGAATCTAATCTCGCAAAGTGCAATGCAAGACCGATAAATCACCAAAGAGTCCAAATCCGGCAAATCGTTTTGGAAAACTGATTTTTATAAAGAAGTGCCAAACATGGACTGCTTTGCCAGATGCAGAGTCGCCACCTAAATATTTTCTTTTGAGGAAATTTAGGAAACCCTGACTCGTGCCTAAGGCCACGTATCCGTCATCGCCAAAGTTGCCTCGGCTCGGGAACTTGGGTATGAGAGGGGAAGGTCATGCAATGAGAACCCTCGCTCGCCCGATCAAAAGATCAGCCTTTACTAAGCATGATATATTGTTTTTGAAAACACATGTGCTCTTATTCCGGTTAATTAGCTAATCTTACTACGTGATGCGCACAGCATATAAGTATAGACTAGATCACCTAATTTGGAACAAAACATTGCATGTTCGTTTGTGAAAATAATTTGAAGTTTGCTACTCGCAAGTAGGCTAAATCGGGGATTTGATGAATTGTTCCAATTCAAGCAATCCAACCTTCACCCACAGGCATTGAAGTAGTTAATCACTTAAGCAATTAGCCTCATGGCAAGCATGCTAAACATGGCAACACTTACACACATGCAAGGATGCTAAAGCATAAACACTCACAGTGTACTCCGAGCCAAAACAGAGAACTAGTTAGAAATCATGCATGATCCTAGTTCATGTTAAGATGGCTAATGCGACACATGGAAAAATGTAACTAAAATAGGCTCGGCTATTCTAGAATGGCATGTGAAATGCAACTTGGTACATGTATTCAAATCTGGAATTGAAATACAATGTAGTTAGTATGATACGTCGAGCCCGGTGCATGCAAGACAAAATGAATGATGCACGCATGCAAGCATAAGGATGCTAATCGAAATATGCCCTAAAACTAACCATCATAAGCGGCTAAGTAAAAGGGAGAAAGAAATGGGGGTTGGAAGACATGTATCACACACACGCACGCTTATTACAACAGTTTTGCCCTCTCGATGGAGGGTCCGAATAAGAAGCTAACTAGCTAATCTAAGCTAATTAAGCTAATTATTACATCACAAAACTAGCTAACTAACAAGTTAACTAATTAAGCTATTACAACACAAATTGAATAATTAAACGCATTAACTAATTAAGTACAAACCAAAGCATAAGCTAGCTAAGCAAAGCAGTAAAACAGGAGCCTCGAGGCGATAAGTGAATGCATGTCCGGTTGCCTCGTTTGGAAATCCGTCGCGATGCCCCAACTTGCCTTTGTTTGCAACTGTCCTCAGAACCTTGCACCAAGCTCCAGAAAGCTTCTAACTCACCTTGGGGACCTGTGGGGGGGCTGCCAACCGCCTAGGGGTGTTTCCAGCCACTGGCCGACCACTTTTCTTTGCTGAAAACCAGGAAAAGTGGTCGGCCAGCTAGGTTTACTGGTCGGCCGACCAGTTGTTGCTGCCAGACTCCAGTTTGCTGCAATAGAGAGCAAGAAAGGGCATGGCAATCTATTTGCAAGATATGTGTCCACAACCACCATTCCTATCATTTCATAAGCTCAAGGGAGTGTAGTTCTCGACCCTCGGGCCACCAATCGTGCATCTCGATGCATGATGGCCGAGAAGCCAAATTGCACAATTCAATATGAAATGAATGCACACATAAACACATAAAGCCTAAAACTCTATCATGTATAGTCAAGAGTGTCGGGGACCGAGAAATGAAGCACGTTTCATCACTTCAAGTATGAAACGTCCCTCGCTTCTCGTGTTTGGACTAACACCTAATCAAAACACAATGCAAGCAACTTAAGCATGCAAACATGCAATGCAACTTAAGCATGCAAAACACAATGCAACTACATGGCATACACAATGCAAAGAATAACATGGCATACACAGTGCAATGTGACATGATCAACTTAACAAAGCTAATGACATTCAAACAATGCTAATGCAAGCATACACAATGCATGGCAACATAAGCATGCAACAACATGATGCAATGCAACAACATTCACATAACATGCTCAATGGACTTAAACCAAAATGGACAGACCTCAGTCATGCCCAAATCAGTGGCCATAATGATGAAACTAAGCATGAAGATCAAGACAAGCATGCTCAATGCAAGGGCCCATCAACTAGGCCTAAGAGCACAACCCTCAAGAATGCTGAAGGAATGATAAATGTGGAAGTGTAACAATGCTAAGTGCACTAAAATAAGGTATGAAATGATGCCAAATCATTCAAACAACGCAAGCAAAGCATGTAATGGTCCTTAAGCATTAAAGCTAGCAAAGAGGACTACAAAGGGGGCATGCAATACATGGTACAAAGGCATGAACCAAACATGGACAGAGCTTAAATAGGTCTTAACAAAGACCAAAACATGCTGAGATGAGGGCTCAAAGGCCTAGGCATGCAAGCATACAAGCATACAAGCTAAGCTATTAACAAGGCAACAATGCATAACACTCAAAGGCACTTAAAGAGTGAAAGAAATAGGAATATGGCAGTCCTAAATGCTCTAAAATGTCATGATAAATGATGCCAAATCATCCAAACAACATAAGTGAAGCATGCTATGGTACTCAAAACTCAAAGCTAGCATAGGCACTTATACTACAACTATGCAAAACATGAAGCATATGGCTAAGGCAACCCAAAACAGTCCTAGAACATGCCAAAATGATGCTAAAACATGTATGGAAGGAAGCCAAAATAAGCTAGCATGAAGGGCATGAAACATGGAATATGCAAGGCCAAAAGGGAGGATTACACTACACCTACTAAGACCAAGCATGGGATGGCTTCGCTAACAAAAATCAGAGTTATGTCTTGGCAAAATAACCCCAAATAAACACTGAAATGATAGCTCGCAAGCTTAGGCATGAAGGCATACACAATGACTCATGTTTAAGGCATGAAGGACTAACCCTTCAAAGCATGGATCAAGTGAAAGATGTGAGTGCATGACCATGAAACATGCACTGAAATCTCATAACAAATGATGCCAAATCATTCAAGTAGGCCAAGCAATGCGTGCTAGTGGACTTGATACACAAAGCTAACAAGCTAGAATGCACTATAGCTATACAAAGCATGGCATGCATGACCAAGACAACACAAATCAGAGCTAGAGCATGCTAAAAAATGGAAAAAAGCTTCTTAGAGTTAAGCCAAAAGCATGCTAGAATGACATGTTAAAGCATGATACACATTAGGCTATTTCATGGAATTGCACTACAAGTGCATGGAGCATGCATGGGCCAACCAAACCAAACCTTAACAAAGGTATGACATGGCAAAATATCACCCAAAACAAGCTGAGATGGACTCAAAACAAGCTGGAGAGACATGCTACTTCATGAAGCATACAAGACTAGTTTGTGAGAAATACACTACAAGTGTAGACGGCATGGAAGAGATGACAAAACCAAGTCAAAACAGTGGTATGCCAAGCTGAAATAATCCCAAATACATGCTAAGATATGGCCAACAAACATGCTCAAACATGTGGCAAATGAAGCAAGCATTCAAGAACACAAGGAGAGGGGATGACCCTCTCCTATTTGGGACCTCAAAACACCATTCCCATCACTGAAATTCCTCTGAGTTTTAGTGGTGCGAAGGCCAAGACAAGGTGGTCCCAATAGCTTAAAAAGATGGCTCAAGAACAAGGCCAAACAAGGCCTAAGAGGGGGTAGACCACCCCCAACACAAAAGTGACCTTAAACAAACATGTTAAGCATGAAAAATCAAAACTTTTTGCAGTAGAAATTTAAGCTTAAATCAGCATGCAAATAGGTCCAAAAGCTTAAGCCAAAATAAGGGTTTTAAGGGTTAGAAGCTCGCCCTTGAAGAACACTTTCAAAACCACAACTCCAACAGCTTTTCTGAGCTCAAACCAATCCAAAAACTCCAAAACTAGCTCCTAAGTACCTCAGCAACAAAAGGATGGTGTTTCACTATGTGTTTGTGTGCAAAAGTGTGAAGAATAGTCACTTTAAGGCACAAAACAAGAGAGAAATGGAGGATTATAAATATAGATGATATGTATAGCTCAAGCACCAAAATCTAAACCTAGAGAAGGGAGGGAGGGCTTCCCTCTTATAGAACTCCAAGCTTTTAGCTTCTTGGAGAAGCTAGAAGCTTGGTTAAATCCCTCCATACACGTATATAGAGGATGTAGTCTGTGCCCTCCAGCTGGCACAGCTCGTATCCACAGATTGTGTAAAACCTGCAAGAAAGTTGCCGACCACTTAAAGTGGTCAGCCAGCTACTTGTAGTGGTTGGCCAGCTACTTTTTCTAGTTTTTCAGAGGAAAAAGTGGTCTATAAGAATGAAAGTGGTTGGCAGGTGGCTGCCAAGGCCAAAAAGTGGCTGTATAGTGTCCAAATTGAAGCCCCAGAAGTTATCTTTCCAATGGCACCATCCTTGCATCAAAATTCCAACTATGCAAAACGTTATGCCTGTTTTGGTGAAGCCGCGCAGTTTCGGTCCAACCGGATTGATGCCCTACTTCAACCAACCATATCTCCCCCGTCCGGACTTGGCTTTCGGAGATTCTTGAGTGAAAAATGAAGCCCTGGAAGTAAGAATTCCAACGGTGGTGGCCTCATAGCTGAAATCCAAGTATACAAATGAATAGGCCCGATTCAGCGAGGGCTGCTCGACTCTCTCTCTTAACGGTTCATGCCCATTTTCTCCCCCAACTGGGTTTCTTCCCTCTTCTCTTCTTTTCTTTAACTCCAAACCCCTAAACAAGGTGTTTTGAAAGATTTTTCAAAGATTTCATCTCTCTTTCATTCATTTCCACTTTGTCTTTTGCTCGTTTTACCGAAAAGTGCGACATTTAACAAAATGCAAGCATCGGAACATCGTAGGAACTTTATTTTCAAAACATTTTGAAAGAGAGGGTTTCAAGGTCTAAAATCTTTTGATCAAGATTGTTTTAGTCCAAAAGGGATATGAAGTTGGGATTTGACTCTCTCCTTGCCGAAGAAACTGAACCTTCGCCCTGCACACCTTTTACCACCAAGTAAACCATTAGTAGTGCCCAAGTCTTAAGGGTGGTCAAAAATGGATTGTCTACACTTAAACTGCTGCTGCATGACTGCTAACCATCCCGACTATGCATCTGTGAGTTTCATTTTGAAAATTAGGATTATAGCTTTTAATATGAGATTATTGATTTGTTTTTAATCAAAGTCTCTTTCTCAATCCATATTTTTCCTTTCTATTCTAAATGATTCCTCTTCTCAAAGTAGATGGAAGCATTCACATGCCCCTTTTTCCTTCATTTTCTAGTTTGGTTATTGATCTGACTATTGGTTAATTAATCTTTAAAAAGATGATTTTTGTGTGAGATTGATGAAAATGATTATAGCGTGAGACTAGCTAGGTAGGTTTTTTGTTTATTTATTTATTTTTAATTGGCAAAAGTTAGCGGTTAGTTGTTAGATTGGCACCTTGGGGGTGTTGAACACACACCCTCTCATTGTAAGCACTTAAGACGTACCTTCTATTTGTAAACAATGATCGAAAGAGATAAGAAGAGGTAATTAGCTGAGAAAAATTGGTGTAATGAATATTCCTCAAGCACACATAAGTACAACATGAATGCATACATAGGTGCAAACAATATGCACATGGCTACTTGCCTCCACACGCACAAAGTAAGATATAAAGGAGTTAGGAAGGTGATTAAATTTAAATGTGGGACAATATTGAATTATGAGTTGATTTGAGTCATGATAGAAGCCTTGTTGAATGGAGAAGGACATTGCCACCTGTAGACACCCCATTTTTTATGGCCCTTAATACTTGGGTGCCACTAATTGATCACTCAATGATGAAAGTTATGCTGTACAAACATTCGATTTCTTTAACAAGAAGAGATTCTGAATCCCAATCTTACACCCTATTTTGGACCAAAACTATTTTAGACCTTAAAACCCACTTTTTCAAAATATTTTTCCAAATATGTCTACGATGTTTCGAGGCTCACATTTCATTTAAAATATCGCACTTTTCGGTTAACCGAGTAAGGACAAAGTGGAAATAAATGGAAGGGAGGTGAACTCTTTGAAAAATCTTTCAAAACATCTTATTTAGAGGTTTGGAGTTGAAGAAAATAGAAGGCGAGGAAGGAAAACTAGTTGGGGGAAAAGTTAGGCATCAATCCGTTAGGACAAAACTGAGCAGCCTTCACTAAGATAGGCATATCTCTTTTCACACTTATAATTTAGATGTGAGGCCACCTCCATTGGAAACTAGACTTTCGGGGCTTCAATTTAAACTCAAGAATGACCTAAAATCGAGTCCGGATGAGGGAAATATGTGCATTTGAATCGGGCCGTGAAACAGATTTTTGTGGCCGACCACTTTAGTGGCCTGTCGGCCAGTTGTGCAAACTTTGGCCATTTTTGAGTGTTTTGGGCAGCCAAGTGTCCCCCACTAGTGGCCTGTAGACCACTTGTGTCCAACAACTATATTTTGTAGATATTTGTTGCCAACTATTCCCACATTGCACCAGCTATTTGTATATAGATATTTTCGAATGAGGCTCATGTTTTCTATATATAGATGACCCTCTCTTTGGTTACGAAGGTTAGAAAAATTTAGGAGTGAGAAAATATTTTTGAAGAGCAAAGTTTGGAACCTCTCTCTCTCTCTACAATTCCCTCTCTCTCTCTCTCTCTCTCTCTCTCTCTCTCTCACAACATACATAGCCTTTGCCAAAAAACTCTAAACCAAGCCTAGAGACCTTCTTGCTAAGGTGATTTGAGCTTGAATTAGAGCTCTTAAGGCACTTGAGAGTGTGAAATTGGTGGTTTGCAACTCAAAGAAGCATTCCTCTTCAAGAGATATACCTTCTAGTCCTTTTGGACTATTTTAGCACTATTTTTCAAAGATTTTTCAGAGACAAAAATCATGTTTTGAAGTTTCAAAAGTGGAGGAGTTAACCTCCCCTCCTTGTGCTTGTGTGCTAGTATTAATTATTCAATATTTTTGTTAATTGTTTTCGCTATTGTTAGCTTAATTCCAACACTTTTTTCGACTATTTTTAGTTCTTCATTACATTTGAGCTTTGTATAGCATGCTTGTAGTGTAATTGTCTTCAGAGGTTTGGTGGTTTAGCCCTTAGCCACCAACCTATTTGGGTTGATAGTGTTTATTTCTTGCTTTCCATGTTTTCATCTCTAATAACTTCTGTAACCTCCCTCATTTCTTGGCTTTTTCTTTGCGTTGAAAGTTGTTTCAAACCAAGTGTTTGTTTAACCATGAGATTGAGGTATTGTGCTTAATGGTTTAATCACTTTGGGGGTTCATTACCAATGGCATGGTGTCTCTTTCATGCCCAAAACAATTCTTTTTTTGATATTTCTTTCCATTAGAGGACTTAAAGATCACTATTGAACTTAACGAACGAAGGAATGGTTGGTAATTAAAATGAAGTAATAAAATCGGGATTAAAAATGATGCAAGATAATAAGCAATTTGGTTTTCAATTGGACGTTAGTTGAACACATGGAAGCTTGAGGCATTTCATACGTGCTAGTGATGAAATGGTTCAACTTTTGAAGGTCAACCACTTCCCTTGATCAATCCATGATAGGGAGGAGGTTTGAGAGTATTTTATTGTGCATGTATTGAAATTGTACACCTTGGTTCATAGGCCATCATGCAATGAAATCGCATCAATTGATGGCTTGCGAATTGAGCTTACCACTCCTTTGAGCTGTTTGATGATAAGGAGGGGTAAGGTGTACAAACATACCTTGAGAATACCCTATTTGTGCTCTATATGCCTTCTATTGCAGTAGGAGGAACCAGGCTTTAGTGGCCGACAGGCCACTTCTTTTGGATGACAAGCTACCCAGTGGCCGACCGGCCACTACTTTTGGCCTGCCAACCACTTTTGTCAAATTGAGTAGCAACTTTTTCGAACAGAACAGTTGATGTTCTAACTGTGCAACAAAGGCAATCTGGCAGTAGAACAGTGCGCTTTTCGGGTGGAAATCCCTGCATACATGAGCGTTCCTCACTTCCAGGGGCTAATTTTTTAGCTTAGTTACTTCTTTCATTTGTATTCATGTTGTAATTAGTTAATTCTAATTTGTAATTAATTAATTAGTGTAATTAGTTAGTTAGTTCCATAGAATAGTTAATTAATTAATTGGTTTGTCATAACTAGCTACCATAGTTAGTTTATTCGGTTTGTAATAATTGGTTAATTTTCTTTGTAATAGCTAGTTAATTAGCTTAGCTAGCTAGTTTATTCGGACCCGCCTGTGCGAGGGCACAATTGTAATAATGTGTATGTCTTCTAACCCCATGTCTTTCTCCCTTTTCTTTACCTGCTTATGATGGTTAGTTTAGGGCATCATATTTCGTTTAGCATCTCTCATGCCTTGCATCCATTATCTTGCATGCATTGAGCTCGACGCATCATTCTAACTTACATTGTTAATTAACACTTCTTTGAATACGTGCTTAGACCGCATGCTATCAAATTGATTCGTATGCCATATTAGTAGCCGAGCCTAGTAATTGTATATCGCATGTGTTGCATTAGTCACATTGCATAGTTAGGATCATGCATTTTTCTAACTCTATAATGTTTTTTAGCTTGGAGTACTAGGTGAGCTTTTATTTGTTTTAGCATATCGCATGAGTGTGGTTGTTACCATGCCAGAGCATGTTCACCATGAGGCTAAGTGCTTAAGTGATAAACTATTTGCATGCCTGTGGATGAAGGCTAGTTGCTTGAATTGGGATAGTTTGATTAATGTACATTTGAGCCCACTTTTTCAAGTGGCACATTCATAAACTCTTTTCAAAACAAACATGACATCAAATGTTCCAATTTTTGCAAATTAGTCTATACTTGTGTGCGCATCACATAGTAATTTCAGCCTAATAACCGGAACAAGAGCATAAAATGTAAATAAGATTCACATCATGATTAGTAAAAGCCGATCTTTGATCAGGCGAGTAGGGTGCTCAATTCATGACCTTCCCCTGTCGTACCTAAGTTCCCGAGCAGAGACAATCTTGGTGATGACAGGCACTTGGCCTTTGGCACGAGTCATGGGTTTCCTAAATTTCTCAAAATATTTAGGTGGCGACACTGTATTTTGCGAAGCAATCCATTTTTGGCATTTTGTTTCAAAATTGATTTCCCAAAAGATTTGCCGGATTTGGACTTTTTGTGGAATCAGATTTAGAACCACAAGAGTCCGAACTATAGGGCTATTGTATCCGAAAGGAGCATGAAAAGTCAAGCTACGGTTTCTTGTGACTCTGCTGGGGACATTAGAGAACTTGAATTGAACTTCATAATGTGAAATTTTATCTACACTTACATGTTCTTTGCATTGCATTTCCATTGGTGTGCTTAAGTCACTGTGTTTGCCATCTGTTGTTCCTGGACGATTTGTCGGAGGCTTGCCCAAAAGTTTTCCAAAACGCTGACCGGTCATGGGCTCTACCATGTTGGGAACACAACCCTTTGATCTGGACTACTGCTGTATCGTTTGATCCTCATTTCACTTCTCGGTGTTAGGTGTGAGAAGCATATTCGGTAGTCTTGCTGAGGCACCCTTTTTAACCATTTGGCCTAGTTGCACGTAGAAATCCGTAGAGACTGTTCCAAGCTAGGATAGAACGCTCACCCAAATGCAGGATTACGTAAAACCGCTTGATTGAAATAGTGAATCCTAGATCACTCCAAAAACTAGGACCGGGAAACTCTAATCTCTCATAAGGGTGTTTCGAATGCTTTTGTGCAAAATGTGAACACTTTGGGAATGTGTGATGCACTCCAGGGAGAGTCTTAACCTTAAGGTGATTCCTTTCAAACTTAATGATGATATCAGAATCGAATTTGGGTCGAAATCTTGGGGTTTGTGTTTGATATGGGTGAATTTTCAACAAAACCAGAACTAGGGCCAAAAATTATATCTTGCTTTGCTTTTCTTTGATTGGCATACCCGGTATCCTAATCTGATGGGGCATTTATTTTTAATGATAGGTTTGTCTGAGCCAAAGAAGGAGCAATACCCAGCTTAGCAAAGGCCCAACCCCAATCCAACCCGGAAAGCCTTAACCCATCTTAGTCCACCCAATCCCAGAAAAACCCCACTTAGTAAAGGTCTAGTCCATCTAATCCCCAAAGGCCAACTCAAAAAAGATCCATCCAATGCCAAAAGACTCATTCAAAAAAGCCCAATCCAGTCAAACTCGTCCAAACTACTCTAGTTCAGAAACATCAAGTATAACCGGGTCGAAATCCTTGTTAGTCAGCTCCCCAACTTACATCCATCCATTTCCCCGATCACCAACTCAGTAGACCCGTGATGGCACAGAGTCCAGAAGAAGTTGTGGCCATAATAGAAGCCCTAAACCCGAGAATTGCCATGCAGGATGAGACCAATGCTGAAGTGCAACGCCCATGTGGGGCATCTACCACATATCCAGTCTCGGTGGCCCAGCCGAACTTTGATCCACCTTCGCCAACTGAAGATTTGCAAAGTCAGATCCCTGATAAAGGTTGACTCAAGCTCAAGTTTTCAAACCCCTGGTGCAGTGTAAGAACCCGACCCTTGTACATGTTTTCTGGTATTCTTCAGTTCCCTATGTTGTACATTACGTGCTTGCTATGAAATTGCTTTTAAAACTAATTTAAATTGAGTGAATCTTATGATAATAAGTTCATATCTGTGTAATGGAAGTAATATCTGTTGCAATTATAATGTTTGAATCAGAAATTGAAGGCCTTAGAAGCTTAATAATCTGAAATTGATTTTACATTTGAGATCGGCATGATTTTTAAGTCATAATATGACTTTCTGTGAAATTTCAATTAGGAATGCTTAAACTGATCAAATTTTGTCCTTTTGTGTTAAACTTTAAACCCCTTTAAACTTCACTTCGTAAATCTATCTTATAAGTCAAAAATATCTCATGGGAGAACATAGAAAAGTTGAGAGAAAGATTTAGAGGCATGAGAAGGGAGAAAGGGAAGGAGATTGGGAAGCTAGGAGGAATTGTAGGATTTGAAGCTTAAGGTATGTGTATTTTACTTAGACTCATTCCTCTCTTGAAAATGAGTAAGGTTTTCTTTTTTAATCATGCAAATTAGAGTGTGTATTGGAGTTATGTTTGTATTGATGGTTGAATTGAAAAGATGTTGTATCATTGGGGTATTTTGGGTTTAAGTTGAGTTGTATGGAGGAGAATTTCATTGTCTTCCTCTAACTTTACCTGTTTGAACTTATTGTGTGTTTGAACGATTATATATATAATTGGGAATTATTTAGTGAGAATCCAAGGTGCCCTAATCAAGTTATGAACCATGTTTATGGTGTTTTTAAATCTTAAAATCTCATTAATTTCTCTATATTTCCCCTCTAGAAGGAAGTGGTTTTGTGTAATTGTTGTATGAATTTCGGAGGGCAAAACTAGGCAAATCACTGCACGTGCGGGGGTCATGGCCGTACGTGCGGGAGCTCTGCTGCACGTGCAGGAGTCATGACCGCACGTGCGGGAAATGAAGAATTTTTGGGTTTTGCCTACTGCTAAAAAGGCACGTATGGGGCTTCCCAGCCGCACGCGCGGGAACCTTTGCCGCACGTGCGGGGCTCATAGCCACACGTGCGACCCATGCCAAAAAAATCCGTCTGCTCCGTTTTACGTGTTCGACCCTGCGATATTTTTGAAATCCGTATTTGATGCCTTTTGATGTTTGTAAATTTATTCGAAGCAAAACGAGTCAAGAAATAGTTTTAAAAAGAAAACGAACTAATTCTTGAATGACGTGCATATGTAGGGCACCTACCGGGAGGGACTATCACTCCATGAACGCACTGTGAGTAGTAGTACTATAACCGTACATTTACTTACCGTTAATAATTCTTATTATTAACGCTCTGTCCCTTGCAAGTAATTACGTTAACATTTATGTGAATGGAAATCGGTGTACACTTACGTGAACGTTGAAAGATTTTGTGTACATCGGTATGACTCTGGAACTACTCTGCATTCCGGTTACGGTCAATGGTTATCATTAATGTGCTACAATCTATAAATTACCTATGACCTTACGTAGGAATTGCATGCATAATATTAATTCTGTGGAATTGGTTGATAGAAAGACATTGTGAATGTAAACCCCGCTCACCGGGAACATAACATCCTGAATGTCCTATTAGGGACTCCTACAATCTGGTTGATTCAACACATGTTTTATGACATAGATATCTGCCTTGAATGGATCATCGGAATGAATAATCGGATAGAACTACGGGTTATCTTATACGTTAGTGACCATTGAGAAACTATGATGAATATTGGATTGACCTATGAATGACTTAACCTGAGGGAAGAATTGAATATCAATAACATTGTTATATGACTCACGTTATGTTGTGCACTGTTCTGTCCCTATGAATAGTACTGTAATGATGTATGTGCTTCTGTGGATAATTATTATGAATACTCTATTATACGCAGGACGACTGTGTCAACTTGTAATAAAGCATGAAAGAAATATATATGCGCCACTGTGTGGCAGTATATTTGTAAATCTGGGATTGTTTTCTTCTATTTATCCGTTCCATTTATGCTATGACATGATATGAATGGTTAGGTCTTTAAGACCTCTTGATTTCTGGTATGGAACAAAGTGCTGTACGGAACTAAGTGCTATAGTGTGAGCCATCTCTAGAATCTGTGCGAGACACCTCTTGAGTCCATTCGTATATGAACTGGGCTTAAAGCCAACCTGTTAGTATTTTGGGCTCAAAGTCGATTTGTGAAATCTGTGAGGCCTATGGCCAATCTGTGACATCCAGGCCTATAGCCAATCTGTAAGCTCTATTAGGCCTATGGCCATTCGGTATAATCTGTTATGGTATGGAACAAAGTGATGTACGGAACTAAGTGCTGCAGTGCGAGTCACCTTTAGAATCCGTGCGAGACACCTCTTGAGTTCATACATGCAAGACTGGGCTTAACACCACTCTGTTTAAGGGCTTAATGCCACTCTGTTCAAGGGCTTAAAGCCATTCTGTTTAAAAACTGGGCCTAAGGCCGTTCTGAAAATAGTACAGAATCAGATTAACCACATGATATCTGCATTTGTATACGTATTGCTCTGCATTATAATTCAAGTTGATCATTAAGTTATTAAAGTACTATTATTCACTGAGATTGTCTCACTTTGTATTTTGTCTGATTCTGTAGATAATAATTTGGAGGTCAGCCTCTCGATGCTCGCCTCCCTTTGTCAGCCTCTGTGTGTCCAGGCATTTGGATGAAGCATGCCTATTTTTGTGGAGTTTCGCTAAGTTTTGGCTTGTACTCTGATTATCTATAATATGTTGAAGTTTCCAATGTTTTTGTTATACGCCCAAACAAAGGGCATGGTTTGTATAGGTGTATGTAAATATTTATTATCTGGTGCACTGTTTGTGATCCTGGCATGATAGTGGTCGCTCAATGGATGTAGTTTCTCTTTATTTCATGTTATTTTATAATATTTAATGCTTCCGTTCAGGCCCCATATGTTATGTATAACAGGTTAAGTGTCCACGTCTGAATGGGTCATGCCCAAACTTTTAGGGGCGGGTTTGGGGGGTGACATGCAGCCTAATGAGGGGCTTTATCCCCTTGATATTAATGAGCTTGACCCGACCTTGTTAAAACTTGCTAACCTTGAGAAACAATTTAAAAAGACACAGGGACTTAACTCAATTCCTGACATTGAGGATGGGTACACTGTGGCTACCGTAAGACTCCCAAATAGATTCAAAATGCCACACATTGACTGTTTCGACGGGTCTGGAGATCCTATGCTACATATCTAGCTTTTCTTGGACGTCCCGAAATTGATGGGTTTGACTAAGCCTCAGAAACTCTCTCTGTACGGAATAACCCTATCGGGCATAGCAGCCAATCAGTATTTTTACAATACCCAAATTGAAATGACCATCCAAGAGCATGAAGCAACCCACCAGAATCCTATAGAACCTTTTATGGAATTTGTTGCAAGGTGGAGAGCAAAGGTCGCACAAATGACAAATTGCCATTTTGAGAGGGACCAAGTGCGGATAGTGGTGCAGAATCTTGAGCTTGATATGTTACAAAAGTTAATAGTCGCTCCACGGTTCACTTTCAAAACTTTACATGAATTAGTGGTTCAGATTGAGAGTGCATTCAACCAAGGGATTATTCGCAGAACAAGTGAACCAACAAGGAGGGTGTTTTCCTGGGGCACTATTCCCAAACCCACTGAAATCAATACGGTCGCCACTACCGACCCTTTTGCCAAATCCAACCCACAAACAACTAGCCCAACCCGAGCTCAAGGCGGAACTTTCACCCCCTTTATATGAGCCTAACCAGCGCACTAAAAATCCTGATGGAAAGAGGGTATCTCAAACCCTTTTATCCCCAACCATTTCTTGACCCACTCCTTGCTAGACATAACCCCACCAAATACTGTATGTACCATCAATGGCACGGTCATGGCACAGATCGTTGCTACCACCTTCATTGTGTGGTTTAGAATCTCAACGACAACCATACGATAGCTCCACCTCAAGACCCCAATGTTACCACCAACCCACTTCCCATCCATGACCAAGTATCTCCTCTCCACCTTAACCTCATCCATACACTACTTCCTACCTTCAACCCCAACACATATATCACCCCAGCCCATTTACCCAAGCTTGAGGTGTTCATTCTAGAAAGTACCGATTTATGGATGATGGATGCACCCAATCCAGTTCGGGTATGTCAAGAGCACCAAATAGCCGAACCCACTACTGTTGAGATGTTGGGAATGATTAAAGACCTTCAAGGAATGGTGGTAGATTTAACATTTGGGGTTTCGATCCCATCAAAACGCTCCTCAATCTTGGGGTGGCCTGCTGTTGAAAGAGGCCAACCCGAAACTATCTCAAGTCTTGGTGATGACAAATCAAAAACAAATGGGTCTCGCTTCGATATAGCCACCCAATCTCTTGGCCAGCCAGAAGCAAGTGGCAAGAACAAAGTCGAAACAAGTATTGATCCCTATGCACAACTTCGGTGGGCTATTAAGACTTTGAAGGTCAAAGGGTTGAACAAGCAACAAGTGCTTGAAGTTGTCGCAAACACTGTGGATAACACTTTTGTCACTCAGGATTTAAATCAAGGGGCAAACAATGGAAATGGATGCTTTACCCGAAACACTCATCCTGATTCCAATCCTAAGCCCATGAATACTCGACCAACACTTGCCGACCCATTTGCCAATGTTTCTAAACCTAATGCTTCCTCTTGCAAAAAACGAACCTTCGCCCAACTCCATATGAGCCTAACCTGTGCATTGAAGGTACTGATGGAAAAAGGGTATCTCAAACCGCTCAATCCTCGACCTCTCCCCAAAACTTTCCTACCCAGACATGACCCTACCCAATATTGCACATTCCCTTAGCAGTACGATCATCATACTAACCACTGCTTTCACCTTCGCCAAGAAAGTCAAGACCTGATTGTCACCCCACCTGAAAATCCCAAAGCTGTTAATAACCCTCTCCCTGACCGCAATAGATTGCCACTCTGTAACATAAAACCCACCCATAGTTTGCCAACAACCAATCATTACCCTAGCCAACACATCATACCCGCCAATGAGCCCAAACCCATTGTGTTCATTCATGAATCTTCTGATTTCGATCTGAGCAAAAAGAACAAAATCTTTGAAGAGATGGAAAGTTTACTCGATCTTGGTGAGTTCAAGCTTGATGAAGCAGTGATGCCAGCACTGGTGGTTGGAATGATGAATCTCAGTCTCAGCTAGGGTAATTGTTGAAAACACTTGGGAAGGACCTTCTGAACTAGGGGCATGGTGTGAAAAAGCAATTGTTTAGGTCAAGAAGATGTGTGGAGACAACTTAATTGTGAGATTTAATTTGTGAAACCCGATTTAAAAATCAGAAATCAATCCTTCTGGGTGTAGATGTGTATTGCTAGATTGAAGGCAGGTCTGGACCTTCCCGTGGGCTACTTGAAGTTGTTTTTGAAATTCTGCAGATGGACTTGGAGAAGAAAAACTCCTTTTGTCTCAGAAATGCTTTATTTTGTTTTGAGTTGTGTCCTACAAATAGTTGTGTTGTGAGTGTTATTTTCTTTGTCTTTTCTTGCGTTGTTACGTCAATCGAGTCTTTTCCTTTGAGTCGCTCTCGTGTACCCTCAGGTCTTCGTCTTTATAAGAAAGTGGGAGTCAAGTTTCTGATCATTTTATTGTGCCTATAGTGATGCATGTATGACCTTTTACAAATAGAAAAAGGCTTTGAATTTGTTTTTTCAATGAGATTCATTTTGTGGGAAAGTGGTTTGAAAATACTCTTCAGATCGTAGAAGACGCTATTGATCCTCAGCTAGTCTCCTGAAAAGAAACAAGTACTCCGGTCAGGGGTGCTGGAATTAGCACTCCGACGGACAAGTCAGTTCTACTACTCAAGAAAGCTTGTCCACTAAGTTTTGTGAAGTGATTCTTACATACCTTTTCGAGTCCATTGTTCCTTTATTTATACCTGTTTTTTTTCTGGTTCTCGGGACTAGGGCCTACTTTTCAATCATTTCCCTCTTCTTTATTCGGCTCTAGGAATATCTCTTTATTCGGCCTAGTTACCATATTCGGCCCTTTACTCTTGCGGGATTCAGTCGGCTATCGTCAGCCTTAAAGCATGAGCCCTCCGAATTTTCCAATTATTCGGCTCCCACAATTGCCCCCCGAACTCCCTATTGACGGTAGTTGATCGGAGTGTTTGGTTTAGAATCCGAAAAGTTGTATAAGTCAAGCGACTTCGCGTATTCCCATATAGACGCCACAAGGCGCATATCTTTTCGCTCATCATTACACTTTCCCGCCTCACTCATGCGTCTCTCGCATTTATTACGATTTGAAACCTCAGTTCTTTCGGGTGCACATTTAGTCGACTATCAGAGATCTTTGGACCGCCACCGCGTATCCCGTCTCTGACTCGTGTTTTCTGCAACTTTTGTCCGTCTACCTCTGTTTCGCCCTCTCCTCGTAAGTCTTCTTCCCTTTTCTTTGTAGTCCTGCTTTCTGTTTGCTATTTTTACTTTTGGCGAATCCTTGGATCCCCGTAAAAATGTCTAAACACTTGAAAGACCTCCTTTCCGAGGGTCGCATCTCCGGATTCCGGCTACACTTTTCCATTCCCGACGATGTCCATTTATCTCTTGTAAAGGATAGTACCCTTGATATGGAAAGGGAGGACCAAAATACAATCGTATTCCCCCTCTTGTCCATCGCGGAGGGCGGAGTCCGTTTCCCCTTACATCCATTGCTCAGGGCCGTCCTTCGCTATTGGGGTCTGATTCCTTCTCAACCCAATGTAAATTTCTTTCAAATCACTATGGGGGTTGTAGAATTGAATCGACGCCTTGGGCTCAATCTTGGAGTTCCTGCCATTTGGCACTGCTATGCTTTGGCCAAATCTTCTGGTCGGCTGGGGCGATATTTTCTCAGGGCCAAGGATACTGACCATCACTTGGTGACTATGCTTGCCAGTTCTGGTAAGAGGGTTGACGATGTAATGGTCAATGTCCAAGGTAATTGGGAGTTCGCCGAAGGTGAAGATCGCCTAGATCCTATTCCCAGACATAGGGGTGACCCAAGTGGCCACATAATATCTTATGTTTGCTAATCTGTCTTTTAATCGGCTTTCTTGCCTTAATCAGTCCCTATCTTTTGCAGGTAATAAACTGAAGAAGATTCTGCGTTCAGTTGACGACGTGGTCCTCAAGGAAGTCAAGACTGCACTCGGCTATTTCGGACGCCCGAATGTGCAAAGACAGGGAAGAGCCGCCCACATTCTCCTTCGGTACGAACCTACTTATACTACATTCTTGGCCGTGGACAACATTCCCATTCCAACCGGCGATCAACACCTCTCGGCTCTTATCTTTCCCGATTTCAAGAACCTTAGGCAAATTGGTGTCGAAGCTTCCGATTCGGGGCAAAACGTTGAGCCGGGGGTAGAGTTTGCTGGGGAGGCCGAAGAGGGCGACGAGGCCGTCCGTTCGGCGTTTAAGGCTGACGAAGCCAACCAGCCTTCCTCACCATCCACTTCGGGCCGAGCAGAGTTCTCATCCGGAGATATTTTCGTGAATTTGGGAGATCTACCCGGTGATTTTTTCGAAGGTATGGCGAAGGAAAGCCTCTCGCAGATGGCGCGCAGAAGAAATGCCGAGCGATTGGCTGCTCGAAAAAAGGCCGAAGCCGTCGACTCCGATCCCACCTTGATTAAACCCTTTGCACCCGTTATTGAAGGGACAGTTGAGGTTTCTGCGGCTGAAGCGAAAAAAGAGGGTGAACAGGCCGTTGGGGAACGGCAGATTTCTGAGGAGCGGGGCCAGAAGCGTAGCGCCGAATGAGAGGTTAGTTCATAAATTGGTTCTGAAAATAAACGACCTCGCTTTGAGGAATCGGGCATGGTGCCTTTTGTTATTCAGCCAAAGATCAGGGATGCGCCGATTTTTTCCGATGCTTCAGCTATTGAGGATCCGGCCATGGCGTTGAGCCTGGCAGCTTCAATTTCTTTGCCGGTTGACAATGCGGCCTTCGGCGCCATTCCGGATATAATGGCCGTAGCCTTATCTGCTCAGTCGGCGCTCCTGGTAGGTCACCTCAATTTTGCTTAAACTTGTTTAAGGGTATCTAATGATGCCGACTTGTTTTGCAGACGATCGGAAGGATCGCCGACTTGGGCCGCCGCCTGCGTGATGCTCTGGGAAGAATTGACCGTTTGCAATCAGAAGTGCACGGTCAGAAGAGTAGGGTGGAGTTCGAAATAATGAGAGCCAAGATGGAGAGTGCGAGAGCCGAAGCGGAGAAGGAAAGGGCTTGCACCGCTGAACAACTTCGTGTTGACGCTGAGTCTAGGGCGAATGCGAGCGAGGAATCGCTCAAATTCACTAAGGACGCGCTTGCAGAGGCGGAGGCTCAGCTAGAGGAGCTCAAGGCGGCCAAGGAAAAAGCCGAGTCTGAGGCTTTTGAGGCTGGAAGAAGCGCCGCTTTGACAGAATACGTTGATGAAGTCCCCAAATTTGAGAATCGGGGGTTCAAACATGGGTGGCTCAAAGCCCTTGCTGCTGCTGGGGTTACATTGGATTTGCCGATTCCTTACGAGCAGGTGGACGTTGAGCCACTTGAATCCGACACCGAGAAATGATCTGGGGGACATTTGTGTTTTTCTTTTTGTTTTTTGCTTTGTGGTAGTGTTTTGCTAGTTCAGGGTAGTTTTCATGTATAAATTGGTTACTATCTGCACACAATTTATTAATGAAAATTTCCTTGTGATTTCGCTACTACTTGTACACAATTTGTGTGGTTAAGTTAATGAAGTTTTATGCCTTTCACTGCGTTGGGTAATAATGGTTGCTGTGTTTGAACTTTTAGAAATTGAAAATTTCCTGTAGCGATATTAAAATTGAATATCCTGTATTAATCTGCCCTTGCCCCAAGGGGTTCATGATACGAATGGCAAGTATTCGTAAGCCAGCTGGGGTAATTGAGCCGAAAAGATTGATGAATCTGCCCTTGCCCCAGGGGGTTCATGATACGAATGTCAAGTATTCGTGAGCCGGCTGGGGTAATTGAGCCGAAAAGATTAATGAATCTGCCCTTGCCCCAGGGGGTTCATGATACGAATGTCAAGTATTCGTGAGCCGGCTGGGGTAATTGAGCCGAAAAGATTAATGAATCTGCCCTGGCCCCAGGGGGTTTCATGATACGAATGGCAAGTATTAGTGAGCCGGCTGGGGTAATTGAGCCGAAAGAATACTGAATCTGCCCTTGCCCCAGGGGGTTCATAATATGAATGGCAAGTATTCGTGAGCCGGCTGGGTAATTGAGCTGAAAAGATTAATGAATCTGCCCTTGCCCCAGGGGGTTTATGATACGAATGGCAAGTATTCGTGAGCCGGATGGGGTAATTGAGCCGAAAAGATTACTGAATCTGCCCTTGCCCCAGGGGGTTCATAATACGAATGTCATGTATTCGTGAGCCGGCTGGGGTAACTGAGCCGAAAAGATTGATGAATCTGCCCTTGAATCTGCCGGCGCTGGGCGATTCAGGTTGTCACAATTAATGAGATTGCCTCGATTGTGTTGCCTCTGTGAAGGGCAAATGAACTAAGGTATAACATTGATGAGCTTATTTACCAATTGGTTGGAGCTCTTGGCGGACAACTTATCGCGCAAATGTCGAATCTGCTCTTCTTCAACAGTAAAGGGGAGACGAAGACGCTAGCTGAGCGGGGCGGAGACATGAATCGCGGTGATGAACCCTCGCGCAGTGGAAGTAAGGGTTTTAGGGGTCGAGAGAGGCGTCATTCTCCTCGACGTCGCAGCAGGTCGCCTAGGCGAGACAGAGAGACGCAGGGTAGGTCTTCAGAACCCCGGGTCGAGAGGAGGTCGGATGCGAATCCGTGCCCATTAAGCTTCGCAGTGTTTGTGAAAAATAGACCCATGACGGAGGCGGACTCGATCGTTCGAGACCCCGATGTAACGGTCGAGTTTGCTCGACAAATATTTCCTCTTGAGGTCCAGCAATCGATGGTGGGTCGATAGGACTATGAAGTGTTTCGCGAGGGCATTCACGGTGCGGTGAAGGGGCTTTACACTGCTTATGAGGTCGGTATGCGTCTGCGCGCTACCCGACGGGAAATGGAGAAGAAGGAGGAACGTATACGAAGTTTGAAGGCTCGCGCGGAGTCGGCCGAGCACGAGTTAAGGAAGATGAAGGTGGTTCAGGGACAACCCGCGGGGCAGGGGAACCCAATCGTGGAAGAGAGGGTTACCAGTCGGCTTATCAGTGCCGCGATCGCCGATCATGAGACGGCGAGTATGTTCGCATTGGAGAACGCGAAGGGGAGGGCGTATGAAAAAGGTTTTCACAATGGCCGATTAGTTGGAATCGAAAAGACCAGGGAGAAGCTTGAGGAAGAAGTTTGCCGATGTGAAAACCGTGGGTTTAGGCACGGTTGGATCAAGGCATGTCAAGTCGCGGGGACTCTTCGAGCGTCGGGCAAAGATTCGGCATCACCACTCTACCAAAGAAAATATTTTCCGTTTTCTGCTTTTGAAATAGAAAAGAGTGAGGATGAGGGTGACGCTGTATGAGGTCCGAATGCAGATTGCGTTTGATACTATGTAATTTATGGTTTTAATGAAATAATAAAAAATGTTTTATTAAGAATACTTCGTTCTTGTTCGTATGCCGCATATAGGTGTTTTGAATGGATGCACGGACATTGATCGGTCCTCCTACCCATTAAACATTCAGGATCGGCCCCGTTTATAGCCGTTTATTGCCGAATGAGGCCATCGTAACTTGAGGGAGCCAAAATGGTTTGGTCTGCCCGAGCTTCAAGCAGCGTGTGCCGGCTTGAGCAGTTAATATATATTGGCCGTTAGAGCCTAATTTTTTGGTCAGCGTATGTGCTTTAAAAGGTGAATGTCAAGCGACGTTCGTCTCTTCGGGTTTTGTGCTAATGGAATAAATGGAATGAGCTCTTCGCATTGATGGCCTTATTGATATTAACACTGTTTGTCGCGCGGGTTTATATAACACTGCTTGTAAAACAGAATTTCTTTAATCAGGTAAACTTGAATCTTGGCCGAGCTTGATGTCGCAATGGATCTTGGCGGGGAATCCGCCGGTGTGGGAGGTGGAACAGGAAGTACGTCAGTCTCTAAGTCGTCGAAGCAGATCGTCCCGAAAGGAAACACAACGACCGTTGCCACTAACCTTCCTTGTCTTGGATCTTAGCCTTGACATTGTCGATGGCCTTGTCTTGAATCTTGGCCTTGACATTGTCGATGGTGTCAAAGGAAGGTCCAGCGATACGCTGATTCGGGCTCAGTTGGGCCAAGGCATTTTGAACCATGAAGGCTCTTCAAAGGACAAACGTTGATTCGTCTTAGAAGTTAGAGGTAGATATTGTAATGTTCGAATGCGGATTGCGTCTATGTAACAACTGTCTGATCAAATAAAAAGTTGTATTTCAAACAATTCTGTCATACTCTGAAAATCGTTTTTGTAGGGTTAGGCACTTATTTCGAATATTGGTATGTTTTATTCGACAATTCGCGTGTATAAAATTTCTCGGATTATGCTCAGCTCGTTACCAAAAAGATTGTCGATTAGTGATGTTGTTTGAAGTTATGATTGAATTGGCCATGTAACTTAGGTATTTGCCCTATATTAATGAATCAGCCTTTGGCTCGGCCGGGGCGCGAGTTTGAAAACCTAAATGGGTCCTACTCGTGAACCGGCTGAGGCACATTTTGGCTTTTATGCATAAAGACACAGCCGAGCAAATTAATGAATCAATCAATCATAAGGCGTCATGCACCTCGAGGGGAAGGACTCCGGATCCGGGCGCTTAATCGGCCCTTGGATGTCATGCCTCTTAAGGGGCTCCGAATCTGGAGACTTAGTCTGGCCAGTCGCATCATTCACGAAAGGCGCTCCGAATCCGGAGACTTGGTTTGGCCAATCGCGTCATTCGCGAAAGGCACTCCGAATCCGGAGGATTACTCGGCCCTTGGATGTCATGCATCCTAAGGGGCTCCGAATCCAGAGACTTGGCTTGGCCAATCGCGTCATTCGCGAAAGGTGCTCCGAATCCGGAGGCTTACTCGGTCCTTGGATGTCATGCATCCTAAGGGGCTTCGAATCTGGAGACTTGGTTTGGCCAATTGCGTCATTCGCGAAAGGCGCTCCGAATCCGGAGGATTACTCGGCCCTTGGATGTCATGCATCCTAAGGGGCTCCGAATCCGGAGACTTGGTTTGGCCAATCGCGTCATTCGCGAAAGGCACTCCGAATCCGGAGGCTTAGTTTCGCCAATCGCGTCATTCACGAAAGGCGCTCCGAATCCGTAGGCTTACTCGGCCCTTGGATGTCATGCATCCTAAGGGGCTCCGAATCCGGAGACTTGGTTTGGCCAATCGCGTCATTTGCGAAAGGCGCTCCGAATCCGGAGGCTTACTTGGCCCTTGGATGTCATGCATCCTAAGGGGCTACGAATCCGGAGGCTTACTTTGGCCAATCGCGTCATTCCCGAAAGGCGCTCCGAATCCGGAGTCTTACTTGGCCCTTGGATGTCATGCATCCTAAGGGGCTCTGAATCCGGAGGCTTAGTTTGGCCAATCGCGTCATTCACGAAAGGTGCTCTGAATCCGGAGGCTTACTTGGCCCTTGGATGTCATGCATCCTAAGGGGCTCCGAATCCGGAGACTTGGTTTGGCCAATCGCGTCATTCGCGAAAGGCGCTCCGAATCCGGAGGCTTACTCGGCCCTTAGATGTCATGCATCCTAAGGGGCTCCGAATCCGGAGACCTGGTTTGGCCAATCGCGTCATTCACGAAAGGCGCTCCGAATCCGGAGGCTTACTCGGCCCTTGGATGTCATGCATCCTAAGGGGCTCCGAATCCGGAGACTTGGTTTGGCCAATCGCGTCATTCTCGAAAGGCGCTCCGAATCCGGAGGCTTACTCGGCCCTTGGATGTTATGCATCCTAAGGGGCTTCGAATCCCAAGACTTGGTTTGGCCAATCGCGTCATTCGTGAAAGGCGCTCCGAATCCGGAGACTTGTATTGATATTCTGACGAGCACCCCAACGATAATTGATTTAGAGCGAAAACAATTCATATTGCAAGAGCGAAATACATTTACAAGTGTCAAAGCCCACAGGTCGGGTCAGTGACACGGTTTTCTTAAAAGCTCTGTCTGTGCTGATTGGGGGGGAGCCACGTATCTCTTCAATGCCGTGACCTGTCGGGAAGCGCACCAGTTGATGATAGGTACTTGGGACGGCCTTCATAAGGTGTAACCAGGTTCGCCCCATGATGGCATTATACGGTGAAGGGAGCTTTACGACCAGGAATTCCACTTCAACTGTTCTGGAGCCCGCTCGGACGGGTAACGTGATCTTCCCTAATGGGTGCTCGGGATTTGTATTGAAGCCGTACAATGGGTGAGGTGCTGGAGACAGATCTGACTCGTTGAAGCCGAGATTTACGAAGATTTTGTAATACATGATTTCTGAAGTACTCCCTGGATCAATGAGAATGCGTTCAATGATGAACCAATTTCCACGTAGGCTGATGACCAACGGATCAACGTGGGAGGTCGCTGTGCCGCTGAGGCCGTAGTCGCTAAACGCGATTGTTGGAACTTTGCCGTGCCGTTTGGTCTGAGTACGTTGCTCTTGAGGGACTGGATGCGATTGAACTTTGTGCACGGTTTGCGGCGCCGGCAGGCTGTAGATTATATGGATCATGCCAAGCGGAGGGGAGTCGTGCCTCATGGCCAAGGCAAGTGCTTTGGTTGGCTTGTCCTTATTCACGTACTGCTGCAGTTAGCCGTCTTGAACCAATTCTTCCAAATGATCCTTTAGTGCATAACAATTCTCAGTTTCGTGGCCGTGGTCTTTGTGATACTGACACTGTCTATCCCTTCTGCGCGTGTCAGGAGGTCCCACCATTTTTTATGGCCATTTGAAGAATGGAAGATGTTGAATTTTGGCCATTATTGCGGTGATTGGTTCTGACAGTTCTATGTACTTCTTGTCAGCTTGCCTCAAACGTCTACTATCGACTTGCAGTTGTTCATTCGCCCGATAGGAGCACTGATCGCTCGATCGGCGAGAGTCCCGTCTTTTGTCTCGTTTAGCACGTTGTCGCGGCTCGGGGCTCAGAGGTGGCGCGAAACTTATTGGTTGAGCAGTTTCTGGAGGGGTCACTTTGGTGGACACTTGCCTGGCTTTAATCCTCAGGGCATCGTCTTCTCCTTTGCAATATTCTTCGACTTTCTTCATCAATGCCTAGACTGTTTTGGGGGGTCTTCTGGTTAGGGAGTTGCGGAGAGCGCTGTCAGGATGCAGTCCCATTTTGAAGGTAGTGATGGCCATGGAGTCGTTGGAAGCGTCGTCAACGAGGTTGAAGCATTCCCAATACCGCGCCGAATATGCTCTGAGCGTCTCTCCCGACTGGATTTGCATGGCCCAGAGAGAGTCGGCTTGCTTCGGCTGTACCTCGGTGATGAACCTGGCCCTGAAGGATTTTTGTAATTGATGGAAGCTTCTGACTGAAGCCGGCTCCAGCTTGTAATACCATCTGACAGCTAATGGCCCGAGACTGCTGGGGAATTGTAGGCACCCCATTTTTGACCATCCTCAAGACTTGGACGTCACCGTTGGAACACTCGGTGATTATCCATGTTTGTGTTCGTCTCGAGCTCCCGGAGGCCTTGGCAGCGCGCCTCGTCTCAGGACCTCCTGACTCGACTGCTTCGTGTATGGTTTTGGCACCAAACACCTGTGTTCTTGCCTTGAAGGGCAGGGAATGGCTTGTTGGCCATCCCCACACCCCACCGGCCCTCCCCTACCATCACCGGCTGCATATGTGTACCACCAGCCATGGTTTCTTAAAAACAATGGCCGGTCGGCACTATGTTTAGCCGACCGGCACTTTATTGTGCCGATGACCTATTTGGTTGGCCGATGACCCTTCTGCACCCCTTGGAGCATGGTGCATGCCAGCTGTGCCAGCTGGAATGCACCCACACCACTCCCCATGCACGGGGATGACCCCTTTGCACCTTTGAACCCCCAAACCTTCTAGAAGGTTGAACCCTTTGGCCAAGCTTCTTGGAGAAGCTTGGCCAGCTGTCTTAGCTTCTCCAAGAAGCCAAGACCCCTTTGCACCTCTTGACCCTTCCTCCTTTGCTTAGCCACTAAGCTTCTTGGCTTTATTTTTCCTATATAAGCATCATATCTCTCCCTTTGTGAGAGGTTGGCCATTTTTGAACAAAAACCAGAGCTTGTGTATCTATATCTGCCATATATCTCCTCTCTCTAGATTTTCCCTCTCTCTCCTCATGTGTGTGTGTTTTTAGGCCTAAAAGTGTAGTTTTACCTTACTTTTGCACTCACACACACACTATCACACCTTAGCTCGAGATTGGGAGGCTTGGAGGGTTGTTTCTTGAGCATTTGGACTGATTTTGATCAATAGAGGGTGGCTGGACCAACTGCTCTTCAAGGTTTCTTCAAGGGTGAGCACTTTACTTTAGATTCCCCATTTTTGCAACAAGTTTTTACCTGTCTTTCTTGCTGATTTAGGCTTTGTGTTTAACATGAAAAAGTCTTATATTTTTATGCTTAAGAGCTTTCATTAGGGTGTTTTGTGGTTGGAGGTCAAAATCTCCCTCTTAGGCCTTGTTTGGCCTCTTTTGGTCCCTTTTCCTTAAGTCTTGCTTATGTTGTTGTGTTGATCTTCTCACCACTGAAATCCAGTGGATTTTCAGTGGTGATGAAGGTGGTTTGAAGTATTGTATAGGGGAGTGTAACAAGCCCGCGAGGGACCTCGCTACAGTTCGGACTCCCTTTGTGTTGGTTCTGAATCTTGAACCAAAGAGTCCAAATCCGGCAAATCGTTTTGAAGAAAAACAGATTTTGAAAAATAGTGCCAAACATGGACTGCTTTGCCAGATTACAGAGTCGCCACCTAAATATTTTTAAAATGGGAAATTTAGGAAACCCTGACTCAGTGCCGAAGGCCACGTGTCCGTCATCACCAAAGTGGTCTTGGCTCGGGAGCTTGGGTACGATCGGGGAAGGTCAGCTATGAGCACCCCCTTTCGCCTGGTCCGAAGGCCGGCCTCTACTAACCATGATATCCGTTTTTGAAAACTTTATGCGTTCTTATTCCGGTTATTAACCTAGAATTACTATGTGATGCGCACAACACAAAAGTATAGACTAGATTGCCTAACTTGGAAATAAACATTGCATATCCGTTTATTTTGAAAATGCTTTGGAATTTGCTACTCGCAAGTAGGCTAAAACACGGATTTCAATGAGTTTTCCCAACTCAAGCAATCCAACCTCCACCCACAGGCATTCAAGCAGTTTATAACACATAAGCATTTAGCCGCATGGTAGGCATACTGTCATGTTAACATTCACACGCATGCGACATGCTAAAGCATAAAAAACTTACATCGTACTCCGTGCCAAAACAAGAAACCAGTTAGCAAACATGCATGACCTAGTTCATGTTAAGTGGCTAATGCAACACAGGCATAGATGCAATCTAGAGTAGGCTCGGCTATCCTAAGCTTGGCATGTGAAATGCGACAAATAACATGTATTCAATTTGGAACTGGAAGTACAATGCAGTTTGTATGATGTACCGAGCCCGGTGCATGTAAACAAATGCATGAATGCACGCATGCATTGCATAAGGTATGCTAAGATAGAAATGCCCTAATCTACCAACATAATCAGGTAAATAAAAGGGATAGAAAGAAATGGGGATTGGAAGACATACACCCACTCACACACCCTTATTACAAATTTGCCCTCACTCGGAGGGACCAAATAATAATACAGAACCGAATTACTAATTAACTACGCAAGCTAATTAATTATTACAAATCAACTAAATTAATTAAATAAAATAATTAATCTAATTAAACAGTAAATTGCCTCGGGATGAGGGCCCAGTGCAGCACGCGCTCGGGACTGGCTCGGAATCGCACTGTCATGCATGATTTGCCTCTGTTTCCTCTGCTCTCCTTCTCAGAAAATTACCAAAGTCTTAGGAGTGCTTCTCAGGGCACTGGGGAGTACCACCGGCTGGGGTAGAGCACCACCGGCTGAAGAAGGAGGCCACCGGCACTAGATGAAGCTATCGGCTGGCAATTGACTGCCGGTCGGCACTAAATAGTGCCTGCCGGCACTTAACACCTGCAGAACCTGCAACTCACAGCAGCAGAGGACAACAACATGCATGGCAATGTGATTCAAGGTATTTATGCACTATACACACCCCTTATCATGTTATTGACTCAAAAGGGCATGTGCCTCGATTCCCGGACCACCAATCGCGCATTTCCATGCATGATGGCCCAAGGAACAAAGTGTGCAACTTTGATTTCAAATGCATGCAAACCAAACAAATCAAAGTCCCAATCCCTATCACCAAGTCAAGGGACAAGGAATGCGTGTTGATGCAATGCAACCTAGTCATGTTATCTAGCATACAACATGGACTATGCAATATACCTATGCAAGCATACAAGCAAGCATACAAGACAAGCATGCAAACTAATTAAAGGATGGTCTTATACATGACTTAGGCAACTCAAATAGGCCTAAAATCAGTGGCCAAAATGTCTAGACATGAGGACTAAACAAACACACACACATACAAGTGTTATGATCCAAACCTTAAGCATGAACATGGCAACTCTCAAGCATACTTAAAGAGACCAAACATAGATAATGAGCATGCATTGTAAAGCTCTGAAAATCATGCAAAACATGATGCCAAATCATGCAACAAAACAAGCCAAACAAAGCATGCAAATGGTCTAAGGTTCAAAGCAAATCAATGAGGCTTTGAACCACACTTAGCACAACCACACATGGCAATACTTAAACACTTGAAAACAGAGTTTTAACACATAAAACTAAGCCTAAAGGACCACCTAGATGGCATCTAGATGACATGAATTCAAAGGCATGCATCAAGGCCAAGACATGGAGCATGCAACACATGCTTTCAAAGCATTAAAGAGGCAACTAAGGTGAGCATACAAGCACATCAAAAGGTCTGAAATAACATGCTAAATGGTTCCAAACCATCAAAACGAGGTAAGCAACACATGCTACACATGCGTACTCAAAGGCTAGCAAGCCTAAAATGCAAAGGGGCTATATGATGCATGCCAAGATCATCCCAAATGGCTATGGACAGAGCTAAAACATGTCAAAATAAGCATAAAACATTCATAAGTTTAAGCCTAAAACATGCTCAAACTAGGGCATACAACCTAGGCATGTTAAGGGACCAAAGAGGCATTACAAAGCAACCATGCAAAACATGCAAGGAGTACTAAAACCAACTTAGAAACATGTTATATCATGACAATATAAGCATGAAAAACAAACCAAACATGCTCAACACACAACCAAACATGGTGCTCCTTTGGAGGCCAAATCTTGCCCTTTTCAAGGACATCAAGGAGAGGGGGTGGTCCTCTCCTTTTGGAGACTTCAAGGCATCATCTTCACCACTGAAATCCCTCAAGATTTCAGTGGTGAAGAGATCCTAACACCAAAGTCTCGGATCCTTCACAAAATAGCACAAAAAGAGGCTTTTTCAAGGCCTAAGGGTGGTCAAACTTGCTCAAACCACAAAACACTCTTAATAAACAATAAAGAGGCTTAAAAAATAGAACTTTTATATGTTGTAGACTAAGCACAAAAACGGTTTTAAACTAGGCAAAAATGGAATGCAAAAATGGGGTAAATAAAGCAAGTTTCTTACCCTTGATGATCTTCTTCACAAATGTTGAATTTGTTGGTTCCTTGAGCTCCAAACCAGTCAAGAACACTAAGAACAAGCCCTTAGCACCTCAGTTCCAAGAGGAAGGTGAAACACTAGGTGTTAGTGAGCAATAGTAAGTCACAAACACCTAGTGTACAAAACAAGAGAGAAAGAGAGAGATAGGATAGATACACAAAACCTAACCTAAAACCAGAGCTTCTCCCTTTCCTAAAATGTCTAACTCTCCAAATCTTCTAACCCTTGAGCCAAGAGAAGAGCCTTCTCTTGTATAGGCACCAAAACTTACAAGTTAAGGCATCACAAAGGCTCATCCCTCCATACACGTGTATGGAGGGGAAACAAGCACCAGAAAGCTGTCTGAAAATATCTCCAAAAACAGCTGTAAAGTGGTCGGCAGGGCAAAATGGTCATTTTGCCAAAAAGAGTGCCGTCCGGCACAAAATAGTGCCGACGGGCACAATACAGTGCCGATGGCAACACCAGCCAGCCGGTGGCCTCTAGCCAGTGCCGGTGGTGTGTGGAGATGCCTCACAAAGCATTCCCTGCCCCTCCAAGGCAAAGCACAAGTGTTTGGTGCGAAACCAGACACAAAACGGTCAAGTTTGGAGGTCCTGAGGCAAGGCGCGTAGCCGAGAACTCCGGGAACTCCAAACAAACACAAACATGGATAATCACCGAGTGTTCAAACGGTGACGTCCAAGTCTTGATGACGGTCAAAAAATGGGGTGTCTACAGGGAGGGACACCCCTCTCCCCTTTGTCCCTCTTTTGCCTTTGTTTTTGGCTCATAAGGGAGCTTGCATACTTGGTTTGTTTTGGCCTCATTTCAGAGCTTGTTTGGTGTTCATATGATATGTTATATCTCTGTTTTTGGTTGGATTTGTAGCCCTTAACATGCATCTTATACTTGCTTTGAAATGCTCTACTTTGCCTAGAAATGTGCCATGTGTTTAGTCTTGTATATCCTCATGTTTTAGCTTGGATTATTGAAGCTTTTGGTCATGATTTGTCATGCTTTAGGTTTGTTAGTCACTGATTTTTCCATGTTTGGCATGCTTGGTATGGTTGCTTTGCATTTTGGCTCATAAGCCTTGGTTGTGTAGGTCACTAGCATGCTTAACTTAGCTTCTTCTCATGATTTGGCATCATTGTAGGCTATATTTCAGTCCCTAATCCATACCTACATGCTTGCATTTGTCATGCCTTTCATGCTTTGAAACATTGGTCTTTT
The DNA here is from genome assembly GCA_022316695.1 of Camellia oleifera. Classification (NCBI taxonomy): domain Eukaryota; kingdom Viridiplantae; phylum Streptophyta; class Magnoliopsida; order Ericales; family Theaceae; genus Camellia; species Camellia oleifera. Next base: position 32,137,971 of record CM039311.1, read on the forward strand.
GTGCTTTGAAATGGACATTGTGCATGCTTGCATATTTAAGGCATTTGGGCTGCCATATCAGGGGCTTTGGGGGTTGTTTTACATGCTAAACATCTGTTTTTGGTTGCTTAGTTCGTGCCATGGGTGGTCTTGCTAATGGTAGTGGAGTACCCTCTTTCGTGCCTTAGCTTTAGGCCCATTAATTTGTATGATTGTTGAACATTTTGTCCATGGTTTTAGGCATTTTTGGCCACTGTTTTGGGGTGGATTGAGGTCTACCCCTTTATGGTTTAGGCCCACTTTTGCATGTTCGTCTCATATTCTTTGCATACTTGCTTTATTAAGTGTGGTAGCACGATAGTTCTATTACATGATTTGTCCTTGTTTGCATTGCATTTGCATCTCGTATGCTCTAGCATTTTGTATACTTAACATGATGTTGCATAGCATTTGGCATGCCTTGCATTTTAGTATCATGTTGCATTGTTAAGCCATGTTTGCATAACATGCATTGCATTACTTGGTTTGGGGTGTCAAACCAAGTGTGAGAGATGAGAGATGTTTGTACTTTAAGTGACAAAACACGTCTCAATTCTCATGTCACTAAGGCCCTTGACTTGGACATGATAGGATCTTGGTCCTCATTTGTGTGTTGCATGCATCTTTACATTGAATTGCAATCTTGGTCCCTTAGGCCATCATGCATCAAAATGCATCATTGGTGGCCCAAGGACCAAGGGCCATGCTTCCTTGAGTCCCATACATGATAGGAAACATGACTATGCTTACATGTGCCCAAAATTCCATGCCATACACTGTCTATCCTTGTTGCTGTCAAAAACCAGATTCTGCAGGAATTGTTTGCCGACCGGCAGTAAAGAGTGCCGACCGACAATGTATTGGTGGCCGACAACCTCATAAGCAGCCGACAGACATTTTACATGGCCGGTGGCCATTTCATCCAGCCGATGGTGTGAATCAGTGTGCATATAAGGTATCCTGGGACTTTGGCAGTCTTTGGAGAGGCAGGACAGTGAAAACAGAGGCGGCAGTGGTATGGTGCGAGTTTTCCGGGCAAGACGGATCGAGCATGCATCATTCGCGCATCCCGAGGCAGGGCTGAGGCCCCCTTCTTTTTTTTACATTTGATTTAATTTGATAATTAGAATCTTTGTAATAATTTATTCTGTATTTGGACTGTACTATTTGGGACTGTATATTCTTTTAGTCCCTCCGAGTGAGGGCGCAATTCTGTAATAAGTGTGGGTGAGTGTGTGCATGTCTTCCAACCCCACGTCTTTCTTCCCTTTTATTTACCTGCTTATGATGGTAGATTAGGGCATATTGAAAATTAGCATACCTTATGCAATGCATGCGTGCATCCATGCATTTGTTTACATGCACTGGGCTCGGTACATCATACAAACTGCGTTGTATTTTCAATTCCAAATTGAATGCGTGATAGTTGTAGCATTTCACACGCCATGTTTAGGATAGCCGAGCCCGTCGAGATTGCATCTTTTCCTGTGTTACATTAGCCACTTAACATGAACTGGGATCATGCATATGATTACTAACTAGTTTCTGTTTTGGCTTGGAGTACTAGGTGAGTTTGTATGCTTTAGCATATCGCATGCGTGTGAATGCCGCCATAAAAGCATGATTACCATGAGGCTAGCTGCTTATGTGATATAACTGCTTGAATGCTTGTGGATGGAGGTCAAATTACCTAAATTGGGATAATGCATTAAAACCGTGAGTTTTTAAGCCCACTAGATAGCGCAAAACCATCTTTTTCTAAAGCCTACTTGAGGGTGGCAAAACCTGCATTTTAGCCCACCTGTGGGTAGCAAACCATTTTTCAAAACGAACGCATAATGTCTTGTTCCAATTTAGGCGATTTGGTCTATACTTATTTGCTGTGCACATAAAATAGTAAAACTAGGCTAATAACCGGAATAAGAACATATAATGTTTTCAAAATTAGATATCACGGTTAGTAGAGGCCGATCTTTGATCGGGCGAGAGGGGGTGCTCATAGCTGACCTTGCCCAATCGTACCCAAGTTCCTGAGCCGAGGCAACTTTGGTGATGACGGACACGTGGCCTTTGGCACCGAGTTAGGGTTTCCTAAATTCCCCCATTAAAAAATATTTAGGTGGCGACTCTGTATCTGGCAAAGCAGTCCATGTTTGGCACTTCTTTCAAAATCTGTTTTTTTCTCAAAATGATTTGTCGGATTTGGACTCTTTGGTTTGAGATTAAGAACCGTGACATTTGAGTCCTTGAACTGTAGTAACCCCAATATGAACGGAACGGGACTTAACCCTCCCGGGGCGTTCGGGGACTTCTACAGGCATATTCGGCACATGAGGGCTTCGTTGTCTGCATGTAACGTCATGGCCTGCTTGTAATGACGTATATGATCGGTGGGGTCTGATTTCCCGTCATAGAGAGTAAATGACAGTGCTTTGAACTTCTTGGGCAGGGCTGCCCTTGCAATCCGTCGAATAAAAGGATCGTGCCGGTCCTCCTCATCTGAACTGCTTCTTCTGCACTTGTTTCTTGTATGTAGACTCTTTTCAGAGGAGCTGGAAGTATCGGATCGTCCCTTATTGTCATGCTTCGTGGATAACGAGTTAGAGTTGCTATCGGTTTCCCTTGGTCGGGCTCGAGGTCGTTGTCCTCCTGTCCTCACAGGTCGTTCGGGGTCCTGGCGCGCGGCTTCTCTAGATTTTGCTACTTCCAGGGCCAAATCTTGACGGAGACGTTCGTTTTCTGCGATCATATTTTCCAGCCTTTGTTCATTCTGCTTAGCTTGTTCCACGATGGCTTGCATTGTCTCCTGCGCTGAAGTTGTTGGTGAATCGAAATTCAAAACGCGTCTTGCAGCGATGGTTTCCTTCCCGAGCATATTTGCCGGAGTTAAGTCGTCTCTCTGTGTGGTCTCGTCGGTGGCTATCGGAGGATCTTCGGTCACGCCTGCCATGGATGTATTTGAGTATTTCCCACAGACGGCGCCAATTGTGGGAAAGTGGTTTGGAAATACTCTTCAGATCCTGGAAGACGCTATTGGTCCTCAGCTAGTCTCCTGCAAAGAAACAAGTACTCCGGTCGGGGGTGCCGGAATTAGCACTCCGACGGACAAGTCAGTTCTACTACTCAAGAAAGCTTGTCCACTAAGTTTTGTGAAGTGATTCTTACATACCTTTTCGAGTCCGTTGTTCCTTTATTTATACTTGTTTTTTTCTGGTTCTCGGGACTAGGGCCTACTTTTCAATCATTTCCCCCTTCTCTATTCGGCTCTAGGAATATCTCTTTATTCGGCCCTTTACTCTTGCGGGATTCAGTCGGCTATCGTCAGCCTTAAAGCATGAGCCCTCTGAATTTTCCAATTATTCGGCTCCAACACATTTAATAAGCTCAAATGTTGAGAAGGATCCCCCGAATGGTTTGAGTGAATTCTGACTTATCGACGTAAAGTCATTCATGATTTCAGGAATTTTAAACTGTTTCTTTTGCAAAACTTGCAAAGATAGGTTCAGAATTGTGCGTGGTGTTCTACATTGTCCTGGGGATTCTCTTTGCCGTTAAGCAATCATTTTAGCGAGCACAAGGTGGCTTTCAAACCTACAAGTACAAGGCAACTTTCAGACCTCACAAATCATAGAATTTCTCCCCTATTGTTTTCATTATTTCAAAGAGAAAAGGATAAAAGAAACCGAAAAGAAAGGAAAAAATAAGAAAAAAAAAAGAAAGAAAAAAATAAGAAAAGGAAAAAAGAAAAGAAAAAGAAGTCAACCCTTAAGCCAAGGGTATCCATTGGAATGAATCCAACCAACTGTGAGGAAGGTCACTTTTGGTTGAATCCAAGAAGGCCGATACAAGGAAGTACCACATTGCGTGAGGAATCAACTTAGCAAATTGAGCGAAAGAAAATAAGAATACATGCATAAGAGAATGGAGAACCAAACTCAAATCAAGGTGAAGCAAGTTCTAGTGTCAAGGCAAGGATGACTATTGATCAAATTCACCACAAAACTTGAGAGGCTTGCTAGGCTGAAAACCCGAAAGGGCGACCTAAGTAAAAGTTAGAGTATGAAAAATGAGAAATCAATAAATAGAGCTCACAAGGTTTTATAGCCTGAAGGGGCAACTTTGGCAAAAGTTAGAGCGCAAAAGGAGAATGTCAAAACCCGAGTGAACCTTAGCCATGAACTGCGTTGACCTGATTCTCGTTCTTGGGATATGTAGGCAACTTCATCCTGAAGTTCGGTCTCAACCATGTCCATCTTGTTCGTCTCAACCCGATCACCTTGCCCAATTCACGTCATCAGCTTTGCATCGATCCATGAGCTACACCGATTGTTGTGCATATCATACACTCGCGTTAGGTAAGAAAGAACTATCTTGAATCAACAAGTGGAGAAAATTTCAATACTTGAACTTATCAGTAGAATCTCTATCTTGAGCAAAAAAGAATCAAAATTCGGGTTTTGTGAAATTGATTTCTAAAGGGAGCATAAGTAATACTAGGGTCACTATGAATGATCAGTTACCTTGAGTCTTTTTCTGCTTTTGGGTTAGTTGTGAGTCATGTTGTGTCGTGCCCGGTGTTTTTCTCAGTGTACGCTCTTCATCAAGTCACCAAAGTGTGTCTGTCGCTCAAAAGTGCTTTTGATCGAGTCACTATGATGTGTTTGTGGCTCAAAAGTGCTCTTCATCGAGTCACCCTAGCGAGTCTGTCGCTCAAAAGTTCAACAGAGTGGCATGGTCAAAATTCCATACACGAATGTTCACTCCAAACTCAAAAACAAGTCCCTGTGTGGAATTCATAAACGAGTTAAGAGTGCCCATACAAGGGGCAACGCATTCATGATCGGTGTATATAAGGAATTCGTCACTACTTTGGAAGGGGACTAGAGTAAGTTCTCAACATGCCGGGATAGAAGGGAAACATGAGTCTGATTGGTTGGCAAATGTTCTAGGATCTGATGATCTCTATCGCACGTGCTTGCAAAATGTTGAAAACTATGGCCAGTGGCTGGACACTAGGGGCAATTTTCAATACATCTGATCGGGCCATCAATCGAACAAGGAACATGAACCTAACCGATGGCTAGTGACTGGACACTAGGGGCAATTTTCAGCACATCTGATCGGGTCATCAGTTAAACAAGGGGCATGAACACAACCTTCCGCTCAAAGCCATTTGTTGGGCACTTTCCCCTGGATTAGAGTGGGCTCATCCAGTATTTTTCATTTTGTTTTTTGGTATTGTGTGTATGTAGGTTTTGCTAGAGTTATTAGGTTTTTGATTGTTTATTTTTGTGAGAAGCTAACGTAGGGTAGTTTTCATTTGTAAAATGACTTCTGTTTGTGCTCAGTTTATAAATGAAAATTACTTTTGCCTTTCTGCCTGATGAATGTGCTTGTTAACGGCTAAGTAAGATGTAAAATCATGAAATGAATGGAACAAACTACTAAATTAATCTAGCACAAAAATAACCGTATAGCACTGCAACTTATTATTTTTGCCTTTCTGCCTGATGAATGTGCTTGTTAACGGCTAAGTAAGATGTAAAATCATGGAATGAATAAAACAAACTACTGAATTAATCTAGCGCACAAATAACTGTATAGAACTACAACTTAGCCGAATATATTGATAAATCTACATTTGCCTAGCAAGTTGAACAAGACCACCTACAAACAGCAGTTCGAAAATCTGCTGGGGCACCATGACAATTCAGCTACAAGCTCTAATATTTAGGCCGAATAGATTGATGGAGCTGTCTTTGCCCGAGGAAGTTGAAGAAGACTGCCTAAACAGGTATTTGCTGGGGCACAATGGATATTCGGCTAGGAGCTCTGATATTTAGGCCGAATAGATTGATGAATCTACCCTTACCCTAGCAAGTTGAACAAGACCGTCTAAAAGCGACAGTTCAAGTGTTTGTTGCGGCACAATGGATATTCGGCTAGGATTTCTGATATTTAGGTCGAATACATTGATGAATCTGCCCTTGCCCCAACAAGTTGAACAAGATCGTCTAAAAGCGGCAGTTCAAGTGTTTGTTGGGGCACAATGGATATTCGGCTAGGAGTTCTGATATTTAGGTCGAATAGATTGATGAATCTGCCCTTGCCCCAGCAAGTTGAACAAGACTGTCTAAAAATGGCAGTTCAAGTGTTTGCTTCTAAAAATAGCAGTTCAGGTGTTTGCTGGGGCGCAATGGATATTTGGCTGGAGCTCTGATATTTAGGTCGAATAGATTGATGAATCTACCCTTGCCCTAGCTAGTTGATGAACAAGGCCGCCGAATTAATGAACTAGACCGCTGATCCACGTCAGTTTGTGGCGCAGGGCATTGATGGGAACGCTTTGGGAATGCTGCAACTGTGATTAATAAGATGGGTGGGGGCTGCGTGCATTTAGGGTCCATATTGGTGTCCAAATTTGGCAGATCATAGGAGGGAGAAGAGTAGTGAGTTTGACCTAGATGTCTAGAAGGCTATTTTTCAACAACAGAGGAGAAGGGAGAACACTCGCAAAGTTGGACACAGAGATGAATCGAGGTGGAGAGTCTACGCACATGGGCAGTAGGACGTCAAGGGAACGTGAAAAACGCCAGTCCCGCGTCGTCGAAGTAGGTCACCCAGAATGGAGAAACAACAACGGGGCAGCTCCCATGTACCACGGTCGAGACGAGAAAGCAGTGCGGGACCGCGCCCATTAAGTTTTGCGGTTTTTATGGGGAACAAACCGATGACAGAAGGGATTCAATTATGCACGACCCAAACGTGGCAGTCGAGTTTGCTCGACAAATTTTTTCGCTAGAAGTCCAGCAGTTGATGGTCGATCGACCCAACTTCGAAGTGTTCTGAGAAGGAATCCATGGAGCAGTAAAAGGGCTGTATACTACCTATGAAATCGGCATGCATCTTCGTGCCGCGTGGCGGAAGATAGAGTAGAAGGATGAACGCATTCGAAGCTTAGAAGCTCGCATGGAGAAGGTTGAGCGCGAACTAAGAAAGGTCAAAACTGCCGAGACACAATCGGCCAGCCGAGCTAACCCGATTGTGGAGGAAAGGGTGACCCAACGGCTTATAAGTCATGCGATTATCGATCGAGAGACGACAAGCATGTTTGCAATAGAGGCCGCAAGGACCAGGTCCTATGAAAAAGGCTTCCATGAGGGCTGAAAAGTTGGGATACAGAAGACTAAGGAGAACCTCGCCGAGGAGGTCTGCCGATGCGAGAATCGTGGATTCAAGCACAGGCAGGTCAAGGCTCTCCAGGCCGCAGAGGTTCTCCGGGTAGCAGGCGTTGATTCAGCGTCGCCGCTATATCAGAGTCATCATTTTCCCTTTTCGGGTTGATTGGCTTGACACACTATGTGTTCTACTTTCCGTTCCGGTTCAGACGTCAGTTTGGACATGACCAGATTTTCTTAAAAGAAGGGGTAGAATACCTGGTTTCATTCTTCATTTGAGGCTCTCAATTGGCGAGATACCCTGTTGCTTGGAGGACAAGAGAACTTATGACTCCTACTCTCAATTTCAGTTGCGCCCTATCTAGCGAATGCATAGCTTGGCTTGAAAATGAGGCGCAAACCGGGCCTACTTTAGCATCAGAAGCTTCCACAAGCGCAGGGGGGGACGCAGGAACACCTGACTCATCCATGCCCCAAGTTTATTGCTTTGATCTAACTGTTCAAGTTTTCTTTTTGAATGTAATAAAAAGTAACTTTGACGTGTATCGAGAGTTAGAAAACTTTGTATTGAAATCAATGAATTTGAAGTTGTAGGCACTAAAAGTTTTCCTTTTGGTCCAAAAATGGTTTAAGTTAAAAAAAAAAAATTTAACAAAATCAACTTTTATTAAAACTTTTCAAAACCATTTTCGATAAGGATCACAACTTGACACACCTAGAATCTATCCTCGAGATGTACAAACCTGAATCCAGAAATGGAAAATTTCCCCTTGTCTGAATAGCACTACTCAGCACTGTAACCAGCTTTTCTCTCAGCGTAAGGATCACAACCGAACTTTCAAATGACGAACAAACAAAGATGCCTTGATCAAACACATGGACACAGTTGATTTAGAGGTGGTTACGGCTGAGCTTCAGAAAGAAGTTGCCTACGTATCCTGAAGATGGGAATCAAGCCTTACGTAGTTTGGTTCGGGTTCACTCGTGTATTAACACTCTCCTTTTGCGCTCTAAATTTTTCCAAGGCCGCCCTTTCTGGGCTTTTAACCTTGCGAGCTCAATTTTTCTTTTTTCCAATTTTTTATGCTCTAACTTTTGCCTAGGTTACCCTTCTGGGTTTTTGGCCTAGCGAGCCTCTCAGGGGTAATATTTCTTCAACTTGTCCATGTTGATTGGTTGGGAGAATTCTAGGCCATCTTGGTCTATAGGAATAATAGCTCCACCTGACCAGATTGATTTGATGATGTAAGGGCCAGTCCAATTGGGTTTGAACTTGCCCTTGGGGTCATGGATGGGAGTTCAGTTGTCTTTCAGCACCAAATCCCCTTCCTTAAGATTCCGAGAGTTAACTTTTTTGTTAAAAGCCCTGGCAATCCTACGTTGATAACCCTGAACATGGTACAGTGCTTTCAACCTTCTCTTATCGAACAACATTAGCTTTTTGAACCTACTCTGCTGCCAATCCACTTCTACTATCTGGCACTCAGCCATAACCCGCAATGACGGAACCTCTATTTCAATCGGCAGAACAGCTTCCATCCCATAAACAAGAGAGTACGGAGTTGCCCCAGTAGATGTTCAAATTGAAGTCCTGTAGCCCCAGAAAGAAAATGGCAATTTGTCTGGCCAATCCCTGTAAGTCTCAACCATTTTCTGCAAAATGTGCTTGATATTCTTGTTGGCAGCCTTAACAGCTCCGTTGGTTTGTGGCCGATATGTAAATGACTTATGAAAAGCCACGTTATATTTCTCCAACAAGTCGATCACTTCTTTCTTAAAATGGGAGCCATTGTTTGAAATGATCTCATTCGGGACCCCATAACGACAAATGATGTTATTCCTGATGAACTTGGCTACATGCGACGCCTTCAGCACTGTATAAGATTGGGCCTCAACCCACTTTGTAAAATAGTCTATTGCCACCAGGATATACTCATGCCCATTTGAGCCTTTTGGTGTAACTGCCCTAATAACATCAATTCCCCAGACTGAAAAAGGCCATGGTGTAGTCATGTTGTACAGCATCGACGGTGGGATATTCATGCGATTTGCATGAATTTTGCATTTGTGGCATCGCCGAACAAAACTGGTACAATCCTTCTCCATGGTTAACCAATAATCACCCTGCCTGAGAATCTTCTGGGCTAGCATTACTCCGCTCATGTGTGCTCCACACTCTCCCCCATTGATGGCCTCCATTAGGCGCTTCGACTCTTCTACATCAACACACAGCTTGTGCATTCCCAGATGACCCTTGTTATATAACTTACCCCCGCAGATGATAAACTGGATGGCCATTCGTCGTATTGCCCTTTTATCTTTGGCATTTGCCCCTAGTGGATAAGTTTTCTTTTCCAAGAAGTTCCAGATATCATAATACCAGGGGTTCTGATCTTGTACTTCATCTATTGCGGCGATCAACTCATAGGCCGATGCATACCTCTGTTCAATAATGATTGGACGCATCCGGTCTCCGAAAGGGGTGTCTATCATAGAAGATAGAGTTGATAAGGCGTCAGCGAACCTGTTGTTTTCTCTTAACAGATGCATGAAAGTCAACTTTTCAAGCCTAGGAATCAGAACATTTAGAGTTTGGTGATAGATTTTCATCATTTCTTCTTTAACCATCCAATCTCCTTTTGCTTGAGACACAACTAGGTTCAAGTCCCCGATGACGTCCAACCTTTTTGCCCCTAGTTTCACGGCGGCATCCAAGCCAATGATACACGCTTTGTATTCTACTTCATTGTTGGACACCTTGAACCGGAGTTTGAAGGCCAAAGGTATATGGAAATTGTCGGGTGCTATCAGCAACACCCCTATCCCATAACCATACTGGTTATATGCTTTGTCAAAGTACATTGTCCAGGTTTCTTCCCCAACCTGTAGAATGGCTTCATCTGGGAATAGGTATTCTACTGCTTCGTTCACTTCTACTGGGTGATCGGCCAAGAACTCAGCTACTGCTCTTCCCTTGACAGACTTGCGAGTCACATACTTCAAATCAAATTCGGAAAGAAGAAGTAACCAACAAGGTAGCCTACCCGTAAGCACTAGTTTCTCGAAGAGATATTTAATAGGATCTAATCTCGAAACCAGAATTATGGAGTAAGCTAACAGGTAGTGCCTCCACTTCCTGGTGGCCCATACCAAAGCTAAGCAAGCCTTTTCCAGCGGGGTGTAACAGGTCTCATATTCCAACTTCTTCTTGCTTAGGTAATAGATAGCTTTCTCCGCTTTATCCTTAGATTCCTACGCAAGCATGCAATCCATAGTCATGCCGGTAACTGACAGGTACAAAATCAACGGCTTCCCTGGCTCTAGCGGTGACAACACGGGTGGGTTCTGGAGGTACTGGTTGATCTGCTCAAAAGAAAACTGACATCAGTCATCCCATTGGAATTTCCTTCCTTTCTTCAGAAGACCAAATAGTGGTTCACAAGTCAAGGTTAATTTTGCAATAAACCATCTTATGAATTGCATTTTACCCAGAACGCCTCGCACCTCCCTTTTCAGTCATTGGTGGTGGCATTTCTAGGATGGCCTTGATTTTGGAAGGATCAACCTCAATGCCCCTTTGTGTGATCAAGAAACCCATGATTTTCCCTACTGTGACACCAAAAGTGCACTTCTGTGGATTCAGCCTCAATCAATATTCTCTGATCCGTTGAAAGAATTTCATCAAGGCAGTGTAGTGGCCCTCTCTTTCCTTGGATTTGACAATCATGTCATCCATGTACACCTCAACGTCTTTGTGGATCATGTCATGTAGACCTGTGGTTGCAGCACGTTGATAAGTAGCCCCAACATTTTTCAGACCGAACGACATCACCCTGTAGCAGTAGGTTTCCCACGGCGTGGTGAAGGCAGTCTTCTCCTTGTCCTCAGGTGCCATCAAGATCTAGTTATACCCGAAAAACCCATCCATAAAGGAGAGCAATGCATGGCCTGCGATGAAGTCCACCAATTCATCAATGTACAGTAGAGGAAAATCGTCCTTTGAACTGGCTCTGGTCAGATCTCTGAAATCAACACACACCCAAATTCTGCCATCTTTCTTCGACACCGGAACAATGTTGGCCAACCAAGTCGGATATTCAGATACTGGCAAAAACCCCCGCGTCTATCTACTTGGTAACCTCTTTCTTGATCTTGAAAGCCCAATCCGAGCATATTCTCCGAAGCTTTTGCTTGACGGGTCCGGCCTCGAGGTCAAGAAGGATCCGATGATGTACAATCTCAGGATCGATTCCAAGCATGTCTTCGTAGGACCACGCGAAAACATCTTTGAAATCTTGTAATAAAGCGACTAAGCGCTCACGCCCCTCCGAAGATAACGTGGACCTCGATCTGGACCAGACGCGGATCCTTCTCAGTACCCACATTAATTAAAATGATTTCATCAATAATGGGTTTTACAAACCTCTTCTCCTCTCGATCAATCAACTGTTTCAAAACCAGAGGAATTCCTTCCTCGTCGTTTTTATCAAAATTTTGAAAATCATGATCAATGCAATACACAAGTGGCATAGAGAAGTACTCAAACACTGCTACGGCATTTTCATTCAAAAGTTTCATCTCATCCAATTCCTCGGTTACAACCAACTCAAAAGAAAAGGAAAAAGACGACCTGGACAAAACTACGGTGTCTGGGTTATCACCCCCAGGAATACCAAACTCCGACTAAGAAGAATTGGAATCTGATTCTGACTCCACAGACTCTGCGGAATCATATTCCGATTCACTACCTAATTCAGAACTGCTGGACAAAAAGCCCTCTTCTAGCTACCAAAAGAGAAAGGGTGCACTAGGTGCATTCAAAATACCACCGGAAGGGTCCACACCTGATTGATCTCCGTTCATGGAAACAGTTAGGTCATCCGCCAAGCTCTCCGGGTTGATCTGAGGATCCGAAAGGAGACATGCCAGTGCAACCCCCACTTCAATTCCATCGCTGTTGGACTCACTCTCTGTACTCTGTTTAGCCTCAGGAGTTCATTCAGTCTGTTCCTCTGTGGCTTCATCCTCTCGCAGTTGTAGGTCGAAGAAAATCTCAAAGCCAGGACGATGCCACTTCTCAGAGTTCAACCATGGTTCAGGAAATCTGCAAAATGGGAAGTCTTCCCCCTCCCGAACAAAGCGGCTGTTCAGAGTTCCCTGAATTGGCCTATGCACAAGCTCATAGTGCTTTCCACTTTGCTTTTCCTTGGCTCTTCCTGCCATTTCTTTCCCTTTTCTTACCCATTCCTATTTGGTAGGCATGTAACCGAGACCAACGGTATGTGGCACTTCGGCCAATGCAGTAACGCCCTTCCAGCCGCTCCTTCCTAATCCCATCCCAGGTATATATTGTAGCTTGTTCATAAGGTAGACTGATTGAGCACTGACGACCCATCATCAATAGCCAAGATATCTTGCACCACCTAGGCCTCGACCATGGTAAATCCAGGCAGGAAAACATCCTCGTCACTATTTACAATCTCCAGTACTGGTGTGGTGACCTCAGGCAGAGGATGTATAGATGAATTTCCAAACACAATGGCTACCCCCTTTCCAAGAGGGTACTTCAGCATTTGATGAAGAGTGGAAGAGACAACTTTCACTTGATGCAACCACAGCCATCCAAGGAGTAAGTTAAAAGTGGATGGAACATCCAGGACGTGAAACTCAATATCCTGTTGTGCCTGGCCAACCTGTGTTTTGATTTGAACTATTCCTATCACCTTTCGACTTGTGTTGTTGTAAGCCCGGATCATCTGGGCCATAGGTACAAAGTCCACTGGCTTCAAGCCAATAGCATAAGCTATACGCGACTGACAAACATTGATCACAGACCCAGTGTCAACCAATACAACCGGCACCCACTTCTCTCTACACTCAACTGAGATGTACAACGGTTTGTTATGTGCAGATCCCTCGAGCGATAATTCCTTATCTGAGAAGGTCAAAGTAGGTGAAGAACCTCCCGGGAAGACAAGTCCCACTAGTTGTTCGGGAGTTGTGTTGATAGACAGATTGGCCTTATCCATTGCCGACAACACGGCTTGTTTGGATATGCGCGAAGCCATGAGCAACCCCCAGATGGATATGTCTGCTTGGATCTTCTTTAACTACTTCAGTACATCTTCTTCTTCAAACTACTTGTCCTTCTGTTTGTCAGCCTCCTTATCTTTTTCGGATGCTTCTGGCTGGTCTAAGTGTAGGGGCTTGAAGTGCCGCCTACTTCTAGTCATATGATCCACTTCCTCAAAATACCCAGTGTCAACTAGCAGGTCATGACCCCAATCCTCATGTGTGTGGGCAAGATGCAGATCATCATCTTCCCGCCATACTCCTTCGGTAACCGACAAACAATTGTCTGGTTCTGTTGTAATTACTCTCACATCACAGTCATCTCCCGTAGGGTATTTGGCTTTTCCAGCTTTCTGACTATTCTCATATGTTTCATGAGACTTCTTGTTCAGTGTCCACATTACTTCTAACGCCCATTTCTTGAGCGAAAGTTTTAATACCGGCACTCTCCAGCAACTTCCCCTTGTCCACGGCCATTCCGGCCCTTCTAGCAGTTCCTGCTACCAACTGTTCCAGCTTTGGTTGAACTCCCTTATCCATATCAGGTTCATCATTGAGCCACCCCGAATTATCTACTGACCCGTTCAGATCGAACCGGTTAATCTGCACATCTCCCCGAATCTTATTCGTCAAAGAACTGTAGATTGTTGATGTCCTCTTTGAGGTCAGCTAAGTCATCCAATCCCTGGCTTGGTCTATCCTCCTAGACTACATTGACCTCCATTCCTACTGGTACCTCTAGCTCTAGTTTGGCCTGATCGGTCGGTACATTGTAACAGTACGGGTGTAGACACTCCATTTTTGACCGACCTTAAGACTTGGGCGCTACTGATGGTTTACTTGGTGGTGAAAGATGTGCAGAGCAAAAGTTTGATTTCTTCGGCAAGAGGAGAGTCAAATCCCAACCTCAGACCCTATTTTGGACCAAAGCTATTTTGATTGGTTTTTAAACCTTAAAATCCTCTCTTTCAAAATATTTTTGAAATAAAGTTTCTACGATGCTCTGAGGCGCGCATTTTGTTAAATGATGCGCTTTTTGGTAAACCGGGCAAGGACAAAGTGGAAATGAATGAAAGAGAGGTGAAATCTTTGAAAATTCTTTCAAAACACTTTGCTTAGGGGTTTGGAGTTGAAGAAAAGAAAAGGAGAGGGAAGAAACCCAGTTGGGGAAGAAGTTGGGTATGAATTGCTAAGAAAGAGTCGAGCAACCCTCGCTAAATCAGGCTTATCCTTTTGAATACTTGGATTTCAGCTATGAGGCCACCACCGTTGGAAATCGTACTTCCGGGGCTTCATTTTTCACTCAATAATCTCATAAATCCGAGTGTGGATGAGGGAGATGTGATTGGTTGAAGTTGGGCATCATTTCGATTGGACCGAAACTGAGCAACCTTCACTAAAAGTGGGATATCTCTTAGCACACTTAGAATATTGAGGTCAGGCTTACAAATTTGGAAAGAAGACTTCCGAGGCTACATTTTAGGCTCAAGAATGACCTGAAAAGGAGTCCAGATGAAGGAATTAGGCTTTCGTCAAGTCAGGGACCAGGATTGATTTTTGCCATCGGCCTCTATGGCACTACATCGGCCATAATTGGAGCTCAGCAGCTATATGTCGGCCAAAAGTGAACCTTATCGGCCACAAATGTTGGCTGATCGGCCAAAAATGTCCAAAACTCAGATTTTTTGCAGATATTTCTCCTCCAGCTGTTTCCAGCTTGCTCCAGCTATCTCAATTCAGATATTTTCAAACCAGCTCTTGCTTTTGCTATATATGAGAGCCTTGTATCTCATATTAAAGGGTTAGACCTTCTTGAGCAAGTTTTGAGAGCTCCTCTCACTAAAACTCCCTCCCTCTCTACAATTTTCAGAGTTTGATCTCTCTCTCTCTCTCTAAAGCCTCTCCCTCTTGCCTTTTGTGCATGCAAGTAGAGAAATACCTCCCTTTTGCCTAGACATCCTTGGTGAAAGTGGTCCATCTTTGGGAGGAGGTTGCTTGAAGCTTATTTGGGACTTTGTTGGAGCTCCAAAAGGTGTTTTGGCTCAGATTTTGGGCTGGTTTCACTGCTGTGCATCTAGGGTAACATCTCTCTCCCTTTAAGCTTGTTTTACACATTTGCTTGGCCATCCTTTCACACTACTTTGGGGCTGTTTTGGGGGTGGTGTTGAACTACAAAAACATCTATTTTTCCTCTATTTTTCAGTTCTAAAAGTCTTGGTTTGTGCCTTGGTTGGCTAGGGGGTTGTCTCTCCCTTTTGCTTCTTGACTTGTATAGCTTTTGAGCCATCTTCTAAGGCCTTTCAAAACAACTTTTCGTGGCCTTAGAACCACTAAAATCCAGAGGATTTTTAGTGGTAAAAAGCTTGTTTTGAGGTCCCAAATGGGAGGGGATAGCCTCCCCTCCTTGTCTCTCCATGCCATGCCTTGTTAGCTCTATAAAGTAGCATCTTTTTGTGGCTTATTTTAGCTCTTTTCAATTATTTTTTGTGACTTTTTGGGCCTTCTCTAACTCTTTTTTAAGCTGGTTTGGTAGTTGCTTGCATGCTCCATACACTTGTAGTGTAAATTTGCACACTAGCCTAACATGCATCATGCTTTTGACTATCATTCTACCATGATTTTGGCTTGACTCTGAGAAGCTTTTTGTCATGTTTTAGCATGCTATAGGTCTGATTTATGTTATTTCGGTCATGCATGCATTGCTTTGTATAGCCATGGTTCAATCTAGCTCATTAGCTTCGTGTATTGAGTCCACTAGCATGCATTGCTTGGACTATTTTCATGATTTGGCATCATTTCATATGTGATTTCAGAGCATGTTTCATTGCCATGCACTCACATCTTTCACTCCTTCAATGCCTTGATGGGTTCATGCTTTATGTCTTAAAAAAGAGCCCATGCGTATGCCATCTTACCTAGGCTTTTGGACCACAATTTCAGTGTGTTTTGGGTGTTAGTTTGACAAGCCATAACTCTGATTTTTGTTGGTTAAGTCATCACATGCTTGGCTTTGGTAGGTGTAGTGTAAACCTCCTTATTAGCCTTACATACTCCATGTTTTGACCCTTCATGCTAGCTTGTTTTGGCTTTGCTCCATGCATGTTTTGTCATTGTTTTGGCATGCACTGGGACTGTTTTGGGTTGTATTGGTCATATGCTTCATGCATTGTCTCATGACCCGAACCCGCGCCTATGGGTTAAGGACATAACCGGCCAGTAATCATGAGATTACCTACGGCCTCAAACCAAAACAAATGTATTTTAACAAAGTTAATGGGGCCAAACAGAAACAGTTCAAAAATTTGTCCATAGAGCTGTGCTTACATGGCACATCCAAACAACCAAACATATATACATTAATAACTCACGACAGAAATACAGTAGCATAAGTTCAGTACAAACAGGATCATCCAAAAACTAAGTCAACCCATGAAAACTATATAAAGACATAAGCAAAGTCCTCGCCAACATGACAAAAATAACATAGTATAGCAGAAAGGCAAAGACGAGTCTCGTGCATGAGACACTAGGGCTGACTCTTCAAAACTCGGTTGTTCCACACAGACTTCACTGGGGCTGGGTTTGGACCTCTCTTGGCTCACCTACAAACACATGAATGAGCGTGAGCAATAGCCCAGTGAATAATATCAAATAACAAGATACAAACGATATGTAGAACAACATACTCTGAATGGCCTTGGGCCCAATTCACATTTTTATTTAACATTTATATACACAATTTGAGTCAAGTGACTGTGGTTTCAAACATACTGGCCTTTGGCCCATTTATCTTTCATTCCTGTCAAAACGGCCTCTGGCCCACTCATTTATGTCAAAACGGCCTTTGGCCCATCCATTCATGTCAAAACGGCCTTTGGCCCATCCATTCATGTCAAAACGGCCTTTGGCCCATCCATTCATGTCAAAACGGCCTTTGGCCCATCCATTCTTTCTTGTCAAAACGGCCTCTGGCCCATTCATTCTTATCAGACATTTGTCCACAATTCAAACTAGCAAATCATAAGGCATAATGCTTATAAGAAAATAAGCAATTGGACAAATGACAAGCTTTCCAAATATCGACATTTCTCACAGTGATCGGCTTGTGGATTCGCCCTGGAGCTTGACCCTACACATTCCATGAACACAAAAGGGTCACAAACAATTCAATCCATTTTAAATTCACATTTTCCTCTTTAGGCTTCATTCTTATCTCTTTAACTCAATTACAGTGCTTAATGCATGCCTAAAAGTGCTTGCAAGTGAAAGAGAATGGAAAACGAAACACAGAACGCATAACAAAATTTCAGAAAGCAGGGTCCCCGCTCGAGCGTGGACTTCCCCGCTCGAGCGGACCCAAGAGGCCTACAAAAGTACTGGCTATGTCAAATTTGCGCTCAAGCGTGCATTCTGGCGCTCGAGCGAAAGGCCTCTCTACATGGCTCCTCTCTCGAGTGTGAACTTCCCCGCTCGAGCGGACATCCATGTCTGCAAAAATACTGAGAACATGAATTTCCCGCTCGAGTGGCACTTTCGCCGCTCGAGCGGACATAAAAAATTCTGGGTTTTCCAGAATGTGTTCTCGAGCTTCAACTTGATATTCAAAGGTCCTAAATGCATAATTTTGGCTCAATCTTCACATAAACATGTACTAACATCAAATTCAACACATTATGAAGCTCAATTCTAGGAATCAAACACATGTATGATTCACATTATACCAAACTTGTTTCTATCACAACAATTCCATGTATTTCAAACTACTTTCCCATGAATTGTACATGCATGTGGAATACAACTCTCATTCTTAACTTAGATGATGAAGAGATGGTCAAAACTATGAGCTTCACTTAAAATCTCACATGGATTACACATCTAGTGCTCAAACATGCAATTTCAAAGCAATTTCTCACATGCATGTGCATATAGACTTTCAATTCAACAAAACCAACTCAATTTCATCATACTCAATTAAACTCATGTTCTTGGCCATTAATCAAACTTGAATTCACAAAATTACATCATTAAACTTATAACTTCATAATCAATTGCTCACCTAGAAGCTCAATCTCTCCAAATTATGGTCAAATCTTGAGTTAGTCTTCAATTTATTCAAGCTTCTTGAGCAAATCTTCAATTGCTCCCTCTCTCTCTTTCTAGCCGGCCCTCTCTCTCTTTTCTTGAGTTAAAATCAGCCAAATGAACATGAAGAGAGGGGTTGGGTGCTTAGTGCTCCACTATAAACAATTTCCCTCAATTATAATTACTAACATTACATATTTGAGCACTAAGTAATTATTTTAATCTAATTAATTTGACCCAAATCAGTTTTCAATTAAATTTCACCGTAGGCTCTAAAAATTACGCTAATCATTATGGGGTAATCAATGTCGGGTTCTGTGGCCGATAAGGCCTTCAATTTAAATTCCAAAGCAGATTATCAAACAGATATTCCTACGGCGAACAAATAGAAATTGAAAACCACATGTTTTCACATAATGGCACATGAAATCATATTAAACACATAATCATACTCATATTAGGGACCAATTAACATAATAAGGGATAGGGTTATCACAGTCTTCCCCCCTTTAGGAAGTTTGGTCCTCCAAACTTATTTTACCTTCGTCGGGAAACAGATATGGATAGCGTAGTCGCATTTCCTCCTCTTTTTCCCATGTAGCATCCGTCCCATAGTGTTCTTTCCATTCAACTTTCACCATTGGGATGGACTTGTTTCTCAGTTGCTTCACTTGCCGGTCAACAACTTGTTCCGGCCATTCAGCGTACTCCATATTTTCATCCAAAGCTACCCGGTGATAATCAATCACATGAAACGGGTCTCGGAGATAACCCCTCAACATCGACACATGAAACACATTGTGGATTTGCTCAAATCCCGGTGGCAAAGCAACTCTATAGGCCACCGGGCCAAGCCTTTCTAGAATCTGAAACGACCCAATGTAACGGGGCAACAACTTGCCCTTCTTTCTAAACCTGACTTGGCCTTTCATCGGAGAAATAGGGATGAACACATGGTCACCAACCTCATACTCAAGAGGTCTTCTCCGAATATCTGCATAATTCTTTTGTCGGTCCTGAGCTGTTTTGAGCCTTTGTCGAGTAGTCTTGATTTTCTCAGAAGTGTCTTGCACAATTTCAGGCCCAAGTAAAGCCCTATCCCCAACGTCTGTCCAACAAATTCGTGATCTACACCTTCTGCCATACAAAGCCTCGTATGGTGCCATACCGATGCTGGAGTGGAAGCTGTTATTATAAGCAAATTCTGTAAGTGGCAAGTAGTCTTCCCAACTCCCCTGGAAATCCAAAGCACACATCCGAAGCATATCTTCCAGAGTCTGTATTGTTCGTTCAGATTGCCCATCTGTCTATGGGTGGAATGCAGTACTGAACCTTAGTTTTGTCCCCATAGCTTCCTGCAAACTCTTCCACAATCTAGATACAAATTTCGGATCTCTATCCGACACAATAGATACCGGAACTCCGTGTAAACGGACAATCTCATCAACATAAATAGTAGCCAATCTATAAGCATTAAACGTAGTTCTAACTGGCAGAAAACGAGTAGATTTAGTCAGTCTATTAACTACAACCCAAATAGAATCCATACCTCGAGAAGTCCGAGGTAGGCCAACAACGAAATCCATAGTCACATGTTTCCACTTCCATTCAGGAATAGGGAGAGGTTGAAGTAGACCGCCTGGTTTCTGATGTTCAGCCTTAACTTGCTGACACTGAAAACACTTGGACACATATTCTGCAATTTCTTTCTTCATTTTAGGCCACCAATAGGTTTGTTTTAAATCCCGATACATTTTATTGTTACCCGGATGCATAGCAAATACGGATCTGTGGACTTCATCTAAAACCCTCTTCTTTAGTTCCGGAATATCTGGGACACACATTCTGTTCCGAAACCTCAACACTTCATTCTCAATGCTAAACTCTACTTTTGGACTTGCCTCAAATTCATCAATCACTTTCTGGAGGAATCCATCCTCCTTCTGTTTCTGTTTGATTTCATCAACGACTGCCAGCTCGGCTGTAATAGCGGCTACCAATCCGCCCTGTTCACATATTACCACTTCAATTTCAAATTTCTCAAAATCTTGCAAGATTTCCTTCTGTTCAGTAAGCAAACAAGCCATGCTCCCCGTTGATTTTCTGCTCAAGGCATCGGCAACTGTGTTAGCTTTCCCGAGGTGATACTGAATCTCCAGATCATTATCCTTTATCAATTCCATCCATCTCCTCTGTCGCATATTCAACTCCTTCTGCGTGAAGAAGTATTTCAGACTTTTGCGATCCGTGTAGACTTCACACTTTGCCCCATACAAATAATGCCGCCAGATTTTCAAGGCGAAAACAATAGCGGCCAATTCTAGGTCATGTGTTGGGTAGTTTTTCTCATGCAGTCTCAACTGTCGGGAGGCATAAGCAATAACCTTTCCGTTCTGCATTAATACACAACCCAAACCTTTATAAGATGCATCACTAAAAATCACAAAATTTTCCGTACCTGTGGGCAATGTCAATACTGGTGCAATGGTCAATCTCGTTTTTAGTTCATGAAAAGCGGACTCCCTATCGTCATTCCATTCAAACGGTTGCCCCTTGTGTGTCAACTGGGTAAGAGGTACAGCTATTTTTGAAAAATCTTTCAGAGACCTCTTGTAATACCCTGCTAAGCCCGTGAAGCTGCGAACTTCTATCACATTAGTCAGTGTAGGCCAATTTACAATTGCTTCTATTTTCTGTGGGTCCACCGAAATTCCATCCCTGTTGATAATATGCCCTAAGAAGACAACTTCATCCAACCAAAATTCACATTTCTTTAGTTTAGCAAATAGTTTTCTTTCCCGAAGTAGTTGTAGGACAGTTCTCAAATGATGTTCATGTTTAAGTCTATCTTTGGAATATATCAAAATGTCGTCAATAAAAACCACAACAAATTCATCAGGCAGGTTTTAAAAATCCGGTTCATTAAGTCCATAAATGCTGCCGGAGCATTAGTCACTCCAAATGGCATAACAAGAAACTCAAAATGTCCATACCTCGTTCTGAATGCGGTTTTCTCAACATTTTATGCCTTAACTTTCAACTGATGATACCCGAACCTCAAATCAATCTTAGAAAACACCTGTGATCCCTGCAACTGGTCAAATAAGTCATCAATACGAGGTAAGGGATATTTGTTCTTTATTGTTACCTTGTTCAATTCTCGATAATCAATGCACAGGCGTAGGGTTCCATTTTTCTTTTTCACAAACAGTATCGGTGCACCCCAAGGTGAAGTGCTAGGTCGGATAAATCCCTTGTCAAGTAGGTCATGCAACTGTTCTTTCAATTCTTTCATTTCAGCAGTGGCCATTCTATAGGGAGTTTTAGAAATGGGCTGGGTGCCTGGCACAGTCTCAATAGTGAACTCTATCTCCCTGTCTACCAATTCCCCTGACAATTCATTTGGAAACACATCTGGAAATTCTCTAACAATAGGGATATCATTCAACTCAATATTCACAAATTGTTCAAACAACACATAGCACAAATAACCCTGGCACCCCTTCCTGATCAGTTTACATGCTTTCATTGCAGATATCAAATAAGGTGGAGGCACTACCCCATTACCCACAAACACAATCTCCTTATGTTCTGGTGGTTTAAATACAACTCGTTTTGTTACACAATCAATGGTGGCACAATACTTGGTCAACCAATCCATGCCCAAAATTACATCAAAATGCCTAAAGTTCAAGGGTAGCAAATCTACATATAGGATAGCATCCTTAACATGCATATCACAAAACCGGTATATAGATTCGCACAATATAGATTCCCCCGATGGAGCAGACACACATAGCATATATGGCAATAATTCTGAGGGCCTATTCAGTCTAGATACAAATGCATATGTCACAAAAGAGTGTGTGGATCCGGAGTCAATTAATACAAAAGTATCCTGATTACATATAGAAATAGTACCTGAGACAACCGCATTGCCATTCCGTGTATCGCCCAGAACAAGTGCAAAAACTCTCCCTTGTCTCACGACATCCCCAGTGATAGCAGGTCTCAAAGTATTTCCTGGCTTTGGGATCGATGCAGTTGAGCTAGCAGCTAGTTTTCCACTGTTCTGATTACAATCTCGGGCCATGTGCCCTTGTTTACCACACTTGAAATATGCCCCTGATACATGGTAACAAACCCCATGGTGCTTTCTGCTACAAATATTGCACATGGGAGTTGTGTCTCGGGAAGAATTTGAAGTATTTGAGGAGCCCGTATTTTGCTTTTTCGAAAATTTCTTCTTTGAGAAGAAGCCTTGCCTTTTGTTACTTTTCCAGTCTGTTGGTGACTTAGTCTGTCTGGCTATGTTAGCCTCTGATATGATGACCCTGTCAAGCACCCCAATGTAGGTCTCCAACTTCAAGACATTCACTCTTTCTAAGATGTCACTTCGAAGCCCACCTTCAAAATGCCTCGCCTTCTTATAGTCAGTGTCAATCACGTGTGGTGCAAACCTGGCCAATTCAGTGAATTTGGACTCATACTCGGCTACAGTCATGCTGTCTTGCCTAAGTTCCACAAACTCTGCTACTTTCCTGTCCCGAACACACTGCAGAAAGTACTTGTCATAGAAAATTTCCAAAAAATTCACCCAATCGACATCCTTGTGATTTTCTCGCATTAACATCCACCATCTTCTTGCCTCGTCTTCTAGCATAAAAGTGGCTAGAAGTACTTTTTGTGTCTCCGAGCAAGGGAACACTTCAAACAATTTCTCAATGCCGAGAACCCAGGCCTCGGCTTTCAAAGGGTCTAATCCACCATGGAATTGTGGTGGTTTCATTTTCTTGAACTCTTTGGTGAGAGCTATGATTCGGTCATCATTCTGATTATCTAGCACAGGAGGTGCCGGAGGTGGTGGTGGAGGATGTGGCTGCTGCCACTGTTGTTGCCACTCTTGTTGTTGCCTCAATGTCTCTGCCATTTCCTAAATCAGCCTTTCCATCCTATCCATTCTGGAAGTAGAGGACTCTTCTATTTCATCACCTCTTGTTCTCACCATCTGTTTAAACTTGCATTATACTTCATACAAAAGATACACAAGTATGCATATACTAGAAAGCATACATATTCCAACAATTTGCGCTGCAAGCAAATCACAACTTATAACACATAACTGTTCATATCAAAACATTTAAGCATATTCTTGATGCTTTCAAATTCAAACTTATCACCTGAATGTCTCCTAGATCTTTTCTAGACGCTTCTTGCCCTTTTGGACAAGTGTGTGAGTTATTAACTCGTGCTCTGATACCACTCTGTCATGACCCGAACCCGCCCCCGTGGGTTAAGGACATAACCGGCCAGTAATCATGAGATTACCTACGGCCTCAAACCTAAACAAATGTATTTTAACAGAGTTAATGGGGGCCAAACGGAAGCAGTTCAAAACTTTGTCCATAGAGCTGTGCTTACATAGCACATCCAAACAACAAAACATATATACATTAATAACTCACAACAGAAATACAGTAGCATAAGTTCTGTACAAACAGGATCATCCAAAAACTAAGTCAACCCATGAAAACTATATACAGACATATGCAAAGTCCTCGCCAACATGACAAAAATAACATAGTATAGAAGAAAGGCGAAGACGAGTCTCGTGCGTGAGACACTAGGGCTGACTCTCCAAAACTCAGTCGTTCCACACAGACTTCACCGGGGCTGGGTCTGGACCTCTCTTGGCTCACCTACAAACACATGGATGAGCGTGAGCGATAGCCTAGTGAATAATATCAAATAAGAAGATACAAACGATATGTAGAAGAACATACTCCGAACGGCCTTGGGCCCAATTCACATTTTTATTTAACATTTATATCCACAATTTGAGTGAAGTGACTGTTGTTTCAAACATACTGGCCTTTGGCACATTTATCTTTCATTCCTATCAAAACGGCCTCTGGCCCACTCATTTATGTCAAAACGGCCTTTGGTCCATCCATTCATGTCAAAACGGCCTTTGGCCCATCTATTCATGTCAAAACGGCCTTTGGCCCATCCATTCATGTCAAAACAGCCTATGGCCCATCCATTCATGTCAAAACGGCCTTTGGCCCATCCATTCTTTCTTGTCAAAATGGCCTCTGGTCCATTCATTCTTATCAGACATTTGTCCACAATTCAAACTAGCAAATCATTGGGCATAAGGCTTATAAAAAAATAAGCAATTGGACAAATGGCAAGCTTCCAAATATCGATATTACTCACAATGATCGGCTTGTGGATTCGCCCTGGAGCTTGACCCTGCACATTCCATGAACACAAAAGGGTCACAAACAATTCAATCCATTCTAAATTCACATTTTCTTCTTTAGGCTTCATTCTTTTCTCTTTAGCCCAATTACAATGCTTAATGCATGCCTAAGAGTGCTTGCAAGTGAAACAGAACGGGAAACAAAACACAGAACGCATAAACAAAATTTCAGAAAGCAGGGTCCTCGCTCGAGCGTAGACTTCCCCGCTCGAGCAGACCCAAGTGGCCTGCAAAAGTACTGGCTATGTCAAATTTGCGCTTGAGAGTGCATTCTGGCGCTCGAGCGAAAGGCCTCTCTACATTGCTCCCCGCTCGAGCGTGAACTTCGCCACTCGAGCGGACATCCATGTCTACAAAAATACTAGGAACACAAATTTCCCGCTCGAGCAGCACTTCCCCTGCTCGAGCGGACATCAAATATTCTGGGTTTTCCAGAATGTGTTCTTGAGCTTCAACTTGATATTCAAAGGTCCTAAATGCATGATTTTGGCTCAATCTTCACATAAACATGTACTAACATCAAATTCAACACATTGTGAAGCTCAATTCTAGGAATCAAACGCATGCATGATTCAAATTATACCAAACTTGTTTCTATCACAACAATTCCATGTATTTCAAACTACTTTCCCATGAATTGTACATGCATATGGAATACAACTCTCATTCTTAACTTAGATGATGAAGAGATGGTCAAAACTATGAGCTTCACTTAAAATCTCACATGGATTACACATCTAGTGCTCAAACATGCAATTCAAAGCAGTTCCTCACATGCATGTGCATATAGACTTTCAATTCAACAAACCAACTCAATTTCATCATACTCAATTAAACTCATGTTCTTGGCCATTAATCAAACTTGAATTCACAAAATTACATCATTAAACTTATAATTTCATAATCAATTGCTCACCTAGAAGCTCAATCTCTCCAAATTATGGTCAAATCTTGAGTTAGTCTTCAATTTAATCAAGCTTCTTGAGCAAATCTTCAATTGCTCCCTCTCTCTCTTTCTAGCTGGCCCTCTCTCTCTTTTCTTGAGTTAAAATCAGCCAAATGAACATGAAGAGAGGGGTTGGGTGCTTAGTGCTCCACTATAAACAATTTCCCTCAATTATAATTACCAACATTACATATTTGAGCACTAACTCATTATTTTAATCTAATTAATTTGACCCAAACCAGTTTTCAATTAAATTTCACCATAGGCTCTAAAAATTACGCTAATCATTATGGCGTAATCAATTTCGAGTTATGTGGCCGATAAGGCCTTCAATTTAAATTCCAAAGCAAATTATCAAACAGATAGAAATTCAAAACCACATATTTTCACATAATGGCACACGAAATCATATTAAACACATAATCATACTCATATTAGGGACCAATTAACATAATGAGGGACAGGGTTATCACATATTGCATGGCTATAGTGCAAATGCCTTGACTTGTCTTGAGTTTTGAGGCCTCTACCATGCTATACTTGTGATGTTTGCATGCATTGGCATCATTTTAAATGATATTTCAGAGCTTATATCTTTGCCAAACTCATGTTTATCACTCTTTAATTGTGTTTAAGAGTTGCGCCATTATGCCTTGTTTGTGAGCTAATTCGGGAGCCTATCTTTCTTGCCATCTTTGTTGTGAGTCTAACATCTTTTTGCCACTATTTTGACATGCCTTAGGTCTGTTTTGAGTGCTTTAGGTCATTTGAGCATTGTTTAGGATGGTTGTAGTGTAAAGCCCTTGACAAGCTTTGTATTTCAAGTCGCTTGGCATGCTTTATTTGAGCCTTTTGCATGGCATGGCACCATTTGGAATGATATTTCAGAGCATATAGTGTTGTCACACTTCCATGTTTTTCACTCTTTAAGTGCTCTTGAGAGTTGCACCTTTGTGCCTAGTTCAAGGGCCAATGCATGAGCATGCATTTTATTGCTTTCAATGGTAGCATTTCAGAGCATTTTCACTATTATTTTTTCATGCATGAGGACTGTTTAGGGTTGGTTTAGTCCATTGAGCATTGCATGGTATAGCCTTAGTGATGTGTACTTCATTAGCTTTAATGCTTAAGGACCCTAGCATGCCATGCTTGTGTTGCTTGCATGATATGTCATCATTTCATACCTTATTTCAGTGCTTATAGTGTTGCTACACTCTCACATTTGTCACTCCTTGAGCACTTTTGAGAGTTATGCTTTTATGCTTAGTTGGTGGGCTAGAGCATGTGCATGCATTGTCTTGCATTTCATGCCATAATTTCAACATTTCGGCCACTGTTTTTGGTATGGTTGAGGCCTATCCATTTTCAGTATAAGTCCATAGATCATGTGGTTTGTGTGTTGATTGCATGCTTATCACATTGCATGTTGTTGCATGCTTGTTGTTGGTATAGTTGTTGCATGCCTATCACATCATATGCTTAGGTTGCATTTTGCATGCTTGCTAGCTCACATTTCGTCGCATTGTATGTTTAGGTTGCATTGCATTCAGCATGCTTGTTGCCTTAGCCTTGTGTGCATGTTTGAGTCACATTGCATTTGGTATGCTCATGTTGTATCGCATTGCATTTCCATGTTGCATTGTATTTGGCATACTTGCATTGCAATGTGTTTGGTTTGGGTGTTAAGCCAAACACGAGGAGTGAGGGACGTTTCGTACTTGAAGTGACGAAACGTGCCTCAATCCGCCGTCGCTGAAGCTCTAGATCAAAGCATGATAGAGTTCTAGGCATTTATGTGTTTTTGTGCATTCACTATTACGTTGAAGTGCACACTTGGCCTCTTTGGCCATCATGCATCGAGGTGCGTGATTGGTGGCCCGAGGGTCGAGTACTACACACCTTTGAGCCTTAGACATGAAAAGGGGTGTAGTTGCATACATCTTTGCTTGCAAATGTATCGCCATTCTCTGTTTGTCCTCTGCTGCAGCAAAATAGCATTCTGCGGGAAGAAATGGCCGGTCGGCTACTTTCAGTGCCGATCGGCTACTTTCAGTGCCGATCGGCTAACCATGTTTGGCTGATATCCTCACAAGTGGTCGATGGCACCTTCCCATTGGCCGATGAACACTCATCTTGGCCGATGGCCTCTCACAGTGTATAGGAAGTGATTCTGGAGCATCACAGAGATTTGTGTAGTCTTCAGAGGTACAGAGCAGTGCAAACAGAGGCAACATGTAGCATGGCGATGGATTTCCGAGCGAAGCCGTCCGAGCATGCATTCATCCCTCGTCTTGAGGTCATTTCAGTGTTCTCATAACTTAGAATAGTTATTTATTTCGTTTTGGTTGTGTAATTAATTAATTAGCTTGTTAGTTGATTAATTAGTTAATTTGTATTATTCTTTCAGACCCTCCATCGAGAGGGCGAATTTTGTAATAAGTGTGCGTGAGTGTGTGAATGTCTTCCAAACCCACGTCTTTCTCCCTTTTATTTACCCGCTTTCAGTGGTTAGATTAGGTCATGTTTTGATTAACATCCTTATGCTTTGCATGTTTGCATCCATTCTTTCGTATTGCATGCACCGGGCTTGGCGCATCATACAAACTGCATCGTATCTCAATACCAAGTTGAATACATGTATCAATTGTTGCATTTCACATGCCATTTTAGAATAGCCAAGCCTATCTTAGTTGGATTTTTGCATATGTTGTGTTAGGCATCTCAGCATAGTTAGGATTCATTCATGATTTCTAATTAGCTTCTTTCTTCGGCTCGGAGTACACTGTAAGTGTTTTTGCTTTAGCATCCTTGCATGCGTATGAGTGTTGCCGTGATAGCATGCTTGCCATGAGGCTATTTGCTTAAGTGATATATCTGCCTGAATGCCTGTGGGTGAAAGTTGGATTTCTTGAATTGGAACAATTCATTGAAATGCGAGTTTTAAGCCTACTTGATAGTGGCAAAATCATGTTTTCTAAGCCCACTTGAGGGTGGCAAATCCACGTCTTAGCCTACTTGCAAGTAGCACCTTCAAAACCATTTTCAAATAAACAAACATGAGATGTTTTGTTCCAACTTAGGCGATCTAGTCTATACTTGTATGCTGTGTGCATCACGTAGTAAGCTAGCTAATAACCGAAATAAGAACACATGTTTTTTAAGCCCACTTGAGGGTGGCAAATCCACGTCTTAGCCTACTTGCAAGTAGCACCTTCAAAACCATTTTCAAATAAACAAACATGAGATGTTTTGTTCCAACTTAGGCGATCTAGTCTATACTTGTATGCTGTGTGCATCACGTAGTAAGCTAGCTAATAACCGGAATAAGAACACATGTTTTTTCAAATACAAAATATCATGCTTAGTACAGGCCGATCTTTGATCGGGCGAGCGGGGGTGCTCATAGATGACCTTCCCCAATCGTACCCAAGTTCCCGAGCCGAGGCAACTTTGGTGATGACGAACACGTGGCCTTAGGCACGAGTCCGGGTTTCCTAAATTCTCCAAAATAAAATATTTAGGTGGCGACTCTGTATCTGGCAAAGCAGTCCATGTTTGGCACTTCTTTCTTAAAAATCCATTTTCCAAAACGATTTGCCGGATTTGGACTCTTTGGTGATTTATCAATCTCACATCGCACGTTGTGAGATCAAATTAAGAACTGTGACATTTGAGTCCGAATGTAGCACTGAGGCCCCCGGGGCGCATCTATAGTTTCTGGCGACTCCGCTGGGGATTTAGAGAACTGGACTCGAACTCATGATATCTTGTTTTGATTACACTTATGTGTCTCTTTGCATTGCATTTGCATTGGTGCGCCTAGGGCACCATGTTTTCCGTATGCTATTCCTGAACAGTTTGTCGGAGTCTTGCTTTGAGAAGCGTGCCATAAGGCTGACCGGTTGCGGGCTCTGCCATGACGGGAACACAAACCTCAGTTGTTGCCGAGGCATCCCTTTTGACCATTCGACCTAGTGCATATTCGGAATCCGTAGTGACTATTCCAAACTATGACATGTTGCTTACCTGATTTTAGGTTGCCGCTGTGTGCGTAGTGAAACCCTAGTTCTTGACAAAAGTAGGACAGGGAAACCCTACCCCTCCATAGGGGTGTTTTGGCTCTCACTTTCTTGCTATGTGCTTTTAGAGTTGGCCTCTACAAGCATCAGCATCAGTATTTGGGAATCAGTTTTACCTGCGGGTATCAGATTTAGATTTAAGGCAGAATTTTGGGGCATAATTTAGTAAAGAGCACAGTCATTCAGCTATGCTCATATTCATTTTGGTGAAATCAGGCTGAGATGTCTGTTTTCTCTTTTGCAGGATAGTCTTGGAACCATAGCTTCAGAAGGCTGCAATATCCCCCGAGTACACCGGACTTGTGTTGATAGACTTTGTCAGGTCAGAGATTCAATTCAAGGGCAACCAATGTTTCCTTCGTCGAGGCAAGGCAAAGAAGGGCCAGACAGGGCTCACCGGTTCATCTGATCTGACAGTCACCAGTCACATCACCTTTGTTCGAACTTAGCAGACCGTGATGGCACAGAGTCCGGAAGAGGTTGTGGCCATGACAGCAGCATTAAACCAGGGAATCCCCAAGCAGGGTGAGACCAGTGCTGAAATGAAACGCCCATCTGGGGCACCTACCACACATCCAGTCTTGAGACACCAGCCGAACTTGGAGCCACTCCCGCCAGCTGAAGATTTGCATGGTCCAAATCCCCAAGAAGGGTTGGCTCAAGCCCAAGTTTTCAAACCCTTGGCGCAGCCTACTGAGAGGCTTTATTCCCTTGATACTACTGATCTTGATCAGAGCTCGGAGAAAATTGCGAACCTTGAGAAGCAGGTCGAAATGGCGCAAGGCTTTAACTCCATTCATGGCATTGAGTATGGGTATACCGAGGTTGCTGTAAGGCTCCCAGATAGATTCAAAATGCCACATATTGACTATTTCGACGGGTCTGGGGATCCTATGGCACACATCCGGCTTTTTGTGGATATCCTGAAACCGATGGGTATGACTAAGCCGCAGAAACTCTCTCTGTACGTTAGAACCCTGTCGGGTGCAGCCGTTACTTGGTATGCCGAGTTGGAGGATACAGTGAAGCAAAACTGGGAGAAATTGGTTGGGGCCTTTGTTGATCAATATTCTTACAACACCCAGGTTGAAATGACCTTGCAAGAGCTTGAAGCAACCCGCCAGAACCCAACAGAGCCTTTTGTGGAATTTGTTGCAAGGTGGAGAGCAAAGGCAGCACAGATGACAGATCACCCTTCTGAAAGGGATCAAGTGCAGATAGTGGTGCAGAATCTTGAGCCTGATATGCTGCAAAAGTTGATAGTCGTTCCATTATCCACTTTCAAGAGTTTGCATGAACTGGGGATTCAGATCGAGAATGTGTTCAACAGAGGGATTATTCCCAGAACAAGTGAACCGTTAAGGAGGGTGTTTTCTGGGAGTACCCATGCTAGTAGCACTGTTCCCAAACCCACTAAAATCAATACAGTGGCCATAGCTGACCCTTTTGCCGAGACCAGCCTACAAGCAGCCAGCCCAGCCCGAGCTCAAGGCAGAACTTTCACCCCCCTCTATATGAGCCTAGCCACCGCACTAAAAGTTTGATGAAGAGAGCGTATCTCAAACCCCTTAATCCTCAACCTTTGCCTGACCCACTCCCCGCTAGACATAACCCCACCAAATGCTGTGTATATCATCAGCAGCGCGGCCATGGCACCGATGGTAGCTACGACCTTCGTCATGAGATCCAGAATCTCATTGATAACAGGAGAATAGCTTCACCTCAAAACCCCAAGGACCAAGTACCTCATCCAAATCTCAACCTCGGCCACCCACCTACAATCCTAGTATATACACCCCGACCCATCTACCCAAGCCTGAGACGTTTATCCTGGAAAGCATGGACTTAAGCGTAATGGATGCACTTGAACCCCAATCATCTCAAACCCAAGGACCCACTACTTCTGAGCTGGGGAGCATGATTGAAGATTTGCAAAGAATTGTGGTAGATCTGACCTTCGGAATATTGGCTCCGTCATCAACCACATCGCATGCCAGAAATTTAGTACCAAAAGACTCCCCAATTTTGGGACAGGTTGTATTGGAAGAAGGCCAATCCCTTGGCAAAGTGGAGGCCAGTGGTAAGAACAAGGTAGGGGCAGGCATTGGTTCCCATGAACATCTTCAGTGGGCTGTTGAGGCTTTGAAAGCCAAAGGGCTGAACAAACAGCAAGTGATTGCAGTTGTTACAGAGATTGTGGACGGCACTTTTGCCACTCAGAATGAGAGTAGTTTGAATCAAGGGGCAAGCCGGGAGAAGGGCTAGTCGTACCAGAAATGTTCCTCTCAGCTCTAATCCTACACTCGAAAGAAATCTGCAAACCCAGTCAGCGCCCATCAATCCCTTTGCTAGTGCATCTAGTAAAAATTCCGCAAACCTCGAAGTACGCACCACTGAGGCCAGAGGGTCTTCATGCCCTGTACATGACTTTGTCCAAAGCTTTCCAAATCCTCGTTGGACAAGGCCATCTCAAACCCCTTGAGCCTCGGCCTATCCCTGGTCATCTTCCAGCCAGTCATGATGCTGTCCAGTACTGTGCCTTCCATCAACAAACCGGTCATGGCACTGACCTTTGTTTTCATGGCTTCGTCACGAAATATAAGATCTGATTCGACAATGGGTTATCGTCACACCAGGCTCTGCAAAGTCTATCGGCACTGGATCAGTGAATTTTGGGGATAATGTGATTATGTGATCAGGGGATGAACCACCTACGGATGGCACTCAGTTTACCCCAGATGTAGTGGATGGCACGCACTGTTTTGAGCATTTGCAAATGCTAGTTATTTTACTTTCTGACTTGGGTATTGGGTCAGTCTTGTTGTATTGTATTGAGTCAGTCCTTTTGTACCGAGTCAGTTGCGTATGTCTTATTATATCGAGTTAGTCCTGTTGCGTAGGAGTCGGCTGATTCCGAGGGTGTTACCTCGGACATCACTATCTTGTTTTGTGTTTGTCTTTTTGCTTTCTTTTGAGTCTGTTTCTGCCATGGAGCCAGTTGCACCAGAAGATCTGAATGAAACAATAGTGGTTTTAACGCTTTTGTATTTGTTTTTGCCTAGAGCCAGTTGTGCCAGAAGTTTGAATGAATGGGCAGTGCTTTTCACCTACTTTTCTGTGCCTTGAAATCATTGCTTTGACCTAAGTTTTTCAAAACTTTTTGAACACTGTGATGAAAACAAAGAGGGAGGAATTCCTTAGGATTTGCAAAAGTTTGATCCATTGAGAGAAAGAGAGGCATGCTAAGCCCTTAATGAATGAGATCATGTATGTTAATGTGAGTACTGGGAAGGATCCTAGCTTGATCCAGATTGGTTCTACATTGTCTTCAGCGCGAGGGACTAGTCGCTTTCTTAAAAGATTTCAAAAAAAAAAGTGTTTTGCGCGATCCTGCAAAGACCTGTGTGGAATCGCTCTTGAGATTGTGCAGCCTAGAATCGCTCTCAGCCTCGAGACTCGACCCCTTTTGCTTTCAAACCTTGAACTTGGATTCAAAATGTTCAATGGTCAACCATCAAAGAAGGCCCGTCAGGCCAGATTCGAAGCAGCCCTTGAACTTAGGGCAAGAAAGTCAGATCAAGAAGATCAGATTGATCAAAAGAAAGCTTGCAGAGCTAGATAAAAAATAGCCCTTGAACTAAGGGCAGAGGAAAAATGTCAGATGCGCTTGAAGAGTCAAAAACTGGGACATTTCCCAAGCTAACGAAGATCGGCAAGAAAGCCAAATCCCATAAGGGAGGAAAGAAAAAAGTATTGCGGAAGGATAACTGAGTTCCTATCCACGACACTAGGGGCAAATTCAGCCCCCATTGGATGGACTTCTACATCATCAGCGAATAGCAACCATTCTCCTGGATTCAGATGGCTTCGAGATCTCAAACTGATCAACATGGACAAAGCTACACTTTTACCCTTGAGAGGCTCGCTGGGCCGAAAACCCGAAAGGGCGACCCAAGCAAAAGTTAGAGCAAGAAAAAGAACAAAAAAGAAAAAATGAAAAAAATGAAAAAAGAAAAGAAAAAGAAATGAAGAAATGAAAAGAAGAAAATGCAAAGAAATGAAAAGAAAAGAAAAACAAAGCTCGCGAGGTTGAAAACCCAGAAGGGCGGCCTTGGCAAAAGTTAGAGCATAAAAGGAGAGGTTAATACCCGAGTGTACCTTAACCCTGAACTACGTAAGGCTTGATTCCCATGTTTGGGATACGTAGGCAACTTCATTCTGAAGTCTAGCCATAAACACTTCAAATTTGACTGTCCATGCGATGGTTCTGGTCATCTTTGTCTTCTCTGTATCCGAGAATTCGGTTGTAATAGTCACTATGAGGACTGGTTGCCATGTGCTGCGGTGCTATTCAAACTAGGGGCAACTTTCAGTTGCTATGCAGTGTCGTTCAGACAAGGGGCAATTTCCATTGTTTTGGATCTGAAGTTGTGCATCTCAAAAGTAAATTCTGCATTGGTCGAGCAGTGGCCATTTGCAAAAATAGTTTTTGAGAATTTTTAATGAGGTTGACTAATTCTTTCAAAAATTATTCCATTTTTCTAAAACTGGACCATTTCTTGGACCCAAAAAAGAAAAAATTTCAGTGCTCATAGCCTGACTTGCATAATTTCAAATCAGAAAATCAAATAAGTGTGTTGATCTAACTCTCATGTTGGTCAAAATTGTTTTAGTAGAAAGCCAAAAACAAAAAATGCTCAAAATGATGAACTAGGGGCACAGTTGAGTTAGGCTTCCTGTCTTTTTCCCCTTGTCAATACATTTGCCAGAAAGGGCACTCTACCTGCTAGAAAAGGGCATAACTGTAGCTAACAAGCAAAAGGGCCGAAAGCTCTCTCATCCTCCCAGCAGCAAGGTATCAAGTTAAGTGTGAAGCACGAACTGGAACTAGAGCGGGATATCCGATTCCGTCATTTGGATGATCAAATCAAAAATCGGCATCTGACCCGGAATGGGGACGTAGAAAAAGCAATGTGTGAGACCAATCAATTGTATGCATGGCCGGTGGGACATGCTAAAACTCACCTCGGTCAAGCTAAGTCAAGGTCATTGTCAACCGATCTCAGTTACAGACCTGCTGTACACCTAACTATAGCGCAACCCCTCTGTGGGAGGAACTCACTGGATGTGAGCGAAAGAAGAAGAATCTAGGGGAATGCTAGGGGCAAGGGCCCACAACTTCCTATTTATCCATCAACCACCCAGGGGAGGGATAAAAAATGAGAGATTAAAGAATAGAGATATGTGCGCTGAGAGTAAAAGTTAGAAAAGCG
Organism: Camellia oleifera; assembly: GCA_022316695.1. NCBI lineage: Eukaryota > Viridiplantae > Streptophyta > Magnoliopsida > Ericales > Theaceae > Camellia > Camellia oleifera. The sequence goes on from CM039311.1 coordinate 32,172,884, forward strand.
CTTTTTCAGAAAACAAGAGATTGAGTGCCAGAGTGATGTGAGAATCACAAATGAGAAAGGGTGGGAAACAAATACCCGAAGAAATAGGCTCCCTGTGTGCATTTAAGTCTTGTGTTTCGTTTTGTCTCTTTTGTTTGTCTCGATTCTTGTTTTGAGTCATTTTGAATGTCAATAGATGTGTCTAGGTTATTTTACCTTTGTTTTCCATTATTGAGTCATTTTTGCTATGGTTAGTCGTAGGCTCAATACCCAGTTAAGAATTCATTCTCAATTTCAATTTCAAAAAAATTGTTTTGTGCTCAGAATGCTGTGTCGTTCTCCACATGTATGCAAAACAGGATTTGTTCTTTCATAAAACCGCCGGGTTCAACCCATGTCATGTGAGAACAGTAGAACTAGGACCTATCTGAAGCTATATTGGTTCCGGACTGCAAAGCAAAAGAAAAGAGGGAAAATCGGAGCATCCTAGTGTGTTTCAACTTCAACAAATTCCGAGATTGCATTCCGAATGCACCTTCTCAGGCCTTTTCAATGCTCCGAAGTATGAGTGTGCCTCTAGTTCAAGCTCAAGATCGAGTTTGCTTCAAGCCAGAATGGTGATCAGAAGTGCTCTTCCTAAGTACCTTTTCCTGCCAGAGGTATCTCGGCTGTGTTTGCAATGAGTTCCTAAGAGACCAACTGCGACGATGGAAACTAGAGTTCGAATGGCTGTTGCCCAGAATGCAAAGGTTCGGGATTTTCGAGACTAAAGTTTGGTTTAAATACCCAGAGGTGTATCCCCGACTTGAAATTTGTATGGAAGCCCCATAGGTTGAGATAGCATGTGTGCGCCTCAATTATGGATACTGAACCAACCTAGTCTGTCACCCCGTTGGAGAATAGGGAAAGTTGTGAACATGGCTAGGAAGAAAGCTTGTTCCTATAGCTTGGAGGCGTAAGATGCAGAAGCAAGAGATCCCCAACAGCACGAGAAAATGCAAGGGAAGTACTCTTTTTTTTTAAAAGCTCAAGTGGCTTGCGTGGGAGCTCTGAAGTGTGTTTTCAGCATGTGATGCTCAGCACGAACGAGGTGCATCCTTTTGATTTGTTGCAACTCCTCCGACAGATAAACCGGAGGTTGCCTTTGAATCGGTCTTATCAAGACACACATTTCTTCATTGAGCATATTGCATCGAAAATGCATTGATTATTGTGCATAGATTATGTATGCATGTTCTAGTTGCATTGTTATGCACACTTCACTTGCATTGTTATGCACGTTCTATTTGCATTGTTATGCACCTCTTCACTTGCGTTGTCACGCACTTTTTACTTGCATTGTAATGCAAGTTCTAGCTGCATTGTATATGCACTTTTCACACTTGCACTGAAAATGCGCTTAAGTATCTTGCATAGAATATGCATTTGTTACTCCCGCGTCAGACATGCATTCATTATTCTTGTCTAGGATATGTATCCCGATATTGCATGGAATATGCTTTTGTCATCCTTGCATTACTATGCACCATCCAGCTGCATTGTTATGCACACTTTACTCGCATTGTTATGCACACTTTACTTGCATTGTTATGCACACTCCAGTTGCATTGTTATGCACATTTTACTTGCATTGTTATGCATACTCCAGTTGCATTGTTATGCGCACTTTTCTTGCATTGTTATGCATATTTCAATTGCATTGTTACGCACCTCTTCACTTGCGTTGTCACGCACGTTCCACTTGCATTGTTATGCACCTTTTCACTTGCATTGCTATGCCTGTATCATGTGCATTGTTATGCACCGTCGCACTTGCATCTATCACACTCATTCACTTTGTGTATCTAGCACACAATTTCATTACAGTTGTCTATTTGTGGTATAGTCTCGTACCTATTTCTTTTATCTCAGGACGTGTGAAGCACGGCCCTGGGCAGGTTTTATCTCAGGACGCGTGAAGCGCGCCCTGGGCGGGTTTTATCTGAGGACGCATGAAGCGTGGCCCTAGGCGGGTTTTATCTCAGGACGCGTGAAGCGCGGCCCTGGGCGGGTTTTATTTCAGGACGCGTGCGGGTTTTATCTCAAGACGTGTGAAGCACGGCCCTGGGCGGGTTTTACCTCAGGACACGCGAAGCGCGACCCTGGGCGTGTTTTATCTCAGGTTGCGTTGAGTGCGCTGCTGAGCGGTTGTTTTTTAGCCTCTTCTCACGATTTCGGCGTGGTTAGAGTGTTCCTTTCCTCACACGATTTCAGCGTGTTTGGAATTTATCTCAAGTTGCGTTGTGCGCGCACCTGGGCGTGTTTTATCTCGGGACGCCTGAAACGCGAGCTCGAGCGATTTTCGGACCTCTTCTCACGATTTCGACGTGGTTAGAGTGTTCTTTTCCTCACATGATTTCAGCGTATTTTTAATTTATCTCAGGTTGCGTGGAACGCGCTCCTGATTGTTTTTCTTTGTTCTTCCTCCTCTCACGATTCCAGCGTGGTTGGAGTGTGTTTCCCTTTTTGCACCTACTGCTCTATCTGTTACATCCATTGCATCATATGTGTTTTATCGCTCGGTCTAGGAGACCTTAAATCCTCTAAAGGTGCAATTCCTTTGGTGTTTGTCATGCCCGAACGACTTTCAGTGGTCTAGTATAGCCACCTGTCTGTGTTAGCGATGAGTTCCTAGTAGATCAACTGAGATGGTGGAAACTAGAGTTCGAATGGCTCATGCCTAGAACGCAAAGGTTCGGGATTTCAGAGACTAAAGTCTGGTTTAAATACCCAAGGGTATATCCTCGGCTTGAAATCTAGATTGAAATAACATGTGTATGCGCCTCAATTCTGGATACTGAACCAACCTAGTATGTCACCCTGTTGGAGAATAGGGAAAGCTGCGACCATAGTCAGGGAGAAAAGTAGTACCTACGGTTCAACCGAGAAGAAGGGGAAGATTCCCACATCAGCATGAGGTAGGACATTGTAGAGGTAAGTCATTGCCAATTGCCCCTGTAAGGTACCTTCACTTCCTAGTTATTACATTGCATTTTAGCTACTACATTGCATTGTAAATAGCATCTATCGCATACATCTACTGCATTATCCATTGTATCGCCTACATCCTTTCCATGTTAAGCTTAGTCTGGCATGTGCCCAAGCTTTTCGTGTTAAAGCATGGTTCGGTGATTATGTGTACGCGCCTATTCTGCTAAGAGAATTGTGGTCTGAGGGTGTCGGCACCTTTTCTGTGTTAGACGTGGTCTGTTTTGTGTCTTTGCCTTTTCTAGGCAAAATGTGGTTTGGCCGCGTGCCTTATTCACTTCATCCATTGCATCCATTGCATTGTAGTTTGTTGCATTCAGCATGTAGGATCACGATCTTTACTCAAACATGTTGTTCCTCACTTATATCATGCCACCCAATTACTTGTATTCTTGCTGCGAAACACATAGTTCTGCCTGTGCACACACCTATCCCACTAAGAGAATTGTGGTTTGAGGGTTTCGGCACCTTTTCTATGTTAAACGTAGGTTGATTTTGCATATCCATCCCTTTATGATATTTGTGTCGTTTTGCACTGCTTGTGGTTTGATTATTTCGATACATTGCATATCATTTGCATTGTGGCATTACATTGCAGTCCATAAATCCTGAATTATCAAACCGGCTTCGCGTAGCGTATAAGTCCAATTATCAAAATCAATTAACAACAGCAGGTGCGCCTGTCTGTTCACACCACCCAAATCGGCTACGCGTAGCGTATAAGTCCAATTATCAAAATCTTCCTGCATATCATTTTGCATCCTGCCCCTGAACTACGCTAGTTTGATTCCTTGCAAAGGGATACATAGGCAGCCTGCGGGCGCAACCATTTATTTATCTATATTTTGTTTGTTTGTTTTTCCTAGTCTTCGGCCTTGTCAAAAATGGGTCATCTCTGGGCTTTGACATTCACACATGTCATTTCATGACTTCCGAGCTCTGTCTAAGAGGGGAAACTATAGACACCCCATTTTTGACCGACCTTAAGACTTGGGCACTACTGATGGTTCACTTGGTGGTGAAAGATGTGCAGAGCAAAAGTTTGATTTCTTCGGCAAGAGGAGACTCAAATCCGAACCTCACACCCCATTTTGGACCAAAGCTATTTTGAATGGTTTTTAAACCTTGAAACCCTCTCTTTCAAAATATTTTTGAAATAAAGTTTCTACGATGCTCTGAGGCTCGCATTTTGTTAAATGATGCACTTTCGGTAAACCGGGCAAGGACAAAGTGGAAATGAATGAAAGAGAGGTGAAATCTTTGAAAAATCTTTCAAAACACTTTGCTTAGGGGTTTGGAGTTGAAGAAAAGAAAAGGAGAGGGAAGAAACCCAGTTGGGGAAGAAGTTGGGTATGAATTGCTAAGAAAGAGTCGAGCAACCCTCGCTAAATCAGGCTTATCCTTTTGAATACTTGGATTTCAGCTATGAGGCCAACACCGTTGGAAATCGTACTTCCGGCGCTTCATTTTTCACTCAATAATCTCATAAATCCGAGTGTGGATGAGGGAGATGTGATTGGTTGAAGTTGGGCATCATTTCGATTGGACCGAAACTGAGCAACCTTCACTAAAAGTGGGATATCTCTTAGCACACTTAGAATATTGAGGTGAGGCTTACAAATTTGGAAAGAAGACTTCCGAGGCTACATTTTAGGCTCAAGAATGACCTGAAAAGGAGTCCAGATGAAGGAATTAGGCTTTCTTCAAGTCAGGGACCAGGATTGATTTTTGCCATCGGCCTCTATGGCACTGCATTGGCCACAATTGGAGCTCAGCAGCTATATCGGCCAAAAGTGAACCTTATCGGCCACAAATGTTGGCCGATCGGCCAAAAATGTCCAAAACTCAGAGTTTTTGCAGATATTTTTCCTCTAGCTATTTCCAGCTTGCTCCAGCTGTCCCAATTCAGATATTTTCGAACCAGCTCTTGCTTTTGCTATATATGAGAGCCTTATGTCTCATATTAAAGGGTTAGACCTTCTTGAGCAAGTTTTGAGAGCTCCTCTCACTAAAACTCCCTCCCTCTCTACAATTTTCAGAGTTTGATCTCTCCCTCTCTCTCTAAAGCCTCTCCCTCTTGCCTTTTGTGCATGCAAGTAGAGAAATACCTCCCTTTTGCCTAGACATCCTTGGTGAAAGTGGTCCATCTTTGGGAGGAGGTTGCTTGAAGCTTATTTGGGACTTTGTTGGAGCTCCAAAAGGTGTTTTGGCTCAGATTTTGGGCTGGTTTCACAGCTGTGCATCTAGGGTAACATCTCTCTCCCTTTAAGCTTGTTTTACACATTTGCTTGGCCATCCTTTCACACTACTTTGGGGCTGTTTTGGGGGTGGTGTTGAATTACAAAAACATCTATTTTTCCTCTATTTTTCAGTTCTAAAAGTCTTGGTTTGTGCGTTGGTTGGCTAGGGGGTTGTCTCTCCCTTTTGCTTCTTGACTTGTATAGCTTTTGAGCCATCTTCTAAGGCCTTTCAAAACAACTTTTCATGGCCTTAGAACCACTAAAATCCAGAGGATTTTTAGTGGTAAAAAGCTTGTTTTGAGGTCCCAAATGGGAGGGGATAGCCTCCCCTCCTTGTCTCTCCATGCCATGCCTTGTTAGCTCTATAAAGTAGCATCTTTTTGTGGCTTATGTTAGCTCTTTCCAAGTATGTTTTTATGACTTTTTGGGCCTGCTCTAACTCAGTTTTAAGCTGGTTTGGTTGTTGCTTGCATGCTCCATACACTTGTAGTGTAAATTTGCACACTAGCCTAACGTGCATCATGCTTTTGACTATCATTCTACCATGATTTTGGCTTGACTCTGAGAAGCTTTTGGGCATGTTTTAGCATGCTCTAGGTCTGATTTATGTTATTTCAGTCATGCATGCATTGCTTTGTATAGCCATGGTTCAATCTAGCTCATTAGCTTCGTGTATTGAGTCCACTAGCATGCATTGCTTGGACTATTTTCATGATTTGGCATCATTTCATATGTTATTTCAGAGCATGTTTCATTTCCATGCACTCACATCTTTCACTCCTTCAATGCTTTGAAGGGTTCATGCTTTATGCCTTAAAAAAGAGCCCATGCGTATGCCATCTTGCTTAGGCTTTTGGACCACCATTTTAGTGTGTTTTAGGTGTTAGTTTGACATGCCATAACTCTAATTTTTGTTGGTTAAGTCATCACATGCTTGGCTTTGGTAGGTGTAGTGTAAACCTCCTTATTGGCCTTACATACTCCATGTTTTGACCCTTCATGCTAGCTTGTTTTGGCTTTGCTCCATGCATGTTTTGTCATTGTTTTGGCATGCTCTGTGACTGTTTTGGGTTGTATTGGCCATATGCTTCATGCATTACATAGCTATAGTGCAAATGCCATGACTAGTCTTGAGTTTTGAGGCCTCTACCATGCTATACTTGTGATGTTTGCATGCCTTGGCATCATTTTAAATGATGTTTCAGAGCTTATATCTTTGCCATACTCTCATGTTTATCACTCTTTAATTGTGTTTAAGAGTTGTGCCATTATGCCTTGTTTGTGAGCCAATTCGGAGCCTATCTTTCTTGCCATCTTTGTTGCGAGTCTAGCATGCTTTTGCCACCATTTTGACAAGTCTTAGGTCTGTTTTGAGTGCTTTAGGTCATTTGAGCATTGTTTAGTATGGTTGTAGTGTAAAGCCCTTGACTAGCTTTGTATTTCAAGTCGCTTGGCATGCTTTATTTGAGCCGTTTGCATGGCATGGCACCATTTGTATTTCAAGTATAGACTAGATCGCTTAATTTGGAAATAAACATTGCATATCCATTTGTTTTGAAATTGTTTCAGGATTTGCTACTCGCAAGTAGGCTAAAACACGGATTTCAACGAGTTTTTCCAACTCAAACAATCCAACCTCCACCCATAGGCATTCAAACAGTTTATCCCATATAAGCATTTAGCCGCATGGTAAGCCTATTATCATGTCAACATTCACACGCATGCGATATGCTAAAGCATAAATACTTACATTGTACTCCGTGCCAAAAAAATAAACTAGTTAGCAAAAATGCGTGTCCTAGTTCATGTTAGAGTGACTAATGCATCGCATGCGAAGATGCAATTTAGAGTAGGCTCGGCTAACCCTAAAATGGCATGTGAAATGCGATCATTTGATGCACGTATTCAAGTTGGAAATTGAAGATACAATGCGGTTTGCATGATGTACCGAGCCCGGTGCATGTTTAGACAAATGTATGGATGCACGCATGCATTGCATGAGGTATGCTAAAATAAACGTGCCCTAATCTACCATCATAAACAGGTAAATAAAAGGGAGAAAGAAATGGGGGTTGGAAGACATACACACACTCACCCACACTTATTACAATTATGCCCTCACTCGGAGGGATCAAAAGAATAATACAGATAATTAACTACGCAAGCTAATTAAATATTACAAATTTCTTGATTGGTTGACAAACTAATCAAAATAGAAAAACAGTAAGTCGCCTCGGGAAGAGGGCCGGATGCATCGCACGCTCGGGACTTGCTCGGAATTGCATTGTCATGCCTAGCTTGCCTCTGTTTTCCCTGTCTTGCATCTCAGAAGACTGCCACAGTTCTAGGAATACTTCCTTGGGTACTGAAGATCACTACCGGCTGCTCAAAACTTCCACCGGCAGTGGATTAAGCTCATCGACACTGAATTGGTCCATCGGCTGAAAATTGACTGCCGGTCGGCACTAAACACTGCCGGCCGGCACTGAATGCCTGCAGAACCTGCAACTCACAGCAGCAGAGGGCAAATACTGGCATGGCAATGCAATTCAAAGCATATATGCACTAAACACACTCCTTATCATACTAATAACTCAAAGGAAGATGTGCCTCAATTCTCGGACCACCAATCACGCATTTCCATGCATGATGGCCCAAAGAACCAAGTATGCAACTTTAATTTCAAATGCATGCAAACTAATCAAGCAAAATGAGACCCAATTCCTATCACAAGGTCAAGGAACAAGGCATGCATGTTGATGCTATGCAACCTAAGCATGTCAACTAGGAATGCAATATGAACAAGTGGACAAACAATGCAAGCATACAAGCGAACATGAGTTAGCATGCAAGCATGCAAATGATGGTCTTAAACATGACCTAGGCAGCTCCAAATAGGCCTAAAATCAGTGGCCAAAATGCCCTAAAGATGGAAGCCATCACACACACACACATGCATATGTTAAGGTACCAACTTAAGCATAAACAAGCAATTCTCGAGCACACTCAAAAGAGGCTAAATGTGGACAACTAACATGCATTGTAAAGCTTTAAAATCATGCTAAACATGGTGCCCAAACCAAGCAACAAAGCAAGCTAAACATGCAATTAAGGTCCAAGCACTTAAGGCAAGCCGATGGGCTCAAACCAAGGTCAAACCCACCAAGCCTCACAAGGTCAAGGGGACTCAAAATAGGTCAAAGACAGACCTAAACAACACCCAAGGAACACCTAGATGGCATCTAAATGGTCCAAGCGTAAAGGCACATACAAAGGCCAAAACATGAGGCATACAACATGCACTTTTAAAGCAATAAAGAGACGACTTAGGCAAGCATACAAGCACACCAAAGGGACTGAAATGACATACCAAATGGTTCCAAACCATCAAAATAGAGCAAGCAACATATACTACACATGCATGCTCAAAGGCTAGCAAGCCTAAAATGTAAAGGGGCTATATAATGCATGTCAAGATCAACCCAAATGACTATGGACAGAGCTAAAACATGTCAAAATAAGCATACAAGCTTCATGGATCTAGGCCTAAAACATGCTAGAAATAAAGGCATATGACCTAGGCATGTTAAGGGACTAAAGAGGCATTACAAAACAACTATGCAAATCATGCAAAGAGTACTAAAACCAACACTTGGCAATGTCATATTAGGACATAATAAACATAAAATGCAGCCAAGACATGCTCAACAAACAACCAACACTATGCTCTCTCGAGAGGCCAAATCTTGCCTTTTTCAAGGACACCAAGGAGAGGGGGTGGCCCTCTCCTTCTTGAGACTCTAAGGCACCATCTTCACCACTGAAACCCCTCAAGATTTCAGTGGTGAAGAGATCCTAACACCAAAGTCTCGGATCTCTCACAAAATAGCACAAAGAGTACCCTTTTCAAGGCCTAAAGGTGGTCAAACCTACCCAAACCACCAAGCACTCTTAATGAACTATCAAGAGGACTAAAAAACAGAACTTTCTTGTATTAAACACCAAGCACAAAAACAGTTCAAAGATAGGTAAAAATGGAGTGCAAGAATGGGGTAAAAATGACTAGTTTCTTACCCTTGAAGCTTTTCTTCACAAAGGTTGATTTTGTTGCCTCCTTGAGCTCAAATCCAACCAAAAATATCAAGAACCAGCCTTTAGAACCTCAGTAACCAAAGGAAGGTGAAACACTAGGTGCTTGTGTGCAATAGTATGAACTAAAGCACCTAGTGTACAAAATAAGCAAGGAAAAGAGAGATAGGATAGATATAGGATTTCTAACCTAAAACCAGAGCTTCTTCTCTGTCTAAAATGTCTAACTCTCTAATTTTTCTCACCCTTGAGCCAAGAGAAGAGAGCTTCTCCTTATAGGCAACAAAGCTTACAAGCTAAGTCACCAAAGGGGCTCATCCCTCCATACACATGTATGGAGGGGAAACTAATGCAAAACAGTTGCCTTAAAATATCTCATAAAGCAACTGAACAGTAGTTGGCAGGGCAAAATGGTCATTTTTCCAAAAAGAGTGCCGACCGGCACAAAATAGTGCCGACCTGCACAATATAGTGCCGATTGCAACATCAACCAGCCGGTGGCCTCTAGCCACTGCCGGTGGTGTGTGGGGATGCCTCATAAGGCATTCCCTGCCCCTCCAAGGCAAAGCACAAGTGTTTGGTGCAAAACCAGACACAAAACGGTCAAGTTCAGAGGTCCTGAAGCAAGGCACGTAGCCGAGAACTCCGGGAACTCCAAACGAACACGAACATGGATGATCACCGAGTGTTCAAGCGATGACGTCCAAGTCTTGAGGACGGTCAAAAATGGAGTGTCTACAGTTGCCCCTCTTTGACAGAACTCGAAAGTCATAACAATGACGGGAGTGAATGTCAAAGCCCAGAGACGACCCATTTTTGACAAGGCCGAAGACTTGGACAAGCATACAAAGCGCAAATGGTTGAACTCGCAGCTGCCTACGTATCCCTCCAGGAATCAAACCAGCGTAGTTCAGGCACAGGCATACAAGCCGCAGATAAGGTATGCGCCCGTAGGTCGGGGCAAGATGCAACTGACGATGCAAAAGGCCGAGCATAACTTATGATCATGCAAAGAAAGCTGTAATGAAGCACACATGCAACAGTTATAAGCTAGCATGTGCCAAACTACACTACAATGAAGAAAGGATGTAAGAGAATTATGCAATTCTCAAAACGTCTCACGCGGAGGATACAATACCTGCGCGGCTGGTCCGGTTGCACCGGCCTCAAATGAGCCGTACATACAATATCGTGCCTGCAAAGAAAGCAAACTTAGCAGGTGCAATATTGTTAGCAATATGCATGACAATGCAAAATGAATGCAAAATGGTATGCAATATATACAACAACAATGTATGAATAATGCAACTAATATGTAATGCAATTGAAACTATACGCAATTGAAACTACATGCAGGGCAATTGAATCATGATTCAAACCGGAGCGGTTCGAATCCACACAAATGTCAAATAGATTGATGGAGGTAACAAGTCCGTCTCCCATAGAACAATGTCTGATCTATGAGTACTTCTCACGGACACAAGAACAAGTATTGGGTGGAATGACATAAGTGGGGAAACGACCCGCTGGGGAGAGAATAATGATCCTAATGCCGGACGCAATAACTACACCACAATGTAATATGTACAATGGATATGGCACGCGAGCCAAACCAAATCTTGCTTAGGAAAGGCATGCACACATACAAACCATGTCTAACACAGAAAAGGTGCCGCAACCTCAAACCAAGTTCACCAAGGAGTAGGCGCGATACACATGCAGAACTGTGCTTCAACGTGAAAAGTAAAGGCACATACCAGACCAAGCTCAACAAGGAAAGGCGCAAGCCATAAATGGAGGATGATGCAGTAGACGCATGCAAGCTACAATGCAATGGAAATGGGTACAATGGATATGGCGCGCGGGCCAAACCAAATCTTGCCTAGGAAAGGCATGCACACATACAAACCATGTCTAACACAGAAAAGGTGCCGCAACCTCAAACCAAGTTCATCAAGGAGTAGGCGCGATACAGATGTAGAACCGTGCTTCAATGTGAAAAGTAAGGGCACATACCAGACCAAGCTCAACAAGGAAAGGCGCAAGCCATAAATGGAGGATGATGCAGTAGATGCATGCAAGCTACAATGCAATGGAAATGGGTATTTACAGATAATGCGTGACATATGCACGATACTACAACGAAATGCGTGACACATGCATGTTTTTTTTTTTTTGATTTTTTAAAATGCATGACATATGCAGTATTTAGAATGATGCATGACATATGTAGTATTTACAATGATGCATGACATATGCATGTGTTTTTGTTTTTGGATTTTTTGAAATGCATGACATATGCAGTATTTACAAATAGTGCATGACAATGCAGTATGATGCAATGGCTGCAATTGCAGCTTTCCCTATCTGACCAACAGGTTGATATACTAGGTTGGTTCAGTATCCAGAATTGAGGCGCAGACATGCCACCTCAACCTATGGGGCTTCCATACAGATTTCAAGCCGAGGGTACACCCTCTGGGTATTTAAACCAGACTTTAGTCTCGGAAATCTCGAACCTTTACGTTCTAGGCATAAGCCGTTCGAACTCTAGTTTTCACCATCTCAGTTGGTCTTCTAGGAACTCACCGCGAGCACAGGCAGGTGGCTTTACCAGACCACTGAAAGTCGTTCGGGCACGACAAACACCAAAGGAATTGCACCTTCAGAGGATTTAAGGTCTCCTAGACCAGATGCAAAATGTATGCATGAAAATGTATGTTTTTTTTGAAATGCACATGATGCATGATGTTTGAAATGCGTGCCAACGCGCGGCCTTACGAATGCATGACAATGCATGAATTGTGTTTGCCGAAGCAACGAAGGTCTTGCACCTTCAGAGGATTTAAGGTCTCCTAGACCGTGCGTGTTTAAGGTCTCGTCACACGGTGCGTGTTTAAGGTCTCGCCAGACCGTGCGTGCTAAACGATGCACAATGCACGTGAGACACGCATGCCAATGTAAAATGAGAAATGAAGTACAATGAGGTACGCGTGCCCCAAAAGATGGAAAATGGAGTGCAATGAGGTACGCGTGCCTCAAAGGATGGAAAATGGAGTGCAATGAGGTACGCGTGCCTCAAAGGATGGAAAATAGAGTGCAATGAGGTACGCGTGCCTCAAAGGATGGACAATGGAGTGCAATGGGGGTGCGCCAAACGGCGCGTTGCGCAAAATAGCGCGAATGAAATATAATGCACAAGATAGTGCGCTGCGCAAAATAGCGTGATGAATGCATGCCAAATGCAATATGATGCGCAAGATAGCGCGATGCGTTAGACAACGCGATGGATATATGCAACGCACACGGGGCAACTTTTGAATCTTGTAAAAGACAAAAGGATACAATCTTTGCTTGAATTTGAGTGCCATGCACAGAAGACACGGTCCAAGGTCAAAACGGAAGGCCAGTTGAGCATCGGGGATGCACTTTCTTGCATTTTCTCGAGCTATGAAGACCAGAAAATACCCAAATGGCCTAAAAAAGTCTGTGGGATCATCATCGGCTAGACTAGGTGGCCACCGGCTGGCCACCGGCTTCGGAAAAGTTCCACCGGCACAATATTGTGCCGACCGGCACAAAATAGTGCCGACCGGCCAAAAATTGCTGAATCGGGGCAGTATTGACATTTTGCCTCGGGTTTTATAAAATAGGGCTTGAAACCCTATTCTCTTTACTTCTATACCGTCGAAATCTCCTCCCCCTTCTCTCTAGAACATTTTCGGCCTTCGATCCTTGCTTTTTCTCGCGTTTTAGGCTTGATTTCATCGTTCGATTCGCGAATACCTTCGCGTTTCGCACATTTTCAACCGAACAAATCCTTGTTTCGGTGTCTCTTTTGCTATTTCCGCTTTTTCGGGACTTGTTCCCTTCGATTTCCTCTTCATTTCCATGCCTTTCCCTCTTCCGGCCTTCCCGATCATTCTCGGCCCGCTCGGGGTTGACTCTTTCGGTTGACTTTTCACATTCCGGCTCTTCCGGCCATTTTCTCACCACCATTGCCATGGCTAACGATATTCCACACTTCGGGACTCCTCCGGATCACGAGATGGATCCCGGGGTCGAGCTCCTCCCGCTGAGCGAGCGTCCCTTCGACCCGGCGACATACCACCCCGCGATTCATGTGCTACCACTGGATGGACTCCGCCACTTTCGCAGCTTTGACCGAGCACTGGACCCGGAGCTCCTCTTGCGCGAGCCGACCTCTCACCTATCCTTCGGTGCTTCCGAGGTAACATTTTTTGTTTTACTTTCTGCAATGTAGAACTGTTAACTGCCATAGCTGAATCTGTTCTTTAACTGCTTAGCTCTAATATGCTGTACACTGTGGTTGATCGCAATCATGCTTACAACTGATACCTGTTTAAGACGGACACATGAATATACACTGCACTAGCCTCAATCACCCGAACACACGGCACACACCGCATTTCACTACAAACTCACCGACACCCGACATCTGCTTGAATCTGAAAATATGCACGCATGCCACATTTGCACTGAACCACTCAGATACATCACATGTTGTAGTTTACTGTAAACACACCGACACCCGGTATCTGTTTGAATCTGAAAGTATGCACGCATGCTACATTTGCACTGATTTTGACTGCTTATTCAAAAACTGTACATTTCATATTGCTTCGCAATTATTTGTTTGAAAACAGAGAGATTCCCATTCCATCCGCGGGTATGGGAACATCGCGGCTCGGGATTGGTACGCGGAGCTTCTCGAGGCGGTTCGCCACATCGTGGACGAGGCGGGCTTCGGTTCCTTCTGCAGGGGTCTGACCCGGCTTACTGCTTGCAGGCCTCTTCTAGCGGCCCTGGCAGAGAGGTGGTGGGACACCACCGACTCATTCCATTTGTCGACGACTGGGGACATGACGATGACCCCTTATGATTTCTCGGTGCTCACTGGCATCGGGGTCGGGGGTGATCCGATCCCTTTTGATACAGACATGGATGAGTGGACAGCGGCTCAGGTCTACTTGCTTGGCGCGGCTCCACCTCTCGCGCGTCCCGACTTTGTTCGGTATTCTTGGTTCGAGGTGCAGTTTCGAGTGTAGCCTCTTCTTGTTGATGCAGTTCCGATGACCCCAGAGGCCGTAGAGAGGTATGCACGCGGCTTTCTGATGTTTCTGTTCGGGACGACTCTCTTCGCCGACCGGGCAAACACAGTGCCCCTCTGCCTTCTCAGCGCACTGGTGGATGTCCGGGACATCTTGCGTTTCGATTGGGGTGGTGCGGCTCTGGCCACCCTCTACGGCTATATGAGCTCAGTCTCCCGCGGCAGCGGACAGTTGCTTGGGGGCTATTGGCGCGCTTGGGAGGTACATTTCCTTTTCCGCTTTACATTTCTGCTTTTCATTTTCTGTACTCTGCACACTGCACACACTGTAGTCTGTTTCACACTTACTGTATACTGTACACATGGCACACACGTACTCTGCTTTACACTGACTGTACACTGCTCACACTGCACACTCTGCTCAATATACCACACCAATACACTACACAACACACGGCTTTGTTATTTCTGCCTTATTCTGTATTCTGCTTTATCTGATAAACATTCTGGTATTCACGTTGCAGTTGTGGGTTTACGCCTACTTTCCTAGGCTCGCTTCCGTGTCGGAGCGGGAGACTCCTCTGGTCGTTCCCTTCTCGCGCCGCTTTGACGGGAGATGCGCCCGGAGGCCGCGGGAGACATTCAGCTTCTTCCGCCGTTACTTCGACACCATCACTCCTGCCGAGGTATGTCTTACTTATAGTTCGTTTAAGCTTCACTTTTCCACTGTATATTTGCGATATCAGTTGGTAACAAACTGTATTTCATTTCAGATCACTTGGCGACCGTGGACTGCACTGCCTGCGGTGATAAGGGATCGGTTTGTCGGTGCCGATGATACCTCACGTTACCGAATTTTGCTGGAGGGCTCGGTCTGTCGGGCTTGGTACCTGGGCGAGCGCTTCTTGCGTCAGACCTCAGGGTTACCTGAGCAGATAGTCCCGGTGCATCCTCCTGAGCACATGCGGGACACAGAGAGATTCACTGCTGATTAGATGGCGGACTACACCCTCGGCTGGGAGGCAGACAGCTTCAGAGGCGAGGGCGATTACTCAGAGTACGTCCGGACCTTCATCATGCGGCCCCTGAGCGGTGGCCATCGAGCTGAGAGAGAGAGACCCGCGGCGCCAGCGGCCAGAGCAGGAGTAGGAGGAGGAGCGCCGAGGAGGGCTCGAGTCCGCGGCAGGGGCGGAGTCCAGAGAGGATGGGAGGCCAGTTGGCCCGCTCTACCCGCTTCACTGTCTTTCCGGGGGTCAGATGGGGCGACCTATCAGATACCCTTCGCCCCTCTGCCGACTGATCACGAGTTTGTCGGTATCCCCGACTTGCCTCCGGTATGTATTACTGCACTTCTGTACAGTAATTTCATTTTAGTTTATTTGATATTCCACAAAACATTGATGCATCTGATTCCCTTGCAGGCGTCTTCTGAGTACACCCGGCGGTCATTGGAGATGAATGCCTCCATGGCGGGGATGCTGCAGCGGACCTTCGAGTTCTTAGCCTTTTACGGCCTTCCGGTATGTTCTTTCTGTCATGGCTTCAAACCATACACAAACTGCTTCACATAATCTGATCTATAACGCAACACTGGATACCCAGCCCTCACGGCACTTAATACACTGTACTCATACACTGCATTTTGTACTGATAAACTGCTCACGACATTCATATTCTGTATTCATACATTGCATTCTGCACTGATTCATGTATACTGATGCATTTGCCTTTCGTACTTTTCAGCCTCCCTTCCCGATTCCTCCAGCGGGTGGTGTTCCAGTGGGTGGTGCTCCGACTGGACCTCCTATTTCTACTCGGGATGGCAGGAGATTCCCCCGTACCAGAGGAGGACACTCTCATGTCGGGAGCAGCTCGCGGGCTCCAGTTCCGGATGATGAGTCTGAGGAGGAGACAGAGGCGGAGGAGACCGATGATGGCTCGGACTCGAGCTCGGACGGCGATGCTTCTGGTGGTGCCCCTGTTGATGACGTTCCTGGACCTTCGTCCAGGAAGAGGACCAGGACGGATTGACGGCCCCGGAGCCATTTTGGACATTTGATACAGATTTTGCTGTTTTCCTTTTCTTTTCTTGTACTTTTCTCTTTTGTTGGTAGATAGAGTACTTTTGTACTGCGGCAGGCAGGTTTTTGTTTCCCAAAACTGATGTACTCGAGACAGATTATGAAATGAAACAAACTTTTTGTCTGAACAGAGTGTTCACATTTGTGTATATTTCATACCTTGCACTGCATTGCATCATGTCACACCTCAAATGTAAATGATATTGATCTGTTGTCTAAAACTTGAGCAATTGCACTATGATAATCGGATAACCAAACAACTAATCAACAAAACAACTCATACAAATCACTGCTCAATCTGGATATACAGCCCATACTCTACTGGGGATTGACCTGCATATAGCCCATAACACAGCATTCGGTTCATTCTGCACACAGCCAACCTTGAACAAACAGCCCTGATCTGACAAGACGGACCACGAAAGCTGACACGGTTGCAGTTGAAACACGCTCGGATGTCCCAAATTTTCTCTTCTCCTTCTCCTGCCTCGCATAGATGCAGAGAGTGGCACAGCATTCCGAGTACAACAATTTTTTGAAGTAAAGAAGGGTTTTCAACCAGGGTGTCGAGCCTACCGTAGCGAGACAGACTCAAACAAATAACAAAAGGCACACGACCTAAAAGAATGAGACACACTCGAAGAAAACTCAGAACTAGAACAAATCGAGACCGACAGGTCAAAAGACACGACACACGAACATGTTTACGAAAAGACCTCAAACCTCGAGGAGCCAAGTTCTCCGGGTATCATTCCCACCCTTCCTGATTTGTGATACTCACATCACTCGGCCTTCAAGCTCGGTTTTTCTCACAAAAACCCTTTTCCTCGCTTTTCTCTCAACTTACACCTCTCTATTCTTTACTCTCTCATTTTTTTATCCCTCCCCAAAGTGGTTGATGGGTGAACGAGAGGCTGCGGGTTCACACCCAACACTATTAGCTCACGGCTATTCCTTCTGACGGATGGAGTGCCTTTCTGGCGAGTGCGTTGATAACAAAGGGGAGAGGCGGAACACCCGACTCAACTATGCCCCTAGTTCGTCATTTTGACCATTTTTGTTTGCTTTCTAAAATAGTTTTGATCAAGAATGAGAGTCGGATTAACACACTCGTTCGATTTTTGATTTGAAATCATGTGAGTCAGGCTGTGAGCACTGAAAATTTTCCTTTTTGGGCCCAAACATGGTCCAATTTTGAAAATGAAACAGTTTTCGAGAAAATAAGTCAACTTCAGTGAAAATTTTCAAAAACTATTTTTGCAAACAGTCAACGCTCAACAAGCGCGGAACTTACCCTCGAGATATGCAACCTCAGATCGGAGGCAATGGGAAATTGCCCCTGGCTTAAAAGGGAGATAAGGCAACTGAAAGTTGCCCCTGGTTTGGACGGTAACTCAGGGCAACTTACGGCAATGCATGGCAACGGAAAGTTGCCCCTTGTTTGGATGATGCCACGGCACGTTGTAAGCCAGTCCTTATTGACGACGATCGGACCCTCGGACGCGGAGGAAGACGAAGACGATTTGAATCAATATATGGACACAGTCACCTGGAAGGTGTTGGTGGTTTGGACTTCAAGAGGAAGTTAATCACGTAGTTCCAGGTTGCTGCAATCGAGACATTGGATTCGGGAGAGGCATAAGTGATCAAAACCATGACATGGACTGAGACGCTATGGAAGCGTTGGGGGCTGGACTTCAGGATGAAGTTGCCTACGTATCCCAAACATGGGAATCAAGCCTTACGTAGTTCCGGTTAAGGTACACTCGGGTATTTTAACCTTCACTGTTTAGGCTCTAACTTTTGCCAAGGTGCCCAATGCGGGTTTTCGACCTTGCGAGCTATATTCTTCTTTTCTTTTCAATTCTTTTCTTTTCTTCTTGTATTTTTCTTTTTTTTCTTTTCTTCTCTTTTTTTGTATTTTTCTCTTGCTCTAACTTTTGCCTGGGTCGCCCTTCCGGGTTTTCAGCCCAGCGAGCCTCTCAAAGGGTAAAAGTGTAACTTTGTCCATGCCAAATGGTTTTGAGATCCTGAAGTCATCTGAATCCAGGAGAATGGATGCCATTGATTTGCAGGAAGATCCACCCTTGGCTCTTCGAGCACATCGGATATTTATTATATATATTTTTTTTGCCCCTAGTTCGAGGGGTGCTTCTGATCTAGCCTTGCAAGCTTATTCTGATGAGATCTGATCTTCTTGATCTGACTTTGGTGCCTCTTGTTCGAGGGCTGCTTCAAATTGGGCCACATAGGCATTTCATGGCATTGAATGTTTTGAACGGATTCCAGTTTGCAACAGATGAATTGAATCTTGAGGCTGAGAGCGATCCTGGGCTGCACAATCTCAAGAGCGATTCCACACAGGTCTTCGCAAGACTGCGCAAAATATTTTGTTTTTGAAAGTTTTTAAGAATGCGATAAATCGCTCGTGTTGAAGATAGTGTGGAACCAGTCTGGATCGGACATGGATCCTTCTCAGTACTCACGCCGACAAGCATGATTTCATTAAAAGTTTAGTACGCCTTTCTTTCTCTCAAAATGATCAAAATTTTGCAAAAGCCGAGGAATTCCTTCCTCTTCATTTTTTTTTATATATCACCGCAGTGTTCAAAAGAGTTTTGAAAAACTTAGGTCATCACAACGATGTTTAAGGCACAAGGGAGTAGGTGGTATGCATCATCATTCCATTCACATTCTCTGGTACGCTTGATTCGAACAGCAACAACGACGGGATCGTGGTAGCCACAGCTGTTTCATTCAGCTTTGTTGGCATAATTGGCTCCTCGGGAGAAACAAACTTAAAAAAAAAAAAAAAAAAGCAAAACAACTATTTATAAAACAAAACGGTGTTTGAGGCAACAACCCCGAAATCACCTTGTATTCTATATAAGAGGGACTGACTCATTACAATTAGACAGACCCTTAAGCAAAAGGACTGACTCAAGACAATGAGACAGACTCAAAACAAAACAAAAGATTGACTCGACACCCAAGTCAGGATTTACAAAACTAGCATTGGCAGGTGCTCAAAAATGCGTGCCAAACGCCATATCCAAAAATGTACCAGACACTGCCCGCAGGCGGTTCACATTCTGCTTACATACTCGCGGTATCTATATCTTCAAAATCCAACAACTGAGTGGTGACGGACTTTGCTGAGGTGGGGGGGAGGATAACTTCGTTATCAATCAAATCTTGCACCTCGTGCCGGAGGCGGAAACAATTGTCAGGGGCATGGCCAGTCTGCTGATGGTACGCACAGTACAGGGAAGCATCATGTGTGGCCGGGAGATTCTTCGGGAGCGGCCGAGGCTCCAGGGGCTTAAGGTGTCCCCTTTCAGCAAGGATCTGCAATGCCTTGGACAATGGCATATAGAGAGCATGAAAGACCCTGCGCCCTCGGGGCTGGTACTTTGGAGCACTCTTGCTAGATGCACTAGCAAACGGATCAGCGGGTGCGGCTTTGGACTTCTGATCCCTTCCAGATGTAAGTCTGGAAGGGGGAAGAACTGTTCTGGCCTGACGGGGCCTACCCTGGTTTTCTGATTGCCGGGAACTGCCCTCAGGCGGAATGGGGAAAGCATCCTCCATGGCTTTTGCCAAAACTGCAGATATCTGTTGCTTGTTCATTCCCCCGGCTTTCAAAGCCTCTACTGCCCACAGCAGTTTTTCGATAGGGTCGGCCTCGGCCTTCGTCTTGCCTTTGTCTCTGGCCTCAGCCTGATCTAGAGCTTGGTTTGATGCGTCATTGCCATAGCTGGAGGTCATCTCCGGTTGGCTGAGTTCAATGACAATTCGGCCCAACAGCGGGGGCTCTTGGGGTATAAAGCCTCCGGCATATGGTGCAGCTGGTGGCGAAGCTGACATTCCATAGGCGAGATCTGCCACAGACCTTTGGAGATCGCCTCATCCCCATTAGTTCAAAAGTAGTAGGCTCACGAGCCTGGTATAGTTGAGGAGTCCAAATTGGATGTGCGGCAGGCGACCTAGGTGGATGTGGTATGCCTACAGCAGCTTCATCCTGTGGGGTGATTTCCTGACCCAACGTGGCCGTCATGACCACAATCTCTTCTGAGTTCTGTGTCATATTCAGTCCTGCCTCAGCAAGGAGAAGACACTAGCTGATCAAATCTCTGAGTCTCTGAACTGAAACGGAAAACAAGCAGCATTTCAGCCTCAAACAGATCAAATACGGGTGTGGCCGGACAACTGCGCTCTACTACTGAACACTGTTCCCCAGAATCACTATCAAAACTGAACTGATACCCGTAGATATAACTGATTCTCAAAAACTGATACTGGTGCCCTCAGGCCTGATACCCAGACTTGCAAACTGGTATATGCGTTCCCTGCAGAGATACACTCTAAAAGCACATAGCAAGTAAATGAGAGCCAATACACCCCTATGTTGGGGTAGGGTTTCCCTGTCCTATTTTGTCAGGAGCTAGGGTTTCACTACGCACGCAGCGGTTTCAAACAACCTATGATCGGGTGAGCAACCTGTCCTAGTTTGGAACGGTCACTATGGATCCGAATATGCACTAGGTCGAATGGTCAGAAAGGGTGCCCCGGTAGAACCGGGGTTTGTGTTCCCATACTGGCAGAGCCCGCAACCGGTCAGCCTTATGGCATGCTTTGACAAAGTCAAGCCTCCGACAGACCGCTCAGGAATAGCAGATGGCCAACACGGTGTCCTAGACGCACCAATGCACATGCAATGCAAAGAAACACTTAAGTGTAGTCAAAACAGGATACCACGAGTTCGAGTCAAGCTCTCTAAAATCCCCAGCAGAGTCGCCAGAAACTGTAGACGTCCCCGAACGCCCCGGGAGGGTTAAGTCCCGTTCCGTTCATATTGGGGTTACTACAATTCGGACTCGAATTGTGTCGGTTCTAAATCTGAACCAAAGAGTCCAACTCTGGCAAATCGTTTGAGAAAACAGATTTTTTGAAAAGTAATGCCAAACATGGACTGCTTTGCCAGATTACAGAGTCGCCACCTAAATATTTTAAAATGGGAAATTTAGGAAACCCTGACTCGGTGCCGAAGGCCACGTGTCCGTCATCACCAAAGTGGTCTTGGCTCGGTAGTTTGGGTACGATCGGGGAAGGTCAGCTATGAGCACCCCCTTTCGCCCGGTCCGAAGACCGGCCTCTACTAACCGTAATATCCGATTTTGAAAACATTACATGCTCTTATTCCAATTATTAACCTAGAATTATTATGTCATGCGTGCAGCAAACAAGTATAGACTAGATCGCTTAATTTGGAAATAAACATTGCATATCCGTTTGTTTTGAAATTTTTTCGGGATTTGCTACTCGCAAGTAGGCTAAAACACAGATTTCAACGAGTTTTTCCAACTCAAACAATCCAACCTCCACCCACAGGCATTCAAACAATTTATCTCATATAAGCATTTAGCCGCATGGTAAGCCTATTATCATGTCAACATTCACACGCATGCGATATGCTAAAGCATAAATACTTACATTGTACTCCATGCCAAAACAATAAACTAGTTAGCAAAAATGCGTGTCCTAGTTCATGTTAGAGTGACTAATGCATCGCATGCGAAGATGCAATTTAGAGTAGGCTCGGCTAACCCTAAAATGGCATGTGAAATGCGATCGTTCGATGCACGTATTCAAGTTGGAAATTGAAGATACAATGCGGTTTGCATGATGTACCGAGCCCGGTGCATGTTTAGACAAATGTATGGATGCACGCATGCATTGCATGAGGTATGCTAAAATAAACGTGTCCTAATCTACCATCATAAACAGGTAAATAAAAGGGAGAAAGAAATGGGGGTTGGAAGACATACACACACTCACCCACACTTATTACAATTATGCCCTCACTCGGAGGGATCAAAAGAATAATACAGATAATTAACTACGCAAGCTAATTAAACATTACAAATTTCTTGATTAGTTGACAAACTAATCAAAATAGAAAAACAGTAAGTCGCCTCGGGAAGAGGGCCGGATGCATCGCACGCTCGGGACTTGCTCGGAATCGCATTGTCATGCCTAGCTTGCCTCTGTTTTCCCTGTCTTGCATCTCAGAAGACTGCCACAGTTCTAGGAATACTTCCTTGGGTACTGAAGATCACTACCGGCTGCTCAAAACTAACACCGGCAGTGGATTGAGCTCATCGGCACTGAATTGGTCCATCGGCTGAAAATTGACTGCCGGTCGGCACTAAACACTGCCGGCCGGCACTGAATGCCTGCAGAACCTGCAACTCACAGCAGCAGAGGGCAAATACTGGCATGGCAATGCAATTCAAAGCATATATGCACTAAACACACTCCTTATCATACTAATGACTCAAAGGAAGATGTGCCTCGATTCTCGGACCACCAATCACGCATTCCATGCATGATGGCCCAAAGAACCAAGTATGCAACTTTAATTTCAAATGCATGCAAACTAATCAAGCAAAGTGAGACCCAATTCCTATCACAAGGTCAAGGAACAAGGCATGCATGTTGATGCTATGCAATCCTAAGCATGTCAACTAGGAATGCAATATGAACAAGTGGACAAACAATGCAAGCATACAAGTGAACATGAGTTAGCATGCAAGCAATGCAAATGATGGTCTTAAACATGACCTAGGCAACTTCAAATAGGCCTAAAATCAGTGGCCAGAATGCCCTAAAGACGGAAGCCACCGCATACACACACATGCATATGTTAAGGTACCAACTTAAGCATAAACAAGCAATTCTCGAGCGCACTCAAAAGAGGCTAAATGTGGACAACTAACATGCATTGTAAAGCTCTTAAAATCATGCTAAACATGGTGCCCAAACTAAGCAACAAAGCAAGCTAAACATGCAATTAAGGTCCAAGCACTTAAGGCGAGCCGAAGGGCTTAAACCAAGGTCAAACCCACCAAGCCTCACAAGGTCAAGGGGACTCAAAATAGGTCAAAGACAGACCTAAACAACACCCAAGGAACACCTAGATGGCATCTAAATGGTCCAAGCGTAAAGGTACATACAAAGGCCAAAACATGAGGCATACAACATGCGCTTTTAAAGCAATAAAGAGACGACTTAGGCAAGCATACAAGCACACCAAAGGGACTGAAATAGCATACCAAATGGTTCCAAACCATCAAAATAGAGCAAGCAACATAGCTACACATCTCATGCTCTAAGGCCTAGCATGCCTAAATGTAAAGGGGCTATGTAATGCATGTCAAGATCAACCCAAATGACTACTGGACAAAGCTAAAACATGTCAAAATAAGCATACAAGCTTCATGGATCTAGGCCTAAAACATGCTAGAAATAAAGGCATATGACCTAGGCATGTTAAGGGACTAAAGAGGCATTACAAAGCAACTATGCAAATCATGCAAAGAGTACTAAAACCAACACTTGGCAATGTCATATTAGGACATAATAAACATAAAATGCAGCCAAGACATGCTCAACAAACAATCAACACTATGCTCTCTCGAGAGGCCAAATCTTGCCTTTTCAAGGACATCAAGGAGAGGGGGTGGCCCTCTCCTTCTTGAGACTCTAAGGCACCATCTTCACCACTGAAATCCCTCAAGATTTCAGTGGTGAAGAGATCCTAACACCAAAGTCTCGGATCTCTCACAAAATAGCACAAAAAGTACCCTTTTCAAGGCCTAAAGGTGGTCAAACCTACCCAAACCACCAAGCACTCTTAATGAACTATCAAGAGGACTAAAAAACAGAACTTTCTTGTATTAAACACCAAGCACAAAAACAGTTCAAAGATAGGTAAAAATGGAGTGCAAGAATGGGGTAAAAATGACTAGTTTCTTACCCTTGAAGCTTTTCTTCACAAAGGTTGATGCTGTTGCCTCCTTGAGCTCAAATCCAACCAAAAATATCAAGAACCAGCCTTTAGAACCTCAGTAACCAAAGGAAGGTGAAACACTAGGTGCTTGTGTGCAATAGTATGAACTAAAGCACCTAGTGTACAAAATAAGCAAGGAAAAGAGAGATAGGATAGATATAGGATTTCTAACCTAAAACCAGAGCTTCTTCTCTGTCTAAAATGTCTAACTCTCTAATTTTTCTAACCCTTGAGCCAAGAGAAGAGAGCTTCTCCTTATAGGCAACAAAGCTTACAAGCTAAGTCACCAAAGGGGCTCATCCCTCCATACACGTGTATGGAGGGGAAACTAATGCAAAACAGCTGCCTTAAAATATCTCATAAAGCAACTGAACAGTAGTCAGCAGGGCAAAATGGTCATTTTGCCAAAAAGAGTGCCGACCGGCACAAAATAGTGCCGACCGTCACAATATAGTGCCGATTGCAACATCAACCAGCCGGTGGCCTCTAGCCACTGCCGGTGGTGTGTGGGGATGCCTCATAAGGCATTCCCTGCCCCTCCAAGGCAAAGCACAAGTGTTTGGTGCAAAACCTAGACACAAAACGGTCAAGTTCGGAGGTCCTGAGGCAAGGCGCGTAGCCGAGAACTCCGGGAACTCCAAACGAACACGAACATGGATGATCACCGAGTGTTCAAGCGGTGACGTCCAAGTCTTGAGGACGGTCAAAAATGGGGTGTCTACAGTTGCCCCTCTTTGACAGAACTCGAAAGTCATAACAATGACGGGAGTGAATGTCAAAGCCCAGAGACGACCCATTTTTGACAAGGCCGAAGACTTGGACAAGCATACAAAGCGCAAATGGTTGAACTCGCAAGCTGCCTACGTATCCCTCCAGGAATCAAACCAGCGTAGTTCAGGCACAGGCATACAAGCCGCAGATAAGGTATGCGCCCGTAGGCCGGGGCAAGATGCAACTGACGATGCAAAAGGCCGAGCATAACTTATGATCATGCAAAGAAAGCTGTAATGAAGCACACATGCGACAGTTATAAGCTAGCATGCGCCAAACTACACTACAATGCAGAAAGGATGTAAGAGAATTATGCAATTCTCAAAACGTCTCACGCGGAGGATACAATACCTGCGCGGCTCGTCCGGTTGCACCGGCCTCAAATGAGCCGTACATACAATATCGTGCCTGCAAAGAAAGCAAACTTAGCAGGTGCAATATTGTTAGCAATATGCATGACAATGCAAAATGAATGCAAAATGATATGCAATATATACAACAACAATGTATGAATAATGCAACTAATATGTAATGCAATTGAAACTATACGCAATTGAAACTACATGCAGGGCAATTGAATCATGATTCAAACCGGAGCGGTTCGAATCCACACAAATGTCAAATAGATTGATGGAGGTAACAAGTCCGTCTCCCATAGAACGATGTCTGATCTATGAGTACTTCACACGGACACAAGAACAAGTATTGGGTGGAATGACATAAGTGGGGAAACGACCCGCTGGGGAGAGAATAATGATCCTAATGCCGGACGCAATAACTACACCACAATGTAATATGTACAATCGATATGGCACGCGAGCCAAACCAAATTTTGCTTAGGAAAGACATGCACACATACAAACCATGTCCAACACAGAAAAGGTGCCACAACCTCAAACCAAGTTCACCAAGGAGTAGGCGCGATACACATGCAGAACTGTGCTTCAACGTGAAAGTAAAGGCACATACCAGACCAAGCTCAACAAGGAAAGGCGCAAGCCATAAATGGAGGATGATGCAGTAGACGCATGCAAGCTACAATGCAATGGAAATGGGTACAATGGATATGGCGCGCGGGCCAAACCAAATCTTGCCTAGGAAAGGCATGCACACATACAAACCATGTCTAACACAGAAAAGGTGCCGCAACCTCAAACCAAGTTCATCAAGGAGTAGGCGCGATACACATGCAGAACCGTGCTTCAACGTGAAAAGTAAGGGCACATACCAGACCAAGCTCAACAAAGAAAGGCGCAAGCCATAAATGGAGGATGATGCAGTAGACGCATGCAAGCTACAATGCAATGGAAATGGGTATTTACAGATAATGCGTGACATATGCACGATACTACAACGAAATGCGTGACACATGCATGTTTTTTTTTTTGATTTTTGAAATGCATGACATATGCAGTATTTAGAATGATGCATGACATATGCGTGTGTTTTTGGTTTTTGAAATTGTTTTTTTGAAATGCATGACATATGCAGTATGATGCAAGGGCTATGATTACAGTTTTCCCTATCTTACCAACAGGGCGATATACTAGGTTGGCTCAGCATCCAGAATTGAGGCACAGACATGCCACCTCAACCTATGGGGCTTCCATACAGATTTCTAGCCGAGGGTACACCCCCTGGGTATTTAAACCAGACTTTAGTCTCGGAAATCCCGAACCTTTGCGTTCTAGGCATAAGCCGTTCGAACTCTAGTTTTTACCATCCCAGTTGGTCTTCTAGGAACTCACCGCAAACACAGGCAGGTGGCTTTACCAGACCGCCGAAAGTCGTTCGGGCACGACGAACACCAAAGGAATTGCACCTTCAGAGGATTTAAGGTCTCCTAGACCGGATGCAAAATGTATGCATGACAATGTATGTTTTTTTTTGTTTTTTGAAATGTACATGATGCATGATGTTTGAAATGTGCGCCAACGCGCGGCCTTACGAATGTACGACAATGCATGAATTGTGTGTGCTGAAGCAACGAAGGTCTTGCACCTTCAGAGGATTTAAGGTCTCCTAGACCGTGCGTGTTTAAGGTCTCGTCAGACCATGCGTGTTTAAGGTCTCGCCAGACCGTGCGTGTTTAAGGTCTCGCCAGACCGGGCGTGCTAAATGATGCACAACACACGTGAGACACGCATGCCAATGTAAAATGAGAAATGAAGTATAATGAGGTACGCGTGCCCCAAAAGATGGAAAATGGAGTGCAATGAGGTACACGTGCCTCAAAGGATGGAAAATGGAGTGCAATGAGGTACGCGTGCCTCAAAGAATGGAAAATGGAGTGCAATGAGGTACGCGTGCCTCAAAGAATGGAAAATGGAGTGCAATGAGGTACGCGTGCCTCAAAGAATGGAAAATGGAGTGCAATGAGGGTGCGCCAAACGGCGCAATGCGCAAAATAGCGCGAATGAAATATAATGCACAAGATAGTGCGCTGCGCAAAATAGCGCGATGAATGCATGCCAAATGCAATATGATGCGCAAGATAGCGCGATGCATTAGACAACGCGATGGATATATGCAACGCACACGGGGCAACTTTTGAATCTTGTAAAAGACAAAAGGATACAATCTTTGCTTGAATTTGAGTGCTATGCACAGAAGACACGGTCCGAGGTCAAAACGGAGGGCCAATTGAGCATCGGGGATGCACTTTCTTGCATTTTCTCGAGCTATGAAGACCAGAAAATACCCAAATGGCCTAAAAAAGTCTGTGGGATCATCATCGGCTGGACTAGGTGGCCACCGGCTAGCCACCGGCTGCGGAAAAGTTCCACCGGCACAATATTGTGCCGACCGGCACAAAATAGTGCCGACCGGCCAAAAATTGCTGAATCGGGGCAGTTTTGACATTTTGCCTCGGGTTTTATAAAATAGGGCTTGAAACCCTATTCTCTTTACTTCTATACCGCCGAAATCTCCTCCCCCTTCTCTCTAGAACATTTTCGGCCTTCGATCCTTGCTTTTTCTCGCGTTTTAGGCTTGATTTCATCGTTCGATTCGCGAATACCTTCGCGTTTCGCACATTTTCAACCGAACAAATCCTTGTTTCGGTGTCTCTTTTGCTATTTCCGCTTTTTCGGGACTTGTTCCCTTCGATTTCCTCTTCATTTCCGTGCCTTTCCCTCTTCCGGCCTTCCCGGTCATTCTCGGCCCGCTCGGGGTTGACTTTTTCGGTTGACTTTTCACATTCCGGCTCTTCCGGCCATTTTCTCACCACCATCGCCATGGCTGACGATATTCCACACGTCGGGACTCCCCCGGATCGCGAGATGGATCCCGGGGTCGAGCTCCTCCCGCTGAGCGAGCGTCCCTTCAACCCGGCGACATACCACCCCGCGATTCATGTGCTACCACCGGATGGACTCCGCCACTTTCGCAGCTTTGACCGAGCACTGGACCCGGAGCTCCTCTTGCGCGAGCCGACCTCTCACCTATCCTTCGGTGCTTCCGAGGTAACATTTTTTGTTTTACTTTCTGCAATGTAGAACTGTTAACTGCCATAGCTGAATCTGTTCTTTAACTGCTTAGCTCTGATATGCTGTACACTGTAGTTGATCGCAATCATGCTTACAACTGATACCTGTTTAAGACGGACACATGCATACACACTGCACTAGCCTCAATCACCCGAACACACGGCACACACTGCATTTCACTGCAAACTCACCGACACCCGACATCTGCTTGAATCTGAAAATATGCACGCATGCCACATTTGCACTGAACCACTCAGATACATCACATGTTGTAGTTTACTGTAAACACACCGACACCCAGTATCTGTTTGAATCTGAAAGTATGCACGCATGCTACATTTACACTGATTTTGACTGCTTATTCAAAAACTATACATTTCATATTGCTTCGCAATTATTTGTTTGAAAACAGAGAGATTCCCATTCCATCCGCGGGTATGGGAACATCGCGGCTCGGGATTGGTACGCGGAGCTTCCCGAGGCGGTTCGCCACATCGTGGACGAGGCGGGCTTCGGTTCCTTCTGCAGGGGTCTGACTCGGCTTACTGCTTGCAGGCCTCTTCTAGCGGCCCTGGCAGAGAGGTGGTGGGACACCACCGACTCATTCCATTTGTCGACGACTGGGGACATGACGATGACCCCTTACGATTTCTCGGTGCTCACTGGCATCGGGGTCGGGGGTGATCCGATCCCTTTTGATACAGACATGGATGAGTGGACCGCGGCTCAGGTCTACTTGCTTGGCGCGGCTCCACCTCTCGCGCGTCCCGGCTTTGTCCGGTATTCTTGGTTCGAGGTGCAGTTTCGGGTGCAGCCTCTTCTTGTTGATGCAGTTCCGATGACCCCAGAGGCCGTAGAGAGGTATGCACGCAGCTTTCTGATGTTTCTGTTCGGGACGACTCTCTTCGCCGACCGGGCGAACACAGTGCCCCTCTGCCTTCTCAGCGCACTGGTGGATGTCCGGGACATCTTGCGTTTCGATTGGGGTGGTGCGGCTCTGGCCACCCTCTACGGCTATATGAGCTTAGTCTCCCGCGGCAGCGGACAGTTGCTTGGGGGCTATTGGCGCGCTTGGGAGGTACATTTCCTTTTCCACTTTACATTTCTTCTTTTCATTTTCTGTACTCTACACACTGCACACACTGTAGTCTGTTTCACACTTACTGTATACTGTACACACGGCACACACGTACTCTGCTTTACACTGACTGTACACTGCTCACACTGCACACTCTGCTCAATATACTATACCAATACACTATACAACACACGGCTCTGTTATTTCTGCCTTATTCTGTATTCTGCTTTATCTGATAAACATTCTGGTATTCACGTTGCAGTTGTGGGTTTACGCCTACTTTCCTAGGCTCGCTCCCGTGTCAGAGAGGGAGACTCCTCTGGTCGTTCCCTTCTCGCGCCGCTTTGACGGGAGATGCGCCCGGAGGCCGCGGGAGACATTCATCTTCTTCCGCCGTTACTTCGACACCATCACTCCTGCCGAGGTATGTCTTACTTATAGTTCATTTAAGCTTCACTTTTCCACTATATATTTGCGATATCAGTTGGTAACAAACTGTATTTCATTTCAGATCACTTGGCGACCGTGGACTGCACTGCCTGCGGTGATGAGGGATCGGTTTGTCGGTGCCGATGATACCTCACGTAACTGAATTTTGCTGGAGGGCCCGGTCTGTCAGGCTTGGTACCTGGGCGAGCGCTTCTTGCGTCAGACCTCAGGGTTACCTGAGCAGATAGTCCCGGTGCATCCTCCTGAGCACATGCGGGACACAGAGAGATTCACTGCTGATCAGATGGCGGACTACACCCTCGGCTGGGAGGCAGACTGCTTCAGAGGCGAGGGCGATTACTCAGAGTACGTCCGGACCTTCATCATGCGGCCCCTGAGCGGTGGCCATCGAGCTGAGAGAGAGAGACCCGCGGCGCCAGCGGCCGGAGCAGGAGTAGGAGGAGGAGCGCCGAGGAGGGCTCGAGTCCGCGGCAGGGGCGGAGTCCAGAGAGGACGGGAGGCCAGTTGGCCTGCTCTACCCGCTTCACTGTCTTTCCGGGGGTCGGATGGGGCGACCTATCAGATACCCTTCGCCCCTCCGCCGACTGATCACGAGTTTGTCGGTATCCCCGACTTGCCTCCGGTATGTATTACTGCACTTCTGTACAGTCATTTCATTTTAGTTTATTTGATATTCCACAGAACATTGATGCATCTGATTCCCTTGCAGGCGTCTTCTAAGTACACCCGGCGGTCATTGGAGATGAATGCCTCCATGGCGGGGATGCTGCAGCGGACCTTCGAGTTCGTAGCCTTTTACGGCCTTCCAGGCATGTTCTTTCTGTCATGGCTTCAAACCATACAAAAACTGCTTCACATAATCTGATGCATAACGCAACACTGGATACCCAGCCCTCACGGCACTTAATACACTGTACTCATACACTGCATTCTGTACTGATAAACTGCTCACGACATTCATATTCTGTATTCATGCACTGCATTCTGCACTGGTTCACTACTCACGGCATTCATATTCTGTATTCATACACTGCATTCTGCACTGGTTCACTGCTCACGGCATTCATATTCTGTATTCATACACTGCATTCTGCACTGGTTCACTGCTCACGGCATTCATATTCTGTATTCATACACTGCATTCTGCACTGATTCATGTATACTGATGCATTTGCCTTTCGTACTTTTTAGCCTCCCTTCCCGATTCCTCCAACGGGTGGTGTTCCAGTGGGTGGTGCTCCGACTGGACCTCCTATTTCTACTCGGGATGGCAGGAGATTCCCTCGTACCAGAGGAGGACACTCTCATGTCGGGAACAGCTCGCGGGCTCCAGTTCCGGATGATGAGTCTGAGGAGGAGACAGAGGCGGAGGAGACCGGTGATGGCTCGGACTCGAGCTCGGACGGCGATGCTTCTGGTGGTGCCCTTGTTGATGATGTTCCTGGACCTTCGTCCAGGAAGAGGACCAGGACGGATTGACGGCCCCGGAGCCATTTTGGACATTTGATACAGATTTTGTTGTTTTCCTTTTCTTTTCTTGTACTTTTCTTGTACTTTTCTCTTTTGTTGGTAGATAGAGTACTTTTGTACTGCCGCAGGCAGGTTTTTGTTTCCCGAAACTGATGTACTCGAGACAGATTATGAAATGAAACAAACTTTTTGTCTGAACAGAGTGTTCACATTTGTGTATATTTCATACCTTGCACTGCATTGCATCATGTTACACCTCAAATTTAATGATATTGATCTGTTGTCTAAAACTTGAGCAATTGCACTATGATAATCGGATAACCAAACAACTAATCAAGAAAACAACTCATACAAATCACTGCTCAATCTGGATATACAGCCTATACTCTACTGGGGATTGACCTGCATATAGTCCATAACACAGCATTCGGTTCATTCTGCACACAGCCAACCTTGAACAAACAGCCCTGATCTGACAAGACGGACCACGAAAGTTGACACGGTTGCAGTTGAAACACGCTCGGATGTCCCAAATTTTCTCTTCTCCTTCTCCTGCCTCGCATAGATGCAGAGAGTGGCACAGCATTCTGAGTACAACGATTTTTTTGAAGTAAAGAAGGGTTTTCAACCAGGGTGTCGAGCCTACCGCAGCGAGACAGACTCAAACAAATAACAAAAGACACACGACCTAAAAGAATGAGACACACTCGAAAAAGACTCAAAATTGAAACAAATCGAGACCGACAGGTCAAAAGACACGACACACGGACATGTTTACGAAAAGACCTCAAACCTCGAGGAGCCAAGTTTTCCGGGTATCATTCCCACCCTCCCTGATTTGTGATACTTACATCACTCGGCCTTCAAGCTCGGTTTTTCTCACAAAAACCCTTTTCCTCGCTTTTCTCTCAACTTACACCTCTCTATTCTTTACTCTCTCATTTTTTTCATCCCTCCCCAAAGTGGTTGATGGGTGAACGAGAGGCTGCGGGTTCACACCCAACACTATTAGCTCACGGCTATTCCTTCTGACGGATGGAGTGCCTTTCTGGCGAGTGCGTTGATAACAAATGGGGGAGGCGGAACACCCGACTCAACTATGCCCCTAGTTCGTCATTTTGACCATTTTTGTTTGCTTTCTAAAACTAGTTTTGATCAAAAATGAGAGTCGGATTAACACACTCGTTCGATTTTTGATTTGAAATCATGTGAGTCAGGCTGTGAGCACTGAAAATTCTCCTTTTTGGGCCCAAACATGGTCCAATTTTGAAAATGAAACAGTTTTCGAGAAAATAAGTCAACTTCAGTGAAAATTTTCAAAAACTATTTTTGCAAACAGTCAATGCTCAACAAGCGCGGAACTTACCCTCGAGATATGTAACCTCGGATCGGAGGCAATGGGAAATTGCCCCTGGCTTAAAAGGGAGATAAGGCAACTGAAAGTTGCCCCTGGTTTGGACGGTAACTCAGGGCAACTTACGGCAATGCATGGCAACGGAAAGTTGCCCCTTGTTTGGATGATGCCACGGCACGTTGTAAGCCAGTCCTTATTGACGACGATCGGACCCTCGGACGCGGAGGAGACGAAGACGATTTGAATCAATATATGGACACAGTCACCTGGAAGGTGTTGGTGGTTTGGACTTCAAGAGGAAGTTAATCACATAGTTCCAGGTTGCTGCAATCGAGACATTGGATTCGGGAGAGGCATAAGTGATCAAAACCATGACATGGACTGAGACGCTATGGAAGCGTTGGGGGCTGGACTTCAGGATGAAGTTGCCTACGTATCCCAAACATGGGAATCAAGCCTTACGTAGTTCTGGTTAAGGTACACTCGGGTATTTTAACCTTCACGGTTTAGGCTCTAACTTTTGCCAAGGTGCCCAATGCGGGTTTTCGACCTTGCGAGCTATATTCTTCTTTTCTTTTCAATTCTTTTCTTTTCTTCTTGTATTTTTCTTTTTTTTCTTTTCTTCTCTTTTTTTGTATTTTTCTCTTGCTCTAACTTTTGCCTGGGTCGCCCTTCCGGGTTTTCAGCCCAGCGAGCCTCTCAAAGGGTAAAAGTGTAACTTTGTCCATGCCAAATGGTTTTGAGATCCTGAAGTCATCTGAATCCAGGAGAATGGATGCCATTGATTGCAGGAAGATCCATCCTTGGCTCTTCGAGCACATCGGATATTTATTATATATATATATTTTTTTTGCCCCTAGTTCGAGGGGTGCTTCTGATCTAGCCTTGCAAGCTTATTCTGATGAGATCTGATCTTCTTGATCTGACTTTGGTGCCTCTTGTTCGAGGGCTGCTTCAAATTGGGCCACACAGGCGTTTCATGGCATTGAATGTTTTGAACGGATTCCAGTTTGCAACAGATGAATTGAATCTTGAGGCTGAGAGCGATCCTGGGCTGCACAATCTCAAGAGCGATTCCACACAGGTCTTCGCAAGACTACCCAAAATATTTTGTTTTTGAAAGTTTTTAAGAAAGCGACAAATCGCTCGTGTTGAAGATAGTGTGGAACCAGTCTGGATCGGACATGGATCCTTCTCAGTACTCACGCCGACAAGCATGATTTCATTAAAAGTTTAGTACGCCTTTCTTTCTCTCAAAATGATCAAAATTTTGCAAAAGCCGAGGAATTCCTTCCTCTTCATTTTTTTTTATATATCACCGCAGTGTTCAAAAGAGTTTTGAAAAACTTAGGTCATCACAACGATGTTTAAGGCACAAGGGAGTAGGTGGTATGCATCATCATTCCATTCACATTCTCTGGTACGCTTGATTCGAACAGCAACAACGACGGGATCGTGGTAGCCACAACTGTTTCATTCAGCTTTGTTGGCATAACTGGCTCCTCGGGAGAAACAAACTTAAAAAAAAAAAAAAAATCAAAACAACTATTTATAAAACAAAACGGTGTTTGAGGCAACAACCCCGAAATCACCTTGTATTCTATATAAGAGGGACTGACTCATTACAATTAGACAGACCCTTAAGCAAAAGGACTGACTCAAGACAATGAGACAGACTCAAAACAAAACAAAAGATTGACTCGACACCCAAGTCAGGATTTACAAAACTAGCGTTGGCAGGTGCTCAAAAATGCGTGCCAAACGCCATATCCAAAAATGTACCAGACACTGCCCGCAGGCGGTTCACCTTCTGCTTACATACTCGCGGTATCTATATCTTCAAAATCCAACAACGGAGTGGTGACGGACTTTGCTGAGGTGGGGGGGAGGATAACATCGTTGTCAATCAAATCTTGCACCTCGTGCCGGAGGCGGAAACAATTGTCAGGGGCATGGCCGGTCTGCTGATGGTACGCACAGTACAGGGAAGCATCATGTGTGGCCGGGAGATTCTTCGGGAGCGGCCGAGGCTCCAGGGGCTTAAGGTGTCCCCTTTCAGCAAGGATCTGCAATGCCTTGGACAATGGCATATAGAGAGCATGAAAGACCCTGCGCCCTCAGGGCTGGTACTTTGGAGCACTCTTGCTAGATGCACTAGCAAACGGATCAGCGGGTGCGGCTTTGGACTTCTGATCCCTTCCGGATGTAAGGCTGGAAGGGGGAAGAATTGTTCTGGCCTGACGGGGCCTACCCTGGTTTTCTGATTGACTGGAACTGCCCTCAGGCGGAATGGGAAAAGCATCCTCCATGGCTTTTACCAAAACTGCAGATATCTGTTGCTTGTTCATTCCCCCGGCTTTCAAAGCCTCTACTGCCCACAGCAGTTTTTCGATAGGGTCGGCCTCGGCCTTCGTCTTGCCTTTCTCTCTGGCCTCAGCCTGATCTAGAGCTTGGTTTGATGTGTCATTGCCATAGCTGGAGGTCATCTCCGGTTGGCTGAGTTCGATGACAATTCGGCCCAACAGCGGGGGCTCTTGGGGTATAAAGCCTCTGGCATATGGTGCAGCTGGTGGCGAAGCTGACATTCCATAGGCGAGATCTGCCACAGACCTTTGGAGATCGCCTATCATCCCCATTAGTTCAAAAGGAGTCCAAATTGGATGTGCGGCAGGCGACCTAGGTGGATGTGGTATGCCAACAGCAGCTTCATCCTGTGGGGTGATTTCCTGACCCAACGCGGCCGTCATGACCACAATCTCTTCTGAGTTCTGCGTCATATTCAGTCCTGCCTCAGCAAGGTGAAGACACTAGCTAATCAAATCTCTGAGTCTCTGAACTGAAACGGAAAACAAGCAGCATTTCAGCCTCAAATAGATCAAATACGGGTGTGGCCGGATAACTGCGCTCTACTACTGAACACTGTTCCCCAGAATCACTATCAGAATTGAACTGATACCCGCAGATATAACTGATTCTCAAAAACTGATACCGGTGCCCTCAGGCCTGATACCCAGACTTGCAAACTGGTATATGCGTTTCCTGCAGAGATACACTCTAAAAGCACATAGCAAGTAAATGAGAGCCAATACACCCCTATGTTGGGGTAGGGTTTCCCTGTCCTATTTTGTCAGGAGCTAGGGTTTCACTACGCACGCAGCGGTTTCAAACAACCTATGATCGGGTGAGCAACCTGTCCTAGTTTGGAACGGTCACTATGGATCCGAATATGCACTAGGTCGAATGGTCAGAAAGGGTGCCCCGGTAAAACTGGGGTTTGTGTTCCCATACTGGCAGAGCCCGCAACCGGTCAGCCTTATGGCATGCTTTGACAAAGTCAAGCCTCCGGCAGACCGCTCAGGAATAGCAGATGGCCAACACGGTGTCCTAGGCGCACCAATGCACATGCAATGCAAAGAAACACATAAGTGTAGTCAAAACAGGATACCATGAGTTCGAGCCAAGCTCTCTAAAATCCCCAGCAGAGTCGCCAGAAACTGTAGACGTCCCCGAACGCCCCGGGAGGGTTAAGTCCCGTTCTGTTCATATTGGGGTTACTACAATTCGGACTCGATTTGTGTCGGTTCTAAATCTGAACCAAAGAGTCCAACTCTGGCAAATCGTTTGAGAAAACAGATTTTTTGAAAAGTAGTGCCAAACATGGACTGCTTTGCCAGATTACAGAGTCGCCACCTAAATATTTTAAAATGGGAAATTTAGGAAACCCTGACTCGGTGCCGAAGGCCACGTGTCCGTCATCACCAAAGTGGTCTTGGCTCGGGAGTTTGGATACGATCGGGGAAGGTCAGCTATGAGCACCCCCTTTCGCCCGGTCCGAAGACCGGCCTCTACTAACCGTAATATCCGATTTTGAAAACATTACATGCACTTATTCCAATTATTAACCTAGAATTACTATGTTATGCGCGCAGCAAACAAGTATAGACTAGATCGCTTAATTTGGAAATAAACATTGCATATCCGTTTGTTTTGAAATTGTTTCGGGATTTGCTACTCGCAAGTAGGCTAAAACATGGATTTCAACGAGTTTTTCCAACTCAAACAATCCAACCTCCACCCACAGGCATTGAAACAGTTTATCTCATATAAGCATTTAGCCACATGGTAAGCCTATTATCATGTCAACATTCACACGCATGCGATATGCTAAAGCATAAATACTTACATTGTACTCCGTGCCAAAACAATAAACTAGTTAGCAAAAATGCGTGTCCTAGTTCATGTTAGAGTGACTAATGCATCGCATGCGAAGATGCAATTTAGAGTAGGCTCGGCTAACCCTAAAATGGCATGTGAAATGCGATCATTCGATGCACGTATTCAAGTTAGAATTGAAGATACAATGCGGTTTGCATGATGTACCGAGCCCGGTGCATGTTAGACAAATGTATGGATGCACGCATGCATTGCATGAGGTATGCTAAAATAAACGTGCCCTAATCTACCATCATAAACAGGTAAATAAAAGGGAGAAAGAAATGGGGGTTGGAAGACATACACACACTCACCCACACTTATTACAATTATGCCCTCACTCGGAGGGATCAAAAGAATAATACAGATAATTAACTACGCAAGCTAATTAAATATTTCAAATTTCTTGATTAGTTGACAAACTAATCAAAATAGAAAAACAGTAAGTCGACTCGGGAAGAGGGCCGGATGCATCGCACGCTTGGGACTTGCTCGGAATCGCATTGTCATGCCTAGCTTGCCTCTGTTTTCCCTGTCTTGCATCTCAGAAGACTGCCACAGTTCTAGGAATACTTCCTTGGGTACTGAAGATCACTACCGGCTGCTCAAAACTTCCACCGGCAGTGGATTGAGCTCATCGGCATTGAATTGGTCCATCGGCTGAAAATTGACTGCCGGTCGGCACTAAACACTGCCGGCCGGCACTGAATGCCTGCAGAACCTGCGACTCACAGCAACAGAGGGCAAATACTGGCATGGCAATGCAATTCAAAGCATATATGCACTAAACACACTCCTTATCATACTAATAACTTAAAGGAAGATGTGCCTCGATTCTCGGACCACCAATCACGCATTTCCATGCATGATGGCCCAAAGAACCAAGTATGCAACTTTAATTTCAAATGCATGCAAACTAATCAAGCAAAATGAGACCCAATTCCTATCACA
This sequence comes from Camellia oleifera, assembly GCA_022316695.1. NCBI lineage: Eukaryota > Viridiplantae > Streptophyta > Magnoliopsida > Ericales > Theaceae > Camellia > Camellia oleifera. Next base: position 32,210,997 of record CM039311.1, read on the forward strand.
AGGTCAAGGAACAAGGCATGCATGTTGATGCTATGCAACCTAAGCATGTCAACTAGGAATGCAATATGAACAAGTGGACAAACAATGCAAGCATACAAGCGAACATGAGTTAGCATGCAAGCATGCAAATGATGGTCTTAAACATGACCTAGGCAGCTCCAAATAGGCCTAAAATCAGTGGCCAAAATGCCCTAAAGATGGAAGCCATCACACACACACACACATGCATATGTTAAGGTACCAACTTAAGCATAAACAAGCAATTCTCGAGCGCACTCAAAAGAGGCTAAATGTGGACAACTAACATGCATTGTAAAGTTTTAAAATCATGCTAAACATGGTGCCCAAACCAAGCAACAAAGCAAGTTAAACATGCAATTAAGGTCCAAGCACTTAAGGCAAGCCGAAGGGCTCAAACCAAGGTCAAACCCACCATGCCTCACAAGGTCAAGGGGACTCAAAATAGGTCAAAGACAGACCTAAACAACACCCAAGGAACACCTAGATGGCATCTAAATGGTCCAAGCGTAAAGGCACATACAAAGGCCAAAACATGAGGCATACAACATGCGCTTTTAAAGCAATAAAGAGACGACTTAGGCAAGCATACAAGCACACCAAAGGGACTGAAATGACATACCAAATGGTTCCAAACCATCAAAATAGAGCAAGCAACATATACTACACATGCATGCTCAAAGGCTAGCAAGCCTAAAATGTAAAAGGGCTATATAATGCATGTCAAGATCAACCCAAATGACAATGGACAGAGCTAAAACATGTCAAAATAAGCATACAAGCTTCATGGATCTAGGCCTAAAACATGCTAGAAATAAAGGCATATGACCTAGGCATGTTAAGGGACTAAAGAGGCATTACAAAGCAACTATGCAAATCATGCAAAGAGTACTAAAACCAACACTTGGCAATGTCATATTAGGACATAATAAACATAAAATGCAGCCAAGACATGCTCAACAAACAATCAACACTATGCTCTCTCGAGAGGCCAAATCTTGCCTTTTTCAAGGACATCAAGGAGAGGGGGTGGCCCTCTCCTTCTTGAGACTCTAAGGCACCATCTTCACCACTGAAATCCCTCAAGATTTCAGTGGTGAAGAGATCCTAACACCAAAGTCTCGGATCTCTCACAAAATAGCACAAAGAGTATCCTTTTCAAGGCCTAAAGGTGGTCAAACCTACCCAAACCACCAAGCACTCTTAATGAACTATCAAGAGGACTAAAAAACAGAACTTTCTTGTATTAAACACCAAGCACAAAAACAGTTCAAAGATAGGTAAAAATGGAGTGCAAGAATGGGGTAAAAATGACTAGTTTCTTACCCTTGAAGCTTTTCTTCACAAAGGTTGATGTTGTTGCCTCCTTGAGCTCAAATCCAACCAAAAATATCGAGAACCAGCCTTTAGAACCTCAGTAACCAAAGGAAGGTGAAACACTAGGTGCTTGTGTGCAATAGTATGAACTAAAGCACCTAGTGTACAAAATAAGCAAGGAAAAGAGAGATAGGATAGATATAGGATTTCTAACCTAAAACAAGAGCTTCTTCTCTGTCTAAAATGTGTAACTCTCTAATTTTTCTCACCCTTGAGCCAAGAGAAGAGAGCTTCTCCTTATAGGCAACAAAGCTTACAAGCTAAGTCACCAAAGGGGCTCATCCCTCCATACACGTGTATGGAGGGGAAACTAATGTGAAACAGCTGCCTTAAAATATCTCATAAAGCAACTGAACAGTAGTCGGCAGGGCAAAATGGTCATTTTGCCAAAAAGAGTGCCGACCGGCACAATATAGTGCCGATTGCAACATCAACCAGCCGGTGGCCTCTAGCCACTGCCGGTCGTGTGTGGGGATGCCTCATAAGGCATTCCCTGCCCCTCCAAGGGAAAGCACAAGTGTTTGGTGCAAAACCAGACACAAAACGGTCAAGTTCGGAGGTCCTGAGGCAAGGCGCGTAGCCGAGAACTCCGGGAACTCCAAACGAACACGAACATGGATGATCACCGAGTGTTCAAGCGGTGACGTCCAAGTCTTGAGGACGGTCAAAAATGTGGTGTCTACACTAGCATTTCAAAGCATTTTGACTAGTATTTTGGCATGCATGAGGACTGTTTAGGGTTGGTTTAGTCCATTGAGCATTGCATGGTATAGCCTTAGTGATGTGTACTTCATTAGCTTTAATGCTTAAGGACCCTAGCATGCCATGCTTGTGTTGCTTGCATGATATGTCATCATTTCATACCCTATTTCAGTGCATATAGTGTTGCTACACTCTCACATTTGTCACTCCTTGAGCACTTCTGAGAGTTATGCTTTTATGCTTAGTTGGTGGGCTAGAGCATGTGCATGCATTGTCTTGCATTTCATGCCATCATTTCAACATTTTGGCCACTGTTTTTGGTATGGCCGAGGCCTATCCATTTTCAGTATAAGTCCATAGATCATGTGGTTTGTGTGTTGATTGCATGCTTATCGCATTGCATGTTGTTGCATGCTTATTGTTGGTATAGTTGTTGCATGCCTATCACATCATATGCTTAGGTTGCATTTTGCATGCTTGCTAGCTCGCATTTCGTCACATTGTATGTTTAGGTTGCATTGCATTTAGCATGCTTGTTGCCTTAGCCTTCTGTGCATGTTTGAGTCACATTGCATTTGGTATGCTCATGTTGTATCGCATTACATTTCCATGTTGCATTGTATTTGGCATACTTGCATTGCACTGTGTTTGGTTTGGGTGTTAAGCCGAACACAAGGAGCGAGGGACGTTTCGTACTTGAAGTGATGAAACATGCCTCAATCCCCGGTCGCCGACGCTCTAGATCAAAGCATGATAGAGTTCTAGGCAATTATGTGTTTTTGTGCATTCACTATTACATTGAAGTGCACACTTGGCCTCTTTGGCCATCATGCATCAAGGTGCGTGATTGGTGGCCCGAGGGTCGAGTATTACACACCTTTGACCCTTAGATGTGAAAGGGGGTGCAGTTGCATACATCTTTTCTTGAAAATGTATCGTCATGCTCTGTTTGTCCTCTGCTGCAGCAAAACAGCTTTCTGCAGGAAGAAATGGACGGTCGGCTACTTTCAGTGCCAATCGGCTAACCATGTTTGGCCGATATCCTCACAAGTGGTCGATGGCACCTTTCCATTGGCCGATGAACACTCCTCTTGGCCGATGCCCTGTCACAGTGTATCGGAAGTGATTTTGGAGCATCACAGAGATTTGTGTAGTCTTCAAAGGTACAGAGCAGTGCAAACAGAGGCAACACGTAGCATGGCGATGGATTTCCGAGCGAAGCCGTCCGAGCATGCATTCATCCCTCGTCTTGAGGTCATTTCAGTGTTCTGATAACTTAGAGTAGTTATTTATTTTGATTTCGTTGTGTAATTAATTAATTAGTGTGTTAGTTGATTAATTAGTTAATTTGTATTATTCTTTCGGACCCTCCATCGAGAGGGCGAATTTTGTAATAAGTGTGCGTGAGTGTGTGAATGTCTTCCAAGCCCACGTCTTTCTCCCTTTTATTTACCCGCTTTCAGTGGTTAGATTAGGTCATGTTTTGATTAGCATCCTTATGCTTCACATGTTTACATCCATTCATTCGTATTGCATGCATTGGGCTCGGCGCATCATACAAACTGCATCGTATCTCAATTCCAAGTTGAATACATGTATCAATTGTTGTATTTCACATGCCATTTTAGAATAGTTGAGCCTATCTTAGTTGCATTTTTGCATATGTTGCATTAGGCATCTCAGCATAGTTAGGATTCATTCATGATTTCTAATTAGCTTCTTTCTTCGGCTCGGTTTACACTGTAAGTGTTTTTGCTTTAGCATCCTTGCATGCATGTGAGTGTTGCCGTGATAGCATGCTTGCCATGAGGCTATTTGCTTAAGTGATATATCTGCCTGAATGCCTGTGGGTGAAAGTTGGATTGCTTGAATTGGAACAATTCATTGAAATGCGAGTTTTACGCCCACTTGAGAGTGACAAAATCATGTTTTCTAAGCCCACTTGAGGGTGGCAAATCCACGTCTTAGCCTACTTGTGAGTAGCACCTTCAAAACCATTTTCAAATAAACAAACATGAGATGTTTTGTTCCAACTTAGGTGTAATGACCCCAAAAGTCATCCTTATTTAATTAGGGGTTAATGTGTTTTAATTCAACTATATCTATTGGAATTGAGAATGTTTTTATCTATTTTGGGATATTGATTGAGGTGGTGGTGTGATGGTAAAGTAAGATTAGACCAAAGAATATAATTTGGATAGTTATTCTATGATCAGTCGTCACTCATTTGCCATTTTCTTTTTCTACACTTTGAATTTTAATGTGAGGTTAGAACCATTGGAAAGCTTATTTCCGGGGGTTCAATTTGGATACAAGAACGACCTAGAATGGAGTCTCGATGAGAGAGTTATACCCATTTGAAGTTTTCACATCTGTGCTGGAAGCAAAGCTGCACATGCGGGGAATAGCGCCGCACATGCGGGCTGTGCGGGACAGCAGCTCAAAAACGAGATTTTTGGCCATTTCTTACATTTTCTTTTCCTCTCTTCTTCTCCCCTCTTCCATGTCTGAAACCCTAGCTCCCAAAACCTTGATTTCCTCCACTTTTCTCAACAAATCCACCATGGATCTTGCATCAAGGATGGAGAACAAGAAAGGGTCAACATTTTCAACCGATTGAAATTCGAATTTGTGGAGGATTCTTCTCAAAGCTTGCTTTTCTTACTTGAATCTTGAGCTAGGAGTCCTTATTCCCTTTCAATATTTGCATTCATGGATGGATTTATGGTATTTTGAGTATATAAATACAAAATCTATAGTTTTGAACATATTATGTCCAACTTGAGATTGGGGGATTTCGGGTTTATAATGTTGGGGATGTAATTGCTGGGTTAAGGTGATGGATTATGAACTTTAGACTTGTAATCAATGAGGAAATTGGAACAAAAAAATAATGGGTTAAGAAATTTGGATTTTTTTTTAAATTTCTAGGTTTTTCTTGAAACCCTAGGTTGATTAATGATGATAACTAATGAATTGGCCCAAATTGAAAGTAGAGTAATGAAATTGAGGTATTGAATTATATGTGTTCAAGTTTAATTGGAATTTGGAAATGTTTGAAAATTATGTTTAAAATTTACGAATGAACTATGTTATGAACATTGTGATTCATGCTTTAATGTAAAGGAAAATTTGGGGAAATAATTTATTAAGGATATGGATGACATGAACTCGGTTGTGGAATGTGGAAATGGGATTTAAGAATTTCTCTTGAATTATGTTGAATTATATTTAATGATGTCTAGTTGAATCATGTTGTTTATGTTGAATTGTGGCGATTATGTGAGATGGTATTGACTATGTTGAGTTTAATTTTTGTGACCTAAAATGTGGAGTTTTCCGAAATGGGTTTAATCCCAAATTATTTTGCTAAATACTTGTGGGCTTGCTTAGTTATTAAAATCAAGAGAATGATTTAATGGAGTTTCTTTATGGAGATAGGAAATGTTTGGTTTTGGTGAAAACCCTAGACATTCAGGGATTTTTGGAAAAATGTGGAAGATGTCCATACAATTCCTTTCTATCTTGAAATCGAAGTGATTGATTATAAATTTCATACTGTGTTTGCAAGAATGGTAATCTTCTATTTATATATATATTGAGATGGAGGAAATTATGGTATAAATGGATGCTTAATGGTGGGCTTGTGAAGAATAATGAAGGAAAGAAAAAAGAACTAATGATCAAGTTATATATGTGTACAGGGCACACTTCAGGAGGGACAAACACTCCGTTGTAGCACTGTGAGTAGTAGTACGGTAGTCGTACATTCAATGATTGTTAATGATTCTTATTGTTAAGATTCTATTTCTTGCAAGTATGTTGATTGGAAAATCTAAAGGCATTATTGCGCAATACATTTTATTATTGTTGACAAAGAAAACTAACATTATATGCAAGATATCTATAGTGATTCATGACGAACCAAGGGAACGTATAAGCACTATGGAATCATGGTATTCACGTATCTCTGCAATCATTCAATTTGTAAATGTGCTTATCTCTCATTAGTAATTATCAGGAACGTCCTATTAAACTTAAGTTAACTATGATAACTCATGTGAATGATGTAACGGCTACTAGTAGTACTTTGCTAAGTACAAGTTAAATATGGTAACATATATGAACGAGCAAACAAAGGTGTATGCTTCTATATGCTATTAATAGATCAAGTGAACTACACTATTTCTTAACGAATAATTAGCTAAGACCACAGATTGTTTTACACGTTAATACCTGCTAAGTATTATGATAAACAACGGATTGACTTACGGATGGCTCAACCCAAAGACAGAATTAAATATCGATGACCTTGTCATGTAACCCACAATATGATGTAACTTGTTCTGTCTTTGCTAAGTGTACTGTAATGACATGATATAACAAGAAATGTTCTATGTTCTAATATGTTACGTTTTGAAGTAAAGAACAGTTGGCCGTATATGTAAAGTATTCATGACATCCATAGCACACGACCCTTACCCGGGGGTAATAATACCGTGTTTTCAAGTATGTTACAAGTATACGCATGTTACAAGTTCAAGTATATACAAGTTTACGTATGTTATAAGTTTACATATGTTACAAGTTTAAGTATGTTCAAGTTTAAGTATGTTACAAGTTTAAAATATGTTACAAGCTTAAGTATGTTACAAGGTTAAGTATGATACAAGTTTACATATGTTACCAGTTTATGTATGTACATGTTCAAGTATGCTACAAGTTCACAATGTTGGGGGATTCCTTTATGGAACGAACAAAAAAAAATACTTATTATTGATTTGCTAGCACTATTACAGTGCCAACTATAAGCAAGTATGAATTTTGATTTCTATTTATGATTCAAGCATAATGCATATGTATGAATTTATTTCCGGGGTATGACATTACATGTATGGTTTGGTCTGTAAGACCTAATGATTATTGGTATGGAACAAAGTGCTACATGGAACTAAGTGCTACATTGTGAGCCACCGCTAGAGTCCATGTGAGACACCTCTTGAGTCCATACATATGTGAAAGTTATGAGGCTAAAAGCCATTCTGTGAAAGTTATGAGGCTTATAGCCATCCGTATAAGTTGTTATGAAATGAAACAAAGTGCTACACGAAACTAAGTGCTACATTATGAGTTACCTCTAGAGTCCATGTGAGACACCTCTTAGGTTCATATATGCATGTCCAAGGGCTTCATGCCAATCTTTCAAGGGCTTAAATGCCAATATGTTTCAAGGGCTTTAATGCCAATATGTTCCAAGGGCTTTAATGCCAATATGTTTCAAGGGTTTTAATGCCAATATGTTTCAAGGGCTTAAATGCCAATATGTTTCAAGGGCTTTAATGCCAATATGTTTCAAGGGCTTTATGCCATTCTGATAAGGGCTTTATGCCATTCTGACAAGGGCTTCATGCCATGTATACAAGGGCTATATGCCATTATGTTTAAAAGCTTAATGTTAATGTGTTCAAGGGCTTAAAACCATTATGACTCACGATTGGGGCCTAAGGCCATTTGAAATGAAAACAGGAACAGATTAACTACATGATCTTCGCATTTATTTATGCATTGTTATGTATTATGTTTAAATTGTGCATTTATGTATCATACTATTCACTGAGCTTGGCTCACCCTATGTTATGTCTGTTTCTGTAGGTAACCAACCAAGTGGTCAGTCCTAAGCCATGACGCTTGTCCTCTTTGGTCAACCTTTCCATGTCCAAGCCTAAGAGAAGCTGCTCTTATTTTCATGAAGTTTTGACGAACTTTGGTTTTGCACTCTAGTTGTTGGCCTAAAGTTGACATGTGTGCAACATTTCGCTCTCTAATGTTTTTGATATATGCCCAATTCAGGGCTGGGCCTGTATATATATATATGTATATAACCGATGTTTTAGTGTATGTTTTAGATTTTATTTGTCTCTTAAAAGTTTATGATCCTGGCATGATAGTAGTAGCTCAATGGAGTTTGTTTCTATTGTCAAATTTTGATATTTAATGCTTTCGTTCAGGCCCCATATGATATATATATATAACAGGTTAAGTGTCCGTTACTGAAATGGTCATGCCCAAACTTCTAGGGGCGAGTTTAGGGCCTGACATTAGGCGATCTAGTCTATATTTGTATGCTGTGCGCCTCACGTTGTAAGCTAGCTAATAACCGGAATAAGAACACATGTGTCTTCAAAAACAAAATATCATGCTTAGTACAGGCCGATCTTTGATCGGGCGAGCGTGGGTGCTCATAGATGACCTTCCCCAATCGTACCCAAGTTCCCGAGCCGAGGCAACTTTGGTGATGACTGACACGTGGCCTTAGGCACGAGTCAAGGTTTCCTAAATTCTCCAAAATAAAATATTTAGGTGGCGACTCTGTATCTAGCAAAGCAGTCCATGTTTGACACTGCTTTCTTAAAAATCAGTTTTCCAAAACGATTTCCCGGATTTGGACTCTTTGATGATTTATCAATCTCACATCGCACGTTGTGAGATCAGATTAAGAACCATGACATTTGAGTCCAAACTGTAGCACTGAGGCCCTCGGGGCGCGTCTACAATGGGCTAAATTCTTCCTCAGATAAATCCACGAAACCCTCAGGCACTGAACTGATATTCCTATCCTCCACCAAGGCTAATCTTCCTTCATCTCTCACAGTCACCACCACAGGTTTGGTTTGGGATGTGGACGCGTTCATTATGCACAAGTCTGTGCTTTCCGGGTAAACAGCGCTGGCTTAGGTAGGTGGGAGGGGGTGATGGATATACTAGGGCCATAAGGGATGGCCAGTGTATGAATGAGGTTTATTTTTCAGGGTGGAGGGGCTTGGTTATGTGGTGGGAGAGGATTTGTAATGACATTAAGTTTCGGGAGGCGCTATCCCTTTGTTGTCAATGAGATCCTGAATCTCATGACATAATCGAAAGCATAGATCAGTGTCATGACCATGCTATTGATGGAAAGCACAATACTTGGTCGGGTTGTGTTTATGAAGGAGAGGATCGAGCAATAGCGTTGTTCTAACGGTTTTAAATTCCCTTTTTTGATCAGGACTCTCAGGGCTGCGGATAAGGACATGTATAGTGGGGTGATGACCCTTTGGCCTCGGGGTTGATGGCTCGAGGTTTGTGAGGTTGTATTGGATATGCCGGCAAAGGGGTTGGCGGTTTTGGGTGTGGTGGTGACCATGCCCACATCCGAAGGCCTTGCAGCTGCACTACCGCTAGTAGTCGCATTAGAACTGCATGTGAAAGCCCTCTTGGGCTGCTCTTTTTCATGGTCTATCAGACCCTGTTTCATCGCATCATCTATTTGCACCCCTATTTCGTGGAGGTCAGCAAATGTAGACAGAGGTAAGATTATCATCTTCTATAACAGTCTTGGTTACAGGTTACGGACCACCATTCTGATCTGTTCCTTTTCAGCTAGTTGGATGGTCATCATGGATGCTTTGGCCCTCCACCGGGTCACAAAATCAGAGAAACCCTCCTTTAGCTCCTGGCGAGTTGGTTCGAGATCACGAGTTGTGACCTCGATCTGAGTGTTGTAGGAGTACTACGCTATGGAGGCCTTAGTCATTTCCTCTCAGTTTCTCTTCACTGAGTCTTCAAGTTTGGTATACCAAATGGCTACTATACCCGGCAGAGTCCGGCCGAAGAGAGATAACTTCTACAGTCTAGATAGGCCCATGGGCCATAGAATGTCTGAAAATAGTCGCAAGTGGACCATAGGATCACCCGAGCCATCAAAGCAGTCTATGTGCGGCATTTTAAACCTATCTAGAAAATGCCAACGCCGAATCAATATAGTCGTCCTCTATATCCGGGATCGAATTCATGCCCTGTGCCCGTTTAAAGAACTTTTCTAGCTTGCTCACTTTCAACGTAGTAGGGTCGACCTCAAATTTAACGGCACCTCTGTCGGATAAACCAGTGCCTTGGTGGTCTGGGGTGGGATGAGGTCTGCCTGAATGCCTGCATTTTCCTGGATATTGATTGTGACCCCGGGTGCCAGGGTTCCCGCTAGGGGTGCTTGTGATGCTGAGGCCACTGGAGGTTGTGGCTGCTGTTGTTGGAGCCTTTCTACAACCCCGGCTTGGTGGGCTACAACCTCGACTTGGCGGGCTGTAGTCTCGGCTTGTCGGGCAACATCTAGTTGCATGTTGTCAATAGTTTGTTGGAGTTAGCGGAACATTTCTTCCATTCCAGCTGGATACTGAGCCATTTGAACAGGTAAATACACTCTTACTGAAGTGAAAGAAGAAAACTATCCCTGCCTGGGTATGGGTGTTTGTTGAACCGGTGAGTTGTGCCGAACTCTCCTCCATCTTGTAACCAACGGGAGCAAAGCAAACACTGGTTGTCCTTTCACAACATCCCCAGATCGGTAAAGTCGCCTTACTCGGGTCCAGAGCGCTTGGGGAGTAACAGACTCATCTGAAGCAATGGTGTAAAACTACCTTGCAAAAAATAAATAAATAAATAAATAAATAAAGCAAAAAGAAACAAAAATCAAGAACCGCACAGCACCTCGGCTCAGACAGAAACAACACGCAGTTGTAATCATAAGCTAGACAACTGCACTCAAACACTGATTTTTGCCCCAAAACTGATACCCTCAAACTGATACCCAGACTTGCAACTAATACATACAGTCCTGCAGAGTTTCACTCTAAAAGCACGTATCGAACAAGCGACAGCCAAAACGCCCCTATGATGGGGGTAGGGTTACCCTATCCTAATTTCGTTAGGAACTAGGAATTCACTATGCAAACAAGCGGTTTCAAACAATTCCTGCATTCAGGCGAGCAACCTATCCTAGTTTGGAATGGTCTCTATGGTTTCCGATATGCAACTAGGTCGATTGGTCAAAAAGGGTACCTCAGCAAGACTACCTAATATACCTCTCGCTCCTAACACCAAGAAGTGAACGGCGGATCAAATGGTGCAGCGGTAGTCCATATCCAAGGGTTGTGTTCCCATCGTGGCAGAGCCCACAACCGGTCAGCCTTTTGGCAAGCATTTCCAAGCGAGCCTCCGGCAAACTGTTCAGGAATAGCAGATGGCAAAGACAGTGACTTAGGTGTACCAATGCAAATGTAATGCAAAGAAATACATAAGTGTAGATAAAACGCCATATCATGAGTTCAAGTCAAGCTCTCTAAATCCTCGACAGAGTGGTCAGAAACTGTGGACTCACCTTTTTCGCGCCTTCTTTCGGAAGGTTTGAAAGAAGCCCTACAGTTCGGACTCTCGTGGTTTTAAATCCAATCTCACAAATGCAATGTGAAACTGATAAACACCAAAGAGTCCAAATCCAGCAAATTGTTTTGGAAAATTGATTTTGAATCAAAAAGTACCAAAATTGGACTGCTTTGTTAGATACAGAGTTGCCACCTAAATATTTTATTTTTGGAAAAATTTAGGAAACCCATGACTCGTGCCAAAGGCCACGTGTCCGTCATCACCAAAGTTACCTCGACTCGTGCCAAAGGCCACGTGTCCGTCATCACCAAAGTTACCTCAGCTCGAGAACTTGGGTACGAGAGGGGGAAGGTCATGAATTGAGCACCCCTGCTTGCCCAATCAAAGGATCGGCCTCTACTAATCATGATATGTTCTTTTATAAACATTATGTGTTCTTATTCTGGTTATTAGCTAACTTTACTATGTGACGTGCATAAGCAAGTATAGACTAGTCGCAAGACTTGGAACAATTCAACTCATGTTTTTTTTTCGAAAATGATTTGAATTTGCCACCCTCAAGTGGGCTTAAAAGATGCAGATTTGCCACCTCAAGTGGGCTTAAAACATGATTTTCCCACGACAAAGTGGGCTTAAAACATACATTTGTTGAATCATTCCAATTCATACAACAAAGCCTTCATCCACAGGCAATCATGCAGTTTAGCATTTAAGCACATAGCCTCATGGCAAGCATGCTAATCATGGCGACATGGAAGTCACATGCATCCAAGTATCCTAAACCATTGAAACTTACCTAGTACTCCAAGCGAAAATAGAAACTAGTTCGAAACATGCATGATCCTAACTGCATTAAGATACCTAATGCAACACATACAATGATGCAATTAAATAGGCTCGGCTACTTAATCATAGTATTTGCAACACGTTGATAGCATGCTTTAAAACACGTATTCAAAGAAGTATTTAAACTAAAAATGCAGTTTGAATGATGCGCCGAGCCTTGGTGCATGCAAGACAAATGAATAGATGCAATCATCCTAGCATAAGGTATGCTAATTGAAACTGTCCCTAACCTAACCAAGCAATTAAATAAAAGAGAGAAAGACGTGGGATTGGAAGACATACACACACACACACTTATTACAACATTATGCCCTCACGGAGGAGGGTCCGAATGAATAAAAGCTAAACTAATCTAAGCTAAGCTAAATTATTACAACACAATATTTAACCAACTATTCTAAACTAATTAATATTACAAATCAAACTAACTAGCTAAACACTTAACTAATTAATTACAAAATGACTAAATTAATTATAACATGAATTAATCAACTAAAATTACAACATTTGTGAAAATTAACTACAACTAATTAACTAAGCAAGTTAATTAAACGGCCTCGGGAAACGAGGGACGCATGCATGCACGGTTTCTCCACCCAAAAAGCCACTGCCTTGCTGCCGAGTGCGTCTGTTTGCACATTCGAACACTGGAAATTGTGCCAACTTCCAGAACACCTCTATTCCCCATTTCTATCACACTATGCAACTTTCTTCTTTGGTGGCCGTCGGCCACTGCTGGTGGCCAGTCGGCTACCCCTGTCCAGAACTTCCTCTTTTGCTACAACAAAGAGAAAACAGAGGCAAAGCAGTATATTCTCAAGGGTTATCTGTACTGTTACCCTCCTTATCATCACACAAGCTCTAAGGAGTGTAACTCTTGGCTCTCAAACCATCAACCAAGCAATTTCCATGCATGATGGTCAAACAACCAAGTTTGTACAAGTTTAGTGAATGCAAAACAAGACTCAAAAGACCACCACCCTCTCATGCATGATCAAGGGTGATGGTGACAAAGGAAAGTGGCACATTTCATCACTTTTGAGTATGAAATGTCCCATTTCCCTTGTGTTCGAATTAACGTTCGATTCAAACAGATGCAATGCAACACAAAGAATGCCTATATTGCACAATTTTACTTGTCAAATTTTATTTACTAATTTTAGTTACCAAACCTGTCACACCCCCAACTTGCCCCTGAAAGTTTGGGCATGACCTATGCAGAAAAGGACACTTAACCTGCTATATATATATAGAAAGTAGGGGCCTGAACGGAAGCAGTAATAACAAGTAATACAAAACAAGAAAGTATGACATCCATTGAGCGACTAAACCATGCCAGGATCACAGACATAACATAGGGTGAATAAACCAAAAGAGATAAACCAAAAGAGATACACTTTTGAGAGCTAGTTATATACATGCAAATACAGATCCAGCCCCAAGATTGGGCGTATAACAAAAATATTATGTACATAACATCCTACGCCAATAGCTAGAGCATAAGCTATAGTCTAGCAAATTCCACAGGAGTACGGTTTCGACCCAAAGCTTGGCTGTGCTTAGCCTGACAAAAGTGTGACAATGCTGAGTTAAGATCGACCTCCTGTTTGGTTACCTACAGGAACAGACATAACATAGGGTGAGTGTAGACACCCCATTTTTGACCGTCCTCAAGACTTGGACATCACCGCTTGAACACCCGGTGATTATCCATGTTTGTGTTCGTTTTGAGTTCCCGGAGGTCCCGACTGCGCGCCGTGCCTCAGGATCTCTTAACCGGTTTGTTCTGTGCTTGGTTTTCTACCAAGACTTGTGTCTGTTTGCATTTGAGGGGAGGGGAAGGCTTGTTATCCATCCCTAGAACCCACCGGCTTCCCCACACCTCCACCGGCTATCCATAGTGGACATCGGCACTTTTTTACCTTGATCCTTGGCCGATCGGCCATTTATGATGCCGACCGGCACACTTTTGTGCCGGCGACTGTTTTGGCCGGCCGGTGACCCTTCTGAACCCCTCTGAGGATGGTGCATGCCAGCTGTGCCAGCTGGATTACACCATCACCACTCCCCGTGCATAACATTGCACCCTTTGCCCTTTTGAACCCCCCTTGAAGCTTCTAGAAGCTTGAACCCTTGGCCAAGCTTCTTGGAGAAGCTTGGCCAGCTGTCTTGGCTTCCCTTGGAAGCTAGAAACCCTTTGCACCCTTTGAACCTTTTTGGTCTTGCTTAGCCATTAAGTTAAAGCCTTTGGTTGCCTATATAAGCACCATTCATCTCCATTGCTCAAGGGTTAGAGATTTTAGGTCAAGAACCAGAGAATATACATACATTCTCTGATATATATCCATATATATCTATATCTCCCCTCCTCTCCTCTTGTGTGTGTGTTTTAAGCCCCAAATAGTGTGTTTTACCTCACTTTTGCACCATTACACACACTATTACACCTAGCTCCGAGATTGGAACACTTGGAGGTTTGTTTTGAGTGACTTTGGACTGGTTTTGATCACTTGGAGAGGGCTGGACCACCTGTTCTCCATTGGTTCTTCAAGGGTAAGCTTGTTGCTTTAGATTCCCCATTCTTGCAATCTATTTCTACCCTCTTTACTTTGTGATTTTGAGTTTGTGTTTAAGATAAAAAAAGTCTTGTTTTTACTTGTTCTTGAACCTTCATTAAGGTCATTTTTTGGTTTGAGTTAAGCCTCATCACTTTAAGCCTTGATTGGCCCTATTTGGTGCCTTTTTCATAGGCCTTCTTGTTTTGGTGTTCTTGGATCTTCTCACCACTGAAAACCAGTGGGTTTTCAGTGGTGAGGATGATATTTTCGAGCCTCATCTAAGGGAGAGACACCCCTCTCCCTTTGGTCCTTTGGTTGGCCTTTGTTTTGGCTCATAGCTTAGCATGCGTGCATGTTTGCATTTGGCTTCATTTCAAGGCTTTTGGGACTGTTTTAGGTCATGTTTGACCTCTGTTTTTAGATGGAATTATAGTCTCTAACATACTTCTCATACTTCCTTTGAAATGCTCTCTTGTGCCCAAAAGAATGTCATGTTTTGAGGTCATGATTTTTGCATGTTTAGGTTTAGTTTCATGAAGATACTAGCATTGTTTTGCCATGTTAGAGGGTTGTGAGCCACTGTTTTGGCCATGTTTGGTGTGCTTGAGGTGGTTGTCTTGCATATTGGCTTGTAGGCCTTGTTTGTATGAAGTCCTAGCATGCTTATCTTGTTTTCATCTAATGATTTGGCATCATTATAGGTGGTATTTCAGTCTCCATTTCATGTTCAAACACCTCCATTTATCATCTCCTTCATGTCTTAGAATGTGGGTCTTTTATGCCTTAAAAAGAGCATTGTGCATGCTTCCATGATTAGTGTATTTTTGGGGGTGCCATGAGGGGACTTGGGTGTCATTCCACATGCTTAAAATCTGTTTTTTTTTTGTTTGTTGAATGCATGCCATGAGTGGTTGTATGAATGATGTCAAATTACTCTCTTTGGTGTCCTAGACTTGGGCCCATTGAATAGCATGCTTGTGAGGCATTTTGATCATGTTGAGAGGCTTTTTTTGCCACTGTTTGTGGGAGTTTGAGGGCTGTCCTTTATGGCTTAAGTCCATTGTTGCATGCTTACTTCATGATTGTTGCTTGCTTGGTCAATGTAGCCTTGAATGTATGCTTGTTAGTTCCATGTTTAATTGGTCCATCTTGCATGCCATTTGTATCCTACATACTTTAGCCCTTTGCATGCTTAATATGATAGGTTGCTTTGCATTTGAGCCTTGCTTGCATATTTGCATCTCATAGCTTGGTTTGGGGTTGTCAAGCCAAGCCTAGGATTGAGGGGAGTTCACGTTTCAAGTGGTGTAACTCACCTCAATCCTTGGTCACTAAGGCCCTTGATTTCCACATGATAGGGACTTAGGATTCATTTGTTGTGTTGCATGCATATTTACATTAAAATGAGCAATCTTGGTTCCTTAGGCTATCATGCATCAAATGCACAATTGATAGCCCTAGAACCAAGAGCCACACCCCCTTGAGTCCCTAAACATGATAGGAGGTGTTGGACATGCTCACATTTGCCCAAAAACCATGCCTATGCATTGCTGTCTGTTGCTGCTGCTGTCATCTGTCTGGTGCAGGAACTTTCTGCCGACCGGCAGAAAATAGTGCCGACCGGCACTATTTTTGTGCCGATAATTACCAAGTGCAGCCGGTGGCCACTGTAAGAAGCCGATGATTACACTGCCTAGCCGGTGGGGCATTTCAGACCACTTGGGAGGCATTCCAGAATTTTGGGAATTTTTGGAGAGGCAGGACAGTAAAAACAGAAGCTGCAATGCCATGGCATAGGTTTTTCCGGGCGAGTCGCGACGAGCATGCTTCATTCACACATTCCGAGGCAGGGCTGAGGCCCCGTTTATTTTATTTGTTTAATTTAATTTTCAGTACTTAGAAATTTGTAATAATTTATTTATTCATTTATTCTTCGGTCTGTATTATTTATTTATTCGGTCCCTCCGAGTGAGGGTAAAATGTAATAAGTGTGGGTGAGTGTGATGTATGTCTTCCAACCCCCACTTCTTTCTAACCTTTTTATTTACCCGCTTTTAGTGGTAGATTAGGGCATTTTAAATTAGCATACCTTATGCAATGCATGCGTGCATCCATGCATTTGTTTACATGCACCGGGCTCGGTACATCATACAAACTGCATTGCAATTTTCAAATTCCAAAATTGAATACGTGCTATGTGATAGCATTCCATATGCCATGCTTAGGATAGCCGAGCCTGTCTAACTGCATCCATGCCTGTGTTGCATTAGTCATTTGACATGAACTAGGTCATGCATCGTTTTGCTAACTAGTTTACTGTTTTGGCACGGAGTACGAGGTGAGCTTTTATGCTTTAGCATACCGCATGCGTGTGAATGTTGCCATGACAGTATGATTGCCATGCGGCTAAATGCTTATGTGTTATAAACTGTTTGAATGCCTGTGGGTGGAGGTTGGATTGCTTGAGTTGGGAGTACTCATTGAAATCCGCATTTTAGCCTACTTGCGAGTAGCAAAATCTAACACGTTTTTCGAGACAAAAACGGATATGCAATGTTTGTTTCCAAACTAGGCGATCTAGTCTATACTTGTTTGCTGTGCGCATAACATAGTAATTCTAGGTTAATAATTGGAATAAGAACACGTAATGTTTTTTTAAAATCGGATATCACGGTTAGTAGAGGTCGGTTTTCGGACCGGGCGAAAGGGGGTGCTCATAGCTGACCTTCCCCGATCGTACCCAAGCTCCCGAGCCGAGTAACTTTGGTGATGACGGACGTGTGGCCTTCGGCACCGAGTCAGGGTTTCCTAAATTTCCCATTTTAAAAATATTTAGGTGGCGACTCTGTGATCTGGCAAAGCAGTCCATGTTTGGCACTACTTTTTCAAAAATCTGTTTTCTCAAACGATTTGCCAGATTTGGACTCTTTGGTTCAGATTTAGAACCGCAACAAAAATCGAGTCCTGCGAACTGTAGTAGACCCAACAACATCGAACCAGAACGGGAGTCATCCTCCCGGGATGCGTTCGGGGACGTCTACAGTTTCTGCCGACTCTGCTGGGGAGTTTTAGAGAGCTTGACTCGAACTCGTGATACCCTGTTTTGACTACACTTATGTGTTTCTTTGCATTGCATGTGCATTGGTGCGCCTAGGACACCGTGTTGGTCATCTGCTATTCCTGAACGGTTCGCTGGAGGCTTGTCTTGTCAAGGCATGTCCATAAGGCTGACCGGTTGCGGGCTC
Source organism: Camellia oleifera (assembly GCA_022316695.1). Taxonomy (NCBI): domain Eukaryota; kingdom Viridiplantae; phylum Streptophyta; class Magnoliopsida; order Ericales; family Theaceae; genus Camellia; species Camellia oleifera. Next base: position 32,228,941 of record CM039311.1, read on the forward strand.
TGCCAGTATGGGAACACAAACCCCGGTTTTTACCGGGGCACCCTTTTGGACCATTCGACCTAGTTGCATAGTCGGAATCCGTAGTGACCATTCCAAACTAGGACAGGTTGCTTACCCGATTTAGGTTGTTTGAAACCGCTGTGTGTATAGTGAAACCCTAGCTCCTGACAAAATAGGACAGGGAAACCCTACCCCAACATAGGGGTGTTTTGGTTCTCACTTATCTGTTATGTGCTTTAGAGTGTAACTCTGCAGGAAACATACAGATCAGTTTGCAAGTTAAAGTATCAGGCCCGAGGGCATCAGTATCAGTGTTTGGGCATCAGTTGTCTGTGGATATCAGATTCAGGCCTAGGGGCAATGGTTCATGAATCAGTGATCAGTGTTTGAGAAACAGTGCATCCGGCATTCAACCGTTTACTTTAAAATAACCGACCGTGTTTTGTGTGTTTATTTACTTTGCGCCGTTATGCTGTCCGATTGTGTGTTTATTTATACGCTTTATTTATCTTTTTATTAGGTAGTTGAGCACGATTGCTACCGACCCGATAGATATCCCCCAAGCACCCTGGGTCAGAGGCCGTCGACTCCTTCGATCTGAGGATCTGATAGACGGACAACCAGTGTACTACTCGCTACCCCCAGTGGCTAAACGGAGGTCGGTAAGGCAGAAAGCATCAGTGCAGCAGACAGTTCAGAGAGCTTTGTCTACCCCGCCTGTGTTTAGTAGGGATCCGGATTCTGTGTCACTAACAGAGAGGGAAAATATACCAGTAATTCAACCAGAACAGGATAATATGGCTAGTTTGGAGGAGATGGTGCGCCACCTTCAAGAAAGCATGAAAGCAATGCAACAGGATGCCGTCCGTCAGGCAGACTTCGCCAGGCAACAGGCCACAGTTGTAAGAGAACAGGCAGAGACAATTGCCAGATTAGAGCAGCAAACTGGAGCATCTGCTTCGCACCAAATTCCTCCCCCGCCAGGAGTTCCTAATGCTGGGGAAACGACCAATACTCAGACTGATACAGAACTTCCCACAGGACCACCTCCGCCTCCAGCTCCACCCCAAACCCAACCCCAGCAATCAAAGACACCCACCAATTTACCGGACTCTCCCTTTGAGTTCGAGACCGATCCCACCGCATTAAAGTTGAGCAAGCTTGAGAAGCTGTTCAAGAGATCCCAGGGAACCAAGACCATCCCTGACATTGAAGATGGATACACAGACGCAGCCGTGACGCTGCCTGACAAGTTCAAAATGCCTCATATCAATCGGTTCGATGGGTCTGAGGACTCTATGGTACATTTAAGGCTGTTTTCGGACGTTCTAAGGCCAATGGGCCTCAGTAGGCTCCAGAAGTTATCTCTGTTTGGTCGGACCCTGTCGGGTGTAGCGTCTGCATGGTATGCTAAGCTAGATGATGACGTGAAGAAAAATTGGGACGAAATGGCTGAGGCCTTCATCGCGCAGTATTCATACAACACACAGATCGAAATCACTACTCGTGATCTCGAGACAACCAGACAAGATCCTAAGGAGAGTTTTTCGGAATTCGTAACCAGGTGGAGGGCCAAGGCTTCAATGATGACCTTGAGGCCTACGGACAAGGACCAGATTCGGATGATTGTGCGCAATCTACAGCCGAAGTTGATGCAAAAGATGATAGTAGTCCCATTTCCCACCTTTTCTGACCTCCATGAAATGGGGGTGCAGATTGAAGATGCCTTGAAACAAGGCTGGATTGACAATGACCGGGAGCAACCCCGAAGGACCTTCAATCGTAATAGCAATGCAGGCCCGAGTGGCGTCACAACTGCAAGAACCCAGGAAGTAAGCATGGTCACCACCAACCCCTCACAAAGAAATACAGCGGCCTCGCCATTTTCCGGTGCGTCCGGAAGCAACCCACAAACAACCAAATACCCACCCAAGAACACCCGAACCTTTGCTCCACTATACATGCCCCTGTCCAAAGCTCTAGGGGTATTGATCAAGAAAGGGCACCTGAGGCCCCTGGAGCCGCGGCCCCTACCAGAAAAACTTCCCCCTAACCATAACCCGGCCAAGTACTGCGCGTTCCACCAACAGCACGGTCATGACACCGACCAGTGTTATCGGTTACGCCATGAAATCCAGGATCTCATTGATAATGGGGTGATTTTGCCTCCTGAGAGACCCAACATTACTACAAACCCCCTCCCTGCATATAACCAAGCTCCACCGCCCAAAAGACTCAACTTCATCCACACTGGCGGCGTGTCTTACGACCCTAGCATTTACATCACACCTACCCATCTGCCCAAACCAGAGGTGTCTCTTCCCGATTGCACCAACTTGTGCATGATAGGCACCTCCATCACCCAACCTAAGCCAGTGGTGGTGACCGCCGAAAACAAAGAAGAGGAGATCCCGAAGGGAAAACGGGTTGTTGAACCGAGGTCTGCGGAATTTACAGCTTACATTGAGAAAACGTATAGTCCGAGTGACTACATTTTACCGATAGGCCAGGATATGTCAGCGGTGAAGCTTCCACCCAGGGGAGAACTGTGTGTAATCCAGGGAGATAGCCTAGGACAGGAAATGGATAGTGTAACAACCGTGGGAGAGGACTTCGCCAGCCTTCGGTTTTACTACAACCAAGATCCAGAGGACTCAGCGGTCAACTGGTTCGATTATGGGGAAACAGCAGAGGCCATTGGGTGGTTGGACGATCACCCAGATGTGATAGAAGAGTTTCAGCCAGAAGGGAGCCCAGCAGGGGCAAGAACATCAGTAACAGCCGGGAAAGCTGAAAAACAGAGTGTATTGCCGGAGAGCACCGGCACGAAGAATTTCGCTCAGGATTGGAGCATCTTGACCACAGGAATCGTTGAACAACCGGATGTGTTGGCACAGTCAGAACAGGAAAGATTTGAGGAATCTGAGAGAGCCAGGAAGGCAAAGGCCCATGTGGGGGCTGAAACCGCTGTGTGCGCAGAAACGGATAATGCTACGAGTACGAGAATGGAAAGTGCCGTGAGTACGAGAACGTCCATGCCGGAGCCCGACAGATGTTTGTCAGTTGCTGATGGGATGTGGTGGGAAGATGAGGATCTTTGTCTCGCCCATACAGACGAAGGCTGGGGAAATGATCAACCTGACGGTACCTGGTACCTGGGGGAAATCGACCATATGACTAGGAGTGGGCGGTATTTCAAGCCTCCGCACTTGGATCAACCAGAGACGTCCGGAAAGAATAAGGAGGCAGAGAGACAGAAGGAAAAGCAGCTCGAAGAGGAAGCCGTGCTCAAACAGTTGAAAAAGATACAAGCAGATATCTCTATTTGGGGACTACTCATGGCTTCTCGGGTGCATAGGGAGGCTGTTTTATCAGCCATGGATAAGGCAAAGCTTTCAATAGAAACAACACCAGAACAGCTAGTGGGGCTAGTCTTTCCGGGAGGGACTACCCCGATGTTGACGTTTGCTGATAAGGAATTACCGCCTGAGGGCACAAATCACAACAAGCCACTCTATATCTCTGTAGAGTGCAGGGATAAATGGATACCGGTAGTCCTTGTTGATACAGGATCTGCCATCAACGTCTGCCCTGCGAGGACAGCTTACGCGATTGGTCTGAAAGTCGCGGACTTTGTACCAACAGCCCAGGTCATCAGGGCATATGACAATACAAGCCGAGAAGTGATGGGAACCGTTAAAATCCAGGCTAAGGTTGGGCCGGGACAGCAGGAGATAGATTTTCATGTCTTGGAAGTACCGGCAACTTTCAATCTGTTGTTAGGGCGGCCGTGGCTGCATCAGGTGAAGGCAGTATCATCCACTTTGCATCAAATGGTGAAATACCCCTATGGAAAGGGAGTAGCCATCGTCTTCGGGAATTCATCAATCCATCCGCCACCCGAAGTATCCACACCTGTTCTGGAGATAGAGCATGGCATGGAAGATATATTCATATCAGGTTTTACCCTGGCTGAGGCTCAGGTTGTACAGAATATCATGGCCGCTAATGAAGGGATATATGTTAGCGCCCAAGCAGTATACCTCATGAATAAACTCCAATACATCCCCGGGATGGGATTAGGGAAGAGCGGCCGAAAGGGCATTGCAACACTGGCTGAAATGCCGCACAACCCTCACACTTTCGGTTTGGGTTACCTGCCCACCCAGGAAGATTGGGTAAGAAAGGGAAAAGAGATGGCTGGAAGAGCCAACGCGAAACAGATGGGGAAACCTTTTGAATTGATGCACCGGCCCATCCAGGGTACCTTGAACGGATGTTTCGTCCGGGAGGGGGAAGATTTCCCATTCTGTGGTTTTCCGGAGCCATGGCTGAATAAAGAAGGGAAACGCACGCCGGGGTTTGAGGTTTTCTTCGACTTGCAATTATCTGGGGATGATGTTGCTGAAGAGCAGATAGACCTGACAGTTGAGGCTGAACATAGCAAGGAATTGGAGTCTGCGGACACAGAGTTTGAAATGGGGGTAGCACTGGCATGTCTACTTTCAGATCCTTTGATCAACCAGATGTGCTTGGGGGACGACTCTTCGGTGTCCATGATCGGAGATGAAACGGCTGCGGGCCTACCATCAGCTATTTTGGATGCATCCATCGCACCCTCCCTCGTCTGGCAGTACGAGGAGGGATTTTTATCAAGCAGCACCGGGTCAGGTAGTGAGCCGGAATCTGATTCCACCGAGTCTTGTGAGTCGGAATCAGGTTCCAGTTCGTCTGAGTCTGAGTCCGGTATTCCTGGGAGTGATAACCCGGATGCCACGGTCCTGTCCAGGTCGTCTTTTTCTTTCTCTTTTGAGTCTGTTGTAACAGAAGAATCGGACGGTTTGGAAGTGTCTAATGAGGATGAGGTAACTGTGGTTTCCGAGTATTTTTCTGTGCCTTTGGTTTATTGCTTAAATCAGGACTTTCAAAATTTTGATGAAAACGACGAGGACGAAATTCCTCCGGTTTTGCAACGACTAATTGAACAAGAGCAAGAGAGGTTTGTTAAACCCTTAATTGATGAAATCACTACCGTGAACATTGGTACTGAGAAGGACCCGCGGCTGGTCCAGATCGGGTCCACGTTGTCTTCGGAGGAACGCGAGCGCTTAGTCACTTTATTAAAAGATTTCAAAGATGTTTTCGCGTGGTCCTACGAAGACATGCCTGGAATCGATCCTGAGATTGTACAGCACCGGATCCCTCTTGACCCCGAGGCCCGACCTGTCAAACAGAAGCTCAGAAGGATTCGCCCTGACTGGGCCATTAAGATCAAGGAAGAGGTCACCAAGCAGATTGACGCAGGCTTCCTGTTGGTATCCGAATACCCAACCTGGTTGGCCAACATTGTTCCAGTGCCGAAGAAGGATGGCAAAATCCGGGTATGTGTGGATTTCAGGGATTTGAACAGAGCCAGTCCGAAGGATGACTTTCCCTTGCCACATATTGACGAGTTGGTAGATTTCACAGCGGGGCATGCTTTGCTTTCGTTCATGGATGGCTTTTCAGGCTATAATCAGATAGTAATGGCACCCGAAGACCGGGAGAAGACTGCTTTTACCACCCCGTGGGGTACATATTGCTACAGAGTGATGCCATTTGGGCTAAAGAACGCTGGGGCTACGTATCAACGGGCTGCAACTACAATATTACATGACATGATCCATAAAGAGGTTGAGGTGTATGTGGACGACATGATTGTCAAGTCCAAAGAAAGAGAGGGCCACTACACCGCCTTGCAAAAGTTTTTCCAAAGGATCAGAAAATTTCGGCTGCGGTTGAATCCTCAAAAGTGTACGTTTGGTGTTACAGCGGGAAAAATGATGGGATTTTTAATTACACAAAGGGGCATCGAAGTCGACCCTTCTAAAATCAAGGCCATCTTAGAAATGCCACCACCAATGACTGAAAAGGAGGTGCGAGGCTTTCTGGGTAAAGTGCAATTCATAAGACGGTTTATCTCTAAACTAACCTTGACTTGTGAACCACTTTTTGGTCTCTTGAAGAAAGGAACGAAGTTCCATTGGGACGGCCGATGCCAAGCTGCGTTTGAAAAGATTAAAGAGTATCTACAGAATCCGCCCGTGTTATCACCACCAAAGCCGGGGAAGCCGTTGATATTGTATCTATCAGTGACTGAGACTACAATGGGCTGTATGCTCGCACAAGAATCAGAAGATAAAGTGGAAGGGGCCATCTACTATCTGAGCAAGAAGATGCTGGATTACGAGACCCGCTACACTCCGCTGGAGAAGGCTTGTCTAGCCTTGGTATGGGCTACTAGGAAGCTGCGGCACTACCTGTTAGCTCACTCTGTAATGTTGGTTTCGCGACTTGATCCCATCAAATATCTTTTCGAGAAACCAGCGCTTACAGGTAGGCTAGCTCGTTGGTTGCTATTGCTCTCAGAATTTGACCTCAAGTATGTGACGCGCAAGTCTGTAAAAGGGAGAGCGGTGGCAGAGTTCCTTGCCGACCACCCGGTCGAAGGGGATGAAGCGGGTGAGTACCTATTCCCAGACGAAGCTATTCTGCACGTCGAAGATGAAACCTGGACGATGTACTTTGACGGAGCGTCAAATCAATACGGGTACGGGATAGGAGTGCTGCTGATAGCGCCTGACGACTCCCGTATCCCCTTAGCATTCAAGCTCCAGTTCAAAGTCTCGAACAATGAGGCAGAGTATGAGGCATGTATTGCCGGGTTAGAAGCAGCCCTAGAACTAGGGGCAAGGCGTTTGGACGTTATTGGAGATTCGAACTTAGTTGTGTCTCAAGCAAAAGGAGATTGGAAAGTGAAGGAGGAAAAGATGATAATTTACCACCAGACCCTGGATTTGTTAATTCCTCGGTTTGAAAAGCTAAGTTTCACTCACCTAGTAAGAGAGAATAACAGGTTCGCAGATTCACTAGCAACTCTATCTTCCATGATAGACATCCCGTCAGGAGTCCGGATGCGCCCAGTAATCATTGATCAAAAGTTTGCGCCAGCATATGAGTCAATCTCTGCCATAGATGAAGTGCAGGACGACAACCCTTGGTATTACGACATATGGAACTTCTTGGAAAAGGAGACATATCCACTAGGGGCAAATGCCAAAGATAAAAGGGCAATTAGAAGAATGGCTGTTCAGTTTATCATCTGCGGGGGTAAATTATACAAAAGAGGTCATCTGGGAATGCACAAGCTATGTGTGGAAGCTGAAAAATCGAAGCGCCTGATGGAGGCCATCCATGGAGGAGAATGTGGTGCACATGTAAATGGGGTAATGCTGGCACGGAAAATTCTCAGGCAAGGCTACTACTGGTCGACCGTGGAAGAAGATTGTATCAGCTTTGTTCGGCGATGCCACAAATGTCAGATCCATGCAAACCGCATGAATATTCCGCCATCAAAGTTATACAACATGACATCGCCGTGGCCATTCTCGGTTTGGGGAATCGACGTGATCGGAGCTGTTACCCCAAAAGGGTCGAATGGGCATGAGTATATCTTAGTAGCAATAGATTACTTTACAAAGTGGGTCGAGGCCCAGTCCTATGCAGTGTTGAAGGCTTCGCATGTCGCGAAGTTTATCAGAAACAACATTATCTGCCGTTATGGAGTCCCGAACGAGATCATTTCAGACAACGGTTCTCATTTCAAGAAGGAAGTGATTGATTTGTTGGAGAAGTATAAGGTGGCTTTTCATAAGTCATCCACGTATCGGCCGCAGACCAACGGAGCAGTTGAGGCCGCCAACAAGAACATCAAACACATACTGCAGAAGCTGGTAGAAACCTATCGGGACTGGCCAGATAAATTGCCGTTCGCTCTGTGGGGCTACCGAACTTCAATTAGAACTTCCACTGGAGCAACTCCTTATTCGCTGGTCTATGGGATGGAAGCCGTTCTACCGATTGAGATTGAGGTTCCATCATTGCGAGTATTGGCCGAGTGCCAGATAACTGAGGCAGATTGGCAGCAGAGTAGGTTCGAGGAACTCATGCTCTTCGATGAAAGGAGGCTGAAAGCACTGTACCATGTCCAAGGTTATCAGCGCAGAATCGCCCGGGCTTTTAACAAGAAGGTTAAGTCCAGGAATTTGAAGGAGGGAGATTTGGTGCTCAAAGACAACCGAGCTCCCATCCACGACCCAAGGGGCAAGTTCAGACCCAATTGGACTGGTCCCTATATCATCAAGTCTATCTGGTCAGGTGGGGCTGTGGTTCTGATGGACCTAGATGGCCTAGAGTTCTCCCAACCGATCAACATGGATAAGCTGAAGAAATATCACCCCTGAGAGGCTCGCTAGGCCGAAAACCCGAAAGGGCGACCTAGGCAAAATTCAGAGCACAAAAAATTAGAAAATATAAAAACTGAGCTCGCAAGGTTGAAAACCCGCAAAGGGCGGCCTTGGCAAAAGTTAGAGCGCAAAAGGAGAGTGAAAATACTCGAGTGAACCCAAGCTTGAACTACGTAAGGCTTGATTCCCATCATTGGGATACGTAGGCAGCTTCATCCTGAAGTTCAGCCACAAACATTTTTCCCGATCAGCTTTGTCCATTTGATCATCTTGGTCATCTTTGTCCATCAGCATTCATCGCAATCTCCGGTGCAGTGCTATTCAGACTAGGGGCAACTTTCCGTTACCATGCAGTGCCGTGGTACTATTCAGACTAGGGGCAATTTTCCAAATTGCGGGAATCCGGGGTTGTGCATCTCAGTGACAGATCTCAGGCGTGTCCAGTTCTGATCCACATCGAAAATGGTTTTGAAAAGTTTTAATGAAGATGACTTTGTTCAAATAAATCTTTTTACAACTAAGACCATTTCTAGACCAAAAACGGAAATTTTTCAGTACCACAACCTTCAATTTCATTGATTTCAAACAGAGTTCTCTTGTTCTTGCATACAATTAAAGTTGCTTTTTATTACATTCATAAAGAAAACTTGAAAGTACTAATAAAGCAATAAGTCCGGGGCACGGTCAAGTCAGATGTCCCTGCGCCCCCTCCCAGAGCTGGTCGAAGCCTCTGACGCCAAAGTGGGCCCTTCCTGTGCCTCTTCATTAAGCCAATCCAAGCACTCATCAGACAAAGTGCAACTGAAAGTGGGAGCGGGGGCCAGGAGTTCTCTCGTCCTCCATGCTGTGGCATACCGGGCCAGCTGTGCACCCCGAATCGGAAATGCAGCCGGATACTCTATCCCTTCCGGTGGACAGGTCTGATCACGACCAAACTGGCGCAAGATACGAAAGGGGAAGTAGAAGACACAGTGAGTCAAGCCAATCAATTGGATCCCGGGTTGACGGGTCATGCTGTAACTCATCATCGGAAGATTGAGCCAAGGGCACCGCCAAGCAATGCGGTCTGCGGACAAACTACACATCCATTCGAACCACCAACCCTCGTCAAGGGCGTCAACCAGGCGTTGCCTGAAGAAATAGCTGCGCGCTGAATATGCTGGGCAAGAGTCCACAACCTTCAGTTTATCCATTAACCACACCTGGGGAGGGATGAAAAATGAGAGAATAAAGAATAGAGAGATGTACGATGAGAGAAAAAGTGAGAAAAGGGTTTCGTGAGAAAAAATCGAGCCTGAGAGCCGAGTGATGTGAGCAAACATAAAAAGTGAGATAGGATGGGAAACATTACCTGCAGTAAAAGTGGACTCCCTGCTAATCTGATCGTCTCTCGACGATAAAAGGACGTCTAAGCCCAGCAGTGTCTCAGCCAGGACCATGGCAATGCAGCTTTTGCCCTCCTTCAAGCCCTGGGCAACTTCAATCAACCGGACACTGGATCCTCCGGAACCAGAGACGAACAGAAAATGCGATAGCATACATAGACAGAGGGCGTGCCGCCGAAAACCTTGCCAGCGATGGTCGCCACGATCACCAGTCCCAGAAAAACGACAGACCAAGCTTGGAATGTCTAGAATCCCGTCACAAATCAGAGAACGAGCATCGGGTATTGAGAGCCCACACATTTGTCCTAAGGCTTGAGCATGGCCAAAACGAAGTTGAGGGAGAATCTCCTCGTCGCGGTCAGATTCCATTAAAGCTTGGAAATCTTCGAAAGTAGGACACACCTCTTGTCCGCTAAAGCTAAAGACATGTGTTACCGGATTCCAAAATCGTGCCGCGGCATGAAGGAATGGAAAATGCAGCGGAGTACGGCGCAAAGTGAATAGTGCGTTTATGCCGAAAGCCCGGAAATTCAGCTTTTCCGAGCCATCCAAGTTGTTAATCCAAGTTGCAAGATTTTGGGCAAGAAATGCTTCCATTTGGAGTAAATCAGTGTTAAAATGAAGAGAGCTACGAAGTTGAGATCCCTTTTGAGGAGGATAGAGTTGAGTGGAGGACACATGTCAACATTTTGCTGGTGCAGACAGTCTACAGCCGACCGGCAGTATATAGTGCCGACCGGCCATAATTTTGTGCCGACCAGCCAAATTATGTGCCGATGACAATTATCCTCAGCCGATGACCTTGGTGTCTAGCCGATGGTCTTCCCCCTATATCTTCCAAGCTTTTTATGCTGAATATTGGGGAATTCCACCACTTCCAGCACTCTCCGGTGATTTGATTCCCGCCGAGTCGCGCGTATTCGTTTATCGAGTTGTCGTATATTTGCTTATCGAGTTGTATGTCACCCTCGTTAGAGTCTTTGCTTTGTTTATCAAGTTGTACTTGCACTTGGCTAGTCTGTCGAGTCTGTGTTTTGCTTATCGAGTTGTAAGTTGGTTCACTACCTGGTTATTACGATGCGATGCTTTGTTTTCAAACAACAGCTTCAATTTCATTCGCATTGTCATGTGATGCCTTGCGATGCGATGCACACAAGTGCAATACCCTTTTCGAGCGAATAGCTGTTTCATTTTCGTCATGTGTTTTTGTAAAAAATCGCAATTTCAAAAGAACATAAAACCTGCCTGAGGCAGTGCAATGTGCTTAAACAACTAATGAAAAGGAATGTAAAGCAGAATGCTGGGTTGGATACCAGGAACCTCCCCTTTGCAGTTAGAACACCTCCTGCGCTCGTGCCTGGTTTGGCTTGAGCAGTCTGACTCATTCATCACCCAAGAACGGTGCGGGAGAGTGCACTTCTGAAATGTTGATGGATCTTCAAGTTGATTTCAAGCCATGACTTTTGCGAGCGATGCTCGGAACATATGAAGGATGTCCCTCCTCGTATCCTTTTATATCTTGTGATTTTCGAAAGAAGTTGTTTCAATTATACTGTGTTGCAGTACGTTGCGTTTCAACATCATGTTTTACCATGATTCAATTACATCTTATACACATTGCATTGTATGCGTGCTTTGCTTTACTTACATGTGTTCAATTACCTCTTATACACATTGCATTGTATGCATGCTTTGCTTTACTCACATGTGTTCAAATACCTCTCTTATACACATTGCATTGTATGCGTGCTATGCTTTACTTACATGTGTTCAATTACATCTTTTACACATTGCATTGTATGCGTGCTTTGCTTTACTTACATGTGTTCAATTACCTCTTATACACATTGCATTGTATGCGTGCTTTGCTTTACTTACATGTGTTCAATTACCTCTTATACACATTGCATTGTATGCGTGCTATGCTTTACTTACATGTGTTCAATTACATCTTTTACACATTGCATTGTATGCGTGCTATGCTTTACTTACATGTGTTCAATTACATCTTATACACATTGCATTGTATGCGTGCTTTGCTTTACTTACATGTGTTCAATTACCTCTTATACACATTGCATTGTATGCGTGCTTTGCTTTACTGGCATGTGTTCAATTACCTCTTATACACATTGCATTGTATGCGTGCTTTGCTTTACTCACATGTGTTCAAATACCTCTCTTATACACATTGCATTGTATGCGTGCTTTGCTTTACTTACATGTGTTCAATTACCTCTTTTATACACATTGCATTGTATGCGTGCTTTGCTTTACTGACATGTGTTCAATTACAAATGCGTTGTCACGCACTTTCGATTGCATTGTCATAAATATTGCTAAACAGTGTCATACCTGTTAAGTTTGTTTTCTTTTCAGGCACGATATTGTATGTACGGCTCATTTGAGGCCGGTGAAACCGGACGAACCGCACAGGTATGGTATCTCCCGAGTTGAGACGTATTGAGAATTCCATAATTCTCTTACATCCTTTCTACATTGTAGTGTAGACTGTTGCATGTTAGCTTATAACTGTCGCATGTGTGCTTCATTACAGCTTTCTTTGCATTTTCATAAAGTTATGCTAGGCTTCTTGCATTTTCAGTTGCATTTTGCCCCTGCCCTCGGGCGCATATCTCGTTTGCCTTGTATGCGTGTCCAAGTCTTCGGCCTTGTCAAAGATGGGTCGTCTCTGGGCTTTGACATTCACTCACGTCATTGTTATGACTTCCGAGTTCTGTCAAAGAGGGGCAACTGTAGACACCCCATTTTTGACCGTCCTCAAGACTTGGACATCACCGCTTGAACACCCGGTGATTATCCATGTTTGTGTTCGTTTTGAGTTCCCGGAGGTCCCGACTGCGCGCCGTGCCTCAGGATCTCTTAACCGGTTTGTTCTGTGCTTGGTTTTCTACCAAGACTTGTGTCTGTTTGCATTTGAGGGGAGGGGAAGGCTTGTTAGCCATCCCTAGAACCCACCGGCTTCCCCACACCTCCACCGGCTATCCATAGTGGACATCGGCACTTTTTTACCTTGATCCTTGGCCGATCGGCAATTTATGATGCCGACCGGCACACTTTTGTGCCGGCGACTGTTTTGGCCGGCCGGTGACCCTTCTGAACCCCTCTGAGGATGGTGCATGCCAGCTGTGCCAGCTGGATTACACCATCACCACTCCCCGTGCATAACATTGCACCCTTTGCCCTTTTGAACCCCCCTTGAAGCTTCTAGAAGCTTGAACCCTTGGCCAAGCTTCTTGGAGAAGCTTGGCTAGCTGTCTTGGCTTCCCTTGGAAGCTAGAAACCCTTTGCACCCTTTGAACCTTTTTGGTCTTGCTTAGCCATTAAGTTAAAGCCTTTGGTTGCCTATATAAGCACCATTCATCTCCATTGCTCAAGGGTTAGAGATTTTAGGTCAAGAACCAGAGAATATACATACATTCTCTGATATATATCCATATATATCTATATCTCCCCTCCTCTCCTCTTGTGTGTGTGTTTTAAGCCCCAAATAGTGTGTTTTACCTCACTTTTGCACCATTACACACACTATTACACCTAGCTCCGAGATTGGAACACTTGGAGGTTTGTTTTGAGTGACTTTGGACTGGTTTTGATCACTTGGAGAGGGCTGGACCACCTGTTCTCCATTGGTTCTTCAAGGGTAAGCTTGTTGCTTTAGATTCCCCATTCTTGCAATCTATTTCTACCCTCTTTACTTTGTGATTTTGAGTTTGTGTTTAAGATAAAAAAGTCTTGTTTTTACTTGTTCTTGAACCTTCATTAAGGTCATTTTTTGGTTTGAGTTAAGCCTCATCACTTTAAGCCTTGATTGGCCCTATTTGGTGCCTTTTTCATAGGCCTTCTTGTTTTGGTGTTCTTGGATCTTCTCACCACTGAAAACCAGTGGGTTTTCAGTGGTGAGGATGATATTTTCGAGCCTCATCTAAGGGAGAGACACCCCTCTCCCTTTGGTCCTTTGGTTGGCCTTTGTTTTGGCTCATAGCTTAGCATGCGTGCATGTTTGCATTTGGCTTCATTTCAAGGCTTTTGGGACTGTTTTAGGTCATGTTTGACCTCTGTTTTTAGATGGAATTATAGTCTCTAACATACTTCTCATACTTCCTTTGAAATGCTCTCTTGTGCCCAAAAGAATGTCATGTTTTGAGGTCATGATTTTTGCATGTTTAGGTTTAGTTTCATGAAGATACTAGCATTGTTTTGCCATGTTAGAGGGCTGTGAGCCACTGTTTTGGCCATGTTTGGTGTGCTTGAGGTGGTTGTCTTGCATATTGGCTTGTAGGCCTTGTTTGTATGAAGTCCTAGCATGCTTATCTTGTTTTCATCTAATGATTTGGCATCATTATAGGTGGTATTTCAGTCTCCATTTCATGTTCAAACACCTCCATTTATCATCTCCTTCATGTCTTAGAATGTGGGTCTTTTATGCCTTAAAAAGAGCATTGTGCATGCTTCCATGATTAGTGTATTTTTGGGGGTGCCATGAGGGGACTTGGGTGTCATTCCACATGCTTAAAATCTGTTTTTTTTTGTTTGTTGAATGCATGCCATGAGTGGTTGTATGAATGATGTCAAATTACTCTCTTTGGTGTCCTAGACTTGGGCCCATTGAATAGCATGCTTGTGAGGCATTTTGATCATGTTGAGAGGCTTGTTTTGCCACTGTTTGTGGGAGTTTGAGGGCTGTCCTTTATGGCTTAAGTCCATTGTTGCATGCTTACTTCATGATTGTTGCTTGCTTGGTCAATGTAGCCTTGAATGTATGCTTGTTAGTTCCATGTTTAATTGGTCCATCTTGCATGCCATTTGTATCCTACATACTTTAGCCCTTTGCATGCTTAATATGATAGGTTGCTTTGCATTTGAGCCTTGCTTGCATATTTGCATCTCATAGCTTGGTTTGGGGTTGTCAAGCCAAGCCTAGGATTGAGGGGAGTTCACGTTTCAAGTGGTGTAACTCACCTCAATCCTTGGTCACTAAGGCCCTTGATTTCCACATGATAGGGACTTAGGATTCATTTGTTGTGTTGCATGCATATTTACATTAAAATGAGCAATCTTGGTTCCTTAGGCTATCATGCATCAAATGCACAATTGATAGCCCTAGAACCAAGAGCCACACCCCCTTGAGTCCCTAAACATGATAGGAGGTGTTGGACATGCTCACATTTGCCCAAAAACCATGCCTATGCATTGCTGTCTGTTGCTGCTGCTGTCATCTGTCTGGTGCAGGAACTTTCTGCCGACCGGCAGAAAATAGTGCCGACCGGCACTATTTTTGTGCCGATAATTACCAAGTGCAGCCGGTGGCCACTGTAAGAAGCCGATGATTACACTGCCTAGCCGGTGGGGCATTTCAGACCACTTGGGAGGCATTCCAGAATTTTGGGAATTTTTGGAGAGGCAGGACAGTAAAAACAGAAGCTGCAATGCCATGGCATAGGTTTTTCCGGGCGAGTCGCGACGAGCATGCTTCATTCACACATTCCGAGGCAGGGCTGAGGCCCCGTTTATTTTATTTGTTTAATTTAATTTTCAGTACTTAGAAATTTGTAATAATTTATTTATTCATTTATTCTTCGGTCTGTATTATTTATTTATTCGGTCCCTCCGAGTGAGGGTAAAATGTAATAAGTGTGGGTGAGTGTGATGTATGTCTTCCAACCCCCACTTCTTTCTAACCCTTTTATTTACCCGCTTTTAGTGGTAGATTAGGGCATTTTAAATTAGCATACCTTATGCAATGCATGCGTGCATCCATGCATTTGTTTACATGCACCGGGCTCGGTACATCATACAAACTGCATTGCAATTTTCAAATTCCAAAATTGAATACGTGCTATGTGATAGCATTCCATATGCCATGCTTAGGATAGCCGAGCCTGTCTAACTGCATCCATGCCTGTGTTGCATTAGTCATTTGACGTGAACTAGGTCATGCATCGTTTTGCTAACTAGTTTACTGTTTTGGCACGGAGTACGAGCTGAGCTTTTATGCTTTAGCATACCGCATGCGTGTGAATGTTGCCATGACAGTATGATTGCCATGCGGCTAAATGCTTACGTGTTATAAACTGTTTGAATGCCTGTGGGTGGAGGTTGGATTGCTTGAGTTGGGAGTACTCATTGAAATCCGCATTTTAGCCTACTTGCGAGTAGCAAAATCTAACACGTTTTTCGAGACAAAAACGGATATGCAATGTTTGTTTCCAAACTAGGCGATCTAGTCTATACTTGTTTGCTGTGCGCATAACATAGTAATTCTAGGTTAATAATTGGAATAAGAACACGTAATGTTTTTTTAAAATCAGATATCACGGTTAGTAGAGGCCGGTTTTCGGACCGGGCGAAAGGGGGTGCTCATAGCTGACCTTCCCCGATCGTACCCAAGCTCCCGAGCCGAGTAACTTTGGTGATGACGGACGTGTGGCCTTCGGCACCGAGTCAGGGTTTCCTAAATTTCCCATTTTAAAAATATTTAGGTGGCGACTCTGTGATCTGGCAAAGCAGTCCATGTTTGGCACTACTTTTTCAAAAATCTGTTTTCTCAAACGATTTGCCAGATTTGGACTCTTTGGTTCAGATTTAGAACCGCAACAAAAATCGAGTCCTGCGAACTGTAGTAGACCCAACAACATCGAACCAGAACGGGAGTCATCCTCCCGGGATGCGTTCGGGGACGTCTACAGTGAGCCAAGCTCAGTGAACAATAGTACTTACATTCATGTAAAACAAAAATAGCACAATAACCATGTAGTTAGTCTGCTTCTGTATAACTTTATAGGACAACTTGTTGGTTCACAATTTCATAATTTGGCCCTTGGCCTGAGGAGTTCACACACTCACAAAAGAGCCATTGGGTTTCATAAATTCACAACTTATCATAATGGCCTTCGGCCTTTTCGATTCACAATTCACAAGTTCACAAATTCATATTTCACATATCGGCCCTTGGCCTCATAACTTCTTAGTTCACAAATGGCCCTTGGCCACATAGGTTCACAACTTCACATAGGTTCACTACTTCACAATTTCTTTGATGCGTTCCATAATTCACAAGGTTTCACACATAGCGTACATAACTTCACAACCTCTTTCAATGTTTCCATAATTTCATAATGTTTCTTATGTAGCATATATAACTTCATGCTAACATAATTCTTACAACAAGGATCATAACGTCAATACATAACTTCATGTCAATATAATACTTACAATAAGGATCATAACGTCAATAATAATAATTATTAACGGTAGAGGTACATTGAAGTACTATTACTCACTGGTTTTGTGTTGACGTGCTAGTTCCTCCTGGAGTGTGTCCTACACACAATCATAACTTGCTAATTAGTTCTTTTTCCTTTTTAAATCATTGAGAAATCATTCCCTGTGTCATTACCCTTCATATGAATTTAAAATCATCTTAAGATCATCAGAACAATATTCTAAACATATTAGAGGGTCAAGCACGCAAAACTGCACAAACATTTATTTTTCTTGAAAATGAGTCCCCTGCTCGAGCGCCACTTTGGCCGCTCGAGCGGGCTTTCCGCCTCTCGAGCGGACCAAGCGAATTCTGAAATTCTGAACTTTGAATTTAGCAACTTCATTCCATTTTTCATGCAATTCCAAATGAATTTAAGACCATATTTCAATCCAACATCACTATAATATGGATTCTACCTTGAACATGACAAATTAAACAAGATTAGGAACTTAAACAAGCCATCTCTCTCTCAAATTCCACTTTTGGATTCAAGTTCTTCATGTTCTTGAAACATAACACATGATATACACATAATTCCATGAAGTGATGATATAAAACCAAAGATTGAAGTATAATTTCATATAACACTCAAAGTAAGTGTCAAAATAAGCAATTGATGAAAAACCCTCATAATTCAAACATGAATCAAACATAAACATGAATTACAACTCTAAGTTGTCATAACAAGAAGATCTTGAGCTTACCTTGAATTCAATCCCAAACTTCTAACAATTTTGCCCAAATTTCTTGTTGAATCACTTCTTCCCCAATTCTCTACTCCCCTCTCTCTTATTTTCTTTCCAAAAAGGTAGTCACGTTTTTTATCTTACGTGCAAAACAAGACTTAGAGATATATACATATGCAATATAAGAGCATATAAGACAAAAATCAATCGCTTTATTATTCCGAAATTGAAATTTCGTAAACATGCTTAATATTACTTAAAAATTATGCTGATCATAGATATAAAATCAATTTCAGATAATTAAGCCGTTAAGGCTTCCAATTTCTGTTTTAACGTTCTAATAGTAACAGATACTCTTCTTGCCTAACAGATAATGTTCAATTCATAAGGCATCAACTCATAAGACATATATACTTAACTTAAATTCTCATGCAGTTTCACATTAAACATTTGAAAGCACCGAATAAAGACTAAAATATAGCAGAATCACATACGAGGGTCGGGTTATTACACTCTCCCCCCCTTAAATAAGTTTGGTCCCTCAAACTTGCTTTTACCTCACAACAGAAACAGATGCGGATACTGGTGTTGCATGTCCTCTTCTTTTTCCCAAGTAGCCTCGGTGCCATAATGTTCTTGCCACTCTACCTTTACCATTGGAATTTCTTGATTGCGTAACTGTTTCACTTGTCGATCTAAAATTCGAAGTGGATTTTCTTCATAGCTTAGCTTGTCATCCAACACAATTTGGTGGTAGTCTATGACATGAGATGGATCTGATAAGTATCCTCGAAGCATAGAAACATGGAACACGTTATGCACTTGGCTCATGTTCGGTGGAATGGCCACTCGGTAAGCTACTGGGCCCACTCTTTCCAAAATTTGAAAGGGACCAATAAATTGGGGTGTTAACTTACCCCTTTCCCGAATCTCGGGTGTCCTTTCATTGGAGTGACTTTCACAAAGACATGACTATCAACTTCAAATTCCAAATTTCTTCGTCGGTTGTCTGCATAACTCTTTTGTCTACTTTGAGTAGTTTTCAATCTTTCTCGAATCACTTTGACCTTTTCAGTTGTCAATTGAACAATTTCAGGCCCTAACAGGGACCTATCTCCAACTTCGGCCCAACATACGGGAGAACGACATGGTCTTCCATACAGAGCCTCATAGGGGGCCATCCCGATGCTCGAATGGTAACTATTACTATAGGCAAATTCTATCAACGGTAGATGGGTTTCCCAACTTTCTTGAAAATCTAGCACACACATTCGGAGCATATCTTCCAGGGTTTGCATTGTTCTCTCGGATTGACCGTCAGTTTGAGGGTGAAAAGCTGTGCTGAACTTAAGTTCTGTACCCATAACTTCCTGTAGACTCTGCCAAAATCTCGAAACAAACTTGGGATCTCTGTCTGACACAATGGAAACAGGAACACCGTGAAGCCTTACAATTTCATTCATATAAAGCACTGCGAGCTTATCTGCGTTATATTGAGTCTTCACTGGTAAGAAATGAGCAGACTTCGTTAATCGGTCTACAATGACCCATATCGAATTCATGCCTCGGGGAGTCCGTGGTAACCCCACAACAAAGTCCATTGTCAAATGTTCCCATTTCCACTCCGGGATGGGAAGAGGTTGCAACAAACCGGCAAGTCTTTGATGCTCCGCTTTTACTTGTTGGCATTGCAAGCACTTAGAGATAAATTCCGCAATCTCCCTCTTCATACTTGGCCACCAAAAGTTTTGCTTCAAATCTCGGTACATTTTAGTACTTCCTGGATGCATTGAAAATCTTGAGGCATGTGCTTCTTCCATCAATTTCTGTTTAAGTTCCAACACATTAGGGACACATATTCTGTTTTGAAACTTGAGCACTGAATCCATTAAACTGAACCCCGATTTTGGTTTTGACTCTAACTCGTCACATATCTTCCTTAACGTGTCATCCTCCATTTGATGCAATTTGATCTCTTCAAGTAAGGTTGGCTGAGCCATTACTGCCGCCATTATAACCTCCTGTCCATGTATCACATACTCCACATTCAGTTTATCTAATTCAAGTACCAACTCCTTTTGTTCCGTAAATAAATTTGCCAAATTCCCCTATCTCTCCGGCTAAGTGCATCCGCGACCGTGTTAGCTTTACCAGGATGGTAATGGATCTGCAAATCATAATCTTTAAGCAACTCTAACCACCGCCGCTGTCGCATATTCAACTCCTTCTGGGTAAAAAGATATTTGAGACTTTTGTGGTCGGTGTAGACTTCACAGGTTGTGCCATAGAGATAGTGTCGCCATATCTTCAAAGCAAAAACTACTGCTGCTAGCTCAAGGTCGTGTGTGGGATAATTTTTCTCGTGGGGTTTTAATTGTCGAGAGGCATATGCAATAACCCTTCCATTCTGCATAAGTACACAACCAAGCCCTTTATGCGAGGCATCACTGTAAATTACAAACCCTTCGGTACCAGATGGTAAGGCCAAAACTGGTGCTGTAGTCAACTTTGTTTTCAGATCTTGGAAAGCAGATTCCCGCTCTTTTGACCATTCAAATGCAACTCCTTTCCGAGTCAATTGTGTAAGTGGCACAGTGATTTTGGAGAAATTCTGAACGAACCGCCTGTAATAGCCAGCTAATCCCATGAAACTACGCACCTCGGCGACATTGGTAGGAGTTGGCCAATTCACAATCGCCTCAATTTTATGCGAATCAACAGAGACTCCTTCGTTTGTTACCACATGCCCCAGAAATGTCACCTCTTGTAGCCAGAATTCACATTTCTTTAACTTTGCATATAATTTCTTCTCCCGGAGTGTTTGAAGGATTAGGCGAAGATGATCCTCGTGAGCCTCTACACTCGCTGAATATATAAGAATATCATCGATAAAGACCACCACAAACTCATCCAGGTAAGGCTTAAAGACACGATTCATGAGATCCATAAATGCTGCGGGTGCGTTAGTAACTCCAATGGGCATAACTAGAAATTCGTAATGACTGTACCGGGTTCGAAAAGCTGTCTTCTCCACATCGTCAACTTTAACCTTCAATTGATGGTATCCCGACCGCAGATCGATTTTCGAGAAAACTTGTGCCCCTTGTAGTTGGTCAAATAAATCATCAATCCGTGGTAAGGGGTACTTGTTTTTGATTGTTACCTTATTGAGTTCCCTATAGTCAATACATAGCCGAAGTGTTCCGTCCTTCTTTTTCACAAATAAGACTGGTGCACCCCAAGGAGATACACTCGGTCGAATGAATCCGTAATTGAATCTTCAATTCCTTCATTTCGGCTGGGGCCATCCTATACGGTGTCTTAGAGATAGGTTGAGTTCCCGGCACCACATCAATTACAAACTCAATTTCACGGTCTATCAGTTGTCCTGGCAATTCTTCGGGAAAAACATCTGGAAATTCACGGACCACTGGAATTACATCAATACCTCCTTTTATCACTTGTTCCTCTAAAATACTACATAAATACCCTTGACATCCTTTCTGCATTAACTTACAAGCCTTCACAGCAGAAATCAAATAAGGTGGCGAAGTCACTTCCTGCCCCTAAACAATAGCCTCTGGTTGCCCCGTAGGATGGAAATTGATTTGCTTCGTTAAACAGTTTATAGTTGCACCATATTCACTCAGCCAATCCATTCCCAGAATAACGCCAAAAGAGGTCATATCGAGAGGTACTAGGTTAGCATACACCCGAATATCCCCAATTAGGAGTTCACAAGCAACATATACAGAAGTGCAGTTCATAGATTTCCCCAAGGGTGAAGTCACACACAATATATAAGACAAGTTTTCTTCAGTTTTACCCAGATTAGGAGCAAATAGTTTCGACACAAAAGAGTGGGTGAAGCCAAAATCAAACAATACATAAGCAGAATGACCATAAACAATAAATGTACCTGACACCACTGTTGCCGCATTTTGTACATCACCTGGAACCAATGCAAACACTCTGCCTTGCCTTGCGGTATCTTTATTATTAATAGATTTAGCTACTGTCTTTGCATTGGGGGTTGGTGTAGACCCCGCAGAACTGGTAGCAGGTCTATTGCCCTTTTGTTGAGCCCATTGTGGGCAATCCCTTACCAGATGACCAGTTTTGCCACACTTAAAACAAGCCCCGGTCTTCCAGTGGCAAGTTCCTCGATGTTGCCTTCCACAATCTGGGCATACAAGAGTGGAATTTTGAGTATAGGTGGTGGTGCTGGAGTTCCCGGAGTTATGCTTCTTATTGGGTGGAGTCACTGATCCCTTTGACCACTGATTGTTCTGCCTTTTCCCTTTCCACTCGGAAATCCGATTCTGAGCAGCAAGATTTCCTTCTGCTATTACAGCCCTTTCTAACACATCAACATAAGTAGGTAGCTTCAACATATTGACCCTGTCTTGGATGGCACCCCGTAACCCTCCTTCGAATTTCCGTGCCTTCTTATAATCCGTATCCACCATATGAGGCGCAAATCGAGCTAGTTCTGCAAATTGAGCTTCGTATTCTGCAACAATCTTGCTTCCTTGTCTAAGAGTTTCAAATTCTGTCACCTTCTTATCTCGCATGCTTTGAGGAAAATATTTGTCGTAGAACAATTCGAGAAATCTATCCCATGTTAATCCGGGATGTACGGTCCTTGTGAGCATCCACCATCTCCGCACCTCATCCTCAAGAGTGAAAGCAGCCAATTGCATATTTTGAGCTTCTGTACAAGGGAACACTTCGAATAGTTTCTCAATTCCCACCACCCATGCCTCAGCTTTCATTGGCTCTATGCCTCCGTTGAAGACTGGTGGTTTCATCTTTTTAAACTCTTTAGTAAGGGTGATGGTTGGGTCTTCAGCATGAAAATCTGGTACTGCCAGTGGAGGTACCGGTGGTGGTGGCGGTTGTTCTGGCGGCTGTTGCTGCTGTTGTGGTTGTTGCTGTTGTTGTCGTAGGGTCTCCGCCATTTCCATAATCATTCTCTCCATCCTATCCAACCGTGCAGAAGTAGCATCCTCTGCGTCGTCTGTCCTTGTTCTCACCATTTCCTACACAACAATCAATTATATACAGGAAACATGATTCAAAATTGTTAGCATTATCAGAGTATACGTAACGTTGCCATCGGTCTTTCATGTACTTTTAGGATGTCAGGCAAGATGCCTAAAGCTTTTCTAGACACCCTAAGCTCAATGGACCTGTGTGAGAGATAGCAACTCGTGCTCTAATACCACTGTCACACCCCCAACTTGCCGCTGAAAGTTTGGGCATGACCTATGCAGAAAAGGACACTTAACCTGCTATATATATAGAAAGTAGGGGCCTGAACAGAAGCAGTAATAACAAGTAATACAAAAGAAGAAAGTATGACATCCATTGAGTGACTAAACCATGCCAGGATCACAAACATAACATAGAGTGAATAAACCAAAAGAGATACACTTTTAAGAGCTAGTTATATACATGCAAATACAGATCCAGCCCCAAGATTGGGCGTATAACAAAAATATTATGTACATAACATCCTACGCCAATAGCTAGAGCATAAGCTATAGTCTAGCAAATTCCACAAGAGTATGGTTTCGACCCAAAGCTTGGCTGTGCTTAGCCTGACAAAAGTGTGACAATGCTGAGTTAAGATCGACCTCCTGTTTGGTTACCTACAGGAACAGACATAACATAGGGTGAGCCAAGCTCAGTGAACAATAGTACTTACATGCATGTAAAACAAAAATAACACAATAACCATGTAGTTGGTCTGCTTTTGTATAACTTTATAGGACAACTTGTTGGTTCACAATTTCATAATTTGGCCCTTGGCCTGAGGAGTTTACACACTCACAAAAGAGCCATTGGGTTTCATAAATTCACAACTTATCGTAATGGCCTTCGGCCTTTTTGATTCACAATTCACAAGTTCACAAATTCATATTTCACATATCGGCCCTTGGCCTCATAACTTCTTAGTTCACAAATGGCCCTTGGCCACATAGGTTCACAACTTCACATAGGTTCACAACTTCACAACTTCTTTGATGCGTTCCATAATTCACAAGGTTTCACACATAGCGTACATAACTTCACAACCTCTTTCAATGTTTCCATAATTTCATAATGTTTCTTATATAGCATATATAACTTCATGCTAACATAATTCTTACATCAAGGATCATAACGTCAATACATAACTTCATGTCAATATAATACTTACAATAAGGATCATAACGTCAATAATAATAATTTTTAACGGTAGAGGTACATTGAAGTACTATTACTCACTGGTTTTGTGTTGACGTGCTAGTTCCTCCTGGAGTGTGTCCTGCACACAATCATAACTTGCTAATCAGTTCTTTTTCCTTTTTAAATCATTGAGAAATCATTCCCTGTGTCATTACCCTTCATATGAATTTAAAATCATCTTAAGATCATCAGAACAATATTCTAAACATATTATAGGGTCAAGCACGCAAAACTGAACAAACATTTATTTTTCCTGAAAATGAGTCCCCCGCTCGAGTGCCACTTTGGCCGCTCGAGCAGACTGTAAATGTCACAAACTGCTGGGAGGTCGATTTTCCCGCTCGAGCGGGCTTTCCGCCGCTCGAGCGGACCAAGCGAATTCTGAAATTCTGAACTTTGAATTTAGCAACTTCATTCCATTTTTCATGCAATTCCAAATGAATTTAAGACATTAAACATTTGAAAGCACCGAATAAAGACTAAAATATAGCAGAATCACATACGAGGGTTGGGTTATTACAAAACCATTCTTTAGTCAATTAGTCCATTGGTGAGCGTCTCCTAAGGTGAAGGAAGTGTCAACCAAGGGATAGTTCAAGGCATGAGGGAAGCTTCATGTCGTTGGTAATGAACCCTCAAAGCAGGATTAAACCATTAAGCATGAGCCTCAACCCCAAGCTTAAGCAACCCTAAGTTTGAAACAACTCTCAAAAGTAAATAAAAGAGTGAAGCAAAAAGGGGGGTTGCAGAGATTTTAAGTGCTGAAATTAGGCATGAAAAGGTATTAAAACATGCAACCAAGACACACAAATGATGCTCCAAGCCTATAAACACTAAGCTATTGAAGGGAATTACACCACAACTATGCAATACAAAGCTCAAATAACCCAAACATCACAAAACATAGCTAAAGCAAGCCAAAACATAGGCAAAAACATGCTAGACAAAAGCTAAGTTAGGCTTGAAAAACATGCTAACACATGAATCTAACTAGGCATGCAAATAAGACAGAAGGAGGGAAGGCTAACCCCTCCAATTTTGGACTTCAAAACAAGGTTTTAACCACTGAAAAACCTCTAACTTTCAGTGGTTAAAAGGCCCAAAAGTTTTGATTTGAAGGTGATGAAAAATGGTGCAAAAGTCTAACAAGCTAAGAAGTAAAAAGGGTGGACAACCCTCTAACTTAAAAGGGCTAAAACCACCACTTTTATGACTCAAAAATGGGACTTTTTACATGCCAAAACCAGCCCCAAAATAGTACAAAAAGATGGCAAAGCAAGTATTCAAAGCAAGCTTAAATAATAAGTGAACTACCTCTTGAAGCTAAAGCACAAACTAAGCAACAGTCCAAACTTAAACCTTCTTCTAGCACACAAACAAGACACCAAGAGACCTCAGCTCCAAGGTGGTCAAGTTTGATTAAGGGTTCATGTGCAAAAGTGCAGAGAAACTAGACTTTAAGGCACAAAATAACAAGAGAGGGAAGAAATTCTAGAGAGAGAGAGAGAGAGAGAGAGAGATTTTTGGTGTAAAATGTCTAACCCCCAAAAATGGGGGACGAACCCTCCCATTTATAGAAGAACAAGTCTTGAGCTTGGATACATCTCACCATACACGTGTATGAAGATGCAGCTCACTGAGCAACATCTGGCACAACTGGCAACAAATATCTAGAAAGAGAGACCAATGGCCGTCGGCCACCACTGGTAGCCGATAGGCACAAGACATGGCCGATAGATCCCAGGGCTAGCCGACAGGTCACCCTCTCTTCCAAGCTAGAGGCAACAAGCTCTAGGTCCAAAAACATGCACAAAACAGACAAGGTTTAGAGGCTCAAAGATAAGGCATTCCGCTGAGAACTTCGGGCGCTCAAAATGAATACAAACATGCACAATCATTGAGTGCACAAACGATGACGTCCAAGACTTGAGGACGGTCAAAAATGGGGTGTCTACAGCCGGCAGGCCAAAGCTGGTGGCCTTTCATCCACCAATGATGGTCTGCCGGCCACTAATTCCTGCTTCTTCCCACTGCAACAGAGAGCAAACAGAGCAAGGACAAGATACTCTCAAGGGTTGCTTGCACAACTTACCCCTCCTTATCATCAAACACGTCAAAGGAGTGGCAAAATTTGATTCACAAACCATCAATTTATGCAATTTCATTTAATGATGGCCTATAAACCAAATTGTGCAAGTTCAATAAATGCAACAACTAAGACTCTCAAACCTCCTCCCTATCATGGATTGATCAAGGGAAGTGGTTAACAATGACTCTTCAACCGTTTACATCACTATCAAGTATAAAACGATTCAAGACTCAAGGGTTCCATTAACGTCCGAATGAACCCTAACTAAGTTATTATCTTGCATCGCTTTTAATCCTAATTTTATTACTCCATTTTAATTACCAACCATTCCTTAGTAATTTAAGTTCAAAGATAAGCTTTAAGTCTTCTAATAGAAAGAAGTATCAAACCAAGAGTTGTTTTAGACATGAGAGAAGTATCATGTCGTTGGTAATGAACCCCCGAAGGGATTAAACCATTAAGCACAAGACCTCAATCTCATGCTTTAAACAAGCAACTAGTTTCAACCAACTTTCAAAGCAAAGCAAAAGCCAAGAAAGGAGGGAGGTTGCAGAGGTGATTAAAAGTGATCACAAGTATGGAAAGCCATAAATAAGTTCTATCAACTCAAATAGGATGGTGGCCAAAGCCTAAACCACCAAGCCTATGAGGACAATTACACTACAAGCATGCAATACAAAGCCCAAATGCAACATACAGCTAAAAACAGTCCTAAAACAGTGCTAAATTAGTCCTAAAACATCCTGAAATTAAGACAAAAATAGCAAGAACAAAAAGCTAAAACAAAGAGCTACGTAAGCTAGTAAGCAAGACACAAGGAGGGGAGGCTACCCCCTCCGTTTTTGGACATCAAAACAACATTTTGGCCACTAAAATAACTCTGAAAATCAGTATTTAAAAGCTCAAAAAAAAATAGTGTAAAGGTGGGAAACACAAGGGTAAAGGCTAGAGAAGCAAGATGGAAAGAAAGGTAAACCACCCCTCCACCCTTTAAGGCCTTAAACCACAAGTTTTAGCCCAAAATTACGGAGTTTATATAGCCCAAAAAGAGTGGAAAAACAGTAGGAAAAATAGTAGAAAATAGCAAACAAATCAAGCCTTATACCTCTTGAAGAGGAGAACACTTCCAAGCAACAATTCAATACATACACACCCTCAAGAGCTCAAAGAGGGCACAAAAGTACCTCAACTCAAAGATGGTAAGGTTTGGTGCAGAGTGTATAGGCAAAGGTTCAATAACTAGCAAGAGAGAGAGAATTGTAGAGAGAGAGAAAATAATTTGCTCCAAAATTTTCTAACCTTAAAAGCAAGAGGGGAGGTCCTCTATATATGGAAAAACATCACACTCCCTTAGAAATATCAATACATACATGTGTAAACAAGTGTATGCATCTGTGCCAACAGCTAACACAGCTGGCATAAAATATCTGCAAAACACACTTGTGGCCGACAGGTCACACTAGTGACCGACAGCCAATAGCACTGGCCGGTAGCCCCAAGGTTTTCTTAGGCTTGAAAAACCAGGGTTTCGGTCCAAAACAAGGCAAGAGGTATGTAGGGTTTTAAAGGCTCAAAGTTGTGGCATTTTGTTAAGGACTCCGAGCACTTAACAAGCATATACAACTTCATCATTCGGTGTGCAAGTGATGGTGTCCAAGTTGTAAGGGCAGTCAAAAATGGGTTGTCTACACTTATAAGTCTAGATGTTTAAACCTCATGCATGTTTGATTTTTTTGAAAATTAAACTCAATGATGGAGAATTATGCATGCATATATGGATTGATCTTGAATTCTTCAATCTTAGTTAATTCTCCTTCTTGATTACATATTCCTCTTAAATTCACATATTTCATGACCTAAAGTCTAGAATTTGAGTTCAAACACTACCAAAAGTCTTCAATTATTCTTGTACTAGCAAATTCTTGAATTGTACTCCTCAATTCTTCAATTCTCTTTGAAATTCCCCTAAGATTCAAGCTTATCCTTCCAAACTTGCTCCCACACTCTCTAGAATTCTCTGATAAGTTTTGAGCTCAAAACAATGAGCTAAGCTCATACATAATACATATATATATATATATATGCACTCTTAATTAACTTAATCTAATTAATCTAGCTTAGGTTGATTAATTCTAGTTAACTCTAATTAATTTATTCAAATTATTTTATCCGAATCAAATTATAATTAAACTTTCCATATGATTCTAAAAGTTCCACTTGGCCTATTAACCTAGTCAATTTCATGTTCTAACGTCGTTAAGGCCTTCAATTTTCAGATTAAAATAGAATTCTCAATAGATAATCCCACGGTAACAGATATAAATTCCAATATCATGCAAAACACACAATTAACACATCATCTCTCTTTAAACACTTACTTAACATCCATAATTAATGATTAGTACCATATTACGGAATAAGGTTATTACAAAGATGTATGGAATTTTGACCACGCCACCATTGAACTTTAAGCCATGAGCACGCTAACAGACACAAGAGAGACTCGATAAGCACAAACCAAGACACATGCCCGACATGAAAACAACAAGACTCACAACTGACCCCAAAAGCCAAAGAAGAAAAGATAAGACTCAAGGTGACTGATCATTCATTATGCCCCTAGTTTTCCTTATACTCACACATTTATTCAAGAATCATCTTCAGAAATAGTTTTTGCAAAAGTTAGGTTTCAATTCCCTTTAGGCTCAAGTTAAAGATTTCACTGATAAATTCAAGTATTGAAATTTTTTTCCATTGGTTGATTCAAGCTAGTTCCCCCTTACCCAACGCGAGTATTCTATGTGTGGCAGTCATTGTAGCTCATGGAATGATGCGAAGCTAAAGATGTGAATTGGGTAAGGATATTGGGTCGAACCTCAAAGAGAGGTTGCCTACGTATCTCAACATGAGAATTAGACCTCACATAGTTCACAGTTAAGGTTCACTCATGTATTGGCACTCTCCTTTTGCGCTCTAACTTTTGCTAGAGCCGCCCTTTTGGGTTTTCGGCCCTGCAAGCTCTCATTATTTTTTGTTTTTCACTTTTTCATGCTCTAAGTTTTTCTTAGGTCGCTCTTTGAGTTTTTCGGCCCAGCGAGCTCTCATTATTTTTTATATTTCACTTTTTCATGCTTTAAGTTTTGCATGGGTCACCCTTTTAGGTTTTCGGCCCAACGAGCCTCTCAAAGGTAGTGCCACAATATTTGCAATGAATTTGATCAGTAGTTATCCTCACCCTAAAAATGGAACTTGCTTCGCCATGATTTGAGCTTGGATCTCCCTTGACTTCTGCATATCGTCTCCCTCATTTTCACTCCACTTTTTAAGGTTAATTCTCCTCACAATGTGGTACCTTCTTGCATTGACTCCTTTGAGTTCAGAGACAACTTATTTTCCTCACAGTTGGTTGAATTTTCTCTAATGGATGTCCCTGGCTTGATGGTTGACTTTTTGTTTCTCTTTTCCTTTTTTTTCCTTCTCTTGCTTTTTTGATTTTTCCCCTTTCTTCTTATTTCCTTTCAGTGGTGAAAACGCCATGGGGAGGAATTCTAGGATTTATAAGGTTTGAAAGCTGTCTGTGCCCACCAAAACGATCTCTAGAATGTGGAGAGAATTCTCAAAACAATGTAAAATACCACACACGATTCTGAATTTATCTCTGCAAGTTTGTAAAGAAAAAAAAAATGCTTGAATTTTTAGAATGATCATGAAGAGCATTACAGCGACAATTCAAAATTTCTTCAAACCATTTTAGGGATCCTACTCAATATTAGAGCTTATTAGTGAAATCTCATTCTCATTAGCACATTAGACAATTTACACCTTTCTTTTCCTCAATTGAAATCTTCAAAATTTTTCTTGTTTTCATTAGGTCACACATGGATTGTTGTAGGCACAATTAAATGATCAAAAACTTGACTCTATTTCTCTTATTGAAAAGATAGAGACATGAGGGTATAGGAGAGCAACTCAAAGGAAAAGACTCAACTGACACAATGACACATGAAAAGGAAAAGAAAACAAAACTCTAACTTGGCCCACGACTCGACCACCCACAAGACATAGCTCAGAGTTCGACCAAAATCACATTATTAGCATTCCAAACATAAAAGGGATCTTCATTTTCTAAGTTCATTAGCAGAATTCATGATAGACTTCACATCTTGCCTTTACTTCAGCATCACTATCGAAACCCGCATGGTAGCACCCGAACTTTCTCCTTGATCGAAATAGTTTCCTTTTCAAATTTCTCATACCATGCCCCTAATTCAGAAGGTCCTTTCCAAGCGCTTTCAACAATTGCTCCTAGTTAATCGTTGCCTAGTCATGGATAGAATTTATGTGGTGGGGTAGTCTTCTCTTGTGGTCAGGGAAAGGACTATTGGCAACTTTGGGATTTTTAGTTGGGGTGATTACCTTGTTGTCAATCAAGTCTTGAATTTCAAGGTGAAGGTAAATGCAATGGTCAGTATCATGGTCATGTTGCTGATGGAAGGCACAATACTGAGTGGGGTTATGCCTAGTTGGGAGTAAGTATGTAAGCGGCTTTGGTTCAAAAGATTTGAGAAGGCCTTGCTCTGTGAGGACTTGAAGAACTTTGGACAAGGTCATGTAGAGGGGATTGAAGGTGCGGTTTTGGAAGCGTGGAACACTAGTCCTAGAAGCATTGGCAAAGGCGCTGGTGGGTGTAGACTGGTTACTTATGAAAAGGACTCCTATAGGTTTGAGATTGGAATTAGGATGAGCATTCGGATAAGGTACCTATTTCCATGGCTTGGCCTTCCTTTGTTTGTTGTTTCTTGATTGAAAGTGCCCTCGACCTAACTTTTCACACTGAATTTACTTGTGGTAACCCCCACCTTGGCATTGGGGTATTGAGCAGCAAAAATTTCATCCACAATCTCCTTAACAACTGCAAGGACTTATTGTTGTTTAGGCCTTTGATCTTCAGAGCCTCAATGACCCATCAGAGATATACACAAGGATCAGCACCTGCCTTAGATTCATTCTTACTACTTGCTTTAGCCTTGTTAAGGATTTGAATGGCTGTATCTGGGTAAGGCCCATTTTTTTTTTTTTTTGATATGGTATCACCCATGCTTGAGATATCTTTGAACAATGTATCCAATTGGGCTACCCTTTTGTCATCAACACCAGCCTTTATCATAGTTTTGACTTTAGGCTAGCTCATTCCATTTTTAGCTTGCCCCCAGATTGGAGGGCTCTTTAATGCGAAATTTCCATCATAGGATGTGGTAAATGATAGAGTCAGAATCCCAAAGGTTAAATCTACCACAATTCTCTGAAGGTCTTCAATTATTCCCAACATCTCAGAAGTAGTGGGTTCGGTCATTAGCGCATTTGGTGTATCTGAACTAGATTAGTCTACAGATTGACTACGCTGAGTTTTTTCAAAGTTCACTTTTTGGGGTTTGAGAGGATTGCAGTTCCAGTGCATCCATCATACACAAGTCAATGCCCTCTAAAATGAACACTTTAGGCTTGGGTAGATAGGATGGAGTGATGTATATACTGGGGTTGTAGGTGGATAGTAGTATATGGCTGAGACTGAGGTTGGGAGGGAATGGTATTTTGTCATGGGGAGGCAATAGGTTGATAGTGATATTGGGCTTTTGAGGTGGAGCTATTGTTTTGTTGTCGATGAGGTCTAAAATCTCATGACGATGGCAATAGCAATGATTAGTGTCATGACCATGTTGTTGGTGAACGGCGCAATATTTAGTAAGGTCATGCCGAGCTGGGAGAATATCAGGGAGAGATTGAGGGTCAAGCGGTCTGAAGACTCCTTTTCCACCAAGATCTTCATGGCATGGGTTAGGGACATATGGAGATGATAGTATGCTCTTTCCTGGGCTCGAGTTGAGTTCGCTGTTTGTGGGCTGACATTAGCGAAGGAATTGGCCATTTTGGCAGTGGAGGTAACTGTATTGATTTATAAGGGCTCAGCATTAGTAGTTGTGCTACTACTGGTAGTAGCACAGGAACTGCATGTAAATAACTTCCTTATAGGCTCGCTTCCTTTTACAATGATTCCCTGTTTGATGGCATCTTCAATTTGAATCCCAATCTCATGGAGGCCATTGAAATTAAAGAAGGAGAGAACTATCATTTTCTACAGCAGTCTTCCATGCAAATTCCTTATAACCATATAGATCTGATCTTTTTCCAGAGGCATGTTTATCATCATAGCTGCTTTTTCTCTCTATCGATGATGAATGCCACGAAGTTTTCATTAGGCTCTTGGCGAGTTGCCTCCAGCACTCGGGTGGTTACCTCAATCTGTGTGTTGTAGGAGTACTGTGCAATAAATGCTTCGACCAACTTCTGCCAGTTCTGTTTGATCGAATCACTCAACTTGGTGTACAAAGTATTAGCACCTCCTGACAAAGTTCTCTCGAATAAAGATAGTTTTTAGGCTAAAGTCAAACCCATACGTTTCAAGATGTCTAAGAAGAGGCAGATATGCACCATAGGGTCTTTGATCCCATCAAACCTGTTTATGTGCGGTATCTTGAACCGTTCTGGCAATCTTACAGCAACCTCTGTATACGCCTCCTCAATGCCCAGAATGAAATTGATTCCTTGTGAATTTTTTAACAGCTTTTCAAGTTTAGCTACTTTCAGCATGTCGGGGTCAAACTCACTAAGATCAGGAGGGAAAAGTCCCTCAATAGGTTGTGCCAGAGCTCTGACAGTATAGGTTTGGTCTGGTCCTTCTTGTAGATTAGGACCGTGGAAGTT
Source organism: Camellia oleifera (assembly GCA_022316695.1). Taxonomy (NCBI): domain Eukaryota; kingdom Viridiplantae; phylum Streptophyta; class Magnoliopsida; order Ericales; family Theaceae; genus Camellia; species Camellia oleifera. The sequence goes on from CM039311.1 coordinate 32,261,670, forward strand.
TTCAACTGGCAGAGGCGAACCTAAGACTGGATGATCGGGTAGAAGTAGATGAGTAGTGGATACACGAGATAGATGCTGCAATCTAGCAATAGTCTCAGCTTGGGTGGCAACTGTGTGATTGAGAACATCCATAGTCTGCTGTAGGGCTGTAAGCATGTCTACTAGATCCATTGGATTTTGGGCCATTATAGGATATGGTAAATTAGCAATTGGGGGAATTGGGTGGATATGACCTTGTCAGAGATGGCTTTTTCGAGATTGGATGGACTTAAGTTCCTCGGAGATGTTTTTTTGTAATTTTGAATAGACTGGAGTGCTTTTGATTTGGATAGGTCAGATTATATGGAGTGGGATGGGTTAAGCTTTTTCCGAGTTGGATTAGACTGGGCTTTTCCTAGATTGGATTTAGTCGGACTATTTCCAAATTAGGTATGACTTCTCTCGTGTGATCTACCAAAGTATACAAAATCAAGCTCTCTTGGCCTCGGTTAATCCTATCATCAAAACAAGTACCCCATCAGATCATGGTACTAGACATGTCGGTCAAAACAAAGCATGACACAATTTTTGACTTTCTAGTTCTGTTCTTGCTTTAAATTCATCCATTCCGATACAATCCCCAAATTCTGATCTTCCACCAAACAAACACAACCCCCCTAGATTTTGATCCCAAATTTTAATTCTAATATGATCCAAATTTTGAAAGTCATCCCCTTAAAATTAAGACTCTTAAAGGATTGGATGCCTTTTTCTCCTAAAATTTCACATTTGCTGTGATAACCCTGTTCCTTATTATGCTAATTGGTCCTTATTATGAATATGATTATGTGTTTAGTATGATTTTGTGTGTTAATTATGTGAATATATGTGGTTTTGAATTTCTAGTTCACCGTAGGAATATCTGTTTGATTATCTGCTTTGGAATTTAAATTGAAGGCCTTATAAGCCACCGAAACCGGAATTGACTATGCCATTGTGATTAGCGTAATTTTTAGAACCTACGGTGAAATTTAATTAAAAATTGATTCGGATCAAAATAATTCGATTCGGAATGATTAATTAAGTGCCAAATTATTTAATATTGATATTTTTGATTAGTGGGACTTACCATAAGGGCACTATACACTCAATATCTCTCTTTTACTTCATTTAGTTGATTTTGGCTCCTTAGAGAGTGAGAGAACCGAATTAGAGAGAGAGAGAGAGAGTAGGAGATTGAAGATTTCTCAAGAAGCTTGAAGATGTTGGGGTGTAACTCAAGAATTAAGCCTAAGTTTGGGAAGATTAAAGCTCCTAGGTGAGTAATCAACCCTTAACATATGAATTTGAGTTGTGATTTTGTGAATTGAAGATTTAATAGTGATCTAGAGTAAGAAATGAGTTGGTTTTGTTGAATTGAAAAGCCAATATGTACATGCATGTAAGAAATTGCTTTGAATTTCCATATTTGAGCACAATGTGTATGATCCATGTTGAATTTTTGGTTTAAGTCCATGTATTTGATCATCTCTTCATCATATGAGTTGAGAATGAGGGTTATATGTCACATGCATGTACAATCCATGGGAATAGGAGTTTTGATTGTTTGAATTTGGTATGTTGGTAATGAGTTTGAAATAATTTGGGTCATGCATGTGTTTGATTCATGAAATTTAGCTTCGTAATGATGTAATTTGGTGTTTGTATCATGTTAGCACAAGTATATGTAGAGTTTGAGCCAAAATCATGCATTTAGAGCCTTTGAATATCGAGTTGAAGCTCAAGAACATGTTCTGAATTTTCCAGAATTTTAATGTCCGCTCGAGCGGGGAAACTGCCGCTCGAGCGTGAAATTCGTGCTCCCAGTATATTTTTGCAGACATGGCGTCCGCTCGAGCGAGGAAGTTCATGCTTGAGTGGGGAGCTATGTAGACAGACCTTCAGCTTGAGCGCCAGACTTCACGCTCGAGCGTAAATTTGACGCATCCAGTACTTTTGCAAACCTCATGGGTCCGTTCGAGTGAGGAAGTCCACGCTCGAGCGGGGACCCTGTTTCTGAAAATTTTGAAAAGGGATTCTGTGTTTCGTTTTCTGTTCTCTTTCACTTCTAAGTACTCTTAGGCATACATTGAGCATTATAAATGAATTAAAGGGATAAGAATAAAGCCTAAAGAGGAATATGTGAATTAAAGAACGGATTGAACCATTTGTGACCCATATGTGTTATGTGATGTGTAGGGTCAAGCTCCAGGGCAAATCAACCAACCGATCACTGTGAGTAATATCTTGACAAAGATATCTGAATTATGCTGTTGTCCAATTGCTTACTTCTATGTAAGTTTATAAGTTTGTTAATTTGATTGGCGAACAATGTTTGCTATGCCAAACAAATGGGCCGAAGGACAGTTTGACATGAAAGTATGAATGGGCCAAAGGCCAGTTTGACACGAAAGTATGAATGGGCCGAAGGCCAGTCTGACATAAATGAATGAATGGGCCAGAGGCCAATATGATTTGAACGATAGAATGAATGGGCCAGAGGCCAGTACGATCTGAATGATAGAATGAATGGGCCATAGGCCAATATGATTTGAACGATAGAATGAATGGGCCAGAGGCCAGTACAATCTGAATGACAGAATGAATGGGCCAGAGGCCAGTATGACCCGAACGAAAGTATGAATGGACCAGAGGCCAGTCTGACATGAATGAAAGACAAATGGGCCAAAGGCCAGTTTGACATGAATGGATTGGGCCCGAGGCCGTCCGAAGTATTTGGAACCGAAATTACTTGATCTATATTTATTTGCATACTAGATAGAATATGAATTGGGCCTAAGGCCGTCCGACCTATATTGTTCCAATGCATCTTCTTTAGTTGATATTATTCACTCACGCTCATTCATATGTTTGTAGGTGAGCCAAGAGAGGTCCAGACCCAGCCTCAGTGAAGTCTGTGTGGAACAACCAAGGTTTTGGAGAGTCAGCCCTTGCGTCTCACGCACGAGACTTGTCTTCGCCCCTTTTGTTATGTATTTATATTTTGTCATGTTGGCGAAGACTTTGAATCTGCTGTATATAGTTTTCATGGGTTGACTTAGACTTAAATGATCCTATCTGTACAGAACCCTATGCTACCATATTTTCTGAAGTGAGTTATTAACATGTATATGTATGGTTTGTTATGACGTGCCATGTAAGCACAGCTTTATGGACAAAGTTTTAAATTTTGCTTCTGTTTGGCCCCTTTACTCTGACGAGTTATGTTTGGTTTGATTTGAGGTCGTAGGTAATCTCGTGATTACTGGCCAGTTATGGCCTAAACCCATAGGGGCGGATTTGGGTCGTGACATTTGCACAGCAAGCATGTCACATTCGCACATAAGCAATCATTCCAAACACCACTAGACGTTAGGGTTTTCCTGCCCTAGCTATGAATATATCTATAGCTTCACTATTGAAACAAGTAGTATTATCACATCTTAGACACGAGAAAGCATCATGTCCTAATTTTGGAAGTTACTATACCTTAATATATGTACTAGGTCTGTCTGGTCAAAAAGGTACTTCAGCAAGACACCGATATACCTACCCTACCCATCACCTATAAGTGAAGGAAGGATCAAGTAGTACGATGGTGATCCAGATCCGAGGCTTGTATTCCCACCATAACAGAGTCCATGTCCGGCAATTCGTCCGGAATGTTAGATGGAAAATAAGTGACTTAAGCGCACCATGCGTGCAATACAATGAACATATATATGTAAATAAATCTCACATCATTTAGTTTGAGTCAAAGCCTCTTAGTTTCTCCAGCAGAGTCACCAAAAATTGTAGGAGTCCTAGGGGGTACCCGAGCGTGCCTAACAATTCAGACTCCCAATCTCCTAATTTAGTCTCGCTAGTGTAATGTGAAACAGCAAATAAGAGTTCAAAATTTGGCAACTTTTATAGAAAATTCATTTATTGCAAAATATGCCAGAAATGGACTATATCACCAGATCTCAGAGTCATTACCTAATCTTTCATGGAAATTAGGAAACTCCTGACTCGTGCCAAAGGCCACTGATCGTTATAACCAAGGATGCCTTGGTTCAGAACCTTAGGTATGAGGGGGAAGGTCATGAATTGAGCACCCCAGCTCACCCGATCAAAAGATCGGTCACTACTAAACCATGATATGAGTTTTATAGAAAATATATGCTCATGTTCTGTTTATTTTAATAATACTAACATTACTATGTGAGGCATGTAATTATATATCATGTTGCTCATTTTGGTTATGCTTTGATCTCATGTATTTTGAAAGATTTTTCTGAATAAATGTACAACTCAAAATGAAATTGAGCCCACATGCATATCAATCAGCAACATTCTGACTCAAATAACACAACCTTCACCCACTGGCATCCAAAGAGATATATCACTTAAGTACGTCGAAAATCATACACAAGTGGGATGCTAAAACTATAAATGCTCACCTAGCATTCATTTATGACAAGCCAACAATAATATGCTATATAAATACGCATAATTCTATATGCAAAGATATAATGCAATACATACACAGAATGCAACTAAAGATCCGACTACTAACATTCGATACATTAATAATTTCAAGGCATGAATTAGCACACAAAGGCACATAAGAATTAATAAAAATCAACAGATGCAAATTGGCTGAATCCTAATCCATTAAAAATGGATGCAAGTCATGAATATGATAAATAAAACATGATACTTATCAACAGATATGGAAAGCAGACATAGAGTTGGGAGTTATTACAACAATTCGAATGAATAAGAAAGGGAGAAAGGAGAGAGAGATTATTACAATATTTGAATAAATAATGCAAAGAAGAGAAATGGGGTTTGGAGAAATTATTGTAACAATGAATAGATTCAGCCAAATTATTGCTGAATCTAACAAATCATAGTATATAAACAAAAGAATTTAACTAGCAACTCTAGAAACACTTGGGAGAGCACTCCTCATAAACTGTATGTTCTACTTTGAAAAAATCATCCAGCCACACACACATTGGTCTGACCAACCATAAAGATGACCGGCCGAACGTAACCTCCGGAGAAACTCAACTTGGTGCATGAAGGTCTGGAATAGAAGCAAAGCACATCTGCCAAGGGATGCTCATCCATTTTACCTCACTTTTTCACAAAAAAATGCTTAAGGAAGAGGTAGATGGACCTTAACGCTTAACAATAATATACAACAGATATGTAGAACATATATTTTGCAATAATTTATCTAGTTAAATATATTAAAGCAAGATCAAATTCAAGCCTAAGAAATAGATGAAAACTTTCATTCATCTCTTTGTGGACAAGAGTAAATTAATGCCCAAATCCATAATATTAATTAGAGAGAGTAGATTGCCACCATTTTAAAGAAGTCTTACAAAGATTGTGAAAGCTCCATAGGACTTCTAAAAAAATAAGGAAGAAAAAGGGGGGGGGGGGGGGATAGAATACATATAACTCATCAAAAGTGGTTAAAGACTCATTCTCTTACTCATGGAATATGGATGTGAAATCCATTTCCATGTTCAAAATTGGTCGAGAAGAGAATTTTTAACACTTGTAATGTAGAAGCCTTTATAGCTTCAATCAAATATTTATACCACATATTTATATCACATATTTTGAAAAAGAAAATCTAAGGAATAGAGGCTCAGTCTTCCACTTCCATAATCTAAATATCACATATTTAAAACAGTAAAGAAAATACAAGAAAATAAATTAGAAGATTGAAAAAATTCACCTTGGGAGGAAATGATAAATTTTCTGATTATCAAACTTTCTTCTTTTCACCCTCACAGTTATGGTGCTTGTTTTGAAATCTCAGCAAGAAAATTCAAATTTTACCTTTAATAGAGTTGTGGATGATATATATCAGTGGATAGAAAAATTGATTAAAAAGAATTTTGATTTTTAAAATTCAATTCATTAGCCTCACAATTTTCTAAAACAATCTCTTTCCTCTCTTTCCTTTCTTTTTCCTTTCTTCCTTGCTTCCTTTCTTTTCCTTCTCTTCCCAGTTTTTTTCCCCTTCTTGATTACCCTGCCCCTTGCCTTGGATCGTTTTATTGCCTTTCATAGGCAATTCTCTTACAACAAACAAACAACATAATAAAATATCTACATAATATAAATATATATATACATATATACATATCTATTAGTAAGGACGTCGGCAGGGGTGGCTGCTGCCGGCCTCATTTCGTTTTTTTTTAAATTATTTTTTTATTTAATTTATTTTATTATATGCTATAATATAATATAAAATAAAATATTTAAAATATGTAATTATATTGATTTATATAAAAACACCCAAAATATATAAAAACACACAAAATTATGTAAAATTATAAAATGCTGTCAAATAATAAACTAATAAAATATATTTTAACAGCCTAAAACAATTTGGCCAAAAAGGATAAAGATTGGGATTAAAACTTAAATTCAATTTTTCTGCTCAGAAATTCATAAAATAGCATATTTCAATTTTCATTATCGAGTCTATGGAAAAAGTGCCCAAATCTTATGACGGGTCAAAATGGGGTGTCTACAATTACCAACACATAATAACTTTACAAAAAGTTATCAAATGACCAGAATAATCGAACGTATTAACATGGAATAATTTCATAAAATTTATCAAATGATCAGTATAGCCAATAGAATACAAATTGGATGTAATTAAAATTAAACTCTTTACAAAGATATTTAGAGGAAGTATATTATATACCACCCTAATTACCTCAAATCAATGCCACAATCACTTGATTCTAAATCCCTCCATCACCAACGCTTTAGTCATCTAATATTGCACCATAAATCTCCAAATGTAACAGATTAAAATTCTAAGGCATAAAATATGTAAAATTTAACAAAATCTACAACTCTTCTCTTATGTAAAATGGCTAACTCTCATTTTAAATTTTCTCAATCTAAATTCAAAATTTCTATTATAACAATGAAAGAGAGGGAGAGGGAGAGGGAGAGGGAGAGAGAGAGGGGGAGAGAATGGACATACTAATCAATTTATGGAATAAAAAAAACTTGTGAGTGAGAGAGAGAGAAAATGGAGAGAGAGAGAGAGAGAGAGAGAGAGAGAGAGAGAGAGAGAGAGAATGGACATACTAATCAATTTATAGAATAAAAAAAAAACTTGGAGGCCAAGGAAAAATAATAAAAGAAAGAAAAGAAAAATGCAAATAAAGAAGGTACTCAAAGGCATAGTAAGGTTATCAATGTATGAGGTGGCTGGCTATTAACGATTAATTATTATTACTTTTTATTTGTTTATTTATTTATATTTTGGCTTAGTAAGGAAGAAATATGATAAATGGGATAGAAAAATTTCTTATCAAAAAGAGACGAATCAAATAAGGTGAAACATCAATAAATCTTAAAATATGATTTTGTGAACAGTTTATTCCTCTTTTTTTCCTTATAAACTCAAAGATCACATTAAAGTGAAAATTACATAAAAAGGTAGTCATTTACATGTTTGAGTTTAATTTTTTTGAGATAAAAGTGATTTTCTCAAAATGTAAAAGTACACATTTGGGCAATTTGTACTATAAAAATTTTGAATTTTCTCTCATTTTAAACAAATCACACATTACGAACAAAAACCTAAACTCTAATATAACACTCCAATAACGTAATACTTCAATGTAACATACTAAAAAATTCATTGGTGTACTTTTCCCAAATGTAACAACATAACACTCAAAAAAATTCTTTGGTGTATTTTTCTCAAACGTAACGCTCCAGTGTAAAAAATGAATAAAAAATTCCTTAGTGTACTTTTCCCAAACGTAACACTTCAATCAGTGTAATCTCAAATGTAACACTCCAATGTAACATACTACAATGTAACACACAAAAATACTAAAAAAACTCTTTAAGTGTACTTTTTTCAAACGTAACACTCACAGTTTGAAATTATACATTTGTTCAAAACTTACTAAGGAATTTTTATACTCCTTTTGGAATGGTTTGAAGAATCTCATATTCTTTTTTTTTTTTTTTTAGTGTTACATTAAAGTGTTACGTTTAAGAAAAGTACACCAAGAATTTTTTTTTGGTTACATTGGAGCGTTATGTTTGGGATAAGTACACTAAAATGTTTTTTTTTGTATATTACATTAAAGTGTTACACTAAGGAATTTTTTTGGAGTATTATATTAAAGTGTTACGTTTGAAAAATGTACACTAAGAAATTTTTTTGTACGTTACATTAGAATGTTATACTAAGGAGTTTTTGTATATTACATTAGAGTGTTACACTAAGGAATTCTTTTAGAGTATTATATTAGAGTGTTACATTTGGAAAAAAGTACATCAATAAGTTTTTTTTGTATGTTACATTAGAGTGTTACACTAAGGAGTTTTTGTGTGTTACATTAGAGTGTTACATTGAAGAGTTTTTTTTGTGTTATATTAGAGTATTACGTTTGAAGAAAAATACACTAAAGAGTTTTTTTGTATTACATTAGAGCGTTACAATAAGAAATTTTTTTATATGTTACTTTAGAGTGTTACACTAAGGAGTTTTTTTTTTAGTGTTACGTTTGAGAAAGTACAGTAAGGAGTTTTTTTTATGTGTTACATTAGTATTACGTTTCGATGTTAATTAATGTCAATGTTACAATAGGGACGAACACCACAAAAAGGAACAAACACGACATCAATAAGACCACAAACGGGATAACATCATCGACTTACAAATCACTCCACTAAATCCCCACAAAAAAATAGAAACATAAAAACCTACATTGCCTATGCACACCCAACATTTGGAAAAAAATTCAAACAAAATCACACACAAGGGCAGACAAGTAAACTTTCAACCCCCAAATCAATGAAATACAACATACCCAAAATAAAAATGACTAATTGGCTTAAAAGAAAACTTCTACGACTAAATGGAATAACTTTTCTCCAAATGGGATTTGAGTAATTTTTCAATTCAAATATTAATAATAATGAGATGAGGATAAAAGAGACAAAATAAATATAAGAAAATAAGTTAGGTTCTCAACTAAAAATCTCATCACCACACTACTATAATAAATCACTAATAAACTCACACTAAAACATTAATACCTCAAAAATACGAGATTTCACAATCTATCTCCCTGAAATAAGTTTGATCCTCAAAATTCACTAACACCTAATACTCCAACTGACACACTTCCACAATACACTTTGATATAAACAGCAATTTTTTTTCTTTTTTAAATCGAAATATTGAATTTTTTTTTTTACCTCAAATATTAGCCACCCAACAGATCCCATGTAGGACCTAATCCCTATACTCTGATATCATTCCGTAATACCCCAACTCCTAGGCCGTTAATAAATTGAATTAAGCTCAAATTACAATGCTAAATAACTATTAACCTCAAATATATAAATTGTCTCTAAAAATAATTACACAGATGTCTCTAAAATATAATATATACAATTGACTCCAAAAATAATAACATAATGGTGGACCTCAAAATATCTAACTCAATAAATCCTTTAAATGCTTTAACTCCAATAGCCACTAAATTGCTTCGCACCTAAAAAATAAAATTACTTGGGTAGTATACAATACGACAGGAATAACAATGTTCGAATAGAAAATAAATCAACAGGAATCCAATAATTTATGACGCCGTGCAAACTATTTGACTTAAGATATCAAGAAATTTACCACATTGCATAAACAAATCATCCCAACATATGATAACCTATCCTGGACCAAATACCCGGTCATACTCCGCACATGACCAATGACCAGCTTCACACACCTCACCCAAGCACAACCGTTTATCCGAGCATCTTAGTGTCAATTATTGGTAAGATCCACTCGATCCATGTACGAAGTATTTCCATGTCATTTGGTCAGAAAAATCAACATTTTTAGCACATAATAACTTTATAGAAATTTATTAAATGACCATAATAATCAAATGTATGAACATGGAATAATTTCACAAAATTTATAAAATGATTAGTATAGCAAACAGAGTACAAATTGGTAGTAATTAAAATGAAACTCTTTACAAAAGCATTTAGAGGAACCATATTGTGTGCCTGTTTGGTGCAGTTTAAAAGCTGCTTATTTCAGCTTTCAGATTAATTTAAGTTATTTTGATTTGTTTGGTTTAGCTTATAGCTTATAGCTTATAGCTTTTTGGAAGTCAGAAATCAGCTTATTCTTTGAGTGGGGCAGGAGATGCTTAATTTATAAGTCAGAAATCAGCTTATGTTCATAGTTATAAGCTATAAGCTGTTTAGACATAAGCTATAAGCATTTTCCCACAGCTCTACCGAACAGGGCCTGTATACCACTCGAATTATCTTAAATCAATTATACGATCACTTGATTCTAAATCCCTCCACCACTCACACTTTAATCATTTGACATTGCAGCACAAATCTTTAAATGTAGCAAATTAAAATTCTAAGGAATAAGGTATGTAAAGTTTGAAAAAATTTGCAACTCTTCTCTTATGTAAAATGGCTAACTCCCAATCTAAATTCAAAATTTCTATTATAAAAATGTAAGTGAGAGAAAAAGAGAGATAAAATGGGGAGAGAGAGAGAGAGAGAGAGACAAAGGAGAAAAGAGAAGGATGAGAGAATGAGCACACTCTAATCAATTTATAGAATAAAAGAATTTTGGAGGCCAAGGAAAAATAATAAAATAAAGTAGAAAAATATAAATAAAGAAGGTAATCAAAGGCATTGTAGGGTTATCAGTGGCCAACTATTAAGGATTATTATTATTTATTTTTTTGGCCTTACTTAGTAAGGAAGGAAGATGGTAAATGAGATAGAAAAATCAATTTTCAAAAAGACATGAACCAAATAATAATAATAATGAGATGAAGATAAAAGAGATAAATAAATATCAAAAAATAAGTTAAGTTCTCAACTAAAAATCTCACTACCAAACTATTATAATAAATCACCAATATCTCTCACTAAAATACTAATACCTGAAAAATATGGTATTTATGTTGGCTTTTTTGGCTTTCGAAGGTTGAAATGTCATTTGAGCATGTCAGCAAGGATCAATAAGTTCTTACATAAATATTAAATACCAACCAATTAATAGACGATTGCTTCAAAGTCCTTTTTAGTCTCATTGAAGAAGACTTTTACTGGTGGCTTGTTTTAGGAGAAAATTAGAAGAACTAGTCACAAATAGTAAATGAAAGAAAGAGATACAATGTTGGAAATTGAATTTCATTAAGTAAATGGGAGCTTACAATAGTACCTTCTCATTTTCGCAGCTTCGAAGGGGTTTACAACAACAGCCTACCTTGAAACTACTCCTAGGAATTTAAAGTGTAGTACAGGAAGTAAAGAACTGGCAAATAAGGACTATAAATGTAAAAGACTGGAAATGTAAAGTAAAATAAACTGGTTTTGGATATGGTTTCTGGTCTTTTCTCTGTCGGCCTTCTCCTCTATTTATACACCTTAATGGTAGTCGTCGAAGTGGCTGACAACAGTCGAGGTGCGTACTAATTGTCGAAGTAACTTCCGCGATCACTGGTCATGGCTCCAAGCAGTTTGCCTCTACAAAGTTATACTTGCAGTTGGGCTTCCCTCCTGAATTTGAATTTAAATTCCAAGCAACCGTTTGGTCACATCACCTTGCACATCTTGAATGTTCCAGTGTTTCGCAGATCCATCGCCATTGACATACATTGCCGCGTGTCTGTTGATGACTGGAGAATTCCACTGACTCCCGAAACCGCTCCTTATGAATTACATGTCAGGCTGTGAATGGCTTGTACAAAATATATGGCCAACATTACCCCCTACACTAATATAACCAAAACCTGGTAATATTAGTGAATCCATGCACTATACATTTTCTGGGTCATATCACCCACGATGTAAGACGTGCATGATAGTAAACTATTCTGGAAGTATAACTGTCTCTTACCAATGTTCATAAATCAGAGCATTGAACTCTCATTTGCTGCTTGAATTTTACCCATACAAACTGAGCAAACAAACAGACTAATACTTTCTTCATAGCTAACCACTCCCTCTCCCGTATTGATCAAGCATATGAAGAGAAAATGGACATTGATTGCCATTCTCGAAAGAATGCATGTATTCATCAAACCTACCCCCCTCTATTTATACAAGTTATGGAGGCTTTCGCAAAATACAAACCTTTAGACCAGCAATTTGAAGCTTCCACAAAGTATAAACCTTTAGAACAACAACTTGCACATATGGACCTCGGAAGCTCTTCATTTGTCCCAAAGGGTTCTGCTTGGGATGAGGCTGTCGCTACCTCCTCCGTAAAGGCTACTTGCAGGAATACTTGGCCAAAATCATCCCAACCTCGGACAAGGGAGTGAATTCACTACAAGCTTGTTGAATTCGACAACCCTACCTTGGTTCCTTCTTCCTCCCGTAGCTCAGTGGTATACCCTTATGTACCATTTGCCTACCTTCGCTGCCTGTAAGACAACCTACTTTCAGCATGGTACACCTCCACTTTGCCAACGAGATTAGTGTGGAAGAACCCTAAGCTAATATAAGCTTTGGGACTCAGCCCTACGCTCTTGGCCAATAAGGAAAAACTTTGCTCTTCTTACTGGCTAGAGTGTATGAATGAGCCTCAATTCCCTTATTCTTTCAAAATGGACCCATCTGCACCTCCCTTTCCTCAAAATCCAAATTGGATTGAGGAATTGAAATTTACCCTCTTCGAGGGTCAACTTCCACTCATATCAAGCTCCAGTTCCCTCCACTGCCTTCCAAGAGTATAAGGCCTAAACCTTGTTTGCTGTCTTCTCCTATCCGTGCTTCGAAGTGCTTTGAGATGATGTCCCCCACAAGAACCTCTTATGGGCTTGTGACATAGTCTCTTGAAGCCACATTCTTAACCCAATAGCCCAAACAAAACTCCACACCTTCCTGGACCAACTTCCTCGTTTGCTTAGCTGGCATAAGAATACCCTGGTCACTAGCGAATCACTAGATGAGATCTCTACTGCCCACATTCAAACTCAGTATGCAGCAAACAACCTTCTTGAAAAGAATACGAAGCCTTCAAGAACAATGATTAAGCATATTTGGATGATGTGAACATGGATGAGGTGGAGAAGGCTTTGAGGCAAACAGAGTTTGAGATGAGGGACCAGCAACTTTTCCACCAAATAAGGGCATATCAGCTACAGAAGCCCATCTAGATATGATTGAGGATAGGTTAGAGAAAGAGCATGTGCTCATTAAATACTGCTAGACGAAGTTCCATGACCTTGTAACCTTCTCCATTTCTTACTTTTATGAAATTTAGAATGTAGCCAAATAGGCCCCCCAATGTACATAGTTATGTTGACAAAATATGGGTTTCTTTGCTCCAATTACAAGGTTTCGTACTTGCTTAATATTTATGCCTTTAATTTCAAGACTCATATTTAACAAATATTGGCTTCGAAGTAACCCATTTCTTTCAAAACCAAATCAAGTGCTTCGAAGTACACTTTCTTTCTTATAAAGAGAACAAAAATGCCCTTCGAAGGAAATTCTTATGATAGAAAGAGAGATCAGTGGCTCATACATAACTAGTATTGGCTTCAAAGTAACTTACTTTTTCCCAAACCACATCAAGTACTTCGAAGTACACTTTCTTACCTTTAAAGATAAGATAATGCCCTTCGAAGGACGCTTTCATGATAGAAAGGCAAACAAATGTACTTTCTGTATCTTCAAAATGCTAATTGGCTCTTAAATTCCAAACAGATCAAATAAAACCCAGATAACTTGGAATTACTTGACCCAGCAAACTAAAACGGGCAACTTGGACAAAAAAAGTATAAAGCCCTAATTTTCGTGCTCTTTCCATTTACTTGTCCATTCTAACTCTTACTCTCACCCTCGCCTGCCCCTGCTCTTGCTTCCACTCTTACTCCTCCCTCTCTTGCTTTCATTTCTCTTATTCCTCATTCTTTACTCACCAATGGTTGTTTCTTCCTTTATAAACATGCCAGTTGTTGAGCACTTACGTCCCTCAGTCGCTCTGAGGAGGTGTATAAATGATGAAATAGCCAAATACAAAGCACCGAAGGATTGGAATGCCATTCATAGAAGGATCTTCGTCCCTCACCACCATACACAAGGGGAATATATTCTTCACCCTATTTTTAAGGAGGTTCCTACCACACTTCCTGCCTTATACCCGCTTTTGGAGGATCACCACCTTCTCTACGAAGGAAAGCTCACCTGGGGAAGTTGAAAGGCCAATCGACCTCATTGTTGCTAGTCGACATTGAAGACAGAATAGGAACAATGGTATGACAGAGTTGTTCTTGCTAGGGAATAAGACCTTCAAGATCTTTGCATTCTTGATGCCATTCACCTCTCCAGGTTTATAATCTCCGAAGATCCCTTCTTTATACCTATTGCTCTTTGCTTTTGGAAGTCTGCTTTTCATTTCTTTCAATTCCGGTGTGGTATGATAGCCCCCACATTTCTTAACACGTGCCATCTCATAGGGCTCTCATTCATTAGTGACCCATTTGGTTCTCATTACCCAGACCGTAAGGTCCCTTTCTCCATTCCTGCTTCGAATTCTTCTTACAGTGATTTTGTAGCTTCTGAGAATAAAAAAGAAGGTCATGTGACCGACCGAGAATTCTTTTCTTTCATTCTTTACTGGCTTTGCAAATTTCTATTTTGTACCTTTTCTTAGAGGATCATGCCTGAATTTGTCAATTTTGCCAAGGCTCTAGCTTCGAAGAACAAGATAGCCCTAGCCCCTTATGTTTTGGCTCATGTATATAGGGTTTCCAGTTTTATGTGAGGCCTTTAGAGCCTAACCAAGGAGGCCCTATTTGGGTACTCCAACTCTGGCTTTTTGCATATTTCACTAATTTTCACTCTTGGTGCTTGAAATTCTTGGTGTAAGAACCCACCACCTATGGAGAGAAATATGACAGAGTTTTCTTATACCCTTCTAGTTTTGCTTATTATTTTTCCTACTTCCACCAGCTCCAAATCTCCCCTCGCTCCTCCGTCTTTCGCCCCTTCGAGGCTAATAAAGGGCCAGGATGGTTGAGGACCTTTCTAGATGATACCACCTACTCTAGACCAATTCACAAGGAGATGTGGGCCTCAATTTTGACTCCAAGGGAGCTTTTCATTTGCACCCTACCCCCTAGAGCTTACAAGTGTATTTATAAGGCATACTGCCCCTCTCAATTTGCAAAGCAGTTTGGGCTTACTCAGTGGATCCCTGTCTCTCTTAGCAGCCTTTCCAATTTTGACCTTGATACCAAAAACCTAAAGGTGCAAAGATCTAGGTTGGATGAGGCAATACTCAAACTAGTACAAAATCTAGCAAATTTTAAATTTGTGCCCTTCATCAACCACAATGGAGTTTTGAAAAGATTCCAAGACTAGTGGATGGCCAATATAGAGGTGCCTCTTGCCACTCCCACCTTGGACTTGCTGAAAGAGTTGAATGTACCATTCCAAGGAGGAAAAGCTAGTATTAAAGAGGTTTGCATCTCTATAGCTTCCACCCCTGCTCCTGCTGCTTCAACCGCCACACTTAGAGTCACTAGGGCTGCTCTCAAGAAAGGTATATGCTTTGTTTCTTCCTTCCACATTTCTTTCCCATTTTTACAATATCTCCTCTTCTCATTGTTTCCTTTATTAGTTTAGGAGCTTCGCAGAAGGTCTCTCCTCAAAGAATACAAGCTTTGAACATACTAAAGGGAAAACAACAGGAGCTGAAGAAAATAAAGATCCAACTTAAGCTTGACCTTGTAGGGGAGGCAACTGGGGTCTCTTTAAAAGAAGCAAAGGAAAAAAAAAAAGAAGAAGAAGCTCCACTGAAAAGAAAGAAGAAGCCAACTTCTCTGATTGCCAAACTTATTATGGACTTTGCATATGAAGCAGCTGTCAAGGCAGTGGAGAAGGAGCAGGCCAAAGAAGTCATTGTTTTCCAGAGGTCAGAGAAGAAAAGGCAACAAAAAGTTTCAAGAGAAAAAGTTATTGCTGCTGAGGCAGCACAAAAGATGCCTGGAAGAAAAAGCAATGTTGCAAAGCATCATACCCTTCGCAGCTCTTCAACCATCACTACTACCACTACTGATGCAGGTAAATCCCTTTAGCTTTTATAACATTCCATGTTTTTCACATCCAATATGCCAATACTACCTTAACACTTCTGTTGTTTTGGAATGCAGCAGCATCCAACATACCTTGCTCTTTCCCAACATTGACCCCTGGCACCCCAAGGCCATTTTTGACTCCTACAGAGCTAAAAGAAGCCCTTAAGAGAAAAGGAAAAGTAGACCTCAATTTGCCAATGAGTGTAGAGCCTTTGCAAATTATTTTCCCAATTCCTGCCTCTACACCCTCCATACCTGCTTCCTTACCTTCCGTAAGGCCTAGTGTGCCAATCATCCTATCTTTCCTCATTCCTGGCCTTGTTAAGCCTTTGAGTTTGCCCCTGATCTCCATTGCCTCACCCTTGCAAACTCCTCCCAGAGTCCGGGCTACCCCTCTATCTTCTGAGATGTTGTCACTCATTCTTTCATGACAACTGATACTTCTAAGGTAACACTGGTAGTATGCTAATTCTTCCTTCATTACCCAACTCCAATCCCTCTTCCTTAGACTTACTGGTGGCGAGGACAATAAACACTACTGAGGAATCCTTTTCTCCTTCTCTCATACATATGCTTTCAGCCCTTCCCCCAGGAAGTGATCCTTCTGCAATGCCACTTTTTGAAAAAGAGATGGGCATCTTCAAAGCTTAGCTGGCTAGCTTATTTGACATATCTACAGCAACTCTATCAACCAGCAATGAGACTGAGCCACTAGTCTTAGCTGACTCTTTGCTGAAAACGATTCTACGACACGCAAGGTAAAGCTATATTATGACCAGTCATGGAAAGTCATTCACTTTAACGGCATGTTGTTGTAGGCCGTTAAAAACCCTTTAATAACGGATTTTGTGTGTCGTGTTTGATTTTTCTACAACTATTTTTGCATGCCCTTAAAAAGCCTTTAACAATGGATCTTGTGCGTCGTGTTTTATTTTTCTACTTTAACTCAACAACTTATTTTGTACGTCGTAGAATATGTATAATTTTTTTTGAAAAAATTCAACAGGTTCTATTTCACCTATTCTATAATCTAAAAAAACATTACAAACAAATTTCACACACACACACATATATATATATCAATCAACCATCAAAATATTATTTCAAAGATCAAAAAAAACTATTCATAAGTTTTGAACATCCAAAAACTGTTTGTACATTCCAATTTGAGCTACCAACAACACAGCATGCCAAAACCAGCAATTTGAGCTACCAATATGACAAAAATAGATTACAACAGTACAATATGGCAAACATAAAAGCACTCAGCACCCAGTAGCTCTGCAGTAGGCTAGCATGGCAGTACTACAAACAACAGCAGGGAACACCAGCACAGTAGAACAGAGGTAGCACAGCAACCAGGACAACATAACAATACCGGCACAACATCTCAGACCAGCAATGCACAACCACTCCAGCGTAACAGCACTCAGCCACACCAACAAAGCAGCAAGAAGGCCAATCCATAGAATGCTACTACAAACAAAATAACAATAATTCACGAAGTAATATTTCGAGTATGATCCTTCTAATGGGAAGGTGTGTGACAAAATGCCAATGACACTAAAACAACTAAAAAATAGGAACAAATTATAGTCCTCTCTTCATAGGACAAATTGAAAGTAAGTTGGTTTAGCAATCATTCTCCGACTAACCATCATTAGCTCGAAACAAAAATAACAAACAAGAAACAAAATTACTTTTGCAAGGGAGATGCCTTTGTCCTTGGACTGGAAGGATATCTCCCAAGTGAACTTTTCCCTTGCAGCCTTAATCACCTGGTAAATATTAAAGCATTGATCAAGATTTCATATCACAAAATCGGTAATAGAGTAATCAGAAAAATGAGCAACAATTTAGCAATAATTAAAGCAAAAATGAGTATGATAAAAGAAAATCGAGCAAACCAAACCATTCATTTAACCAATGTGGAATCAATAGTTACAACATTGACAAGACAAACCTCCTGATAAAAAATGGTCAGAGATGAATTTCTTGTCGTCACTAGAGCAGAACAAGCTTGAGGCTAAAAGCTCAACCTCCTCTTCTTGTGAGCCCCAATTTGGGTATGAGTAAAATTGTTCTTCATCCCTTTCACATCCTCACTCCAACAACGACGATTATAACCATACCTGATAATCATAATATAGAACAAGACCATATTGGGGGATAATTTACCACAAATTCCTCTTCAACTTTTCAATATATACATACATACATAATCAAGTACAAAGAAATAAACTAATTTGTCAAAAACCCATATCAAAATTTGCAAAATTTCCAAGAATCATCACAACAATTACGTGAAAAACCAATGATCACTGTAAGTTCCAGCTGTAGGAGAATTAGTAGTAGAAATTGAAGTCATCTGATGATGACAAAAACCAGCCAGCAATACACAAACCATTGTAGAGAGAGAAATAAAAAGCAAAATAAAACAATGATGGAAAGAAAAGAAACCAACTGTTCATGGAAGAAGCTGCGTGGGGTAGCCAAATTCATCTGAGGCTCTAAAATAGAATAATTATTAGCATAATTATCAAAAACAGAAGTAACACTGAGCTAGGTTAAGACTTAGAAACACCTAGAAACCAAGAAAGTTGTAGTTACATAGCAGATAAGAGCCCAAGTCAGTTGAAAATAGCTCCATAGCAATAGGTTTCAATTCAACATGGAAGGTAAATAAGCTTTGGAGATGTTAATAGAACAAATATGTAATGAAGAATATCAAATGCAGTAGTGAATACAGGTGCATTCTTTCTGGATGGCATGCAAACGAAATTGCTAAAAAAAAAATAAGCAAAGAAAACCTGATGGTTTCATAAGGAGCAAGAACAGCTTTGGTCATAGCCGCTGCCAAAGCACCACTAAGAAACTCGCCAACTTCTATACTCCTTAAAAAATCCTAAATCAAAACAAATCATTTCTTTTTCATTTGGATAAGCCAAGCTTCCGATATCATTTTGGTACATGAAATATTAGAACAAATTTATGCCTACCTATAGATGTATATATTCATATATTCAAAGAAGAAAGGGTAGGAGTTGTAATAGATAAGGAACAATGGAACTAACACAATCAAACTTGTGTTTAATATCTAAATATATTGTATCCATCGATACATAAATGTGTAGATGCTGTTGAAGAATACTTGGTACCATTGCAAGGGTAGCTCTTTAAAGTAAACCAACAAATATTGTAAAAGCACGTTCAATTGCTAATTGATCTCCGATGATATCCTTCCCAATCAAGTCAAGTAAGAAACTGAGTGGCACAGAAGAGTGTGCAGGAAATGCATTTTTGCTGACCAGCACAGATGAGTTTTGCAAAACTATTTCATGTGCTTCATGAATTTCACCACGAACCTCCAAGCATTTTCCTGCCCAAAAACTAAATTAGAAAAGATAAAAAGTAAGCGAGACAGAGGCTGTGGAAGTCCACCCAATAAGTGTCAAAATCAAGTCCTAGATAGCACAAAAATAAGGGAATAGAAACAATTTTAAACACATAACTACATATTCATAAATATGAGTTTGTGTGCATTTACTATTGTGCATAAACATGACCTACGCAATAGACACGTTGTGGTTGAGAAATTATTTACGACATGCAAAAAAAGCAAGTCGTAAAAGTGAGAAACAACGGCTTGCATTTACTGTACGTCGTTAATGTGAAGTCGTAAAAACCCAGTTTTGTTGTAGTGGTGGAGTTACTGAAAGCCTTCTCAAAGATTCCATTCGAAGCTTTGCAGAAACCAACCATCAAGAATGGATTCCTGAAATGCTGCCAAGTCTGTGAGCAATCTAGTGTGGCTTTTAGAAGCATTTATCTCAGGCAACAACCACTATTGACTTCTATATCAACATTTGTCAAGTGGCTAAGGCTATAGAAAAAGAGCTAATAAAAGATAAGGAGTGTGTTTCCTACATCCATTCTGAGGTATCAATGCTGAAAGAACAACACTCCTCTACTTCTTAACTTCAAGCTCATCTCTTGCAAAGGAGGGCAGAGTTAGAGAAGGAATTAGCAACAGTCAACCTATCCTTAGAGCAGAATGCAGAGAGGATACACACTACCCATCAAGGGCTAACAAGCCATGGGCAGGAGATGAGTACAACTATACAATTGTTCCCATCACTTAAGAGTAAAGAACTAGTTGTAAGGGAACAATTAAAACATTGTAATGACTTCTGGGCCAATTTATGGCATGATGTACGCAAAGTTTTGTGAAATGAAACATCATTATTTTCACAAGTGTTTACTATTTTCCATACAACATCTCTTAAGCTCCTTATGTCTCCCATACAGTTTGGTAATAAGGTTTCAAGTATCTACCATTAATTTTCCTAAGATGCACATATCCATTTTGATTTCTCAAATGGTAGGCTCCTCTAGGCAAAACCCTATGGATTTGGTATGGCCCTTCCCAATTAGGTGACCACTTGCCAAACTTATGGCTCTTGATTCCTATTGGAAGTATTGTTTTCCAAGCCAAATCTCCTTCATCAAAGCTAGTGTGTTTGATCCTTTTATTGTAACTTTTGGCTGCCTTTTTCTTTTGTAAAAAGATATTATTTAGTGCCAAAATTCTGGCTTCTTCCATACTTTCTAATTCCAAAATCGTGCTCTGATGATACTGATCAACATTTAAATGGTCCTGGCACTTTACCCTTAAGGACTTAATACTGATTTCCACAAGCAGCACTACATCATGCCCATATACTAAGGCATAATGGGGTAACTCTTGTACTTCACCTTAGAGAAGTCCTATAAGCCCATAACACATCTAGCAATAAGTTATGCCAATCCCTAGGATTGTCTTCCACAACCCTCTGTATCCCGTTCTTCAAGGATTTGTTAGATGACTCTGCTTGACCATTTGCTTGTGTATAATAAGGGGTGGAAGTAACAAGACTAATTCCAAATTCTGTTGTGAAAGATTTTACTAGCTTCACATCAAACACAATCCCATTATCCACAGTTATTGTCACGCCCCGAACCCGCCCCTAAAAGTTTGGGCATGACCTATTCGAAAATGGGCACTAAACCTGTTATATATATATATATCAGACGGGGCCTGAACGGAAGCATTTAATAAGATAAAATACATAGAATAATATCCATTGAGCTAATACTAATATGCCAGGATCATATACACGTACACAGCCCCTTTACAGAGCATATAATTAAACATCATATACATACAATTTCACTTAAATAGACAATTAACCACAAATTTAATAAAACTTCACAGAAATGCATGGGCTTGGTCTGGGTGCCTGGACACACTGAGGTTGACAATGAAAGACGAGCAACAAGGTTAAGACTGACCTCCAAGGTGGTCACCTACAGAACAGACATAACACCAAGTAAGCCAGGCTCAGTGAATAATAGTACCTAAACAAAACAATACTTCATTGGAAACATAATATATCACTACGTGTGAAATTGCAAAGTCAACATAATTAGTCTGCTTCTGTACTAATGTCATAACGGCCTTAGGCCCAGTCTTGAAACGTAATAACTTGAAACATGCATAATAACTTGAAACATACATAATAACTTGAAACATAACATCTTAAAGCATAATGGCTTTAAGCCCTTGAATATTATAGCATTCAACTTTCAAACGTGTTGGCATAAAACCCTTGAAACACAGTGGCATAAAAGCCCTTGAAACATGTGGCACATGGCCCTTGAAACATATGGCACGAGGCCCTTGAAACATATGGCACGAGGCCCTTGAAACATATGGCACGAGGCCCTTGAAACATATTGGCACTAAGGCCCTTGAAAGTGGCATGAAGCCCTTGAAACATATTGGCACTAAGGCCCTTGAAAGTGGCATGAAGCCCTTGAAAAGGTTGGCATAAAAGCCCTTGAAATGGCACGAGGCCCTTGTAAATGGCAACAAGCCCTTGTAAGTGGCAATAAGCCCTTGTAAATGGCTCACTTTACATTCTTTAACTTTAACATACTTTAAACATTAACATAAGTACATTACATGCTTGAGACATTAATATGATTGCATAACATTTAACATGATTGCATAACATTTACATAGCATATGTAAACTTGTACCTTACTTAAGCTTGTTACATGCTTGAACTTGTAATAAACATGAACTCATATATACTTAGCACCATACTTGATATAGAACATACTTGTCAAAGATAGAATACTTCACATCCTTATGAGGATCACATAATACTGATAAACATTTACATGCATGTCATAGGTTCTTGACGAGACATATACTTGGCTTAAAGATGAACATGATTCCATAACATGATTCCGTTTATGCACTAAAACAACGTAATTTACTTATAGATAATAGAGAATTATTATTCGTTATTAACAGGACAGAGTCATTGTAACGTCATACCGATGTAGGCCAATCTTCCAATGTTCACATTGACTTTCAATCATCATAAATGTTCATGTAACATGTTCGTGTAACACTTACAAGAAACAAAGTGTTAGTGATAATAATTATCAATGATAAATAAAATATACATCCTCGTACTATTACTCACAGTGTTTAGATGCTAGGTTCGTCCCTGCAGCTAACCCTACACAATTCAATTCAACAACATTAACACAACCCCACGTAATCAACATAACTCCACATAATTATCACCATCCAATATAATCCAAACTATTTAACATCATTCCACTCAGTGCTACCAAATATAATTTCACATTATTCAAATTAAATTGCTAAGGCTCAATTTACATCATCCACATCATCAACAAACCCTTCCCCCCAATCTCCTTCCTCACTAAGACATGATTCACAAAGCTTCTAACGAGTTCATTCGCAAATTTAAACATAATTTCCAAGTATCACCAAATTCCAATTAAACTTGTATATACATAATTCAATACGTCAATTTCATTATTCTACATTCAATTTGGGTTAAATCTTTGGTTATCATCCTTAAGAAACTTAGGGTTTCAAGAAAATAATGAGATTTCAAGAAATAATCAAACTTATTAACCCAACACTCTTTTTCCATCAATTACACATCTAGGACTCATAAACCATTATTTAAACCCATCAATTAACTCCCAATATCTTCAAACCATAAAACCCCCAATGTTCAAACCCCAAAATTCCCAAAATCTCATAATTTCTTCCATATACATAACATGAATGAAAACTTGCACCATTATACAATGAAGACACCTCCAACCTATCTACGGATGTAAATATTAAAGAGTCTTCAACCCTTACCTCAACAATCAAGCAAAGGGGTGAGCTTGAGAAGAAACTTTCACCAATCCAAATTTTAATCGGGTAAAAACATTGATCCTCCTTAGTTCTCCATCCTACATGCCAAAACCATGGTGGATTGTTGATAAAAAATGGGTGAAATCAAAGGTTTGAGAGTTAGGGTTTCGGACTAAGGCAAAGAGGAAAGAAGAGGGTTGAAGAAAATCTATGAAATGATCCAAAAATCCCGTTCTTAAAGCTGCTGTCCCGTAATTCCCGCTCGAGCGGACTGATTTCCGCTCGAGCGGACCTGCCCTCAGCACAGATTTCGAAACTTTGAACAGGTATAACTCTCCCATCCGGACTCCGTTTTAGGTCGTTCTTGTGTCCAAATTGAAGCCCCGGAAATAAGCTTTCCGATGGTTCTAACCTCACATCCAAATTCAAAGTGTGGAAAAAGAAAAGGACAATTGAGTGACGGTTGGTCATAAACGAATTATTCCAATTAAGGTTTTTAGTCCAATCTTACTTTACCATCATCTTATCATCTCAATCAATCTCCCAAAATAAGGTAAGAACATTTCAAATACACTAAAAAGAACATCAAAAATGAGCCCACATGCTTCAGAATCAAACTTAACCCGGCGACCCGCTCGAGCGCCGAACCTTGCGTCGAGCGCGTAGACCAACAAAGTCATCCGCTCGAGCGTAAACTCCCCCGCTCGAGCGGAGAATCACAACTCCCAGAATCTCAGGCCGTCTGAAAAATTGCTGGAAACCCCAAAAGTCCGCTCGAGCGGCCACTCCTCCGCTCGAGCGGAGGAAAGAATTTCTGAGTCATTACAGTTATGGTCTGTGGAATACCAAACCTGTGAATAAACTCTTTGATAAAGTCAATCACTTCAGCCTGATCTACAGTCTTATAAGGTTTAGCTTCAATCCACTTAGTAAAGTAATATGTGACCACCAGAATGAAACAATGTTGCTTCAAAGAGGGTGGGTAGACTTTTCCTATCATATCCATTGCCCATTCTCTGAATGGCCAAGGCTTCACTATTACTTGTAGATCAGTTATTGGCACATGTCTTATTATGCCATGCTTCTGACATGCTTGACAACCCTTTACATATTCTATGCAATCCTTAAGGATGGTTGGCCAATATTAAGAATGCCTTCAAAGCAGCCACCTCACCTTTATACCAGGCTGATGGGCACCACAACTACCTTCATGTACTTCAGCCATGGCAGTCAATACTTCCTTCGGTCCCAAGTATTCTAAGAGTAGTCCATCTGCTCCCCTTTTATAAAGAACTTTCCCATACACTATGAATTGCATTGATTGTAGTTTAAGCTTCCTGCTAGCCTTCGAAGAAAGGCTAGTTAAATATTGAATGATTGGATGCCTCAAATCATACTCTTCCAAGTTATTTTGATTAACCTCTACCAATATGCCTCTTTTAGCTAAAGGTGGTATATGTTGCTTGACTTATGTCTGTATCATCCATTCTTTTGAAATTTGAAGCCCTCTGGGCCATATCATTGGCCATTCATGAATCTTGGGATGTAAGTTATATTTGCTATTTGAAATTTGGAAAGCAAATGTAAAGTAGCAATTTAATATGGTAACATACTTACACTTTGACATTTAAAGACTCATTTTACATGGTTAATTACCAATTAAGAATCTCCAAATATATCAACTGCATGAGCCTGTAAACCAATTAGTATCTCAAGTCCCATAACCAAAGCTTCATACTCAGCTTGGTTATTGGAACAAGTGGTTTCATCAATTCTGAAACCAAGTGTGGTTTCTGCCCCATATGGTGACTTAATTGCAACACCAATTCCAACTAAACCATTCGCTTTTGACCCATCAAACCACATCTACCATGGTTCAATATCAATTGTATCAAGTTCCATTATTTCCTGAATTTATGTTTGACATGGGTGGTCAGCCAAGAAATTAGCCAACACCTGACCTTTTATTGCCTTTTAGGAGATGTATTCCAAATGAAATTTTGATAAGGCTAGAATCTATTTGTCAATTCTTCCTCTTAATATGGGTGTAGACAATATATATTTAACCAAATTTGTGGTTGCAATTACCAAGTCAACAGTAGGTAAAAGGTAATATCGTAATTTCATTGCTACAAAGTACAATGCTAAACATAACTTTTCTATAGTTGAGTATTTACATTCACAAGAGTTTAAAAACCTACTATGGTAATAGACTACTTGTTCCTTACCTTCTTCATTTTCTTGAGCTAAGAAAACTCCCAATGATTCTTCAGCTACAGTAATGTATAGCTTCAAAGGTCTGTCCTTCCTTGGAGGCATCAATACTGGAGGCTTGGGCAAATAGGCTTTGATTCCTTCGAAAGTAGCTTGATGCTCTGCTGTCCATACAAACTCTTCTTCACCTTTTAACTTCAATAAAGAAGAAAATACTTTAGTTTTCCTAGTAGCGTTAGAAATAAACCTTCGAAGAAAATTAGCCTAACCAAGGAATTTTTGCAATTCCTTCTTATTTGATGGAGGTTTGGCCTCAACAATGGCTTTGGCTTTGTTCTGATCAATCTGTATTCCCTCCTCGTGTACTATATACCACAAGAAATTTTCAGCTGATACACCTAAAGCATATTTGAGTGCATTGAGTTTTAGCTTCAATTTCCTCATTCTTTCGAAGGCTACTGTCAGATGGACCAGATGCTCTTCCATAGACTGAGATTTTACAAAAATATCATCAAAATAACACTCCAGGTATCCTCTAATGAGATCGTGGAAGATGGTGTTCACTGCCCTTTGATATGTTGCTCCAGCATTCTTCAATCCAAATGGCATCTTAACCCATTTGAAGGTCCCAATGTTCCCCGGACACCTGAAAGCTATCTTATGAACATCTTCCTCTACTATACATATCTGGTTGTAGCCCGAGTGTCCATTCATCATAGACAAGATTTCATGTCTTGTTGAATTGTCTGCTAGCAAATCAACTACAGGCATGGGGTATTCATCCTTTGAAGTTGCCAAATTCAGATTTTTGAAATCGATGCACACCCTCATTTTGCCATTTTTCTTGATCACAGGCACAATATTAGACATCCATTCAACATACCTGGCTATTCTGATAAATCCTTCTTTAAGGAGCCTAGCAATCTCTTCTTTCACCATCTGAACCGCCTCAAGACTCGTCCGTCTCGATTTCTGCTTGTATGGCCTAAAGCTTAGCTTCATTGGAAGTCTATGTTCCATTAATGAGTTGTCCAATCCAAGTAGATCATTGTAAGACCAAGCAAAACAATCCTTATATTGTTTCAGGATAGGAAACAACTAGTTCCTGGCAATGGGATCCAACCAAGTACTGATGTAGGTGGGTTATTGCATTGAATCTTCACCTAGATTGACTTCTTCCAAAGGGTCTTACATCTGAATGCTTACCAATGCTTCTTCCATGACTTCTTCTATCTTCGAAGCATCTTTTCCACCTTAATCTATCAGAATCCTTCCAGGCTCAACATCCTTACCTTCTTCTTCATAGACAAATTTTGTCCATAAAGCTTCTCTTCTTCCTATATTTCATGAACTTTAGTTTCAATGTCCAATGCACAATACTTATTTGGAGCCAACAATTTGGCTTCATGTTGCTTGTGTTCCCAACCAATCATCATGGCTTCCCTTTCTTCTTCCTGGACTTTCTAGGCTATTGCCTCAACGTCTAATGTGGAGAACTTGACTAAAGCCAATGGTCTGGCTTCTTGATCCTCCTACCTACAACCAGGCATTGTTGGTATCTCTGATAATGTACTCGCATTCATCATCAGTACTTTCTTGTACCAAATGTTTCAGGTGTGCCACTTCCTCATCAGCCGTCACTTCGGCTACTGCATCAAGCTTCCTCAGCACACTTAGTGGAACCGCTCCCTCAGTATACAGCTTTGCTTTTGCAAAATTTGCACAAGCAATGAAGGGTTGTGGTTCTGCATTTATCTCCTCTGTCTCCCCATTACTCAGGGCTATCATCACTTTCTAATGCAAAAAGAAAGGCATACATTTGTTGGTGTGGATCCAATCTCTACCAAGTAAGGCATTATACTTGGCATTGTTTTCTATGACAAAAAAGGCAGTCATATAGTCCTTTGTTCCCACACTTAGGTTAATGGGCAATATGCCTTGAGCTATTTGTTTGTCCCTAGCAAACCCAGCAATGGTTGTGCTTGTTGGGATCAATCTGAGGTTTCTCTTGCCCAACTTCCTCAAAGATGAATGAGGAAGCAAGTTTACTGCTACCCTATTATCCAGTAAGACCATGTTCATCTCAATTCCGTCAAAGTAAGCCTTAATGTACAAGGGTTTGACATGTTGAGTCATTGTCAATGTTAGATAGGGGTAGGATACGGTAACTATGCTTACCTCTTTATTTTCTTCATTAGTCTCCATAGGCTTGGCTACTTTGGATTCATCCTGGACCATACTGGTTTGTGAATCCTCACTGGAGACTTGTATAGGATCATCCTCTTGACCCTCTTAGTTTCCCTTCTCGGCTTGGAACTCATGTGGCAACACATAGACCATATTGATCAGCGTTAGGGGAGAATAAGCCAAATTGCACTATTGGCTGCACCTGCTCCCCTTCTGTGCTGGTCTATCCTGATGCCTGGGATACATATTCCATGCTACATTCTGGAACCTCTAAGTTGGTAGATTCCTTAGAGACAACTTTTTGTTGGTCTGCCTTGGATGCAAATCTAGTTTGTTCAGCCATGAAGGCCTCAAACATTTCTTCTTCAGCCAATATCTTTTCTTGGCCTAGCTCAAGTTCTTCATCCGTCTCATTGTCCTCATCATTTTCTATCTAGGCCTTTTCGAGGCCTGCTAAACTTGATCTCTCTTTGGCTCTTAGTTCAGCATGAACTTTAGCCAATTGTTCTCTGGTTGAACTCCTGTTGATCTTAGGACTAGGTTTTGAACTCTCTCTTTCGCCCATTTGACCTTTTAACTGTGCCAAAGAAGTACCTTCTTGTCTTCCATGCTTTCTTATAATCCGTATCCACCATAAGAGCTGCAAGCCGAGCTAGTTCTGCAAATTGGGCTTCATACTCCGCAACAGTTTTATTGCCTTGTCTGAGAGTTTCAAATTTTGTTACCTTCTTGTCTCGCATACTTTGAGGAAAGTACTTGTCATAAAACAGTTCCAAGAATCTATCCCATGTTAACCCTTGGTGTACAGTTCTCGTAAGCATCCACTACCTCCGTGCTTCGTCTTCAAGAGTGAAGGCTGCAAGTTGCACTTTTTGAACTTCAGTACAAGGAAAAACTTCGAACAGCTTTTCTATTCCCAACACCCACGCTTCAGCTTTCATTGGTTCTATTTCTTCCTTGAATGATGGCGGCTTCATCTTTTTAAATTCCCTCGTAAGTGTAATGGTTCGGTCCTCAACATGGAAATCTTGTACCACAAGCGGAGGCACCGGTGGCAGTGGCGGTTGTGGTTGTGGTTGTGGTTGTGGTTGTGGTTGTGGCTATTGTTGCTGTTGTCGTAAAGTCTCCACCATGTCCATGATCATTCTTTCCATTCTGTCTAACCGTGCAGAAGTAGAATCTTCCAGGTCCTCCGTTCTTGTTCTCACCATATTCTACATGACAATCAATTACAATATACACAAGAGATATACAATGGACATGGGTCATAATCATTAAAGTTAGCAAATATTACATATACAATTAACGTTGCCGTCAATCTTTTTTTATACACATTCAGAATATTATGCATAATGCCTAAGTCTTTTCTAGACATCCTAAGGCTCAATGGATTCGTCTGTGAGATAGCAACTTGTGCTCTGATACCACTTGTCACACTCCAAACCCGTCCCTAAAAGTTTGGACATGATCACTTCAGAAACGGACAGCCAATTCGATATATATAACATATGGGGCCTGAACGGAAGCATTTAATAACATAAACTAACATCCATCGAGCTCACACCTATATGTCAGGATCTCAATGTCTCATTAAATAGTTCATCGTAGGATAGTCAGATATACAAGAAGCAGATATTTGCATACACACAATTACATATATGGGCATATATACCGAACCAACCCCGCACGTGGGCATACAGCAAAAATATTGGTCAAGAAGGTTATACACGACTAATTACATTAGAAAAAAGATTAATGACCAAACCAGGGGTCATTAAGGGGACCCCACAAAATATATAAGCTTCTTTACATTGCTTGACCAAAAAGGAGTGACCAAAGCCGAACTAAGACCGACCTCCAGGTTGATTGCCTACAGAACAAGACATAGCACAAAGTGAGCAAGGCTCAGTGAATAATAGTACTAGAGCAATTTAATGATTAAACCTGAATTATAATGTATATAAGCGCAGAGGTCATATGAGTAAGCTTATTCTATATACATTTTCAGAACGGCGTTGGGCCCAATCTTTATTCAAAGCGGCTACATGCCCAGTAACATACAGAACGGCCGTAGGCCTAACAGCTTTTACAGATTGGCCTTAGGGACAACAGATTTTACAGATCGGCCTCTGGCCCAACAGAGTTTACAGATCGGCCTCTGGCCCAGATACTAACAAAGCAGAATACTTTCAGAGTTGTACAAATAGGTTGGCATAATTAACTTGCGGATAACAGAGCGTTAATAATGATTATTAACAACAAGCAAAATGTACTACTACAGTACTATTACTCACAGTGTTGTGGTGGAGCGGCAGTTCCTTTCGGTATGTGCCCTACATATACACACGCAGTTCAGAAACTAGTTCATTTTCCTCTTTAAACAATATCTGATTCGTTTTGCTTCAAATGAATTTACAAACATTTAAAAGGCATCAAATATAGATTTTAATAACACCAGAGCGTCAAACAAGTGAAACGGAGCAGATAAGGTTTTTCAGAATGGGCTGTGAGCCCCGCACGTGCGGCAGTGTTTCCCGCACGTGCGGCTGTGAACCCCGTACGTTCTTTAATTTCAGTAGCTTCAGTCCCAAAATCTCCTATTTTTCGCACGTGCGGCTTTGTGCTCCGCACGTGCGGCAGTACTTCCCGCACGTGCGGCCATGACCCCCGCACGTGCGGTCGTTGTCCCTGCTTGTGCGGTCCAAATCAAGGCACAACCCAACTAAGTCACAACATATCATGGCGCAAATGAAATGGAGGAATTAAGACAATATAATGGTATCACATCACACTAACATGGATCACAAATTCAATTAGGTCTTGATTCCCTTTAAATTCATAAGCACAATTCAATCCTCTTATGTTTGTGGTTGTACACAACTTGTAAACAATATATATATATATATGCGCAAGCATGTGGATCCAACATGAAAAATCAAAGGTTAGAATGTAAGTCCTCATTATACAACTCAAATTAATTCTCAAAACAAGCAAATAACAAGTATAACTTCCAATTAAGTAATTATCACCCACAAAACTTCAATCACAAACCCTAATCCTCACAAATGAAAGGGGATTCTTACACATGTCTAAGAAGGAGGCTATTTAAGGTGAATTATACATACCTTGAGTCCAATTCTCTATAATCTCACTCAATCTCTCCAATCTCTTCCTTGTTGAAATTCTTTCCTCTTTGTTCTTCTTCTTCTTCTTCTTCTTCTTCTTCTTCTTCTTCTCTCTCTCTCTCTCTCTCTCTCTCTCTCTCTCTCTCTCTCTCTCTCACAGGAAATATTTGTGTAATGGCTTCTAAGTCCAATGTTTAAAGAACATATATATATATATATAAGATGAATAAGGACAAAAATCAATCAGTTTAATCATTCCAAATCAAAATTTCACAGCAAATCATATTATGATCTAAAAATTATGCTGAACTCAAATATAAAATCAATTTCAGGTTATCAAGCTTCTAAGGCTTCTAATTTCTGATCTGAACATCATAATTATAACAGATATTTCTCTTATTAAACAGATATGGGTCTCTAATCATAAGATCCACTCACTTAAACTTAATTTCACATGAAATTTCACAGTAAGCATTTAAATGCACAGAATAAGGGACTGAAAGTATACCAGAAACATGTACGAGGGTCGGGTTATTACACTCTCCCCCCCTTAAATAAGTTTGGTCCCTCAAACTTGTTTTACCTGAGGATAGGAACAGATGCGGATATCGGTGTTGCATTTCCTTTTCTTTTTCCCAAGTAGCTTCGGTTCCGTAGTGTTCCTGCCATTAGATTTTCACCATCGGAATCCCTCGGTTCCGTAGTTATTTTACTTGCCGATCCAGAATTCGAATTGGCTTTTCTTCATAAGTCAGTTTATCATCCAGAACAATTTGGTGGTAATCAATGACATGAGACGGATCCGGTAGGTAACTTCGAAGCATAGATACATGAAATACATTATGTATTTGGCTCATACTTGGCGGAAGAGCAACTCGGTAAGCCACTGAACCCACTTTCTCCAGAATTTGGAATGGCCCAACATATCGGGGTGTTAACTTACCCCTTTTGCCAAACCTTGGATGCCCCTTCATCGGAGTAACTTTCACAAAAACATGATTACCCACCTCAAATTCTAACTCTCTTCGTCGATGATCCGCATAACTCTTTTGCCTACTTTGGGCGGTTTTCAGTCTTTCTCGGATAGTTTTAACCTTTTCAGTTGTCAGCTGGACAATTTCAGGCCCTAATAATGATCTATCTCCAACTTCAGCCCAACACACGGGGGAGCGACATGGTCTCCCATACAGAGCCTCATAGGGTGCCATCCCAATACTCGAATGGTAACTATTATTGTATGCAAACTCTACCAACGGTAGATGAGTTTCCCAACTTTCCTGAAAATCCAAAACACACATTCGGAGCATATCCTCTATCATCTGTATCGTTCTCTCGAATTGTCCGTCTGTCTAAGGGTGGAAAGCTGTGCTAAACTTTAATTCTGTACCCATTGCTCCTTGTAGACTCTGCCAGAATCTAGATACCAACTTCGGATCTCTATCTGATACTATTGAAACTGGAACACCATGGAGTCTCACAATTTTGTTTACATAACTTACAGCAAGTTTATCTGCGTTGTACTGAGTTTTCACAGGTAGGAAATGGGCAGACTTGGTTAGCCGGTCTACAACAACCCATATAGAATTTATACCCCGAGGAGTCCGTGGTAAGCCTACAACAAAATCCATAGTCAGATGTTCCCACTTCCACTCCGGAATTGGAAGGGGTTGCAGCAATCCTACCGGTCTCTGGTGCTCTGCCTTCACTTGTTGACATTGTAAACATTTTGAGACAAAGTCCGCAATTTCCTTTTTCATACTTGGCCACCAAAAGTTTTGCTTTAGATCCTGATACATTCTAGTACTCCCAGGGTGCATTGAGAATATAGAGGCATGTGCCTCTTCCATCAATTTCCGTTTAACTTCTAACACATTGGGAACACATAATCTACCTTGAAATTTGAGTACTGCATTCATCAAATTGAATCTCGGTCTCAGTTTTGTCCCTAACTCATCACAGATCCTCTTTAAAAATTCATCTTCTATTTGTCTCTGCTTAATTTCTTCAATTAATGTTGGTTGGACTATTACTGTTGCAACCATGGCATCCCGTTCACGTATCACAAAGTCTATATTCATTTTATCCAACTCAAATAATAACTCCTTTTTTCTCGTAAACAAACTTGCCAAATTTCCCATATTTTTCCAACTACGTGCGTCTGCAACCGTATTGGCTTCACCAGGATGGTAATGGATCTGCAAATCGTAGTCTTTAATAAGTTCTAACCATCGTCGTTGTCACATATTCAACTTTTTCTGGGTAAAAGGTACTTGAGACTTTTATGATCGGTATAGACCTCACAAGTAGTACCATACAGATAATGTCGCCATATCTTCAAAGCAAAAACCACTGTTGCTAACTCAAGATTATGCGTGGGATAATTCTTTCATGGGGTTTGAGCTGTCGAAGAAGCATAAGCGATAACCTTTCCATTTTGCATAAGTACAAAACCTAATCCCTTATGAGAAGCATCACTGTAGATCACAAATCCTCCAGTACCAGATGGTAAAGCAAGAACCTGAAGCTGTAGTTAACTTCATTTTTAATTCCCAAAAAGCAGATTCCCGTTGTTCTGGCCATTCAAATACAACTCCCTTTTGAGTCAGTTGAGTAAGCAATACAGCGATTTTGGAGAAATCATGAACAAACCTCCTGTAGTACCCGGCTAACCCCAGGAAGCTACGCACCTTAGTCACATTGGTAGGGGTTGGCCAATTCATGATTGCCTCAATTTTGTGTGGGTCAACAGAAACTTCTTCCTTTGTTATCACATGCCCCAAGAATGCTACCTCATGTAGCTAGAATTCACATTTCTTCAGCTTTGTATACAGTTTCCTTTCTCGAAGTGTTTGGAGAATTAAACGAAGATGATTCTCATGAGCTTCTGCATTCTTCGAATAAATGAGGATGTCATCGATAAATACCACTACAAACTCATCCAGATAGGGCTTGAAGACACGATTCATCAAATCCATAAATGTTGCTGGTGTGTTAGTAACCCCAAAGGGCATAACCAGAAATTCGTAATGACCGTATCGGGTTCGAAAAGCTGTTTTCTCAACATCATCGACTTTGACATTCAGTTGGTGGTATCCAGACCGTAAATCAATTTTAGAAAAGACTTGTGCCCCTTGTAGCTGGTCAAACAAATCATCGATCCGAGACAATGGGTACTTATTCTTGATCGTTACCGTATTAAGTTCCCTATAATCTATACATAATCGGAGTGTTCCATCTTTCTTTTTCACAAACAGAACTGGTGCACCCTAAGGAGAGACACTCGGGCGAATGAACCCCTTATCGAGTAAATCTTACAACTGAACCTTTAATTCTTTCATCTCAACTGGTGACATTCTATATGGAGTTTTAGAAATGGGTTGAGCTCTCGGCACCACTTCAATCGTAAATTCAATTTCACGGTCCACTAACTCCCCTGGTGACTCTTCCGGGAAAACGTCCGGAAATTCACAGACAACTGGAATCATATCGCTATTCCCATTCATCGCTTGCCCCTCCAAAACACTATATAAATAACCCTGACATCCTTTGTGTAGTAGTTTACATGCCTTCATTGCAGAAATTAAATAGGGTGGCGAAGTTACTCCACGTCCCTGAAAGGTAAATTCTGATTGCCCCGAAGGATGGAAACTAATTTGCTTAGTCAAACAGTCAATAGTCGCACAATATTCACTCAACCAGTCCATTCCCAAAATAACATCGAAGTGAGTCATGTCAAGAGGCAATAAATTGGCATATACCCAGATATCCCCAATTTGGAGTTCACAAGCAAAATATACAGAAGTACAGACTATAGAGTCTCCCAAAGGTGAAGACACACATAGCATATAAGATAATACCTCCTCAGATCTATCTAAATTTTGAGCAAATAGTTTTGATACAAACGAATGGTTAGAGCCAGAATCAAACAATACATGAGCAGAATGACCGTGAACAATAAATGTACCTGACACCACTGTTGCAGCATTTTGCACATCTCCCGAAACCAAAGCAAACACTCTGCCTTGTCTTGCGGTGTCTTTATTGTTAACAGGCTTCGCAGCTGACTTCGTGTTGGGAGCTGGTGTAGACCCTGCTGAACTTGCAGTAGCCCTATTTCCATTTTGTTGATCTCTCTGAGGACAGTCCTTTACCAGATGACCCGTTTTGCCACACCTTAAACATGCTCTAGTTAGCCGATAGCAAGTTCCACGGTGCTTCTTTCCACATTCTAAACAAACAGGTGTTAAATCTTGAGTAGGGGTGGAAGTACTAGAAGTCCCTGAATTTTGTTTCTTGCTAGGTGGAGTGGTTGACCCCTTTGACAATTGTGTGTTCTGCCTCTTTCCTTTCCACTCGGAGATCCAATTCTAAGTAGCAATGTTTCCCTCTGCTATAACAGCCCTCTCTAACACATCAACATAGGTGGGTAACTTCAATATATTGACTCGGTCAATGATAGCATTCCGTAATCCCCTCTCAAACTTCCGTGTTTTCTTATAATCTGTATCCACCATATGAGGTGCAAACTGAGCTAGTTCTGCAAATTGGGCTTCATACTCCGCAACGGTTTTATTGCCTTGTCTGAGAGTTTCAAATTCTATCACCTTCTTGTCTCGCATACTTTGAGGAAAGTACTTGTCATAAAACAGTTCCAAGAATCTGTCCCATGTTAACCCTTGGTGTACAGTCTCGTAAGCATCCACCACCTCTGTGCTTCGTCTTCAACAGTGAAGGCAGCAAGTTGCCCTTTTTGAACTTCGGTACAAGGAAAAACTTCGAACAACTTTTCTATCCCCAACACCCACGCTTCAGCTTTCATTGGTTCTATTCCTCCCTTGAATGATGGCGGCTTCATTTTTTTAAATTCCCTCGTAAGGGTAATGGTTCGGTCCTCAGCATGGAAATCTTGTACCACAGGCGGAGGCACCGATGGCAGTGGCGGTTGTGGTTATGGTTGTGGCTGTTGCTACTGTTGTCATAAAGTCTCTGCCATGTCCATGATCATTCTTTCTATTCTATCTAACCATGCAGAAGTAGAATCTTCCAAGTGCTCCATTCTTGTTCTCACCATATTCTACATGACAATCAATTACAATATACACAAGAGATATACAATGGACATGGGTCATAATCATTAAAGTTAGCAAATATTACATATACAATTAACGTTGCCATCAATCTTTTTTTATACACATTCATAATATTATACATAACGCCTAAGTCTTTTCTAGACATCCAAAGGCTCAATGGATTCGTCTGTGAGATAGCAATTCGTGCTCTGATACCACTTGTCACACTCCAAACCCGCCCCTAAAAGTTTGGGCATGACCACTTCAGAAACGGACAGCCAATTCGATATATATAACATATGGAGCCTGAACGGAAGCATTTAATAACATAAATTAACATAAACTAACATCCATCGAGCTCACACCTATATGCCAGGATCTCAATGTCTCATTAAACAGTTCCTCGTAGGATAGTCAGATATACATTTGCATACACACAATTACATATATGGGCATATATGTGGAACCAGCCCCGCACGTGGGCATACAGCAAAAATATTGGTAAAGAAGGTTATACACGACTAATTACATTAGACAAAAGATTAAGGACCAAACTAGGGGTCATTAAGGGGACCCCACAAAATGCATAAGCTTCTTTACATTGCTTGACCCAAAAGGAGTGACCAAAACCGAACTAAGACCGACCTCCAGGTTGATTGCCTACAGAAACAGACATAACAGAAAGTGAGCAAGGCTCAATGAATAATAGTACTCAAGCAATTTAATGATTAAACCTGAATTATAATGTATATAAGCGCAGAGGTCATATGAGTAAGCTTATTCTGTATACATTTTCAGAACGGCCTTGGGCCCAATCTTTATTCAGAGCGGCTACAAGCCCAGTAACAATCAGAACGGCCTTAGGCCTAACAGATTTTACAGATTGACCTTAGGCCCAACAGATTTTAGAGATCGGCCTCTGGCCCAACAAAGTTTATAGATCAGCCTCTGGCCCAGATACAAACAAAGTGGAATACTTCCAAAGTTGTACAGATGTACACAGATTTTCCATTCGTTCAAATAGGTTGGCATAATTAACTTGCAGATAACAGAGCGTTAATAATGATTATTAACAATAAGCAAATGTACTACTACAGTACTATTACTCACGGTGCTGTGGTGGAGCGGCAGTTCCTTCCGGTATGTGCACTACATACACATGCAGTTTAGAAATTAGTTCATTTTCCTCTTTAAACAATATCGTATTCGTTTTGCTTCAAATGAATTTACAAACATTTAAAAGGCATCAAATACAGATTTTAATAACACTAGAGGGTCAAACAAGTAAAACGGAGCAGACAGGGTTTTTCAGCATGGGCCGCACGTGCGGCTGTGAGCCCCGCACATGCTACAGTGTTTCCCGCACGTGCAGCTGTGAACCCTGCATGTGCTTTTATTTCAGTAGCTTCAGTCCCAAAATCCCCTGTTTTTCGCACGTGCGGCTGTGAGCCCCGCACGTGCGGTCGTTGTCCCTGCTTGTGCAGTCTGAATCAAGGCACAACCCAACTAAGTCACAACATATCAAGGCCCAAAAAGAATGGAGGAATTAAGACAATATAATGGTATCACATCACACTAACATGGATCACAAATTCAATTAGGTCTTGATTCCCTTTCAATTCATAAGCACAATTCAATCCTCTTATGTTTGTGGTTGTACACAACTTGTAAACAATATATATATATATGCAAGCATGTGGATCCAACATGAAAAGTCAAAGGTTAGAATGTAAGTCCTCATTATACAACTCAAATTAATTCTCAAAACAAGCAAATAACAAGTACAACTTCCAATTAAGTAATTATCACCCACAAAACTTCAATCACAAACCCTAATCCTCACAAATGAAAGGGGATTCTTACACATGTCTAAGAAGGAGGCTATTTAAGATGAATTATACATACCTTGAGTCCAATTCTCTTCAATCTCCCCAATCTCTTCCTTGTTGAAATTCTTTCCTCTCTGTTCTTCTTCTCTAATCCTCTCTCTCTCTCTCTCTCTCTCTCTCTCTCTCAAGAAACGTTTGTGTAATGGCTTCTAAGACCAATGTTTAAAGAACATATATATATATAAGATGAATAAGGACAAAAATCAATCAGTTTAATCATTCAAAATCAAAATTTCACAGGAAATCATATTATGACCTAAAAATCATGCTGATCTCAAATATAAAATCAATTTCAGATTATTAGGCTTCTAAGGCTTTCAATTTCTGATCCAAACATCACAATTGCAATAGATATTTCTTTTATTAGACAGCTTTGAATCTATAATCATAAGATTCACTCATTTTAACTTAATTTCACATGGAATTTCACAACAAGCTCATAAATGCATAGAGTAAGGGACTAAAAGCATACCAAAAAACATGTACGAGGGTCGGGTTATTACAGTTTTCTATAGATAAGGGTCTGGACCTTCCAAGCCATAGGTCCACAAATTTCCCTGACTATATCAGTGATTTGCTCCCTATGTACAGCATTTGGTGTTGGTTGGGCCACTATGAGGGGGTGAACATAAGGTTTGGAGGAACCACTTGTGTATAGAGCCCCACTGGTCTGGGTAAAGGCACATTTGGGACTAGTTGTCCCTGGGGAATGGGTTGCCCCTACTGTGCTTGTTGAGCTTTAGGATATGGTTAACCCCTTTGGGTAAGCGTTTGTTCCACAAAAGGTATGACGAAAGGAACCACTAGAGGAGGAACAGGTGTTGTTTCTCTTCCAACTGCAGGAATCCCATCCAACCCCCCTGGGTGTAAATTCAAACATCGGATTAGTGAACGCTCTGGTACCCGGTATAGGTTCGAACATAGGATTTGAAAACATCTGTGTGTCATTACCTTGTGTTGGTCATGTTTCACCAATGTGCATTGTTTCGCTGGCGGTAATAGGCATATTTTGACTCATTGGTAGTCTAGGAGGGGCTTCATACCATGACTAAGGCACTAGTGATAACCTATCATGGATTTGACCACTAGTTTGCCGATTGTTTTGCATAGGCTGTCTATTTCGAGCCAATCTTTCATGAAGCAGGTTTATGTTTTCTTTAGCTTGTCTAATGATGGTTGGTTGATATGTGTTCATTCGATCCAAAAGGATGCTGCCCATCTCTCCATTGTATGCATTAACTGTTGACCCATAATATCAACCAAACCTCTCCACTGATTTGCTGGTTAAACAGATGGAATAATTGAAGGGCCAGTTTCTTGGCCCTGTCCAACATTCTGGACTTGTGGTGCATACCCTAAAGTAGTGGTCTCTTTGACCAATTATGTAGGACTACTCGAAATAGACACATCCAGGGATGTGACTCAATATTGTCCTCTGTTATCTCCTTCCACACCTTCTTCAAGGCATTCATTTTCTCATTGTCTCTGACGTCTAGCCATTACAATTAGTCCCACTATGCGTGCCAAAAATATATGTTAGCGTTTTTGGCTTTCAAAGGTTAAAAATGTAATTTGAGCGTGCCAGCAAGGATCAATAAGTCCTTATACAAATATTAAATACCAACCAATTAACAGACGATTGCTTCGAAGTCCTTTTTAGCCTCACTGAAGAGGACTTTTACTAGTGGCTTGTTTTAGGAGAAAATTAGAAGAACTAGTCACAAATAGTAGATGAAAGAAAGAGAAACAGTGTTAGAAACTGAATTTCATTAAGTAAATGGGAGCTTACACTAGTACCTTCGCACTTTCACAGCTTCGAAGGGGTTTACAGCAACAGACTACCTTGAAACTACTCCTAGGAATTTAAAGTGCAGTACAGGAAGTAAAGAACTGGCAAATAAAGGACTAGAAATGTAAAAGACTAGAAAAGTAAAGTAAAATAAACTGGTTTCTAGATCTAGGTTCTGGTCCTTTCTCTGTCGGCCTTCTCCTCTATTTATACACCCTAATGGTAATCGTCAAAGTAGCTGACAACCGTCAAAGTGGGTGCTAACTGTTGAAGTAACTTCCATGATCACTAGTCATGCCTCCAAGCAATTTGCCTCCACTAAGTTATACTTGCAGTTGGGCTTCCCTCCTGAATTTGAATTTAAATTCCAAGCAACCGTTTTGCCATGTCACCCTACACATCTTGAATGTTCCAGTGTTTCACAAATCCATCGCCATTGACATACGTTGCCTCATGTCTATTGATGACTGGAAAACTCCACTAACTCCCCAAACTACCCCTTATGAATTTCATGTCAGGCTATGATTGGCTAGTACAAAATATATGGCCAACATTTTCATATTCGGTGTAATAGCCGGTAGTGGTTGAATTGGCAGAACAGGGGGAACTCCAAGAGTAAAAGTAGTTGCCGGTGCCCCAGATGGGCCTTGCATGTCTGCTATAGTCCCAACTTGAGCAGTGACTACGTGAAATACTGTATTTTAGAGGTATTAATATTTTAGTGAGAGGTATTGGTGATTTACTATAGCATTTTGGTGGTGAGATTTTTAGTTGAGAACCTAACTTATTTTCTTATATTTATTTTATTTCTTTTATCTCCATCTCATTATTATTAATATTTGGTTCATCTCTTTTTGAAAATAGATTTTTTTTTTTATCCCATTTACCATCTTTCTTCCTTAACAAGCAATGCAAAAAAACAAAAAAAAACATAAATAAGTAATCCTTAATAACCGGTCATCCCATACCCACTTGTCCTTTGATTGATAACCCTATTATACCTTTGATTACCTTCTTTATTTATATTTTTTTTCTTTCTTTTATTATTTTTTCCTTAGCCTTCAAGTTTCTTTTATTCTATAAATTGATTAGAGTGTGCTCATTCTCTCATCGTTCTCTTTTCTCCTTTGGCTCTCTCTCTCTCTCTCTCTCTCTCACACACATACCCACACACACACACACACACTTACATTGTTATAATAGAAATTTTAAATTTAGATTAGAAGTATTTAGAATGAGAGTTATCCATTTTACATAAAAGAAGAGTTGTAGATTTTGTCAAACCGTGCATACCTTATGCCTTAAAATTTTAATCTGCTACATTTGGAGATCTATGGTGAATATCAGATGATTAAAGTGTTGGTGACATATGAAATTGTTTTGAGGTAATTCGGGTGCTATACAATATGCTCTTTGCAAAGAGTTTTTATTTTAATTACTTCCAATTTGTATTACATTTGTTGTACTTATCATTTGATAAATTCTATGAAATTATTCCATGTTAATACGTTTGACTATTCTGGTCATTTGATAAATTCTTGTAAAATTTTTCTGTGTTGACACTATTGATTTGTCTGACTAAATGACGTGAAAATGCTCCATACATGGATCGAGTGGACCCTACCAATAGCTTGCACCAATATGCCCGAATAAGCGATTGTGCTTGGGTAAGGTGGGTGAGGTCATTTACGGTTATGTACTGAGTAGGAATGGGTATTTGGTCCTGTATAGGTTATCATGTGTTGAGATGATTTGTTTATGCAATTTGGTAAATTGCTTGATATCTCAAATCAAATTGTTTGTGCAATGTCATAAATTGTTGAATCCATGTTGATTTATTCTCTATCCGAGTCTTGTTATTCTTGTCGTCTTTTATATTTCTCGACTTAATTTATTTTTTCAGATGTGAAGCATTAGTGGTATTAGAGTTGAAGCATTTACGGGGATTAATTGAGTTAGATATTTTGGGGCCTAACATTATATCAATATTTTTAGAGACTTTTGTGTAATTATTTTTGGAGATGAATTGTATATTTGAGATTATGAGTTATCTGAAATTGTAATTTGACACTTATTTAATTTATTAATAGCCCGAATGTTGTGACGTCATAGACTATCTGGTTAAGAGCATCAATGGTATTCTGTAGTGCGGTTATCATTTCTATGATATTATTGGGGAACTAAGCCTTGACTGAAGGGACTAGACTCGATGATATTGAACTAGAAAATGAATCACTAAATTATACCACTAACCCTCTTTCTTCTGACTGGTGATGGTAAATATGCTAGCACTGGTTGTCCCTAATCAAGATCACTGACTTTCCACAGACGGCCTGAATTAGTCCACTGAACCTAAGGAATGCTAGATCTATCTAAAGTAATGGTGCTACACCTCTTAGCAAAAAGAAAAGAACAAACATCCCCTAATCAGACAGTGCCTCTATAGCGGCTTACTAAAACTAGAACACTGTACTCAAATGTCTCCCAAACTATTATGACAAAACTTTTGTACCTAAAGAGAACTCTTATATATGTTCTAGTATATAACACATAACAGGTAAATGAAAACACCTCTATGGGAGGCTTGGGTTACCCTGCCTTATTCTTGGAAGAGATCTAGAGCTTCTCTATTCATACAAAGAGGTATCATAATAACCTAGAGAGAGTGAGTATCCTGTCCTAATTTTGGAAGGTTTTGCGGTTCACTATATGCAAAGGATAGGATAAAGTCGAAAAGGGTGCATCAGCATGATCATCTAAATACCTCTCTATCTCTTTGTTGAGCAATGAAAGGATGGTCAAATGGTAGACAATGATCAAGATCCAAGGGTTTGCATTCCCAATCTGACAGAGCCCATGTTTGGCGAACCATCCTATACAACAAGCTGTCTGAGAGTGACGGGTGACAAATGCGAGGAATTTAAGTGAACCAATGCAGATGCAAATACAATGAACATATCTCAATGTTAATAAATCTCATATCATAAACTTTCAAGCGAAGTTCTCCTAGTCTCCCCAGCAGAGTTGCCAGAAACTGTGGGATCTCCCAGACAATGGGTCTGAGCGCCCCCAATAGTTTGGAACACACAGTTCCTAGTTCTATGGGTGTAATGTGGAATGGAATGAGTGTCCAAATCTAGCGAATCCATAGACAAATCTACTAATCACAAGGAATGTCAAAAACAGACTACATCACCAGACTCAGAGTCGCCACCTAATGTTTTGGAAAAAAAATAGGAAACCCTTGACACGTGCCAAAAGGCCATGATCTGTCATAACCAAAGTGTCTCAGCTCGGGAACTTATATACGAGGGGGAAGTTCGTAAATTCAGCACCCCTACTCACATGATCAAAGATCGGCCTCTATTAGTTCATGATATGAGAATTATTAACATGATATGATCATATAACCCACTTTTGTTATCTCTTTTATGTAAAGCATACAAATATAGACCAAATCACCTACTTTGGAATGCTTTAATCTCTAGCTATTTTGAAAAGAACTTGGGACACAGAAATCTCATGGAAACTCAAAATATTCGTCGTGTAAGGAGATTGGAACCATTCCAACTTAGGCAATAAGACCTCAACACAATGAGCAGTCATTAAGATATAGCAAATAAGCACATAGCATCACAGTAGCATGCTAGACATAATAAGAAACAATCACAGGCGGGATGTAAGATAAAATAGGCTTACCTAGTACTCCTCTACACCATACCAAGAGGGTAAACGGTTAGAAATCAATGCATGATCCTAGATGCTTGTCTAAATGATATTCAAAAGAAAAGAAATTATAGATGCTCACCGAGTACTCTAGCAAAGTGAAAATAGAAAGCAAACTAAGTTAAGAATGCATGATCCTAGATGTAATATCATTGTAGATCCCTACTAGACCTCATGTTCATCCCATGTTGTTTAACTATTTTACAGGGATGTAGTCAGGTTCAACGGTTTGAAGATCATGAAGTTTCTATTTCATTAAGAATCCTTACTGTGTAGATTATAGATGAAAGGTTGGAGTGTTGTGATAAGAATGCTATTCTTCTATTGTATATGACTATTGTGTAATCTTTTATGTAAGCCTTGAGGCATGTTTTGTGAATATTTGTATAGAACATTTCTATCATTGTAATTATGCAAGAGAGAACCTTATTTATTTTATTTAGCTTGTTTTGCTTCTGTAACTATAATTTGGAAATGAATTTTTATAAGGAATTTGGTAATGTCTCCGAGTAATAAAATTTGGGGCGTGATACTTAACGTTATGATCAATTAAGTTAAATTTCTATTATCATTCAATAACTATCAATTGTAAATAGATAGTAAGATAACAAGAAACAAAATGAAGGAAAAAGCAATGTACCCTTAACATACTGGGACCTAACAATAGATTTTCTAGAAAAGTAATCCCACTGCATTTTAGCCTATATACAAGAAAAGATAATGCAATCTCCTATGCAATATTTCTAATTTAGAACTTAAATTCTTAACAAAGATGACGCTTTCATTAAGAAAACTCTTTCGCATACCTTGTTTAATAACTTGTTGATGTAGACTGAAACCAGAATCATGATGATTATTATATTAAAGTCACCTTATTAAAAATTAAGAATCTTAATTAGATAACTTGTAGAAAATCTAAAATGCCCAAAGTTTAACCTCAAAATTGATTAGATAACGTTTCTAATGCCATTCAATAACCCCCAAGTGTCAACAAAATAGAACAAAATAGGACAGTAACAAAAACCAAAAGGAGAAAGACATTCTTGATATACTTAATTCAAAAAAATAAAAATAAAAAAAATTTGATAAAACTTAACCTTAGGAGAAATTCAAATCTTATATTTCCCATTCATCCTATCGATAACAGAAGAATCATAATCTTAATACGAGTTGTAATGATCAAGTGCAAGAACAATGTGCTTCTAAAATACTTATATAAATATAATGTGGACCAGAAAAGAAAACAAATAAGAAGACTAATACTTTAGCAAACCTTTGGACTTGGGACAGTAATAAAAATATGATAATGTGAATTTTATAGTGAAGTCAAATCACC
Organism: Camellia oleifera; assembly: GCA_022316695.1. NCBI lineage: Eukaryota > Viridiplantae > Streptophyta > Magnoliopsida > Ericales > Theaceae > Camellia > Camellia oleifera. The sequence goes on from CM039311.1 coordinate 32,306,390, forward strand.
TATTTAGAATGATAGTGTGGATTAGCCAAGAACAACTAGAACAACTAAAGGAGGGAAGAAAGAAACTTGAAAATCAAATTAATTCAAAGGACTAATAGCAAGAACGATCACCTATCACTAATAATGTTTTTCAAGATAACGATCCTTAATAGAAACAACCACTGAATATAAATAGAATCTGCCAAACAATAATTCTTAATTAATTAGTAATATACCATTTCATGAAACTTTAACTAAGGAAAAGGAAGAATTAGTGTAGCTGGTTTCTCGTACTCCTCGGAGGGATCTAGTCTCCTCAGATACGATCCCTACAGTTTGGACTCTCGTGATTCTGAATCTTGTTTCACAAGTGCAATATAAAACAGAAAAACACAAATGAGAGTCCAAATCCAACAAATATTTGGAAAATCTATTTACAATCAGAAATGCGAAAAATGGACTGTATTGCAAGATTCCAGAGTCGCCACCTAAATATTTTTGAAAAATTTAGGTAACCCTTGACTCATGCCAAAGACCACTTGTCTGTCATAACCAAAGTTTCTCAGTTCGAGAAAATAGGTATGAGAGGGAAAGGTCATGAATTGAGCACCCCACTCACCCGATCAAAGATCGGCCTCTACTAATCATGATGTGATTTTTACGTACATTATATGCTCACATTCTGATTATTATGCTAACTTACTATGTGAGTCACATAAGTATAGACTACAACATCCACTTTGGAATGCTTCGATTTCATGTTTGTATGAAAAGTGTTTTAAATATGTGCTACTTGAAAAAACAAGCTCATATGTACATTAATCATAATCATCCTAACTTCAGCGAAATAGCCTTCATCCACAAGCATTCAAAGAGATATATCAAATAAGCACTTAGCCTCATGGTAGTATGCTTGACATGGCAACACAAACATACATGCAATATGCTAAAGCAAAAATGCTCACCTAGTACTCAACCGAGGCAAGCCAAAGAGAAGAAAATAATTAGAAAAATGCATGCTCTAATATACAAGTGACTAATGCAACAGATACAAAATGCAGCCACTAGGTTCGGTTTATCCTAACATGTCATATGGATCAACTCAAAGCATCTGGTAATGCACGTATTCAAGTAAGTAAGAAATGACAACGATGTTAGAATGATGAACCGAACCCAATGCATGCAAAAATGGATATTAAGCATGGCAATGATATGAAATGAAAAATGATGCCACCACGTTAAAAATGTAAATAAAATGGAGAAAGAAGTGGGGGTTAGAAGACATAGAAATATTACAAGTATTACAAATTTGCCCTCACACAAGAGGTTCCGAATAAATATCCTAATTAACTAATTATTAGAACACCGAATGAATTAACTAAATTAAGTAGCTATTACAAATTCAAAATAAGCTAGCTAATTAATTTCACAAACTAATGTTAAAGCACTAATGTAAAGGACTTGAACGGGAAGCGAGGAGTCGCATGCACACAACCGAGAACATCCTCTCGGAAACCTCTATGTTTGCTGCCAGAATCTACTCTGTTTGCAGTAAAAAAATTATTCTATTTTGGTCTCAGATTCTGCTATGTTTTGTTGTAAAAATGCCACAACTTGTATAAAGTATGGTGGCCAACCGATCTTGAGAAGTGGTCAGCCGTACAAACTGCTTTTGGGAAATGCCCTGTTGCCATAATGTTGAAACAGAGCAAAAACAGAGTGTTTCCAAGAGATGTTTATCCTCTCTACCCTTCCCTATCATGAAAATGATCAAGGAAGGAGTAGATTCGATTCACAAATCATCAATTGTCGCAAATTCGTTTCATGATGATCTTAGAACCAATAGGACAAAAACTCAATAAAACAAAACTAAAGATAGACAAAACCTCCTCCCTAACATGGAGTTACCTCAAGGGAAGGGGTAGACATGGCTTTTATGAATCATTAAACATCACTAAAAAAGTATGCAATGATCCAAGGCGCAATAGGTTCAATATAACGTCCGATTGAACCCAACCCAATTTTATTACCTTTTTTTACCTCTTTTACTCCAATTTTATTAGCCCTTTGTACATTACCTTTTCATTTCTTATCTTTTCTTCCTTTTTGTCCAAAAGTGTGGATTATGTCCACTAAGTCCAAAACCAATAAAGATAGCAAGCACAACTTAACCCAAGAAATGAGCTTGTTAGGCCCTTTTCTTCGAGGGAAATTACAAAGGAAGAATCAAACTCATTTACAAGTGATAATGAATTCGGAGTCAAACCCAAAATGAGCGATAATGACTAGTCAAACTCAAGAGAGCGATAATGACATACCCAAACCCAAAATGAGTGATAAAGACTCCAAATCCAAACTTGATAATAAGCTATAATGACACTTTCCTTTGTGATTTCCAAGGGTCTAACTAGAAAGTTAGTCCCTTAGAAGTAAGTGCACCGGCGATAAAGAGAAATATCAAACAAGAGATTGTGGTTAGCATAAGAGAGATGTATTGCCTTGGTAATGAACCTCCAAAGAGATTAAACCATTAAGCATGGAAGGTCTCTTTCTTATGCCTTGAGCAACAATCTAGCATTGGATACAATTCTTAATCAAAGAAAGCAAAGAACGGAGGGAGATTGTAGAGGTGGTTATGCAAAGGTGATTACAATGGTATGAACGTGTATGAAAGCTATAAAAAGGTGAAAGAAAAGACTATCAACTCAAATGGATTGAAAGCTATATCCATGAGGACTTACAACAACACATCTATAGTATTCAAAGCATAATTTAACACACAAAATAGCACTGAAACAACACAAAAATAGTGCTGAAAATTGAGTTTTTGAGGTGAAAAAGTGAGCAAAAATAGGCTAAAGCCAAGGGGTTTCAACCAACCAACAAGCCTAAGAAGGGGTGGGTAACCCCTCCTCTTTTTTGTGACTTAAAATCACAAACCACATATTGAACACAGTATTTAAAAAGCAAAGAAAAAAGATAGAAAAGATGATATAAAAGCTCAAAGATTACACCTTAAAGAGAGGATGCTCTTCTAGTTCACAAACCACATGTTGAACACTCTCAAGAGTTGAAATTTGTGTTCAAGAATCTCAGCAAGAGGCCTCAAGTTTCGGCTTAGGATATGTATGTATGGTGTATGTATATTGCAATAGAGGGAGGTAGTATGTTGGATAAGTTTTTAGCTCTTGATAAATTTTCTAACCTCAAACCAAGAGGGGAGGTCATGTATTTATAGAAAAACACCTTCTCACGTTGGAAATAACGGTAATGAGACAGCTGATGCAAGGTATGGGCATGGGGATAGCTGGCAGCGGTCAAAATATCTGCTGCATTAAACATGGTCGGTCGGCCGGCCATGAAGAGGGATGGTCGGCCAATCAAAAATGGTCGGCCAGTAGATCTCTAAGTGGTCAGGCTAGAAAAAAATTGGTTTTAGTCCAAAGGAGGTGGAAGGTTTTAGGTTCTAAGACTCAAAACTGAAGCTTTTTGCTGAAGAAATTGAACAATTGTACAGCGTAACATTATTTCATCATTGAGTGTTCAAAGTGAGTCGCCCAAGTCTTAAGAACTGTCAAAAATGGGGTATCTACAATTAGTTATTAAGAAAGATTTAAGATACAAGGCAAATGTCAAGATTCAAGTCAATAAGGACAATGAATGATAGTTTTATCAAAATGTGTAGCAAAAGGTAATAATAATACTATAGGAACAAATTTTGAGGATGAAATTTTTAAAGCAGGAAAGATTGTGACACCCCAAAGAATGCCATGTGTTATAATTATATTATTACCTATCCTTCAATACCCTAAGTCAAATTAACCATCTTACTACACAATTATTTAACGTAAGGCTTAGAAATAGGGGATTAGGAAGCTCAAAATATGTGAATTTCACTATCAACTATTAAGATTTAAGAACTGATCACATCTTAAACATAGCAAGCCAATATGTATTACATCAAAGTATTTTTACATTACATGACATAACCGGATACTTAACTTAATTTAATTACCTTACAATACCCGAGGGATAGAAATATGAATTGATAAGATGAAACTTTAGAAAATGAATATAATTAGCAAGAAACTTAGAAATGAAAGACATGTTTTAATTAAATAAATTTAAGGGAAAAAATACTTGAAGATTACTAAGAGTTAGGGGACACTTTAAGTTTAAGTTTGTGAATGCTAGGATGTGCCCATGCACTAGTTGAAGAACTTAAAGATCTTAGACTAATGTACTCATCATTTTGATTCTATATGTCATTTTGCTAATCAGGATTAGTGTTAATTAAGTAGGATTAGTGAACCCTGATCGAGATTAATTAAGCATAGCAAGATTAAGTTAAACCTTGATTAATTATAACTAAGATTGATTAACTAAGCTAAGTAAGTGAGATTAGGTAAATTGTTTAGGCATACAAATAAATGATGCATACACCTCCCTTTTTGTCCCAACTCAACTTTTGCCTTATCTAACCTTGTAAAAACAAAACAAGAAGAGGAAAAATCTGTAGAATCAAGAAAGGGAGAGAAGAGAGGAGCAGAATGTAGAAAGAAGGAGAAGAGAGGAGAAAGAAGAAGAGAAAATGGGACAACCTCAAGAAACTCATCAAAATCCATCCTTTGATTATTCTAAGATAAGATTTAGACCCTAATCCTTGTAGAGATCCTTCCTACCATCAATAATTGAGAGAAGAAGCTAGGAACAATTTGAGTTAGTATTGAAGTTATGAAAAGAAATAAGGAAAAATTAGAGTTGGTTCAAGAATAAGTTAAGTAGATGGAATTCATGCTATTTCAATTGAGTTATTGATGTTCTTAATTCATACGAAGTTATAATCTCATGTTTTCTCACAGTTTTTAGTGATTTTGTAAGTTCAAATTCATGTTTTGAAAGAATAAGTAAGAAGGGTTAGAATGAAAAGTAAAGTTAATGAGTTCTTAACAAAAACCTAAGTTTTGATCCATGTGTCTTAAGAATAAATTATGTATTGAAGTTATTGCTTTGAAAAGAATCATATTTCCATATTTTTCTTCAAGTTTTGGATGTTTTATAACAAGTTTTGAAGGTCCTAAGCCATGAAATTGAGAAGTGATAAGTTAGAGCAAAGTTGCATTTTTTAATAGCACAAGAACAACCACTCCCGCACATGTGGCCAGACTCTCTAGAAATCGACTTTTGGTTCTAAACTAACTACACGTGCCATCAAATTTTTCACACGTGGGGCAACTTTCCCGCACCTCATCCCGCACATGCCCTGGAAGGTGCGTCAAACAAGGCATTCGCTTGATTTGAGCCCTTTTCGCTTGTTTCGACGCACCGGACCATATAGAACTTATTTTAGACCTAAAATAGAATTGAATAGAGTTTAGAAACTGATTTTTAATAGGAAAATTAAGGAACAAAATTTAGAATTCGGTCAACACATTAGCTTTGCATTGCATGTGCAGCACCCCCTGCTCCAAGCCTATTTTAATTTTTCAATGCCTTGTTCATTTTTGTGTAGGTTAAGATTTGGAAGAAGAAAGTCCCTCATTCAAGAGCCATTTTTGAGTAGTAGTGTAGTAAAGTTATGTTTGTTAAACTATGATTTGAAATGCAAAATCTATGATATGTTTATGAAAGCTATACTAATGTTTTACCATGAATGAACATCATATACTCTTGTATCATGTATTAAGATGACACCTTGGATCTTGTTTTGTTATTGGGAAATCATGCCAATAACCTCTTGCTTGCTAACTAAGTTCCTTTTGCCACTTGTTGTGGACTCTTGATGTTCTCAAAGTTCTTGGAATGTTTATCGCTATGTATATGCTTGCAAGTTAAGCTTTGTTTATCATGTACAAATTATGTTATGTTTGAATTATGATCTTGTGCTTGACTTTATTAATGCTCATCGATATTTATTCATTTACCGCTTTACTATATTACTATTCACTGGGCAATTATATATAACTCTTCATTATATATATATAGCTAATGAAGAGTCTGAGTACAAAGAGAAGTTTAATTAAAAGCCGGTCTTGTATGCTTGTGCTGAATTTGTAAAGTTTTGTCATAAGTATTGTATTTTACTTTGTTTTTTAGATCATATAATAATTTAAGATAACAATGCAAGATGAATGATGTATGCTTTCATTTCATATGGTTATGCACTACTTTGAATGGATGTTTTAAATGGACTCAATATAAGAAAATAATATCTTTTGCACTTGAGACTGAGAAATTTGCCCCAATTATTCTAAGAGTCCAACTTGTTTGTAAGTTAGGCTTTTGGTGGTCTGCAACTATTAGCCAATCACTACACTATCATGTTTGGGTCGAAATGGGGTCATGACAGTATCAATGGCCAACTTGATGATTTCGTTGATGAGATTGTTGAAGGGATGAAGAAACTACTACATAGCTAGAGACAAAAAATAAAGAGAGATTTTATGGTTGAAAAAAAAAAAAAAAATAGTTGTGGGATGATTATAGCTAACTCTTTCTAAATAGATAAATGTAATTGGATTTGTATGTATAGTTTCATCATCTGGGTTTTGTTGAAAATTCTCTAATACAGGCCTTTTGATATTAGGTAATCTTTCTTTCTTTTTTTTGGGAGAAGGATTCCTTTAAGTCCAAAATCTAGATTAGAGGGGGTTGTTTGGGCCAATGGGGTCTACCATAGGCCCTGTTTCGATTGTTCAAATTGTTTATTTTGTTGCACCTTTTGTGTATTTCATTCACAAAAAAAAAAAATTAGATCGATCCAATAACTGTAACTTGTTCAATTTATCATATTTTTCACTAAAAATGAACGACAATTGTGCTTTTAAGAAATGAACCATACATTTTTTTTTATGACAAAATAATAAACAAGTTGCAGTTATCGGATCAAACTAATTTATTTATTTATTTGTAGATGAAATACACAAAATGTCCGACAAAATAAATGGTTCAAATCACTGAAACGAAACCCGTAATTGGCCCCACAGGCCTAAACAGCCCCCTTCAGTTAAACTGAAGGGAATCACCCTCCTTTTATATATGCATAAATAAATATGCATATACATATACACATGTATTTGTATTTATATGTATTATTTCATGATATGGCTGTGTTTTCAATTCGTCCTTCAGATCTATTCGAATATTTCACATAAAGTTTTCGATTGACTTCAAGAAAGATAAGAAATATAAATAAAAAAAAAACTAACTAATATTATTTGTCACTAGTGTATCATGGATAATATAAAAAAAGTCATGGATATAAGTTTTAAAATAAATTATATAATGATAAAGTAATTTTTTATACAAAATTTGAGTAAAAATTCATTATAATAGTAATACCACACTATCATTGACATGTGATATATCATCAACCAATAGTAAAGAAACACATAAATGATGAACCCCACATATCAAATGTAACTAACAATTCAATAAATTTCATATTTTATTGAGATTAATTATGTTTGCATGTCAATAATGATAGACATCACCATTGCATTGAAATTTTCATAGATAATGATGACTTATCGTAGTTTCTTTATTTTCAATCAAAACAACCATTGTTGTTCTCATATAATTTTAAAAATGCCATTCACATTTCACTCTAACTAATATTTTTATAAATTTTTTTATTTAAAATATTTTTTTTATGTTTACAAAAAAAAAATCAAAAATCAAAAATCAAGGGAGGCACGCGACCTCCCTTGACCCTCTATACCTCCGCCACTGGTGGTCGTCGTCTTCCCTTATGTCTCAATCTCTCCTGTTACTTCCCTTTTCGTTGCTAGTTCCAAACCCAAATTCAATTCAAAACACTAAGAACAACATCGTTTTGGTAAGGCTCATCTCATCTCAGCCCTCCATTTGATTCACTTTTGGCATTGCAGACTCGTAATAAAAATACTACAAATTGCACTACAAATAAATACTAACAAGGATCTTCACTCATATATTGTGACAATATCATAATTCTCATTCCAAAAAGACTATTTATCCACAAAAAAATACTTTAAATCTTAAATTTAATTTTAGTATGATACACATCAGACTCAAAATAATTAATTGATTCACTTATTATTATACCTTTTGAATACTTTTTTCAGATATCTATGACTGCTATGGTGATTGAGATCATCATTAATTGTCCAAACCAATATTGGGCATGTTTGTTACAACTAGCAAAATTGAGACTTACAAAGGGAGAGAAGAGAGGAGAAGAATGTAGAAAGAAGAAGAGAAAATGGGAGAGCCTCAAGAAATTCATCAAAATCCATCCTTTTATTATTCTGAGATAAGATTTAGACCCTACTCCTTGTAGAGATCCTTCCTACCATCAACAATAGTATTGAAGTTATGAAGAGAAATAAGGAAAAATTAGAGTTGGTTCAAGAATAATTTAAGTAAATGGAATTCATGCTATTTCAATTGAGTTCTTGATGTTCTTAATTCATAGGAAGTTTTAATCTCATGATTTCTCATAGTTTTCAGTGATTTTGTAAGTTCAAATTCATGTTTTGGAAGAATAAGCAAGGATGGTTTGAATGAGAAATAGAGTTCATGAGTTCTTAACAAAAACCTAAGTTTTGATCCTTGTGTCTTAAGAATAAATCATGTATTAAAGTTATTGCTTTGAAAAGAATCATATTTCCATGTTTTTCTTTGAGTTTTGGATGTTTTATAACAAGTTTTAAAGGTCCCAAGCCATGAAATTGAGAAGTGATAAGCTAGAGCAAAGTTGCATTTTCGAATAGCACAAGAACAGCCATTCCCGCATGTGCGGAAGTAATTCCCGCACATGTGGCTAGACTCTCTAGAAATCGATTTTTGGTTCTGAAATAACTGCACATGCCCTCACATTTTCCGCACCTAGGGCAACTTTCAACGTGTGCCCTAGAAGGTGCGGGAAACAGTGCATTCGCCTGATTTGACCCATTTTCGCTTGTTTCGACACACCGGATCTTATAGAACTTATGTTAGACCTAAAATAGAATTGAATAGAATTTAGAAACTGATTTTTAATAGGAAAATTAAGGAACGAAGTTTAGAATTCGATTAAGGCATTTGTTTTGCATTGCACATCTAAGACCCTTGCTTCAAGCTGATTTCAAGTTTTTCAATGCCTTGTTCATGTTTATGTAGGTTAAGATTTGGAAGAAGAAAACTCTTCATTCAAGAGCCATTTGTGAGTAGTAGTATAGTAAAGTTATGTTTATTAAACTATGATTTGAAATGCAAAAATACATGCTATGTTTATGGAAGATATACTAATGTTTTACCATGAATAAACATCCTATACTGTTGTATCATGTATTAAGATGACACATTGGATCTTGTTTTGTTATTAGGAAATGATGCCAATAACCTCTTGCTTGCTAACTAAGCTCCTCTTGCCACCTATTGCGGACTTGTGATGTTCTCGAAGCTCTTGGAATGTTCATCGTTATGTATATGCTTGCAAGTTAAGCTTTGTTTTTCATAAACAAATTATGTTATGTTTTAATTATGATCTTGTGCTTGATTTTATTAATGTTCATCGGTGTTCATTCATTTATCACTTTATTGTATTATTATTCACTAGACAATGCCTCACTCCTCTCCCTTATATATATATATATATATGTAAGTGATGAAGAGTCCGAGTATGAAGAGAAGTTTAATTGAAAGCCGGTCTTGTATGCTTGTGTTGGATTTGTAAAGCTTTGTCATAGTTGTTGTATTTTACTTTGTTGTTTAGATCATGTAATAATGTAAGATAACAATCCAAGATGGATGATGTATGCTTTCATTTCATATAATTATGCACGGCTCTGAATGAATTTTTAAATGGACTCAATATAAAAAAAATAGTAAAAAAAAAATATTGGCTTCTAAACTTGAGAATGGAAAATTTGTCCCAATTATTCTAAGAGTCAAACTTGTTTATAAGTTAGGCCTTTGGTAATCTATGACTATTGGCCGATTACTACACTATCCTGCTTAGGTTGAGATGGGTCATGACAATATTAACGGCCAGCATGATGATTTCTTTGATGAGATTGTTGAAGGGATGAAGAAACTCTTGGATTTCTACTACACATGTAGAGACAAAAAATAAAGAGAGATTTCATGGTTGAAAAAAAAAATTAAAAATAGAAGGAGAAGAATTAGTAGTGGGATGATTATATCTAAATATTTCTAAATAGAAATATGCAATTGTATTTGTATGTATAGTTTCATGATCTGGGTTCGTTGAAAATTCTCTAATACAGGCCTTGGATTGGCGGGGGCTGTTTGGGCCCATGAGATCTACCATGGGCTCTCGCTTCGATAATTCGAATTGTACATTTTGTTGGGTATTTCGTATATTTCATTCATAAAAAATTTAAGTCGATCTGATAACTGTAACTTTTTCAATTCATCATATTTTTTACTAAAAAAATGAACGACAATTGTGTTTTTAAAAAATGAACCATACATTTTTTTGATGACAAAAATAATAAATTTAACAAGTTACAATTATCGGAACGACCTAATTTTATTTTTATTTTTATTTTATTCTTTTTTTTTCATGAAATATACAAAATGTTCAATAAAAGAAACGATTTGAATCATTAAAAGAAGATCCGTAATTGACCCCACAAGCCTAAACAGTCCCCTCCAATTGGCGGGGAGGGAATCCTCCTCCATTTATTATATGCATAAATAAATATACGTATACACATATATTTGTATTTATATGTATTGTTTCATGATATGGGTGTGTTGACCAGGGTAGGCCTGGGGCATAGGCTATGGCCTAGGGCCCCTCAAAAAAGGGGCTCCCTCTTATTATAATTTAGTTAATATATTAAGTATGTTTTAAATCTAAAAAAAATTAAAAAAAAAAAGGCCCAAATTAACTTAAAATAAAGTGACCCATTAAAAAATTGAAAGGTCATTCAAAAAAATTAGCATTATTATCCATTGGAAAATAGACCCAAAAAAGGAGTCTCTCTTATTATAGTTTAGTCTAATATATTAAGTATATTTTAAATCCAAAAAAATTTAAGAAAGGCCCAAATTAACTTAAAATAAATTAATCCATTAAAAAATTGAAAGACCCATTTAAAATAATTAGCATTGTTATTCATTGAAAATAATTTTGCAAAAAAATTAGATTATGCAAGTATGATTGATTTATTTATTTCTAAAAATACAAGAAGAGTGAGTATCAAGCGATACTTATTAGTTATTGTAATGTAATGTTAAGTATTTTTTTTGATTTTGACACAAATTTTTTGTCTTTTACTTTCATTTTTTTTTTCATTCAATGAAAAAAAAAATGTGAAGGGCCTCAAAAATTTATTAGTTGATTATCGACTTTGAGCCTCGAAAATCTCACGGCCGGGCCTGGTGTTGACAATTCGTCCCTCAAGTCCGTTTGAGTCTTGCCTCAGGGATTTGGGTCCCGGTGGTCGTCGTCTTCCCCTGTGTCTCAATCTCTCCTGTTACTTCCCTTTTCCTTGTTAGTTCCAAACCCAAATTCAATTTTGAGAGAGAGAGAGAGAGTGTGTGTACAGAGACAAGGTAAAAAAAAAAAAAAAAACTAGAACAACGTCGTCTTGGTAAGGCTCATCTCATCTCAGCCCTCCATTTGATCCACTTTTGACATGGCAAACTCCCAATGAAAGTACTACAAATTGCACTACAAATAAATACTAAAAACGATCTTCACCCATATATATAATTCTCATTCCACAAAGACTATTTATCCGTAAAAAAATACTTTAAATATTAAATTTAATTTTAGTATGATCCACATCAGACTCAAAATAATTAACTGATTCACTTATTATTATAACTTTTGAATACTTTTTTCAGAAATCTATGACTGCTATGGTCATTGAGATCATCATAATTGTCCAGACCAACATTGGGCATGCTTGTACATGAAGGTGACAATTGATAGTCTTCACATATATTGCGGTGTTTTGAGAAGTTGGTAAAAAGTTGACTTTTAATTTTTTTAATCAAAAAAGTTAGCTTTTTGGGTAGGGACTTGAGTAAAAAAACTAGTTTTTTTTTTTTACTAAAAAAGCCAAAAATTAACTTTTTGCTAGTTTGCCAAAGCAATTCTCATTCAAGAAGTAAATTCATGACAAACAAATAAGTGAACAAATATATATATATATATATTCAACTAGCAGAATTGAGACTTACAAACATAATAATAAATACCCAAATCAATTATTGATTATCATGATAATCAGATCAAGAATAAGGCGAAGGAGCAGGCAGAGGAAAGCTAAAAGGGGGAAGCCAACAAGGAATGTAAGCATAGGTGGCCATGTCGGGACAATAATGCCTTGGGCGTGCAAAGAAAGCCACACACTCAGCCAGTGGTCTTTGAAATGGAAGATCAAGAATGCAGTTCTTCATTACATCAAGTACTCCTATCTTGATCAATTCCCTGCAAATTGGCCCAACCTGCGTGAAGTAGTTATCAGATAGCGACAAATTCGCCAAATTTCCAAGCGCACAGACGACCTCTGGTACCATACCATACAACAAGTTCCCAGCAAAATTCAGCACCTCCACCTTTTCCAGGCATCCCAATGAGAAGGGTATCGGCCCAGTGATTTGGTTGTTGCCGGCGTCGACCACTAGGGCCTCTTTGAGAAGCCCTAGCTCATATGGAAGACAACCGCTCAGCTTGTTGTTCAACAACAGAACTTCGGTCAGAGTGGACAAGGCTTTAGAGATGCTTGGCGGGATTGACCCGGTGAATTGGTTGTTGGCTATGGCGAGATAGAGGAGCACATGACTGGTGCCTAGGTTATCAGGCAGCTTTTGCGTGAAGTAGTTGTTGTTGATGAAGAGTACATCGATGTTTTGATTGAATAGTTCAGGTGGAACTGACCCAGTAAAAAGATTGAAACGAATGTCCAAGAAAGATAGGCCCTTCATACCCAGAATGGCACTTGGAAATGACCCAGAAAACTTGTTGTTGCTTATGTCAAGCTCGTAAAGATATGGAAGCTTAGCAATGGTTGTTGGGATTGAGCCGGCAAAATTATTGGAATTGGCGTGGAAGAGAGCGATATCTGGGAGCTGGTCCAGGAAGCCATCAAGGGTAGGGGCGTTTAGTTGGAACCCATTGAAATCAACCGAGGCAAGAGCAATAGCAGTCTTGTTGTCTGGAGGGCTGTCACAGTAAAAGCCTTTGTAGTTGCATATATCTGTGCCTACCCAGGTCTTGATGATGCCTAGAGGATCTGATATGATGGTGGTCTTGAATTTTTGGATTACAGGGTAAACTACGGCCAGCCTTTGGTCCGCAAAAACAAGTGGTTTTTGTGGAGCAGGTGGAGGCCGCAGTGGCAGTGCTTGTGGTGGTGCGGGTGGCACTGGAGGGATCAGTAGTGGTGCTGCCGAGGCTTGGAATGTAAATGGTGGACTACTGTGTCCATAGACGTACCCTTCGCCACCGCCGTCGCTGCCACCGCCAATTTTGAAAGGTGTTTCGGTACTATCTACAACGTTGATGATGAGACAAGTGAGAATGATGTGGGTTGAGAGTCCAATTTCAATAGACATGTTAGTAGTAGACTACTACTAGTTTTCTTCAGGCTTGCTTTATGAAGGTAATTCAAAGCAAGAGTTAGCAAACAAGAACTAAAACAGAGGAGGAACAAGTAGGTATATGTAAAACAGAGATTGCAAGAAATAGCTGATACTCTCTGTTAATGGTCTCCAACTTTTCAATGAATAGTAAGAACATCTCCGACCAAACATCTAAATCTGAGGATGTGATTTCGGGACGAATTATGTGGCAATTTAACATTTTAAAAATAAACACTCCACCTAATATCTTACATTTAATTACTTTTTATTATTTTATTTTATTTTATTTGTTTACTTCAGTTTGCTTTTCTAATTTTTTTTTTGGACAAAACTAACTATTTTGTTTTGACATAAAATATTTTACACAAAAAAAAAAAAAAAAAATGCATTGTTTTTGTTTTTCAGCATTTGGTTGACATTTGAAATAAAAATATTTATTACTTAAAGAAAATTTTTTGATTAAATAAAGTGTCATTTATGATTTTTTAGTGAGAAAATATATTTATTTGGAGGAGGATTCCCTCCAATCAAATGGAGGGGGTTATTTGGGCCCGTGAAATCTACCATAGACCTTATTTCGATGATCTAAATCATTTATTTTGTTGGACACTCTATGTATTTCATTCATAAAAAAAGTTTAGGTCGATCCGATAGTTGTAACTTATTTTAATTTAGTGTTTTTACTAAAAAAATGGACGACAATTGTGTTTTTAAAATAAACCATACATTTTTTTATCACAAAAAATAAATAAATAAATTGAACAAGTTGAAATTATTGGATCGACTTAATTTTTTTTATGAATAAAATATACAAAGTGCCCTGATAAAATGAATGGTTCGAATCATTGAAACGAGATCCGTAATTAGCCCCACATGCCCAAACAACCCCTATAGTCCTCCTCCTTATTTGAAAAGACCAAATGTATTGAAAATGTAATGAGTGAGAGTCAACTTTGTAAAAATTGACTTATAAAATTTTTAAAGATAAGTCATTTTTAGAAAAATAATGTAAAAAAAATTTCTTAAAAAATATTTTATTTTCTTTTTAGTTAACCAAACAACAAAAAATTAATAAAATATTTTACATCAAAACAAACGAACCTAATATATGTTCCACATAATATGACAAAAAATAAATAAATAAATAAAAATAAAGAAACAATGTAGTTTTCTCATGTAAGTTTGGACAATTATCACAGCTAAGTACTACCAATGGATCTGCCTCCTTTCTAGCACTATTCAATTTAACCATTATCCTATAATCTCTTATCGATCATCTGATCGGTCATCTAGTAATAAGGTGATAGTCACGATCGATAAGAGTGACAGCCACGGTCAATAGGGGCAACAACCGCGGTAGACCGGTGCGGTCGATAGGGGCAGCAGCCGTGGTAGACCAGTGTTGCACCGATCATCTGAGTGGTTGTCAGGTTGGACGTCCGAGTGATCGTCCTGTCAATCATCCAACATGCACAAAACGTGGCATATCCCTTCCCTTTGCATCCCTAATTGCCACGCGTCTTCATCTGGTGAAGAGTACAAGACATGGCTAGACAGGACATGACTGGAGAGGAGGCAGACCGTCAGATATTACAACTTCGATTGTGACCTAAAAAATGATATATATATATATATCTTGATTGGAGATATACTTTTAAGTTCCTACTACAATAGTGTTATCTAAGTTTTTTTTTTTGTTAAGAATATGTTAGGAAAGAACTGTTTTGTTTTGAATGATATCATAATTTCAATAATGGTTATTCACCCAAAAAATAATTTTAATAATGGAAAATTTACTTATAAATCTCATCTTGAAAAATGGTATAATATGATTAGTTCCAAGAGTTTTTTTATACACTAATTAGTCCCATTGATTTTGTAAATGTAGTTGTTATCCAAAAGACATCCTGAGGGGGGGTGAATTAAGTTTTTACAGATAAAAATAATAATACCTTAATAAAAATTATGACTAGCACAATAAATAAATATAGTTAATGAAATAAAAATAATTACAATAAGTGTTCTAACAACTATGTCAGTTGATGATTTTAGCACAGTGAAAATATGAAATATAGCTATGGCAATTTAAATAAAATAAAGAGATAAGGAAGAGAAAGGCAAACAAATTTATAGTGGTTCGGCTTCAACTCAGCCTACGTCCACTCTTCAAGCTTCACTTGAGATTTTTCACTGTACTCTAGCTTCACGGGGTGCTAGCAACCTTTTTACAGATGTAGCAATCTTCCACAGATTTTACACAGACTTTCTAAGTCAAGAATACTGAGTATACTACACTCTTACAAGGTTGAAAAAGAATGTGTTTTTGCTTTCACAGAAAGTTACAAGAATTATCTCTCAAAGATAGATATAAAAATGAAACTCTGGTTTTTTTGTAAATCTCACACAGGAAAAATGGGCTTAAAGCTATATGACTTAATGTATAATTTCTAAGAGGGGATGTAAACAAAAATTGAAGAACACTTCTCAAAAAAAATTTCACAGAATAAATGAGAGTAATTTTAGATCAAAGAATATTTTCTGGTTTTTTCTGTAACTTGTTTCCATTAGAAGCTTTGGTATATATAATAAAACTTATAATCATTTATAGTCGTTGTATTCATTTGAATTTATAGCCGTTGTATTCATTTGAATATCTTCCACTCCATCATTACTAATTTGAATACCTTTCACTTGAACCTTTTGAACTGCTGCTGTGCTGGGCTGTTTGAATCTTTGTTTTTGGGCTGTTTGAACTCCTGATTTAATCAAATATTAAATACATTCTAACAGCATTTAGGATAAAGGTTTAGGTGAGAAATAATGGGACAAAATAAATTTTGATTTTATTTTTCTCTTTCAAATAAATTAAAGCATAATTAAATAAATCATCAAAATAAATTTTGGATTCTATTTTTCTCTTTCAAATAAATTAAAACATAATTAAATAAATCATCAAAATAAATAAGTCTAACAGTAGTTTTGATATATTATTTGAAAATTAGATTTACGGTTATATCCTTATTTCTATCATGTTTTCTTCTTTCTTTTTTTCTTTTGTACTAGAAAGGTAAGATACATAACTTATGATAATCAAATTTGGAATGAATTTTTATATGAGAATATTTTTTATTTGGAATGACTTGAAATATGGAATTATTCAAAAATTCCAAAAAGGATGTGTGATTCTTTAAATATTTCAAAATGAATACAAAAACTCCTTAGTGCTTGTTTGGGATCATCTATAATAGACAAAAAGTCAAAAAATCACTAAAAAAACAAAAAAGTTAACACTATTCACTAATCAAAAAAGTTAGCCTACATAGAGGGAAAAAAGACTAAAAATCCCTTTCTGACATGCACGGAAATTTAAAAATAAAAAATAAAATAAAAAATAGTGCAGCAGTCAGCAGCACAGTGCACTGACGCAGCACAGTGCAGGTCAGTGCTTAGAAGGGCAATGAGGTAATTTTGCTAGTTAATACAATATTTTAATACACATTTTTTCGTAAAAAGTCAAAAAGTTATCCCAAACATATATCTTTTTTTCCTCTACTTTTTAGTCAAAAAGTGCACTTATATAGTTCATCCCAAACAACCCTAAGTTTTGAACAAATGTATAATTTCAATCTGTAACGCTCCAATGTAACACTCAAATGTAGCAATCCAATGTAATATTCCAAAAAAAACTTCTTATTATACGTTTTTTCAACTGTAACACTACAATGCAACACTCTAAAAAAACATATTAGTGTAATACTTCAATGTAACACACAAAAAAATTTCTTAGTGTATTTTTTTCAAATGTAATATTCCAATATATCACTTCAAAAAAAAAAGATGTGGGATTCTTCAAACCATTTCAAAAGGGTGTGAGATTTTTTAAACCATTTCAAAAGGGTGTGAGATTCTTCAAACCATTTCAAAAGGAGTACAAAAATTCATTAGTAAGTTTTGGGTAAAGGTATAATTTCAAACTATGAGTGTTATGTTTAGAAACAATATACGAAGTAGTCTTTTAGTATTTTTATGTATGTTACATTGGAGTATTACGTTTGAGATTGCATTGATTAGAGTGTTGCATTTGGAAAAGTATACTAAGGAGTTTTTTTGTATGTTACATTAGAGTATGTTATATTAGAATGTTACGTTTGGGAAAAGTTTAGAGTATTACATTGTTACATTTAGGAAAAGCATATTAAGGAGTTTTTAGTGTGTTACATTGAAGTATTATATTATTGGAGTGTTACGTTCTTATTCATAATGTGAGATTTGTTCCAAAATGAGGGAAAATCCAACCTCTATAGTGCAGATTGCCCAAATTTATAATTTCACATTTGGAGAAATCTACTTTTATCCTTAAAAAATTAAACCCAAACGTATAAGTGACTATCCTTTTGTATAATTTCTACTTTAATAGGACATTTGAGTTCATAAAAAATAAAAATAAATAAAAAATAAAAAAATAGTTCACAAGATTCACTACAACAATTTACACTTTTGGCGACTAAATTTGGCGACTAAAAGGAATTTAGTCCCCAAAAGTGTAATTTTTGGTGACTAAATATTGTATTGGTCGGCATTGGTTTAGGGTTTAGATATTAAATTTTTTAGTCGGGGTACATTATTTATTGGCGACTAAAAGAAAAAAAATTAGTCGCTAAATATACCATAATGGCAACTAAAAAAAATTTGGTAGGCACTAGTATAGTTTTTAGGCTATTTTAGTCATGGTATACTAATTTTTGCCAACTAAAAACAAATTTAGTCGCCAAATAATGGCCATCATTTTATTATTACTCTGTGGCGACCAAAAAATTGGTGGGCAAATATGAATTTTTGGCGACTAAAAAAAATCTAGTCATCATATACTCATTTTTCCCAACAAAAAAAAAAAAGGCCGCCAAATTGGTACTTTTGGTGACTAATATTTTAGTTGCCGTTACTTAAGTTTTGGCTACCAAATAGTTTAGTCGTTATAAATTAAGATTTTCCTACAAAAAGTGAATTTTGTCGTCAAAGGTGTAAAATTTTAGTGATATAGATTGGCGCCCTGGTCCGAAGTAGAACAGGAATACAAAAAGTTTCAAATCTCTCTCTTATAGAGAATCTCAGGCACCACTTCACCTCACCTTACCTCACCTCCTCACAATAGTTGCTCACCACCACGAGCATACCTGCATCGCACATTGCTACAGCCATCGCCACAAATCACCACCGCCACAGCCACAATACCAGGTTCTCTCTCTCTTTCTCTCTCTCTCTATATATATATATATATTTTCCCATTTCTCACTCTTGCTCTAGGGTTTGATATTCTTTCTCTATTTCCCCATTTCCCACTCTTGCTCTAGGGTTTAATATTCTTCCTCTATTTTTCCATTTTTCACTCATGCTCTAGGGTTTGAAATGATTTATTCAGTTCAATTTTGTCTTGATTTCTTAAATGGGTTTGGTTTAATTGGTTTGATTTCTAGAGTTTTATGGGTTTGATGTTGTAAATGAGTTTGATTTTAGTGGTTTGAAACATTTCCCCCTATTTTTTATATGATTTATTTAGTTTAATAGGTGAGGGGAACACCATTAGTTTGTCTTTTAATGAAAATACAGATATACTTCGTCCAAACAAAACTAGATAAATATAGTAATGTAATTATATAGTATATAGTTCAAATTGTAAAATAGGTCTCAAACTACTTTATAGATGTCACAAGCAACTTCCTCATGACAAATAGGACCTATGGGGCCAGAAGGCATGTAATTAGTACCCGTAAGTTGGGAGTTAAAGTCGAAAACGCCTTAAACTTAGTTGAAAAAGGGTGTTCGAGGGGCGAAAATGCAAACCAGCCCCTGGACCACTCTACGGATGTCACGATCAAATTTTTTGTGACAAGTAGGAGCAGTGAGGAAAGACGGTATGTAATTACCACACGTAGGTTGGGAGTTCGAGTCGAAAATACCTTAAACTTAGTATAAAAAAAAAAAGGCTTTCGAGGGCGAAAATGCAAAACAGTCCCCGAACCACTCTATGGATGTCACGAATAGCTTTCTCATGACAAATAGGACTTGTGGGGATAGATGGCACATAATTAGCACACATAGGTTGGGAGTCAGAATAGAAAATGACTTAAATTTAGTCGAAAAAGGGCATTCAGTGGGCAAAAATGTAAAACAAGCCTCGAACCACTCTATGGATGTTAGGGGCAACTTCCTCGTGACAAATAGGACCTGTGGGGGTAAATGGCATATAATTATCACACGTAGGTTGGGAGTTAGAGTCGAAAATGACTTAAACTTAGTCAAAAAATGGCGTTCAGGAGGCGAAAACGCAAAACAACCCTCGAACCACTCTACGGATGTCATAGGTAGCTTTCTCATGACAAATAAGACCTATTGGGATAGACAGAATGTAATTAGTACACGTAGGTTGGGAGTTAGAGTCGAAAATGCCTTAACCTTAGTCGAAAAAAGGCATTCACGAGCAAAAATACACAACAGCCCCCCGACTACTCTATGGATATCACGGGCAACTTCCTCATAAAAAATAGGACCTATGGGGATAGATGAGATGTAATTAGCACATGTCGGTTGGGAGTTGGTGTAGGCCGAAAAGTACCACATTGAGGCCATTTAAGTTACATTTATAGTCTTTGAATTTTGTTTATTTGGTGGAGATGATGTGTTTTGTGCACTTGTACAGATTTGGCAGGATTTGGCAGGCAACACACAAATTCAAGCAAAAAGTGGCGCAAAAACAGATTTTTCGTGCAAGTAATGAAATGTCTTGGCCTGCCACCTCACTACACGTGCGGCCAAGCTCCACCGCACGTGCTGCCCACCATCGCTCAAGCGGCCCACTTAGGGTTGTGTGCGTGAAAATTGTAAGGCTCTTCTGCTGGGAATAAAAAGAAAAGAAAATGTTGTATAGGGGGTTTAAAAAGATTTCAGAGAAAATGGAGAGAGAGGCTAGAGTTTGGAAGAAAATAACTTGAAGCTTGAAGAATGTCTCCCATTGTGGCTTCTTTTTCCTCCACCTCGTCCCACTCCTCCATGAGTGGCTAGGCGACTATTTCTAGGGTTTTGATGAAACCCTAGCCAAGTAAATATGGTTTTCTTTTTGCTTTTTGATTATGTAAAGGTTTGAACAAATTGTATGGTGTTTAAGAAGTTTCAAATATATTTTTCAGTATTCTCTTCAAGTATTCTTCTTTCTATGATTGTTAAATGCTTTCCATAAAATGATTTTTTGTGCTTTCATGTTCAAGGTATGAGACGAGGCATACTACAAGGGACGAGTCATGTTGCTATCCTAGTTTAGAGCGAATGACTCGTACTACTTGAAATGGTTTGTGCCTATGCATTGAACATGTTAATTTTCTTGATAAATGCTTCGAGCTTGTAGTTGTGAAGTATTATTTAGTTTGAACCATAACATAATTGAATCTCAAATTGAAGCCTTATTTGTGTAACTAGTGGTGGACTCATTACCCTAGGTTTTTCCCAAAAATCAATAATTCCAATTTTATTTATAATTGCTAGTTTAATCTCATAATTTATTTTAGTTATTACTAGTTTATAAATCCTTCAATCTTTTTATCAAATATAAATTAGGAATCTAACAATTAAATTAGTTTAATTTCCCGTTTGTCCCTGTGGATCGATACTTGGACTTAGCGTTATTCTAAGGAATTCAGTATAGTTTAGTGTTTATTTTTTGTGTGTGAAATGACCCATCAGGAGTTAGAGTCGAAAACATCTTAAACTTAGTCGAAAAAAGGCGTTCGGAGGGCGAAAATGCAAAACATGCCTTGAACCACTCTACAAATATCACAGGTAGCTTCCTTGTGATAAATAGGACCTGTGGGACCAGACGGCATGTAATTAGCACACGAAGGTTGGGAGTTAGAGTCGAAAATGTCTTAAACTTAGTTGAAAAAGAGCATTCGGGGGCGAAAACGCGAAACAGCTCCCAGACCATTCTACGTATGTCACGGGCAACTTCCTAATGACAAATAGGACCTGTGGAGACAGAAGACATGTAATTAGCACACGTAGGTTGGGAGTCAGAGTCGAAACGCCTTAAAATAAGTCGAACACGCCTTAAAATAAGTCGAACATTTTTAAATAACTAATTATGTGGTATGTACTATTAATTATAAATACTTTCTCTGTCCCAAAATAATGGTCTCTTTTGTGGAATCCAACTTTTTTTGGTAATACAATTATTGTACTTTAAAAAATGATTTTCCAAAATTACCCTTTGATAGTACATTTTTTGAGGAATATCAATGTCATAATTGTACTTTTTATGTTGTTAATAAATTTAAAAGAAGGGCAAAATAGGAAATTTATATTATTTTGTACTTGATTTTTGAAAAGGGACTAATATTTTGGGACAATGAAAAATGGAATAAGAGACTAATATTTTGAGACGGAGGGAGTAACTAATTTCTGAGTGTTCAAACATATTTTATCACTGCTCTTAATGTTAAATGTAACGAGTGATTATTGTTATTCACATGCATTATGCTGGTTAAGTCTATTGTATTGAATTTGCTAATATTTTCTATGGCAATTAGTGTTGCTACTTGTTTCCATGCATCTGCTATTTTTGTAAAAAAAAAAAAAAACATAAGACATACAAAATGTCATATTTTCAGTCAACACTTCAATCATATCTAAGAGTATAATGGAAAAAGCACTAATGAAGATGAACAGTTTAATTCACTCAACATAACCTCTGATCTTTTTGCCTCATACTATCAAGTTCTGCATGCACTTATGGTACTAATGGGTGCCTTTTGTGTGTGTGTGTGTGTGTGTGTGTGCGCGCGCGCGCAGATGGCTTCTGGCGTGGACTTGTGGATATCCTATTTTTGTGTATAGATGACAATTTACACTTTTGTATAATCCCGTTATTTTGTCGTCCTCTACTTTTCTATGAATTAGTATTAATTGTACAAATAACTTTTGGTATCGAACGGATCATTTTTGGCGTGGTATATAGATTACTTTTTGTCGTGGTACACATTACCGTGGTAATTTGTACTACACCAAATGGCCATTTGGCATGGTAGTGAACATATTTTTTTTGTGTACGAAGGATATGCTTTCGTACATTCTCTGTTTTGTTTCGAATTATTATTTTAGGTTGGAATATATTTAGTTTGTATGGAATTTGACATTAAAAGTTATTCTTTTTTTAATGGTTAGAAGTGAAATAGTTGCAAATTGTGGAATGGTTGATACTATATGTATTGTTCTGTTTATATACATGGTACAAGTTGCACAGAATATATACTGGTTGTGGACATATTAATAAATAATAATATTTAAAAAAACATAAAATCATGTTATTGGCGACTAAACAATTAGTAGCCAAAAAGGAAGTAAATATATTTAGTAACTAAATAGTAAGTAGCTAAAAAAAATAAAATGGAAAAAAAAAATAATGACATTTACACACAAGTCCTAATTTATGAACTTATACTGCATTAAGTCCTAATTAAGATTTTTTAGACCTTTAGGTCTTATTAAAT